>CM042240.1:730277-1330277 GCA_023566225.1 Romanogobio albipinnatus
AGTGTTTCCTCCACTGAACACACACACACACACACACACACACACACACACACACACACAGTGAGTGGTGATGAAACACACTTCCACATCATGACAGACAGACAGACGCCTCTCACCTCTCCACTCTCGTCCAGTTTAGACATCCATCCCTTCTTAAAGTTCAGCAGGTCAGGCTACAGACAGACAGACGGGTTTAATGTCACACACACACACACACACACACACACACACACACACATCTGTGTGTAAGTGTGTGAGGAACAAACACAGGAAATGATGGAGGAACTGCTGGTCAATTACTAGTGCGCTCTCTGATCGTCCAATCAAAGGACCTGAAAATGCGGAAGTTATTGTATGCCAGCGAGATGGCCCCGCTGCCACCAACTCCAAATCTGATTGGCTGATTAAATCGGAGCGGTTATCTGATTGGCTGATTAAATCGGAGTGTTATCTGATTGGCTGATTAAATCGGAGTGTTATCTGATTGGCTGATTAAATCGGAGCGGTTATCTGATTGGCTGATTAAATCGGAGCGGTTATCTGATTGGCTGATTAAATCGGAGTGTTATCTGATTGGCTGATTAAATCGGAGTGTTATCTGATTGGCTGATTAAATCGGAGTGTTATCTGATTGGCTGATTAAATCGGAGTGTTATCTGATTGGCTGATTAAATCGGAGCGGTTATCTGATTGGCTGATTAAATCGGAGTGTTATCTGATTGGCTGATTAAATCGGAGCGGTTATCTGATTGGCTGATTAAATCGGAGTGTTATCTGATTGGCTGATTAAATCGGAGTGTTATCTGATTGGCTAAAGCGCAGCTTCATTGGCATTCCCGCCGATCCTGAAGGCCTCAGGGCAGATTTCTGTCACCTGGCAACACATGATGGCTGGAATATGATTGGATAAAGCTCTGCCATAAACACACACTACTGGAAGCGAGAGGAGAGCTGTGACGTTCAGAACAGACTATTGGGAATAATGTAACACACACTCATGGGAACATATATTAGAATGTGAGTGTGTGTGAGTGTGAGTGATCAGGCCCACTGCAGGAATAAACCATTCAAAGGGAAAACAGAAAAACTACAGCAGAAAACAAGAACATACAACTAAACTCCAGGAAAATATTTGATGATTATTTTTTATGGTTATATTTTTAATAAATTGTATAATTTTTGCATAATTAAGACATGATTTTTGATTATTAAAAATATGATTAAAAATTAAAATGCAATCCAGAAAACAAAGAATTTGGGGAAAATACAACAAAACTTGAGAAAAAAAATTAAACAAACGCTATTTTTATTCATTTTAATAAAATAGTGAAATTATGAAAGATGTATTCTGTTTTAATTTTAAAAGTAAACCTCTAATAAAATTAATAAATGCTTCATTTTCATTTGATTACAGTTGTTATATCATTGTTATTGTAAAATAATTAAATAAATTAATATGTTTTATGAATTCAGCTGATTAGACATGCTTTTTGATTATTAAAAATGTAAATAAAACCATTAAAATGGAATCTAAAAAAATTAAAACAGAAAACAAAGAATTTGGGAAAAATACAATAAAACTTAAAAATAAAAAAAAAAGTTATTTTTTTATTTTTATTTTAATAAAATATGCTTAATTTTCATTTGATTACATTTTAAAAGAGTTGTTAAATGACTATTATTGTAAAATAATTAAATTAATTGATATGTTTTATGAATTCAGCTGATTAGACATGCTTTAGGATTATTCAAAATGTAAATAAAACCATTAAAATTTAAAATTTTAATTTGGGAAAAATACAACAAAACTTGAGGAAAATATTTAATGATTTTTTTTTTTAATGGTTATATTTTTAATAAATTGTTGTTTATTGTATAATTTGCATAACTGAGGCCTGATGTTTGATGACTAATATTTACCCAATAAAGCAGAGTCAGAATAAAGCAGATTCTCAGAGAAATGAGCATTAATAACTCATCTGATCAGAGAAATGAGCATTAATAACTCATCTGATCAGAGAAATGAGCATTAATAACTCATCTGATCAGAGAAATGAGCATTAATAACTCATCTGATCAGAGAAATGATCATTAATAACTCATCTGATCAGAGAAATGATCATTAATAACTCATCTGATCAGAGAAATGATCATTAATAACTCATCTGATCAGAGAAATGATCATTAATAACTCATCTGATCAGAGAAATGAGCATTAATAACTCATCTGATCAGAGAAATGAGCATTAATAACTCATCTGATCAAACATCCACATGTTGCGCAATGAGCATGATCACGTGTCTCTCTCACACACACACACACACACACACACACACACACACACACACACACACACACACACACACACACACACTAGTGAGGCTGGCAGCTGAACTAACTCTAATCCCCGCTCTTATAATAGAGTTTATCTGAGTGTGTGTGTGTGTTTACATCAACATTAAACCCGCAGAAACCAGCCTCAGTAATGCGCATGCGCGGCGCGCGGGTGTGTCGCGCGCGCACAAACACACACACACATAAAAAAAACAAGTTGTGTTTGGTCACACACACACTCAAACAGTGTGCAAACACAACACAACACACACTGCACTCCAGCACACACTGACTGAAGACTGAAGGGACTAACACACACTGGCGTCGTGTTTACCGGAGAACGGCGGTTATTAACGAGAATTAAAGCGACACTCACCGTCATGATGTCCGGATCCCGCCGCAGCACACACACACACACACACACACACACAGATTAAACACGCCTCATCGGTCCCGTGTCTCTAGCGCTGGGTCATTGAGAGCTTTCGCGGGTTTAATCGACAGATCGCGGCGTAAGTTAGACGGAACTCGCGCTGCTGTCGGCGTTACCGGGGCGGATCCCGAGTGGAGTTCCGCGGAAGCGAGCGGCCAATCACAACCGCCCAGCGACGCGCAACAACCAATCAGAATCGCCCAGCGCACTGCAACGACCAATCAGCAGCGCGCAAACAACAATCTCTCAGTAAACCCGCTGTGGCTTAACACATTACTAAAACATTCTCGCCAACTCCAACACAGAACTAAAAGCTAACATTAAGTTAAACATAATACCAAAAAAGCAAAAAATATCAAGATTAATAGTTTAAATCGAACATAAAAACAAAGTGAAGTACATCCATATAGTAAAATTACTACACTATAGTAAATACTAGTGTTTTTAACCATACCGTAGTAAAGATACCGTAGTGAATGTTGTTTATTTACTGTATTATGGTTAAAAACACTAGAGTAATTCACTATACTAGAGTTTTTGAACCATACCATAGTAAAGATACCTCAGTAAATGTTGTTTATTTACTGTATTATGGTTAAAAACACTAGAGTAATTCACTATACTAGTGTTTTTAACCATACCATAGTAAAGATACCTCAGTGAATGTTGTTTATTTACTGTATTATGGTTAAAAACACTAGAGTAATTCACTATACTAGTGTTTTTAACCATACCATAGTAAAGATACCTCAGTAAATGTTGTTTATTTACTGTATTATGGTTAAAAACACTAGAGTAATTCACTATACTAGTGTTTTGAACCATACCATAGTAAAGATACCGTAGTAAATGTTGTTTATTTACTGTATTATGGTTAAAAACACTAGAGTAATTCACTATACTAGTGTTGTGAACCATACCATAGTAAAGATACCTCAGTAAATGTTGTTTATTTACTGTATTATGGTTAAAAACACTAGAGTAATTCACTATACTAGTGTTTTTAACCATACCATAGTAAAGATACCTCAGTAAATGTTGTTTATTTACTGTATTATGGTTAAAAACACTAGAGTAATTCACTATACTAGTGTTTTTAACCATACCATAGTAAAGATACCTCAGTAAATGTTGTTTATTTACTGTATTATGGTTAAAAACACTAGAGTAATTCACTATACTAGAGTTTTTGAACCATACCATAGTAAAGATACCTCAGTAAATGTTGTTTATTTACTGTATTATGGTTAAAAACACTAGAGTAATTCACTATACTAGTGTTTTTGAACCATACCATAGTAAAGATACCTCAGTAAATGTTGTTTATTTACTGTATTATGGTTAAAAACACTAGAGTTATTCACTATACTAGTGTTTTTAACCATACCATAGTAAAGATACCTCAGTAAATGTTGTTTATTTACTGTATTATGGTTAAAAACACTAGAGTAATTCACTATACTAGTGTTTTTGAACCATACCATAGTACATACACTACAAAAAGTGCTTTGCTTGCTTAGTATTTGTGTCTAAATATCTAAAACATCTGACATTAAGAAGCATTTACTAGACAAGCAAAAGTTTGGTCTTGTTTTGGGGGGAAATAACTGCTATTTTTGCTAAAAATAAGAAAAATAATCTTGTTTTCTGTTTGAGTTAAGATTATTTTGCTTACACCATTGGCTGATTATTTTGCTTATTTTAAGCAAAAACTCACTTAATTTTGAGTTATTTTACCCCAAAGCAAGACAATCATTTTTATTTGGCAAGTAAATGCTTCTTGTTTTGAGAATTTTTAGATGTTTGGACCAGAAACAAGAGAAAAATACTAAGTAGTAGGCTACACTACTTTGTTAATTTACTGTAGAATGGTTCAAAAACACTGCTATAGTGTTCTGCTCCTCGCCCTCATGTTGTTCCAAACCCTTGATGTGGATCACTGCTCAATCCAGAGTGACTCTACATCTCCCCCTGTGTCCAGCGGAAGGCCGGTTTGGAGCAGTGTGTGAGTAAGGGCGAGCGGGCCCTGAGTGTGTGTGTGCGGGGCCGTGCCTGTTGCTGCATTGACTCCTCATCGGTCTGGTCCACGCTGCAGGAGAAGTACACCGAGGGTTTGAGTGCTTTCTGCAGAACAAACACACACGGCTGATGAGCCTGGAGCGACCCGAGGCTTCCCCAGCGGACCGGAGCTGATACTGTACCTGCTTCTGTCCTCTGGGCGGCTGCGCCTGCTCCGGGGCCGGACTGCTCGCTCTCTGTACACAGTGTGTGTGTGTGTGTGTGTGGTTATTGATGCCTTGCAGGATAACACACTCGGACCTCCACCCTTTAACCATTGGCCGGGTGGTGTATGGTCTGAGTGCAGTCATCAGGGATATTTTAAACATCACTGAGCACTCACATACGTATGACTTCTTTCTGACCTAAATCACTTTTAAGTCTGTAACACCAAGAACGATAATGCCAATTATTATGATAACAATAACGATAAATATAATGATAATAATAATACTAACTGTAACGATAAACTATTACGATAACTAACTATAACTGTAACGATAACAATAACACCAACTATAATGATAACTATAAAAGATAACTAACGATAACTGTAATAACTATAACTGTAATGATAACAATAACACAAACTATGACGATACTATAAAAATAACTAACGATAACTGTAATAATTATAACGATAACTGTAATGATAACAATAACACTAACTATAACGATAACTAATGATAAATATAAAGAAAACTAACGATAACTGTAATAACTATACAATAACTATAAAGACAACTAACGATAACTGTAATGATAACAATAACTCAAACTATAACGATAACTATAACTAACAATAACTGTAATAACAACAACAAACTATAACGTTAACTATAATGTTAACTGTAAAACTATAACAATAACTGTAATGATAACAATAACACTAACTATAACAATAATTATAAAGATAACTAACGATAACTGTAATGATAACCAACGATAACTGTAACGATAACTATAACACAAACTATAAAGATAACTACAACTAACGATAACTATAAAGATAATTTAAGATAACTAACACAAACTATAACGATAACTGTAACGATAACTATAACACTAACTATAACAATAATTATAAAGATAACTGTAATAATTATAATGAAAACCATAACAATAACTCAATCAGCGTGTATTCTGTTTATTCTAATTGTGCCACAGGTTAGTTGAATAATAAATAAGCTCTTTAAAGCAGGATTGATTCTGAAATTGGCTCTTTGTGTTTTTATCGTTCATCAGCAACAAAATTGTTCCTCTGTGACATTTTCATTATAGTTGTGGTTCAGACTTAGATAAAGAACAATTATTAAGACTTTATGGTTATGGTTATTGTTATAGTTCTGATCCATGGTGTGAACGGGCATTTAGAAACAGGTTTACATCCCTTACCCTAGGCCTATGATATTTAATATGGGCATAGCACGTGTGTTTACCTGTGTGTGTAGGGAGCTGGACGAGTGAGCCCTTGATAGAGTTCCACTGTCTCGTTCATCATCTAGTTCTTCCCATTCCGAGTGAGGAGCTTTGCTCTGGGAGTGACTGGAAACACACAAACACAGATTCAGCTAACCATGTGTGACTGAACATATGACTAAACCCATATGAAATATGATTCACGGTATTCTTGGTGTAAAAATGTTCTGTCCACCTGGCCGGTTTGTAGCGGGACAGTTCTCGTTTCTGAGGGCTCTCCATCCTCCCCAGGTGGCTCGAACCCTCCCTCTGGAGGACCATTTTGACCTTGGGAAGGTCAGCCATCATGGCATATTCTTCTCGGTTGAGACCCGATGACCCGGCAGAAAGATGGCTTGACTCAGAGTCCATGGAGCTCTGGGAAGACGTGTGCCTCTGGACTGGAGGGGAGGGGCTTCTGTGTCGGCTCGCCGCTCGTCGGTTGTCGGGCGTGGAGCTTTGCACCTCTTGGCTCTGCCTCAAGCTGCTCCTCTTGCTTCCGTCTTGTGGCGTTCCCCAGGCGACAGGGACAGATTTGGGAAAGGAGCTGGTTTGTTTCTTCTCACTGCCTTGTCGCAATGGGGAGGGGTTACGTGAGACGGATTGGCTGTTGAGGGAGTGGGTGGAGCCTCTCCAGTGGCCTGATGGAGGGTTTGAATCATGCTGTGATTGGCTGACATAAGAGCTGGAGCCAGTTCTGTCACTCATTGTGTTCCTGAGAGGGATGTGGTCTGCAATGTCGCGCCTCAGTGAAGACACAGAGGGGCTCTGTCCACTCACTGACTTGCGGGGAAGAGATTGGCTAGGGGTGTCATTTGCCCACCTTAAGGGGGAGGGACTACGGCTCTTGGGGCCACGGTTTGATGAGGAATGGCTAGTTTCGGACTTACGAAGCGATGATGAGCCAGGGTTTTGGAGTGGACCTCTACTTGGGGAAGAGTGTCGGCTGTCCCGGTTGTAGCCATGAAGGGAGCTCTTTGCTTCTGGTTTCCTCACTGTGGTTTGGCTTTGCGTTTCATAACTTTTCCTGGATGGGGAGGGGCTGTTTCTGTCATGACTCCGCCCATTAGACATAGATCTTCTGTCCGATTGGCTGGGCACTCCATAGCCCTTCCTGACTGGAGACGCACTGCGCCGTCCCTCTCGAATCTGACTTGATGAGCCATTAGTCTCCAGCCTCCCCATCGGGGACTGGCTTCTTGAATCATAGCGGCCCTTTGAGGAGGAGGAAGAGGCGGAGGGAAACTGTCTTTCATGTTTTACTCCTTCCATCTTGTCGGTTTTCCTAACAGCAGGAGCATCATAACTCCGTCTGGAAGGGGACTGGCTTCTTGAATCAAAGCGGCCCACTGAGGGCGGGGGACTCTGTCTATCAAGACCACGCTTGTATGAAGGGCTTTTTGTCTCGGTTTTCCTAACAGCAGGAGCATCATAACTCCGTCTGGAAGGGGACTGGCTTCTTGAATCATAGCGGCCCACTGCCGGGGGGGGACTCTGTCTGCCATGACCGCGATCATACGAAGGGCTTTTCGTTTCGGGTTTCCTAACAGCAGGAGGATCATAACTCCGTCTGGAAGGGGACTGGCTTCTTGAATCAAAGCGGCCCACTGACGGGGGGGGACTCTGTCTGCCATGACCGCGGTCATACGAAGGGCTTTTCGTTTCGGGTTTCCTAACAGCAGGAGCATCATAACTCCGTCTGGAAGGGGACTGGCTTCTTGAATCATAGCGGCCCACTGACGGGGGGGGACTTTTTCTGTCATGACTGCGTTCAAATGAAAGGCTTTTCGTTTCGGGTTTCCTAACAGCAGGAGCATCATAACTCCGTCTGGAAGGGGACAAACTTCCACGGTTGTTTGTAGACCCAACGAAGGAGCTGTTGGTATCGGGTTTCTGCAAAGAGCCTCTCAGATCCTTGTAGGACTTACTGACATTACCGACGATGCCTGCAGTGCTCGCAAATGATCTGAGGTTGTTCTGCACACCTCCGGAGTAACTGTTCCGTGCCGGAGTGACCGATGCCCGATCTTGTCCGTGTGAAACACTGCTAGTTCGAAAGCCGACCGTGTTGAGAGAGGAGCTGGACTCGGCCCGTCTGAACGGGGAGGTAGGAGACGAGGAGCGCGAGAAGCCGGAACCTCTTTGGGAAGAGTTGAGCGTTCCCGGCTGCCGTAAGGGAGACGTGTGGGCATTTCGTCCGCCTCTTCGGCTGGAGGCACTGATCGATTCGGCTTGTTTGAAAGGGGTGGGACTCAGCGCTCGGGGACCGGCGAGAGCCTCGACCTCCGCGCTGAAATCCAGCGGATCTTGAGGATACTGTGGAGGATAGTCTTCTGCGAGCTGCTCGGGATTCTGAAACTCAGAGGTCCTTCTTTGCGAGGGGACGCCCAGATCCGGGTTCCGAAACGGAATGGCGGCTTTGGGTTCAGGATTTTTATTGCTGGGCAGGGGATGCCCTCTCTCAGAATGCCGGTAAGGACCAGGGGGACTCTGATCTCGGAGAGCTCTGCTACCGGAAGCCTTTCCCAGAGAGAAATATCCACTCTCACGTTCCTTCACGCCGCCTGCGGACAGAGAGACAAGATCGTGACCTGTGTTAATATGTGAAACGATACACTGCAATCATGCACCATGACGCAGTGCTCAGGAAAAGCCCATGCAACCCGACTCCACCTGACACCTCAAACTGCCACTCTAACTATCCCAACAACACCACAAGCTGCTCGACTGGTAACTGGATATTGGTGTTCTCCTCACCGTGAGAAAAACCGAACTGGCCGAAGTCATCCCGGCGACTCTGGGACACCTCTGTCCAGCCACGGGGGCTCGTCCGGTGCGGCGGTGGATCCAAGCGGGTCATTCTGCAGCAGGATGAAGGATGATGAAGGAGGCTGGAGTATTCCTCTGGACCGGCAGAGCTGCTGTACAAGGAATCGTCACCCTGACTGGGAGTAAAGTTGCATACGGATAGGATGATGCCAGAACTCAACACACACGGATTTCATCCCTCAAAGCAAAGTAAACAATGTAAGCTTTCTAGACTCAACATGCCAAGACTGAATATCCTGCAAGGGCTCTTTAGCAGTCTTACCTGTCCGAGCTTTGGTCGTCGTCTCCGTCACACAGATACAGGTCACAGTCGGGACTCAAGATGCAGACGGAGCTGTCCTCAAAGCCCCGCCCCCCTCTGCTGACATCACAGTAGCTGCTGACCACTGACAGCACATCTGAGTCATCCTGATTGGCGGACGGAACACACACGACCAGTCAGAGAGATGTGTAACCCAGCTTTAAGGCATCAGAACAGAATGACGCTGCATCTACCAAGGTTTCTACATTAGTTCTTCATCACTAATACACACGAGACGAGATCATGTCTCAGTCCTGTTCACTGGAGATTTCTGAGGAGAGCTTCACATGCAGGAACACACACACTGTACGGGTTTAGGGTTTCACAGCTGTAACTCGGTCTGGTTTGTGGCTTTTCTGCTCATCATTATTTCAGACGAGTGAAGAATCGGTAGCTTAATCAACTACGTGATAACTCTTTTCTGTCAATATGCACTCTACACAACTTTCTTATAGACTACTTGAAATATTTTTATTTTATTTTGTAAAGTTATTACTATGCTTCTATCAGGCTGGTTTTAGCGGTTAAGTCTCTCTGTGAGTGTATTGTGTTACTCTGATGCCGCAGAGAGAAGAAAACGATCTGCCTTCGTTCATTATTAATGAGAGTGTGCGCGCGCACCTCATCCACTCTCCTCTATTACTTGAATGAATTCCTCTCATTTATTACAGCATTACAGCATTACAGCATACACACTGCGCCTGTCATTATCATGTCTGACCCTGTGAGTTTCGCTGCTTGACCGGTGTAGCTCTGAGCACCAGTCTGCAGTTCCCCTGTCCGTCCGTCTCACCTTGGCGCTGGTGTCTTTCTCGTCGCTGTGCGCGGCAGGTGTGTGTGGCTCGGGCGCGCGCTCGCCGCTGGGGTTGTGCAGGTGTTTCTGTCGTAGGCAGTCGTGGCAGCGGGTGGAGTCGAAGATGTTGGGCTGGAACTTCGGGCAGACGGGCTCATCAGCGGCAGCCAGAGGCATCGTGGGTAATCTCCTTCAGACACACGCGCAGGTTCATGAGGAGCAAACGCAGAAAACAGGCGCATGAAGAGACAGACAGTGAGAGTGAATGTGTGTTACCTGAGCAGCAGATGAGAGTCGTTTGAGTTTGAGATGAACACTAAACTCTCTCTCTCACTCACACACACACACACACACACACACACACAGTCGTCCCATTGGCTCGCTCAACAATAGCAGACAGTGATGCTGCATGTGTGTGTCCATCTGCTGTGTGTATTAAATATCAGAGACGCGCCGCAGATGCTGCACAACATCAACACACACACACACACCCACACACACACACACGAACAAGGTGGGGAAAGCAACCCCCCAAAAGAGCAAAATTATCCAAAATGTGTTGTGAAGTTGTTTTAATCTGTAATCAGTAAAGTTAGTAAGTTTTAGCCCAATGCGATAACAATAACTCGCATTTTCAGGAAACAGAAAATCCTCTCCACGAAAGCTTAATCTCAGAAGTGATTCACTGAACCAATGAATCGCTATAAAGGCAGTACAGCAAATGCTAAACCATTAAATGCATTGAATTATTACAGTAATGAGAATCTGAGGAGAATGTGCTCAATATTTTGCTGATAATATTGGCAGAAATGTGTTATGGTTATTATAGTTCTCGTTACAGTTATCAATATATAGATAATCACTGTTATTATCCTGTAGCTATCTTTGTAGTTATCATTATAGTTTTCATTATAGTTATTGTTTCAGTTATTGCCACCATCTTATCTGGATCAATCCGGATCCGGCTGACTTATGCTCTCAATGCAAAATGCTGAACAGTTAGTTCATGCGTTCATGACCTCAAGGCTAGATTATTGTAATGCTCTACTGGGTGGTTGCCCTGCTCGCTTAATAAATAAACTCCAGCTGGTCCAAAACGCAGCAGCTCCAGTTCTTACTAGAACCAGGAAGTGTGACCATATTGTGACCGTCCTGTTGCTCTGACCCCCATCATCAGCAAATGCTTTGAAAGACTAGTCAGAAACCACATCTGCTCTGTTCTCCCCCCCTCACTGGACCCACTGCAGTTTGCATACCGCACAAACCGCTCCACTGATGATGCCATTTCATCTACTATACACACTGCTCTCTCCCACCTGGAAAAGAGGAACACGTATGTGAGAATGCTGTTTGTGGACTACAGCTCAGCATTCAACACCATTGTGCCCTCCATACTTGACATTAAACTCCGGGCTCTAGGCTTAAACAGCTTGTTATGCAGCTGGATCCTGGACTTCCTGTCAAACAGACGCCAGGTGGTCAGAATGGGCAGTAACATCTCCTCATCACTGACTCTCAACACTGGAGCCCCTCAAGGCTGTGTTCTCAGCCCACTCCTGTACGCCTTGTACACACATGACTGTGTGGCAACCCACAGCTCCAACACCATCATCAAGTTTGCTGACGATACGGCGGTGGTAGGTCTCATCACTGACAATGATGAAACGGCCTACAGAGAGGAGGTGCACACTCTGACACGGTGGTGTCAGGAGCACAACCTCTCCCTCAACGTCAGCAAGACCAAGGAGCTGGTGGTGGACTTCAGGAGGAATGAGAGTGAACACCGCCCCATCACCATCGATGGAGCACCGGTGGAGAGAGTCAGCAGCTTCAAGTTCCTCGGTGTCCACATCACAGAGGAACTCTCATGGTCCGTCCACACCGAGGCCGTTGTGAAGAAGGCTCATCAGCGCCTTTTCTTCCTGCGACGGCTGAGGAGGTTTGGAATGAACCGCCACATCCTCACACGCTTCTACACCTGCACCATCGAGAGTCTGCTGACTGGCTGCATCACCACCTGGTACGGCAACAGTACCGCCCGCAGCCGCAAGGCCCTGCAAAGGGTAGTGCGCACGGCCAGCTGCATCATCGGAGGTGAGCTTCCCTCCCTCCAGGACATTTACGCCAGGCGGTGTGTGAAGAGAGCTCAGAGGATCATCAGAGACTCTAGCCACCCGAGCCATGGGCTGCTCTCACTGCTGCCATCAGGCAGACGGTACCGCAGCATCAGAACACGCACCAGCCGACTCCAGAACAGCTTCTTCCCACAAGCAATCAGACTACTTAACTCCTGATCCATCAGGATCATAACACACACTGGACAGAATATCACTCAGCACAACCCACTGTAGATACACACACATTATATACACATTTATTTATCATACAGCATCTATTGCACTTTGGACTTCAATTTGTGAACATATTGTATACTGTACATTGTATATTATTATTATTATAGCTTAATGTATACTGTTTAATGTATGTTTAGTGTATATTGTTTTAAGTATATGTATATTGTAAGTATGTGTATATTGTTTAAAGCTGTGAGAACTACACTCACATTGTGTAAATTATTTATTGTTTATTGTAGTGTATACTGTGCTGTGAGTAATTGTGTGCGCATCAGATGTGTAATCTGTTGTTGCTTTAAATGTTGTACATGTCATGTCATGACTACTATGTTGCTCGGAACTGCACCTAAGAATTTCACCTACTGTTGCACTTGTGTTATGGTTGAGTGACAATAAAGTGATTTGATTTGATTTGATTTATTAGCCCAGTTCTGTCAACATTGCACTGGCTGCCTATTAAACATCGCATACATTTTAAAATCTTGCTTATTACTTACAAAGCACTAAATGGTTTATCTCCAGTACTTGAGCGAGCTCTTAACATATTATACTCCATCACGTCTACTGCGCTCTCTAAACTCTGGCCAGTTGTTAATACCGAGAATATCCAAATCAACTGCAGGCGGTCGATCCTTTTCCTATTTAGCTCCTAAACTCTGGAACTCTTCCTAGCATTGTTGGGGAAGCAGACACACTCTGTCAGTTTAAATCTAGACTAAAAACACATCTCTTTACTGTGGCATACACATAAAACACTTTCTCAATGAAATGATTGTTAGGCTGCATTAACTAGGTCAGCCGGAACCGGGAACACTTCCCATAACACCTGATGTACTCGTTACATCATCAGAAGAATGGCATCTACGCTAATGATAGTCTCTCTGTTTATCCCGAGGTCTATTGGCCGTATCCAGACCACAACGCAGCCATATAGATATTGTTATAGCTATTGTTAATGTTACTGTTATCATTATACAGTAGTTATTGAAGGTTATTATAGTTATCTTAACTGTTATAATAGTTACTGTTAACACGGTAGTAATACCACTGTATTAGTTATTATATATATATATATTATTGTTAGTTATGGTTACTGTCATCGTTGTGAACAGGCCTGGTGTGGGAATGAAAGTATGACACTGTAGCATGTCAGGTTTTGATGTCCGTGTAAAGTGTATAAAGGAAAGATTTAAAGAAGTGTTTAAATATGGGACATGGTGCAAGTGCTAGAATGCACTTTGATGCTTGGGGTGATTTTGCCTTTACTTTTCTCCAAAACTGTACAGTAAAATGACTTGACAATTAATACAGTAATAGTCAGGGTCACTCAGTATTGAACTCAATTTGACACTGATTAAAACACACACACAAAAAACATGGATCCATTATACACACTATGTGCTTGGTAAAAAAAAAAAAAAAAAAAAAACATTAAAAAAATTTCCTCATATTTCCTTTTCTTTTCCTCATAAATTAACGACTCTGTTCTATCAGGTTTCCTGATCCATCTCCCGCAGAAGTCAGCTCTAATCCAATTCTCTTTGATCAGGGCCACACAATATATAATTTCAAACAATTATTCTTACAAGGTGAAGTTAAGAAAAAGGTTGCCGGTGCTTCAGTGAACTTGATCAGGAATGAGTTTTCTCACTGCGTTACACACATCCTCTCTTCTGCAAGTTTCTGCATGAGCCTGGTTATTAAAGACATTATTTCTTCTATAAGAACAAATTGAGGGTCTGTTGTTAATTTTCCCTCCAGACAGAAAGCTGAAGCAGATATACATATTAGATTAATAATCTCAACCAGACTTTCATCTCGTGACTCCTCTGTTAAACGGCATAATATTTTATTAAATTCTGATAGAGTGAACCCTTCATGCTCCTGTTTGAACTGCTTCATTTTCTCATCTAACTTCTTCTTCTGGATCTCCTGAATGTATTTCTCAAACGTTTCATCAAACATTGCATTGGTGAAGTGCGTCCCTCCATTCTCTTCCACCATCGTCTCTATTTTACTGATCAGATCTCTGAACTGAGGGAAACTGGCAGACGTGTTGTCCAGAAAGAAGAACCGGTTTCCACAGCTGCGTATGATTTTTCTGAGATCTGGATGACAGTGCTGTAGAAACTCTTCAATGGTTGTATTCTCCTCCTCCAGCTCATCTTTATGGGTGAAGAGGATCATGGTGTATTTCAGTATCTTTTCTCCAAACATTTCTTTGAGCTGCTTTATTGTTTTTTTCTCCTCCTCAGTGAATCGGCCCACTCTAATCACAAAAATAATAGCGTGTGGTCCAGGTGAGGCGTATGTTATGCATTTCCCCATTTCAATGATAACCTCCACATCTCTGAGTTCAGTATCATAAAGTCCAGGTGTGTCGATCACTGTGATCTCTTTACCCATCCTCTCTGTAGTTTCTGAATGACACTGTTTCGTCTGAGAGGTTGAACTGGCTGAAGATTTGAACACTTTTCTGCCGATGAGGGTGTTTCCTGCTGCACTTTTCCCAGTTCCAGTTTTTCCCAGCAGAACCAGCCTGAGATATTTCCTCTCGGGAATCTGATGCTCATCTGGATCTTCTGCTGGAGACTCTCCTGAAACTGTAGATCAAATCACATCAATAAGTTGTTTAATTACTCATTATTCTCAAGGAATTCTTGCCCTGTGTTACCAGTGTTACATTTACAGCATTTGTAGATGCTCTTATTTAATCTGAACATGACAGATATTCGTAATTCTAACCTGTAATGCTGTCTGAATCATAATCATACACTGTTTGTTTGTTGGCCAGAGGAGAACTGAGCAACCGAGCCTGGTTTCTCCCAAGGGGTTTCCTCCATTCTGTCACTGATGGAGTTTGGGATCTTGCCACCGTCGCCTCTGGCTTGTTAACTTGGGGACACTTACTATTCAACAATATCTGATCTCAGTGTACTGACACTGCTGTATGAGAACTGACCTGAGCTGGACAATGAAATAATTTTTTGCAGAACTGCTTTATAGATGAAATGGACTAATTAAAAAATGTATGGTCTTTAGAGTTGAACTGAATCAACTCTGAACTGACTTGAGCTGAACGACAGCCGAAATGCATTCTTTTCCTGTTATCTCTGTAAAGCTGTCTTGTATAAAGCACAATATAAAATAAAGGTGACTTGATACTTAATGATTATCTGCCTGCAATTATATATATAAACTACACCAACAGAACAACTTACAATTGATGGCAGTGCCCTTGCTGTTGCTCCTCTTCATCTGTTCCATGATATATTTCCCACCGTTCTCCATCATCACTCCTTCAATCTTCTGCAGTATTTCTTGTTTCTGCTCGTCTGATTCTCTCTTGTTATTGAAACAGTGAAACCTTCCTCCACATTCTGTCACCAGTCGCTGGAGATCCTCATGATCTTTGTGTTGTAGATGTTCCTCAATGGTCTGATCCAGTTCCTCCAGTTCATCTTCATGTGTGAACAGAATCATGATGTACTTCTGAACTGCAGGACCAAATAAACGCTTGATATAATCCAGGATCTCTTCCTCATTTCCCACAGGTTCCTCTAGAGAAACGGTGAGCAGAACCGCACTGAGACCTGCTGAACATCGAGAGACCAGCTGATCTTTCATCATCTCCAGCTGCTCTTTATTCAGATCTGGACCCAGTAGATCTGGAGGATCAATCACACACACCTGCTTCTGTCCAATCTGAGTTACTTCCTCACACACTTCAGCTTCATTTTTCTTCTTACGTTTTTGGGCTTTAAACTTTCTTCCTCCCAGGATAGTGTTCCCAGATGAGCTTTTCCCAGAACCGGTTCTGCCCATCAGAAGAATCCGGATCACTGGATCATCTGGACCAGCTGACATCTCTGAAATAAAAACATGGAATAAGATCAGGTCAAGTTATGTATCATTCTTCTCAAGAGTAAGAAAATAACAAAATATACACTCTCTTTTTAACCCAAACACTGGGTTTAGTCAGTTGGACCATTTTTTCTTGATTATATTTATTCTTTTATTTTATGTTTGGCAGTTGTGTAACTCAACTGCTGGGTCAATTTAACTGACAATACTAACATCTGCTTGAAACTTTAGCCTTCTACAAACATGGCAAACACCAGATCTACACTCATTTGCACTGTCCTGCCAAACGAATGGCACAACCAGGGCTGAAACATGACACAACATCGCTTTCATAGCTTACAAAGCTGCCGTGATTACAACAGAAATGCTCTGTTAGTATGATAGCGTTGCAGCTGTAATCACGCTACTCCTTTGATGGCTTGAAACTTAAATGTGTCTGACAGACTAGATGATACAACACTCTAAAGTTGGTTGGGCAATTTTTTTACCCAGACTGCTGGATTCTGCCTGCTGGGTCTTTTTGTCGGGTTATTTGGACAGTTTTTGGTTATTTTGTGTAACCCACAGACATAGCTTAGATTAAGCCAGATAATTAATTGAGAATTATTGATTAACACCTGCTGTTAATAAGCAGAATCACAGAAGGAGAGGAACAAGAACCACAACTGACTTCAGTAACACCCTTAGATGAAATCAACTGAAGATAAAAGACATTAAATCTCTGAAGATCTCAGCAGAGGAGGATTAAACAACTCCAGAAACAGCATTACCAGCTTCACACATTACTAACCAGATTGACTTTATTTCTGTCAGACGACTACAAAAGCTCTTATTGAGAATTAAGCCATGTGTTCACTGAGCCCGACGGAGCCAAAGGGTGAAGGGACGAATCATAGGCGAAGGCCCGTAATTCCATGGCGATGGCAGATCAACAACTCATCAAGGCAGGACGAGGAAGCCCGGTGGAGCCGAGGGGCAAAGAGCCATGGTGGAATGATGGGCTCTGAGGTTCTAGGAGGAGCACACGGGTAGACAGTCCAGGGTCAAGCTGACAAACTATTAGATCCACAAAACATCAAACATGCAGTGTAAGAGGATATAAGTGTTGATGAGAGGCAGTGAAGACAGTACTGAAGGACTGTGCAGTGCAGGCAGGGGTTAAACACATGGCCTTCCTGACCGATACAGGACAGATGGACAGTCTAAAAGCAGCTTCCATGGCCGATACAGGTCAGGACTGACTCGGAACAAGCAGAGAAGGTGAGAGCGGGAGGCAAGAAAACAGGTATAGTGCAATCATCCTCCATCTCCTCAAACCATATTAGCGGTGCTGAGTTCAGCGCACTTATATCCCCCTATGCTGAAAGGACAGGGCTCCACACCATCCCCTCATACTCCTCCAGTAATCCCTCTGAATCAGACAATGGTGGCAGAACCTGGTCAAACTTGTATAGCTCGGGCTCCGTGATGATGTTGGGCTCAGGCTTCAGCTATGGCATCGTGGTGGGAGCGAAATAGAGCGATCAGTTCTAGCTCTGCTTCAGCTGTTTAATAACCTCACGAGGAGCGACCAGAATTTCTGACATGCCAGAGATTAATCCGACCACCTGATTGTGGATCAGGAGAGGTTTATCGCGTCTCATTTCCCCCTGTACACTGCACGAACACCTCATGACAAACGACGCATGATAAAGCTGAAAATCGGTCCGACCCAAAAAAGAGTCGCACAAGTCAGAATTCGGCTCGAAACGGACGAAAATCGCACAGTGTGTGCCCAGCTTTAGCACCACCAGCTTTGTTGACTAAGTAAATGGTTTGCTTTGATGAAGGACTTCAGTCTTTTTTCTGCTATATAATAGAAGCCATATAAGAAAATACACACCATAGCCCATTTAAAAATAGCCTATATATTGTGCCATTTATTACACAGATGGCCTTAAGGGCAGAATTTTAAAGATATGTGCAAATGAACTAACTGACCCCCTAACAAAATTATTTCAGTTTTTATTAGACTTACAGATCGTACCAAATTTATGGAAGTTATCATTTATAAGACCCCTTCCGAAAAAAGTGACAGCAAAAAATCTAGATGACTTTCGTCCTGTGGCGTTAACATCACTACTTGCTAAATGCATGGAAAGAGTAGTTTGTGATTATCTAAAACCATACATATCAGAACAATTAGACGTACTACAATTTGCATATAAACCACAAAGAGGAACAGAGGATGCAACGCTCACTATGGTCGATACAATTACAAGCCATTTACAACAAGCAAAGGCTTATGTGCGTATTCTTTTTATTGATTGCCTTTAATACCATGCAGATACATTTGCTACTGGAACGTCTCCTGGTTCTAGGTGTAAATGGAGGAATAGTTCATTGGATAAGGAATTTCTTAACAAATCGACCACAGCGAGTTTGTGCTCGGGGGTTCGAATCTGATATGATATTTTTAAACACGGGGGCACCCCAAGGATGCGTCCTGTCTCCTCTTTTATTTTCTGTTTATACAAGTGGTATAAGAGTGCAGCATGAGAATTACAAACTATATAAATATGCAGATGATATGGCACTTTTATGGAAAGACTGTGTACATTTTGAGTACGTTATCATGATTGACTGTAAATTGAACTTCTCTGATCATGTGGCTCTTATTTGAAAGAAAGCAAATCAAAGGCTATTCTTGCTAAGGAAATTGAAAGAATTCTGTGTGAGCAAAGCTGTGTTGCAAAGAGTTTATCCAGGTCTAATTGAGAGTGTTTTAGGGTATAATATTACAGTGTGGTTCGGACGAGTTACTTCAGCAAATAAAGTTAAATTAGACAGAATTACAAGAGTAGCAGGAAAAATGATAGGATTAAAGCAAAAATCAGTCGCTCAGTTATACCAAATTACTGTTCAGAGAAAAGCTTTGATTATAACAAGAGACACAACACACCCCTTGAATCATGTTTTTGAATTATTACCATCACGTCGTCGTTATAGAGTGCCAA
This sequence comes from Romanogobio albipinnatus, assembly GCA_023566225.1. NCBI lineage: Eukaryota > Metazoa > Chordata > Actinopteri > Cypriniformes > Gobionidae > Romanogobio > Romanogobio albipinnatus. The sequence continues at coordinate 749,699 of CM042240.1, forward strand.
AAGCAATTAAGGCAATATATAAACAAACTTTTGTACCAAATGCAATGTCTTTTGAATAAGAGGTAGGAAATGTGAATATTTTTAATTTTGTCATTGTGGATGGAGTGTATGTATTTATATTATATGTATTTATTGGATGTTGTGTACTCTTAACTGTTCTGTGATTGTGTGGCGAGACCAAAGATCAATTTCCAGCTTATTTTGAACAATAAAGTACCACTATTTATGTGTTTAAATGAATATACTAAACCATAAATAAACACAAGATTAAAAGGCCTTATTTAAATCATATTATGAATCATATTTTCAGTTATGTATACTAAGAACCCCCCCCCCCCCCCCGAAATGATTTCTGCAGTGATTAAAGCTATATATGTTCTGCACACCAACACTCTGGTGCCAAGAGAACATACCAATTCAACAAACTTTTGTACAATGATTAAATTATACAGGAAGGAATTAGTTAAGCTGTACTTCATGTAAACGTCACGGCTGTATTTAACTAGTTATTGCTAACATTATGAACTTCATTGTTTTTCTAGCAGCTTTGTGTTTGTAATGCGTCATCTGCTGTGATCATAAGCGTTGTGAATTTATTTTCCATCAGTCCAATGGATATTACTCGTGCTTTTGGTGTAAAAAAATTGTTTCTCGTTTTTTATTGTCATTTAGTCTTTTTTACTGATGTGAAAGAACTTTAATACTAATAACACATAATTATAAGAAGGTTACACGACTATGACGACAGGAACTTTTCCCTAAAAAGAAATGTCAACATATCAGTGCAAGAACAACACACAGTCATTGTATGAAGATGTTTTCCTACCTGTGGGTGTGGACTCCGCCATCTTCAGTGAATGTGACGACAGACGGATCACAGGAATAAAGCTTCTCAGAGAACAAATACTGCACACAATATTAATAAATCACAGTCTTTAAATGAAACATGTCGAGGATTCAGTCCAAAGAAGAACAGAGAAAACAGCAGAGTGTTTAGATTTACCTAACGCTCTTCCTGCAGGGTTAGGGTTAGTTTACCAGTCCTTCCGGTTATACGAGTCCCCGCCTGATTCTGCCACACTGAAGAAACATGACCAGACACGGACACGTGACCCGCGACCTGAGCCTATGAGAGGATGATCGGCTCAATTCAGCAGCTGAAGCTCACTGAAACAAAACTCGTCATACACTATCAAAACATTAAACCTGTTAATTACTATGTAATTAAAGAGATACTAAAATATCTCAATACTAAATACTAAAATATCACACCATATTTAAAACCTATCCTTTCCTTGGGTCATTTTGACCTGAGACTAATTTATTTAATACACAAAAACATGTTTTTTACTGGATTTCAGAAGTTTTGTTTTTATGCATGTTGGCATGAGTTTTTGTTGCAAATACACTGACCAGCAGGGGTCAGTTTTATACACTGTTCTGACCAGCAGGGGTCAGTTTTATACACTGTTCTGACCAGCAGGGGTCAGTTTTATACACTGTTCTGACCAGCAGGGGTCAGTTTTATACATGTTCTGACCAGCAGAGGTCAGTTTTATACACTGTTCTGACCAGCAGGGGTCAGTTTTATACATGTTCTGACCAGCAGGGGTCAGTTTTATACACTGTTCTGACCAGCAGGGGTCAGTTTTATACATGTTCTGACCAGCAGGGGTCAGTTTTATACATGTTCTGGCCAGCAGGGGTCAGTTTTATACATGTTCTGACCAGCAGAGGTCAGTTTTATACACTGTTCTGACCAGCAGGGGTCAGTTTTATACATGTTCTGACCAGCAGGGGTCAGTTTTATACATGTTCTGACCAGCAGGGGTCAGTTTTATACATGTTCTGGCCAGCAGGGGTCAGTTTTATACATGTTCTGACCAGCAGAGGTCAGTTTTATACATGTTCTGACCAGCAGGGGTCAGTTTTATACATGTTCTGACCAGCAGAGGTCAGTTTTATACACTGTTCTGACCAGCAGGGGTCAGTTTTATACATGTTCTGACCAGCAGGGGTCAGTTTTATACATGTTCTGGCCAGCAGGGGTCAGTTTTATATACTGTTCTGACCAGCAGGGGTCAGTTTTTTACATGTTCTGACCAGCAGGGGTCAGTTTTATACATGTTCTGACCAGCAGAGGTCAGTTTTATACATGTTCTGACCAGCAGGGGTCAGTTTTATACATGTTCTGACCAGCAGGGGTCAGTTTTTTACATGCTCTGACCAGCAGAGGTCAGTTTTATACACTGTTCTGACCAGCAGGGGTCAGTTTTATACACTGTTCTGACCAGCAGGGGTCAGTTTTTTACATGCTCTGACCAGCAGAGGTCAGTTTTATACAGTTTTATACACTGTTCTGACCAGCAGAGGTCAGTTTTATACACTGTTCTGACCAGCAGGGGTCAGTTTTATACACTGTTCTGACCAGCAGAGGTCAGTTTTATACACTGTTCTGACCAGCAGAGGTCAGTTTTTTACATGCTCTGACCAGCAGGGGTCAGTTTTATACACTGTTCTGACCAGCAGGGGTCAGTTTTTTACATGCTCTGACCAGCAGAGGTCAGTTTTATACAGTTTTATACACTGTTCTGACCAGCAGAGGTCAGTTTTATACACTGTTCTGACCAGCAGGGGTCAGTTTTTTACACTGTTCTGACCAGCAGGGGTCAGTTTTATACATGATCTGACCAGCAGGGGTCAGTTTTATACATGTTCTGACCAGCAGGGGTCAGTTTTTTACATGCTCTGACCAGCAGGGGTCAGTTTTATACATGATCTGACCAGCAGGGGTCAGTTTTATACATGTTCTGACCAGCAGGGGTCAGTTTTTTACATGTTCTGACCAGCAGGGGTCAGTTTTTTACATGCTCTGACCAGCAGAGGTCAGTTTTATACACTGTTCTGACCAGCAGGGGTCAGTTTTTTACATGTTCTGACCAGCAGGGGTCAGTTTTTTACATGCTCTGACCAGCAGAGGTCAGTTTTATACACTGTTCTGACCAGCAGGGGTCAGTTTTTTACATGTTCTGACCAGCAGGGGTCAGTTTTTTACATGCTCTGACCAGCAGAGGTCAGTTTTATACACTGTTCTGACCAGCAGGGGTCAGTTTTATACACTGTTCTGACCAGCAGGGGTCAGTTTTTTACATGCTCTGACCAGCAGAGGTCAGTTTTATACAGTTTTATACACTGTTCTGACCAGCAGAGGTCAGTTTTATACACTGTTCTGACCAGCAGGGGTCAGTTTTATACACTGTTCTGACCAGCAGGGGTCAGTTTTTTACATGTTCTGACCAGCAGAGGTCAGTTTTATACACTGTTCTGACCAGCAGAGGTCAGTTTTATACACTGTTCTGACCAGCAGAGGTCAGTTTTATACACTGTTCTGACCAGCAGGGGTCAGTTTTTTACATGCTCTGACCAGCAGGGGTCAGTTTTTTACACTGTTCTGACCAGCAGGGGTCAGTTTTTTACATGCTCTGACCAGCAGGGGTCAGTTTTATACATGTTCTGACCAGCAGGGGTCAGTTTTTTACATGCTCTGACCAGCAGGGGTCAGTTTTATACATGTTCTGACCAGCAGGGGTCAGTTTTATACATGTTCTGACCAGCAGGGGTCAGTTTTTTACACTGTTCTGACCAGCAGGGGTCAGTTTTATACACTGTTCTGACCAGCAGAGGTCAGTTTTATACATGTTCTGACCAGCAGGGGTCAGTTTTATACATGTTCTGACCAGCAGAGGTCAGTTTTATACATGTTCTGACCAGCAGGGGTCAGTTTTATACATGTTCTCACCAGCAGAGGTCAGTTTTATACATGTTCTGACCAGCAGGGGTCAGTTTTATACACTGTTCTGACCAGCAGAGGTCAGTTTTATACATGTTCTGACCAGCAGGGGTCAGTGTTATACATGTTCTGACCAGCAGTAGTCAGTTTTATACATGTTCTGACCAGCAGAGGTCAGTTTTATACACTGTTCTGACCAGCATGGGTCAGCTTTATACACTGTTCTGACCAGCAGGGGTCAGTTTTATACACTGTTCTGACCAGCAGGGGTCAGTTTTATACATGTTCTGACCAGCAGAGGTCAGTTTTATACATGTTCTGACCAGCAGGGGTCAGTTTTATACATGTTCTGACCAGCAGAGGTCAGTTTTATACACTGTTCTGACCAGCAGGGGTCAGCTTTATACACTGTTCTGACCAGCAGGGGTCAGCTTTATACACTGTTCTGACCAGCAGGGGTCAGTTTTATACATGTTCTGACCAGCAGAGGTCAGTTTTATACATGTTCTGACCAGCAGGGGTCACTTTTATACACTGTTCTGACCAGCAGGGGTCAGCTTTATACACTGTTCTGACCAGCAGGGGTCAGTTTTATACATGTTCTGACCAGCAGAGGTCAGTTTTATACACTGTTCTGACCAGCAGGGGTCAGTTTTATACATGTTCTGACCAGCAGAGGTCAGTTTTATACACTGTTCTGACCAGCAGAGGTCAGTTTTATACACTGTTCTGACCAGCAGGGGTCAGTTTTATACATGTTCTGACCAGCAGAGGTCAGTTTTATACATGTTCTGACCAGCAGGGGTCAGTTTTATACACTGTTCTGACCAGCAGGGGTCAGTTTTATACATGTTCTGACCAGCAGGGGTCAGTTTTATACATGTTCTATGCAGCAGGGGTCAGTTTTATACACTATACACTGTTCTGACCAGCAGGGGTCAGTTTTATACATGTTCTGACCACCAGCAGGGGTCAGTTTTATACATGTTCTGACCAGCAGGAGTCAGTTTTATACACTGTTCTGACCAACAGGGGTCAGTTTTATACATGTTCTGACCACCAGCAGGGGTCAGTTTTATACATGTTCTGACCAGCAGGGGTCAGTTTTATACATGTTCTGACCAGCAGGGGTCAGTTTTGTTACATGTTCTGACCAGCAGGGGTCAGTTTTTTACATGTTCTGACCAGCAGGGGTCAGTTTTATACATGTTCTGACCAGCAGGGGTAAGTTTTCTACATGTTCTGACCAGCAGGGGTCAGTTTTATACATGTTCTGACCAGCAGGGGTCAGTTTTATACATGTTCTGACCAGCAGGGGTCAGTTTTGTTACATGTTCTGACCAGCAGGGGTCAGTTTTTTACATGTTCTGACCAGCAGCAGGTCAGTTTTATACATGTTCTGACCAGCAGGGGTCAGTTTTATACATGTTCTGACCAGCAGGGGTCAGGTGTATACATGTTCTGACCAGCAGAGGTCAGTTTTGTTACATATTCTGACCAGCAGGGGTCAGTTTTTTACATGTTCTGACCAGCAGGGGTCAGTTTTATACCTGTTCTGACCAGCAGGAGTCAGGTGTATACATGTTCTGACCAGCAGGAGTCAGTTTTATACACTGTTCTGACCAGCAGGGGTCAGTTTTATACATGTTCTGACCAGCAGGGGTCAGTTTTATACATGTTCTGACCAGCAGAGGTCAGTTTTATACATGTTCTGACCAGCAGGGGTCAGTTTTATACACTGTTCTGACCAGCAGGGGTCAGTTTTATACACTGTTCTGACCAGCAGGGGTCAGTTTTATACATGTTCTGACCAGCAGGGGTCAGTTTTATACACTGTTCTGACCAGCAGGGGTCAGTTTTATACACTGTTCTGACCAGCAGGGGTCAGTTTTATACACTGTTCTGACCACCAGCAGGGGTCAGTTTTATACATGTTCTGACCAGCAGGAGTCAGTTTTATACACTGTTCTGACCAGCAGGGGTCAGTTTTATACATGTTCTGACCAGCAGGGGTCAGTTTTATACATGTTCTGACCAGCAGAGGTCAGTTTTGTTACATGTTCTGACCAGCAGGGGTCAGTTTTTTACATGTTCTGACCAGCAGGGGTCAGTTTTATACATGTTCTGACCAGCAGGGGTCAGTTTTATACATGTTCTGACCAGCAGGGGTCAGTTTTATACATGTTCTGACCAGCAGAGGTCAGTTTTATACATGTTCTGACCAGCAGGGGTCAGTTCTATACATTGTTCTGACCAGCAGGGGTCAGTTTTATACACTGTTCTGACCAGCAGGGGTCAGTTTTATACACTGTTCTGACCAGCAGGGGTCAGTTTTATACATGTTCTGACCAGCAGGGGTCAGTTTTATACATGTTCTGACCAGCAGGGGTCAGTTTTATACACTGTTCTGACCAACAGGGGTCAGTTTTATACATGTTCTGACCACCAGCAGGGGTCAGTTTTATACATGTTCTGACCAGCAGGAGTCAGTTTTATACACTGTTCTGACCAGCAGGGGTCAGTTTTATACATGTTCTGACCAGCAGGGGTCAGTTTTATACATGTTCTGACCAGCAGAGGTCAGTTTTGTTACATGTTCTGACCAGCAGGGGTCAGTTTTTTACATGTTCTGACCAGTAGGGGTCAGTTTTATACATGTTCTGACCAGCAGAGGTCACCAGCAGGGGTACGTTTTATACATGTTCTGAACAGCAGGGCTCAGTTTTATACATGTTCTGACCAGCAGAGGTCAGTTTTGTTACATGTTCTGACCAGCAGGGGTCAGTTTTATACATGTTCTGACCAGCAGGGGTCAGTTTTATACACTGTTCTGACCAGCAGGGGTCAGTTTTATACATGTTCTGACCAGCAGAGGTCAGTTTTATACATGTTCTGACCAGCAGGGGTCAGTTTTATACATGTTCTGACTAGCAGGGGTCAGTTTTATACATGTTCTGACCAGCAGAGGTCACCAGCAGGGGTCAGTTTTATACATGTTCTGACCAGCAGGGGTCAGTTTTATACATGTTCTGACCAGCAGGGGTCAGTTTTATACACTGTTCTGACCAGCAGGGGTCAGTTTTATACATGTTCTGACCAGCAGGGGTCAGTTTTATACACTGTTCTGAACAGCAGAGATCAGTTTTATACATGTTCTGACCAGCAGGGGTCAGTTTTATACATGTTCTGACCAGCAGGGGTCAGTTTTATACATGTTCTGACCAGCAGGGGTCAGTTTTATATACTGTTCTGACCAGCAGATGTCAGTTTTATACATGTTCTGACCAGCAGGGGTCAGTTTTATACATGTTCTGACCAGCAGGGGTCAGTTTTATACATGTTCTGACCAGCAGGGGTCAGTTTTATACACTGTTCTGACCAGCAGGGGTCAGTTTTATACATGTTCTGACCAGCAGGGGTCAGTTTTATACACTGTTCTGACCAGCAGGGGTCAGTTTTATACATGTTCTGACCAGCAGGGATCAGTTTTATACACTGTTGTGACCAGCAGGGGTCACCAGCAGGGATCAGTTTTATACATGTTCTGACCAGCAGGGGTCAGTTTTATACATGTTCTGACCAGCAGAGGTCACCAGCAGGTGTCAGTTTTATACATGTTCTGACCAGCAGGAGTCAGTTTTATACATTTTCTGACCAGCAGGGGTCACCAGCAGAGGTCAGTTTTATACATGTTCTGACGAGCAGGGGTCAGTTTTATACATGTTCTGACCACCATCAGGGGTCACCAGCAGGGCTCAGTTTTATACATGTTCTGACCAGCAGGGGTCAGTTTTATACATGTTCTGACCAGCAGGGTTCAGTTTTATACACTGTTCTGACCAGCAGGGGTCAGTTTTATACATGTTCTGACCAGCAGGGGTCAGTTTTATACACTGTTCTGACCAGCAGGGGTCAGTTTTATACATGTTCTGACCAGCAGGGGTCAGTTTTATACACTGATCTGACCAGCAGAGGTCAGTTTTATACATGTTCTGACCAGCAGGGGTCAGTTTTATACACTGTTCTGACCAGCAGGGGTCAGTTTTATACATGTTCTGACCAGCAGGGGTCAGTTTTATATACTGTTCTGACCAGCAGAGGTCAGTTTTATACATGTTCTGACCAGCAGGGGTCAGTTTTATACATGTTCTGACCAGCAGGGGTCAGTTTTATACACTGTTCTGACCAGCAGAGGTCAGTTTTATACATGTTCTGACCAGCAGGGGTCAGTTTTATACACTGTTGTGACCAGCAGGGGTCACCAGCAGGGATCAGTTTTATACATGTTCTGACCAGCAGGGGTCAGTTTTATACATGTTCTGACCACCAGCAGGGGTCAGTTTTATACATGTTCTGACCAGCAAAGGTCAGTTTTATACACTGTTCTGACCAGCAGGGGTCAGTTTTATACACTGTTCTGACCAGCAGAGGTCACCAGCAGGGGTCAGTTTTATACATGTTCTGACCAGCAGAGGTCAGTTTTATACATGTTCTGACCAGCAGGGGTCAGTTTTATACACTGTTCTGATCAGCAGAGGTCAGTTTTATACATGGTTTGACCAGCAGGGGTCAGTTTTATACATGTTCTGACCAGCAGAGGTCAGTTTTATACATGTTCTGACCACCAGCAGGGGTCAGTTTTATACATGTTCTGACCACCAGCAGGGGTCAGTTTTATACATGTTCTGACCAGCAAAGGTCAGTTTTATACATGTTCTGACCAGCAGGGGTCAGTTTTATACATGTTCTGACCACCAGCAGGGGTCAGTTTTATACATGTTCTGACCAGCAAAGGTCAGTTTTATACACTGTTCTGACCAGCAGGGGTCAGTTTTATACACTGTTCTGACCAGCAGGGGTCACCAGCATGTGGTGTTTCCAACACAGAACCATTATGTGAATTGGTTCAATTGATTAGAAGCTTTGATTCTCCCATCACTGCAAAACACAACTAGAACAGGCAGATTAGATCTAAGTGTCCTTTTAACAAGAACTAACTACAGACTATCAGCAACAACAGTGATGTGGCACAACAAACAGACAAGAGGGAAAGAGAGCACATTGGCCGATTCTCAATATGCCTTCTTGTCTGTACTTGTGTTCTCATCAGTCGCTGCCCATGTACTGTTCCAATTCAAAGTTCACATCTAGCCGAGTACAGTTCAAATCCCCGGATGTGTCCTTGATCCGCCACTTTTAGCGAGGTTGCATCAAGAGGAGACTTGTGTGGACTTCAGACAGACCGGTATCCCAGAATGCATCTCGCACCAACGAACAATGGCTCAGGACTTCAGGAGGTCTGAGTGGCCGATGGCACAGGACTTCAGGAGGTCTGAGTGGCCGATGGCACAGGACTGCAGGAGGTCTGAGGGGCCGATGGCTCAGGACTTCAGGAGATCTGAGTGGCCGATGGCTCAGGACTTCAGGAGGTCTGAGTGGCCGATGGCTCAGGACTTCAGGAGGTCTGAGTGGCCGATGGCTCAGGACTTCAGGAGGTCTGAGTGGCCGATGGCTCAGGACTTCAGGAGGTCTGAGTGGCCGATGGCACAGGACTTCAGGAGGTCTGAGTGGCCGATGGCACAGGACTGCAGGAGGTCTGAGGGGCCGATGGCTCAGGACTTCAGGAGGTCTGAGTGGCCGATGGCTCAGGACTTCAGGAGGTCTGAGTGGCCGATGGCTCAGGACTTCAGGAGGTCTGAGTGGCCGATGGCACAGGACTTCAGGAGGTCTGAGTGGCCGATGGCTCAGGACTGCAGGAGGTCTGAGGGGCCGATGGCTCAGGACTTCAGGAGGTCTGAGTGGCCGATGGCTCAGGACTTCAGGAGGTCTGAGTGGCCGATGGCTCAGGACTTCAGGAGGTCTGAGTGGCCGATGGCACAGGACTTCAGGAGGTCTGAGTGGCCGATGGCACAGGACTGCAGGAGGTCTGAGGGGCCGATGGCTCAGGACTTCAGGAGGTCTGAGTGGCCGATGGCTCAGGACTTCAGGAGGTCTGAGTGGCCGATGGCTCAGGACTTCAGGAGGTCTGAGTGGCCGATGGCACAGGACTTCAGGAGGTCTGAGTGGCCGATGGCTCAGGACTGCAGGAGGTCTGAGGGGCCGATGGCTCAGGACTTCAGGAGGTCTGAGTGGACGATGGCTCAGGACTTCAGGAGGTCTGAGTGGCCGATGGCTCAGGACTTCAGGAGGTCTGAGTGGCCGATGGCTCAGGACTTCAGGAGGTCTGAGTGGACGATGGCTCAGGACTTCAGGAGGTCTGAGTGGCCGATGGCTCAGGACTTCAGGAGGTCTGAGTGGCCGATGGCTCAGGACTTCAGGAGGTCTGAGGGGCCGATGGCTCAGGACTTCAGGAGGTCTGAGTGGCCGATGGCACAGGACTGCAGGAGGTCTGAGGGGCCGATGGCTCAGGACTTCAGGAGGTCTGAGTGGCCGATGGCTCAGGACTTCAGGAGGTCTGAGTGGCCGATGGCTCAGGACTTCAGGAGGACTGAGTGGCTGATGGCACAGGACTTCAGGAGGTCTGAGGGGCCGATGGCTCAGGACTTCAGGAGGTCTGAGTGGCCGATGGCTCAGGACTTCAGGAGGTCTGAGTGGCCGATGGCTCAGGACTTCAGGAGGTCTGAGTGGCCGATGGCACAGGACTTCAGGAGGTCTGAGGGGCCGATGGCTCAGGACTTCAGGAGGTCTGAGGGGCCGATGGCTCAGGACTTCAGGAGGTCTGAGTGGCCGATGGCACAGGACTTCAGGAGGTCTGAGGGGCCGATGGCTCAGGACTTCAGGAGGTCTGAGTGGCCGATGGCTCAGGACTTCAGGAGGTCTGAGTGGCCGATGGCACAGGACTTCAGGAGGTCTGAGGGGCCGATGGCACAGGACTTCAGGAGGTCTGAGTGGCCGATGGCTCAGGACTTCAGGAGGTCTGAGTGGCCGATGGCACAGGACTTCAGGAGGTCTGAGTGGCCAATGGCACAGGACTTCAGGAGGTCTGAGTGGCCGATGGCTCAGGACTTCAGGAGGTCTGAGCGGCCGATGGCACAGGACTTCAGGAGGTCTGAGTGGCCGATGGCTCAGGACTTCAGGAGGTTTGAGTGGCCGATGGCACAGGACTTCAGGAGGTCTGAGTGGCCGATGGCACAGGACTTCAGGAGGTCTGAGTGGCCGATGGCACAGGACTTCAGGAGGTCTGAGTGGCCGATGGCACAGGACTTCAGGAGGTCTGAGTGGCCGATGGCACAGGACTTCAGGAGGTCTGAGTGGCCGATGGCACAGGACTTCAGGAGGTCTGAGTGGCCGATGGTTCAGGACTTCAGGAGGTCTGAGTGGCCGATGGTTCAGGACTTCAGGAGGTCTGAGTGGCCGATGGCACAGGACTTCAGGAGGTCTGAGTGGCCGATGGCACAGGACTTCAGGAGGACTGAGTGGCCGATGGCTCAGGACTTCAGGAGGTCTGAGTGGCCGATGGCTCAGGACTTCAGGAGGTCTGAGTGGCCGATGGCTCAGGACTTCAGGAGGTCTGAGTGGCCGATGGCTCAGGACTTCAGGAGGTCTGAGTGGCCGATGGCTCAGGACTTCAGGAGGTCTGAGTGGCCGATGGCTCAGGACTTCAGGAGGTCTGAGTGGACGATGGCTCAGGACTTCAGAAGGTTTGAGTGGCAGATGGCACAGGACTTCAGGAGGTGTGAGTGGCCGATGGCACAGGACTTCAGGAGGTCTGAGTGGCCGATGGCACAGGACTTCAGGAGGTCTGAGTGGCAGATGGCTCAGGACTTCAGGAGGTCTGAGTGGCCGATGGCTCAGGACTTCAGAAGGTTTGAGTGGCCGATGGCACAGGACTACTGGAGGTCTGAGTGGCCGATGGCACAGGACTTCAGGAGGTCTGAGTGGCCGATGGTACAGGACTTCAGGAGGTCTGAGTGGCCGATGGCTCAGGACTTCAGGAGGTCTGAGGGGCCGATGGCACTGGACTTCAGGAGGTCTGAGTGGCCGATGGCTCAGGACTTCAGGAGGTCTGAGTGGCCGATGGCTCAGGACTTCAGGAGGTCTGAGTGGACGATGGCTCAGGACTTCAGAAGGTTTGAGTGGCAGATGGCACAGGACTTCAGGAGGTGTGAGTGGCCGATGGCACAGGACTTCAGGAGGTCTGAGTGGCCGATGGCACAGGACTTCAGGAGGTCTGAGTGGCAGATGGCTCAGGACTTCAGGAGGTCTGAGTGGCCGATGGCTCAGGACTTCAGAAGGTTTGAGTGGCCGATGGCACAGGACTACTGGAGGTCTGAGTGGCCGATGGCACAGGACTTCAGGAGGTCTGAGTGGCCGATGGTACAGGACTTCAGGAGGTCTGAGTGGCCGATGGCTCAGGACTTCAGGAGGTCTGAGGGGCCGATGGCACAGGACTTCAGAAGGTTCGAGTGGACGATGGCTCAGGACTTCAGGAGGTCTGTTATTTAAAAGTAATTGCACTTACAAGCCTAAACCCAATAACTGTGCTCTGGTAACCCAGATGTGAGAGAAGGTGAAGTGTGTTAAAGTAATTTTTTGGAAAAATAAACGTAATTATGATGAGGCTGATTTAAAACAAACAATGTGTCTTTAAAATGTTTTATTCTTGCCAGAAGGTCCCTCCGACATACAGACACAATCTGCAGTACAAGATGAGACAAAAACGGGAATTCACGTCACATATTTATAGGCCACCCAGAGTCCTCAGTGAATGGATGGGGGCTTCTTGTTAATCAGATAAAACACTTCTTGCATGGTTATGCAAGAAAATGAGTAGCAATCCTGCAAAATAAAAAAAGAAGCTAAAAACAGGAATGAGCAGACATGATATGAAAATCACTAAATCAGCTTTTACACACAGTCTGAGTCTGTCCATTACTGTATTTAATATCATATTTAAAGCAGTTTACATATGAAGCACAAGAAAACGGCATTCAACACTGTAGCAAATATTCATAAAAATGAAAATAAATCTGGCCTGTTAATCTGGCTCAAACTCAGCAGTATTTTATTGTAATATTGTAGGCTCTATCTCTATTTCCTCTGGCCGCTGCGAGTCCTTCCTCCCTGTAAAATAAAGCCATTGACTGAGCTCTCGTGTGTGTTTTTATCAGGATTGATCCAGATCAGATGAGTGTGAATGATCAGATTGTGTGCGGCTCAAACTCACCAGCTCTTCTTGCACAGATGATCTGAAGAAGAATCACAGTAGGAGCAGCAAACACTGCCATCTCAACAATACTCACAATCACTGCAGGAAACATGAGAGGAAGAGGAGAAGCTGAAGTCAAGGGGATTCAACTATGAACATTCACAGACGGACTGATAGTTTGAGTGATATAAAGCTGTCAGAATAAATGAACGTGTCTACCTCTGATTAATGATCCAGCAGTCACACTGACTTCAGTTTCTCCTGGATCTGTGGATCATGTGTGTTAGTTCAGCTCAACACATAAAGCAGCACAGACACATTATTTCAATCTCAAGGTGTCAGGAGGAAATCAGAAATAAATCTATTTGATGCTTTATTCATTGACAGATATTCATGTTAAGTGCGGTTCTAGCACACTCGCATGTCTAAGTTTGCAGAAACACTGAAGTGTGGAATATCTATGTACTGACGGCATCTAAAACACACAACGCTTCATGAAAATGAGGTTTAACACTGAATTCAGGGAATTATCGGCTGATTGTATTGTGTTGGGGTCAAAGCGCTGAAGTGAGAGACGGTGTGACGGTGATCATGTGATCATGTACCTTGTGTAGGAGCTGCTGATGTAGTTGGGCTTGATTTCTTCTGAGAGTTTGAGCTGCTGACTGGAATCAGTGTTGATGAATCGACTGCAGAAGATGAATGTTCAGACGCATCATCTGTAGGACATTAACATCATATTTTACAGTAGTAGTCAAGTCACCTTCATTTACTGTATATATCGCTCTTTACAACACAGATTACTTCAAAGCAGCTTTACAGTGATAAAAGACTATCTAAAGTAAGTTTTTTATCAATTAATTTCTGTTGTAAAAACTGATTAGTTATTTAATTTGTCGTCACTTAAACAACACCATCCTAAACTAAAATAGAAAACCCCCAACGCACTCCGGACTCCATCCGCACGGCAACAGCACCTGGTGGCCCGAGAATGCAAACCATGAAATAGGTTTGAAATAGTTTTGAATCTAGACCATTATCATCCCCGCGCAAACCCCAAAAAAGGCGAATCCGTGAAAATGGCGACGGCATGTACGCAAGCATTACGTGTTCAGCCTATAGGCAAGCATGATTGAATACGTATGTGTGCATTTGTGTTTCTAGGTGAAAGAGTCTCTATGTCTTGGGATTTATCTGACTTTTGTGACGTGAGAGAGCTAGCAGACGGTCGGTTTAGCCAGTTTGTCTGCTTCCTGACCTGGGCCCTAGTGAGTCAAGGTTTAGCTCTAAGACTATGTGCCAAATTACTAGAGAGAAGAGCGGAACCACCCCAGGAGGGATGGATGCCATCCTTCTTCAACAGGTCAGGTCTGCCCCAAAAACTTTTCCAATTGTCTATGAACCCTATGTTATTTTGCGGACAGCAATTAGACAACCAGCCATTGAGTGATGATAGCCTGCTAACTATCTCATCACTCCTTCTAACGGGGAGCGGACCAGAACAATAAACAGCCTCTGACATCGTACTAGCGAGTTCACACACCTCTTTAATGTTAATTTTGGTGATCTCCGACTGGCGAAGTCGAACATCATTAGTGCCGACGTGAATAATAATCTTAGAGAATTTACGATTAGCTTTAGCCAGCACTTTTAAATTTGCTTTGATGTCAGGCGCTCTGGCTCCAGTTTAAACATGTGACTATAGTGGCTGGTGTCTCTATCTTCACGTTCCGTGTAATAGAATCGCCATTGACTAGGGCACTTTCAGGATACTCAGTGGGTGCTTCACTGAGAAGGGAGAACCTGTTTGATGTTCTAATCAGAACAGAAGAACGGTTTTTAGATCCGAGACTATGCCGTCTCACAATCACCCAGTTGCCCGGCTGCTCGAGCTCTGCTCTCTGCTCTCATCACATTATACTTGATCTTCACATAAATGATGAATATGTGCTGGACTCTGTGTGAACTCCCTCTGTTCTTCGAGTCTGTCATCTATTATCATCATATTTCAATCTCAAGGTGTCAGGAGGAAATCAGAAATAAATCTATTTGATGCTTTATTCATTGACAGATATTCATGTTAAGTGCGGTTCTAGCACACTCGCATGTCTAAGTTTGCATAAACACTGAAGTGTGGAATATCTATGTACTGACGGCATCTAAAACACACAACGCTTCATGAAAATGAGGTTTAACACTGAATTCAGGGAATTATCGGCTGATTGTATTGTGTTGGGGTCAAAGCGCTGAAGTGAGAGACGGTGTGACAGTGATCATGTGATCATGTACCTTGTGTAGGAGCTGCTGATGTAGTTGGGCTTGATTTCTTCTGAGAGTTTGAGCTGCTGACTGGAATCAGTGTTGATGAATCGACTGCAGAAGATGAATGTTCAGACGCATCATCTGTAGGACATTAACATCATATTTTACAGTAGTAATAGTTGTTTCTCACCTGAATACTTGACAGTGTATGTGACTGAGGTCTTGAGTTTGAGTTGTCTCTGAGTAGCTTCACATCTCCACTCTCTGTTGTGATCTTCATTCAGGAGTGTTGTAGTCAGAGAGATGATACAGCGATCTGGAGCTGATATCTGATATCTGGAGTCTGTCTGAAGATCAACACCAGCCTGATTCACCCACAACAGCTTCATATCCAGATATTGGATCCAATCATCACAGGAGAGTCCAGGATCTGAATACAACTGACAGGAGAGAGTCACAGAGCGGCCTGGACTGATCTCAGTCTGTGATGATGATGATGATGATGATGATGATGATGATGATGATGATGATGATGATGATGATGATGATGATGGAGACACTGAAACACAACACAAGACACACAAATAATTTGTGTGAGTTGAAGCAAAGGATCTGCCCTTTTTAAATTGACCCCATAATCATAAACTCACCATGAAGAACATGCAGATAAACATGTGCATCAGTTCCTTGTCTTTGTCCATTCACATATTGTCTGCAGCTGTAAGATCCACGATCTTCTATTGTGACGTTGTTGATGTTCAGAGAGCAGTCAGACCCCAGACTCAGACTCTCATGTCTCTCTGTGTCTTTATTCATCCCTCTATCAATCAGTAACACTGCTGAACGTCTGTTAGAGTAGATCCATGTAGTTGATGTGCAGTCAGAAAGAGCATTATTACAGGGCAGACGGACATTTGCACCAGAACTGATGAACACATGAGTCTCATCCTCTCCACTGGAACCTGAAACACAGAACATGTGAGTGATCATTATATTAATAAATGAAAGCATAAAACATAACAGTATTGGCAGATTTTTGATAAATTTACAGCCATCAGCATTTCAACTATAACAAACCAATGGTTTATTAATGAACTGCGTGAAAGTACTGAGCTGTGTAATGTCTGCTGCATAATCCACGATTATAATGTAATATTCCTGCTGCACTGCTGTCTGTGTTTTAATGTTTATTAAACAACAAAAGACCAACAAACATTGATAAATCGCTCAATACTCTTGACTAAACTTTCATAAGGATTTATTTCCGTGATGCAGACAACGCAGACAAAATCCAGTCATAAAAACTGAATTTACTGCATAATGTGGAATGGCACAGAATTTGTTTTGATGAATAGATAAAACGTTGGTCAGTCACTTAAATCAAATCACAATATATACTAGTGTCTGTGAATATTACGCCGCAAAAAGACTGTTTAAATATGAATCCTGACGTGTGACGTCATCAGTCGTTCCCCAGGTCTGTGTAACACAATAAGAGTCTTCTTAAACTGTTCAGGGCAGGTCCTAGACCACTGTGCAACTCAACGTGTTTCGCAGAAAAACTTACATCAGAAATATGAAATATGAATCAGCACCCAGCCTGATTTATTGAGCTGTGTGGAGTTAAATCTGTGCGGTGAAGCTGCTAGACAGTGAAGAGCGGGTGTGAAGCACAGACCAGTGTTCAGTTAAGCAGTCAGAAATTTACAATACACTCAGTTTTGGACTAGGGATGGTCATTGCAAATACTGTCATGTGGATCGGCTGAAGGTGGGCACAGATGATGGTGATTTTAAATTTGACTGTAACTGTAATCGTAGCCGAGAGCGAGATGATTGACAGGAGGATAGCGGAGGCAAAAGTCAAGATCACTTTTGTTAATAAATATATATTGTGACGTTGTGCACTTTCCAGAGCAGCAGACAGGAGACTAGAATCCGGTATTCAAACACCCAACGGCTGTGTTTTATTTCCTGAACATGTACAACCTAAAACAGGGATATCAGGAGGTGTCTTAACTTTCCAAAAACAACAAAACGCCAGAGAGATCGAGACTAACTCCTCACCACTACTCAAATAACTTTTTTACGTGTCTCGCCCCCCTTCTCTATTTCCCTCCCGGACACCTCCCCCCAACAGCACGTGAATCAAGTAAGCCTAATTATGATTGAGAATAAACAGCGTATTGCCGAACTCGTTTTAATGTTTTAGTTCACTCCAAAATGTTCTACCCCCGGCTTTCCATGCATTGCTTCCATAATCACATGGTGACAGGACTTAGGCACTACTGTCTGCCACTTGGTTACGCCTGTCACTGGTTCCACGAATCCTCCCTGCAACACTCCAGAATTCAATGCCAGGTCATCCCGCATGGACCACAGCCCCCTCACCACTGATCCAAAAGCTATAACCTCTTCCCACGTAGGCGTCCTTCCAGCTTCCACCCAGTTGATGACCACCTGGAGCTCCAGGTCATTATAATGCTCAACAGCCCATGCTACATATGAATCAGGCAGCACTGCACAACAAGATGCCTCAATCCCATCTCTGGGTTCTTGTCAGCCAGTCTCTGCATCACATATCCATCCAGTCACTCACATTGTGGGCAGGATGCCATACAGGTGCGCCTTGACAACCCGTCTGCATTCTGGTGACTCTCCCCCTTGCGATGCTGAATGGTGAATTGAAATTCCTGCCGACGTTCTATCCACCGTGCCACCTGTCCCTCCGGCTCCCAGAAAGACAACAGCCAACGGAGGGAAGCATGATCCGTTCGGATCACAAAATGGAGACCGCAGAGTTGATGCCTGAAATGACTCTACCATGGCTAAGAGTTCTCGTCTGGTCACACAGTAATTATGCTCTGCCCGGTTGAAGGCCCAACTGTAGTAGGCAATAACCATCTCTCCCTTTTCCCGCTCTTGTGAGAGAACCAGACCCACGTGGCTGGCGTCTGTGTCCAGGATGAATGGCAATCTAGGGTCTGGTGCGGCCAAGACTGGTGTATGACACAAAGCCTCCTTCAGGCTTTCAAAAGCATGCTGCTGCTCTTGCCCCCACTGGAACCGCTGTGATTTCTTTGTCAACTCATGGAGGGGAGCAGATGCTAGTCCTAGGAAAGCCTGCAACTGCCTAAGGCTGCATGGGTCTGGCCAATCACGAACAGCTGCTGTCTTCTGATCATAAGTAGCCACCCCTGCCGCACTCACATAGTGGCCTAAAAAGGTCATGGCCTTCTGCATAAGCTGGCACTTCTCTGGATGCAATTTCAGACCAGCCTGGGCTATCCTGGTCATGACTAGGTCAAGGGAACTCAGGGCAGATTCAAAGTCTTTTCCGTGCACTAAAATGTCATCCAAATAAACCAGGCATGTTTCTCTCGGAATACCCTGGAGCACCCGCTCCATCAGCAGCTCAAAGGTTGCTGGGGCATTGCACAGACCAAAGGGCATGGTCTTGAATTGCCAGAGGCCCGTACCTGTCATGAAGGCAGTCTTCGATCTCGCTTCAACACTGAGGGGTACCTGCCAATACCCGCTACGCAGATATTGGTTTTGATATTGCAGCGTGGTCATAGATATATAAATGGTAGATGCCTCATTCTACTGATCCATGCAGTTGCTAATGAGGCATCTATGTATACACTAATGACCACGATCAAATTTGACCTTACTTGCCGGAAGTTATTGCGGAGCTCAGAGACGATCGCGTAAGCTAGATAAGACCCTTATTCATCGTCTGGTATCGTTTGAAGCCCTTTGAAGCTGCACTGAAACTGTCATTTGGACCTTGAACCGTTTGGAGCCCATTGAAGTCCATTATATGGAGGAAACCCCTGGACTGTTTTCATCCAAAACCTTAATTTCTTTTCGACTGCAGAAAGAAAGACATGGACATCTTGGATGACATGGGGGTGAGTAAATTATCAGCAAAAGTTTATTTAAAAGTTAACTAATCCTTTAATGGCTCTTGGAGCCCCTGAGTGATTGAATAACCATCTTTGCATTTGAATGGCACTGTTATACTGATTGGATTAGAACTAGTGATTGGTCATTGCTTTGTTTAGAATTGTCTCCTCCCCTACTGTGTGAACACCTTTAAGGACTGCCCACTGAATGCCTATAAAATACAATGTACAGCTCCCTTAGTTAGACTTGATGACCTCAGCCGAAAGACAGCACGTTTTCTCAATAAAGAATCCCTGCTGAAGAACCTATCCAAGTCTCCTGGTCTCTGCTTCAAGGAACAAAAGAAGTTCACAACAGGCCTAATCCTGGATTAATCTAAGCCCTGTCTGTAAAACCAAGTCTAAATGTGAGCAATGTGAGCATATTATTACTGTGAACTTATTTCATTTGAGTCCACTAAAACACAATATTTACATAAGTACATAAGTACTTATAATAAGTACAGAAAATACTTTGAGCTGTGGCATCATTCAGACTCAAGAATCTCAACAACACTTTTATTTTTTGCTGTAGTTCTTGTGATTTTTTTGAGTTGCTTATTTAGTGGCGTTCAGAGTTGATCTGTTTATCTGAATATTATGTTCTGTGTGTGTCGAAGTCACATGGTTGTTCAAAACAGTTTTTGTCCCTGTCCCAAATGGTGATTCTTTGCAATTTTGTGTTTTATTTCAGGTAACGGTTTGTGTATGGGCGGCGGCTGTTAGGCTGAGTATTTAAGTATCTGGCCACATCCCAGTTCCCGCAGCTGTTGTTTGGTAAGTGGTAGTTTGTTCTCTCTTTTCCCTCAGATTATCATATATTTCTCTTGCACGAACTGCAGGGGAATAATATCCTTGCAGTGGCATCCCCGCTGTCTCGTCCTAGGTCAAGTTTTTGTGTGCGTTTTGGATCACAGTTGTGTTGCTGGATCCATGTCAAAGGAGTTCATCATCTTTGTGTACATGTATAACTGCACATGCTACTTTGAACTGTCCAGAGTTGCCTGTCCGATGACAATGATATCCAGTGAAAAAGCAATCCATGAACAACCGTATAGGTCCTCCTGATTTCGCTGATTTACACAAAAGTGTTCCTCTGAGCAGAATCTTTAGTCCATAGCCATCAGATGTGGTAACAATCCCATCCAGATCCACAAAGCTGACATAAATATGCATTAAGCATTTAAAAAAGCATTTATTCCTTCTACAAACATACAACACAACTTCTGTTAATTATCTGCATTAAATCAAACAAAAGAAATTACATTTCAGCCTCTTTTACAAATAAATTGGCCTCAACATACCTTACAGTTCAGCACGAAACAACCGTTTCCCAACAAGGACTTTTGTAAACAACAGCCAGCAAGGCATGTTGGCATGCTAACTGAGAGGTAGCCATACTTTCTTCCTCTACTGGTCAATTAATTGTATCTAATCTCAGCATCACTAGATCTCCCCCTAATGATGAGGAATGAGATTGCAGCCTATCAGAGATCAGGTAACAGGCTAGACGACTGCTACATATCCATCCCCTCAGGAAAAGGGTTGACATACCCATGGCATACCAATGTTTTTAAGTTCTGTATATGAAAGGTGTCAACATGTCCAGGATCATCAGTACCAGCTTCCGGCGCTGGTGTGAGCTGGCTGCCGGCTGCAACAGCTCTTACCAATTTTTCTTTTTCTCCAATTTTTAGCTACTTAGACGTTTTATTTTTGTATATTTTTTGTACATACTTTATTTAATACTCAGCACTGCATAACCTGTCACTTTTTCTCGGACATCTTACGCAAATCACAATGTGCGTCGGAGCCCGGGCACCCATTGTTTACAGTAGGGAACAGCTGGTCGCGCTGAGGAGAGCTGTAATGCTCCCTCGGGACAAACATGTGATCCCTGCTGAGCTGCTTCGGAAGACTCTCCGAGGAAGCAGTGCGGGAAGGTAACTCTGGGAAAAGAAGAGATGCTTTAAAACTACTCTCCCCTCCGTCATTATACGTAACGGGAGATCTCTTCACAATAAGATTGACGAGCAGGACTTCAGGAGGTCTGAGAGGCCGATGGCACAGGACTTCAGGAGGTCTGAGTGGCCGATGGCTCAGGACTTCAGGAGGTCTGAGTGGCCGATGGCTCAGGACTTCAGAAGGTCTGAGTGGCCGATGGCTCAGGACTTCAGGAGGTCTGAGTGGACGATGGCACAGGACTTCAGGAGGTCTGAGTGGCCGATGGCTCAGGACTTCAGGAGGACTGAGTGGCTGATGGCACAGGACTTCAGGAGGTCTGAGTGGCTGATGGCACAGGACTTCAGGAGGTCTGAGTGGCCGATGGCACAGGACTTCAGGAGGTCTGAGTGTCCGATGGCACAGGACTTCAGGAGGACTGAGTGGCCGATGGCTCAGGACTTCAGGAGGTCTGAGTGGCTGATGGCTCAGGACTTCAGGAGGTCTGAGTGGCCGATGGCTCAGGACTTCAGGAGGTCTGAGTGGCCGATGGCACAGGACTTCAGGAGGTCTGAGTGGCCGATGGCTCAGGACTTCAGGAGGTCTGAGTGGACGATGGCACAGGACTTCAGGAGGTCTGAGTGGCCGATGGCTCAGGACTTCAGGAGGACTGAGTGGCCGATGGCACAGGACTTCAGGAGGTCTGAGTGGACGATGGCTCAGGACTTCAGGAGGTCTGAGTGGACGATGGCTCAGGACTTCAGGAGGTCTGAGTGGCCGATGGCACAGGACTTCAGGAGGTCTGAGGGGCCGATGACACAGGACTTCAGGAGGTCTGAGTGGCCGATGGCTCAGGACTTCAGGAGGTCTGAGGGGCCGATGACACAGGACTTCAGGAGGTCTGAGTGGCCAATGGCTCAGGACTTCAGGAGGTCTGAGCGGCCGATGGCACAGGACTGCAGGAGGTCTGAGTGGCCGATGGCACAGGACTTCAGGAGGTCTGAGTGGACGATGGCTCAGGACTTCAGGAGGTCTGAGTGGACGATGGCTCAGGACTTCAGGAGGTCTGAGTGGACGATGGCTCAGGACTTCAGGAGGTCTGAGTGGCCGATGGCACAGGACTGCAGGAGGTCTGAGTGGCCGATGGCACAGGACTTCAGGAGGTCTGAGTGGCCGATGGCTCAGGACTTCAGGAGGTCTGAGTGGACGATGGCTCAGGACTTCAGGAGGTCTGAGTGGACGATGGCTCAGGACTTCAGGAGGTCTGAGTGGACGATGGCTCAGGACTTCAGGAGGTCTGAGGGGCCGATGACACAGGACTTCAGGAGGTCTGAGTGGCCGATGGCACCGGACTTCAGGAGGTCTGAGTGGCCGATGGCTCAGGACTTAAGGAGGTCTGAGAGGCCGATGGCTCAGGACTTCAGGAGGTCTGAGTGGCCGATGGCTCAGGACTTCAGGAGGTCTGAGGGGCCGATGGCACAGGACTTCAGGAGGTCTGAGTGGCCGATGGCACAGGACTTCAGGAGGTCTGAGTGGCCGATGGCACAGGACTTCAGGAGGTCTGAGTGGCCGATGGCAAATTCATCCAATTCAACAAGAACCTGGCAGTCTACAGACACAATAAAACAATATATGACTACCTTTGGATTTGGCCATAGTTGGAGAATGAATAATCCTTCTCTCAGAAAATATACTTATTTTTCTTCTTTTTACCAGTCCTTTTCCCGAATTGACCTTTTTCCTCATCGGTAATTCACTCACCCAGCATTTAACATAAACTTCAATTCATCCAATCATAACCAGTGATCATGCTCCCATTTCAATCACATTAAAAACTCAATCCTTCATTAAACTCCCCAACAGATGGCGCTCCAATACCTCACTACTTCAACAGTTTTATGAAGAAAGAGTGGGTTTTCTTTCTGGAAATGAATGACTCTCCTGGGATTTCATTATCCTGGGATCACCATCATTATTATGGGACACAGGTAAAGCAGTAATTACAGGAAAAATAATATCATATTCATCATACAGGAAAAAAACAGCGACACCAATTGTAAAATAACTTAGAACAGAGAATTAAACACCTCACAGACACCTACACTACCAACCCCAGTGAAAAAATACAAAGAGCACTAAACTATCTTAAAGCTGAACTCGATGGCATCATAAACCAAAAAACACAGTCCACTATCCAACAACTCAAATACAAACAATACCAATACTGTAACAAGATGGGCAAATATTTAGAAAATCAACTAAAGCGTAAACAAGAAAAAGCAATTATTCCATCCATATTCAATGTAGCAGGCAGAATAACCCAGAACCCACAAGAAATTAATAATGTGTTCCGAACTTTTTACCAAAATGTATATTCTTTTAATCACAATCCAGATGTAACAAAAATAGATAAAAATCTAAAAGTGGCAAATGCATTAGATACACCCCTCACTCATTTTTCATTTTTCATTTCATTTATTTATTTATTTAAACAGGGACAGTGTAAAATATACATTAAACCTTAAAAAGGAGAGATGCATTTTACCAGGTTGTAGCACTTGTGCTAATTTACACCTGCAGTCCCTGGACAGGCTGATGTAAACAAATCAAGTTAGTAAAACATTTATCCCAGGACAACATTAAAATAATCAATCCCTACATTCATTCTACAACATACATTTACAAATACACTCTCACCTACACATCAACTACTAAACATTATGTAAACATGTTTGTTGTGAAAGAAGCCATTTTTTGACCCGATGTGAATTTTTTTTAAAATTCACACATGTGATTAACTCTGTTGGCAACTTATTCCACTGTCTGACGGCTACGCTTGAAAAAGCTGAGCTACCAAGTGCTGTTTTACATAGTGGAATCCTACACTTGCCCCGAACAGCCGACCGAGTGGCTCGAAATTGATTTTCTGAGCTCAGTAAGATAAACTTTTTTAAGGGAGGAGCTGCAGTACCATTTATTATCTTAAACAAAAGACAGAGATGTGAATATATGATTATATTTTCAAAACTTAATAAGCTACGTTTTTTGAGAATTATCGGCTGCATTGCTACAGTTAAAATGAAAACTTTACCACAAGTCAACTATCTGTTTTCAATGCTTCCAACAACACCCACCGATAGATGGTTCAAATCACTCGTTTAATTAACCTCTCACTTCTATTGGAAGAACAAAATACCAAAAATATCTCTGGAAAAATTACGAAAGACAGGTGAAATAAAGATACTTTAATAGTGTTTCTAACCTGTAAGTCGAACGTTAGGTTGGGATCAAGTATCCCCCCAAATTTTTTAATCTGTCTTTAAACTGTACAATGGAATCATCCACCTGTAAGGATGGCGGCTCCATTCTACATAACTGATGTGGTGAACCAATCAGCATGACTTCGGTCTTATCACTGTTTAGGCAGAGAAAGTTCTCAGACATCCACTTCTTTACCTCAGAGATACTTTGAGACAGAGTAGAGATATCAATATTTACATCTGATTTTGAATGTACATACAACCCCAAATCAGAAAAAGTTGGGACAGTATGGAAAATGCAAAAAAAAGAAAGAAAGTGATTTCTAAATTTACTTTGACTTGTATTTCATTGCAGACAATATGAACACAAAATATTTCATGTTTTGCTCCTAAAGGATTAGACCTTTCTTGGATGCTGCTTTTGTACCAAATCATAATTACAATCACCTGTTGACATCACCTGTTTCAAATCACATCATTATTTAACCATTTTACCTCATTACTAGCCCTAAATTGCTCCTGTCCCAACTTTTTTTTAAATGTGTTGCAGGTCTGAATGACAGGAAAGGATGCATATTTACAAATGACATGAAGTTGACCAGACAAAACATGAAATATTTTGTGTTCATATTGTCTGCAATGAAATACAAGTCAAAGTAAATTTAGAAATCACTTCCTTTTTTTTTTATTTGCGTTTTCCATACTGTCCCAACCTTTTCTGATTTGGGGTTGTATATCTGTGTATCATCAGCATAAAAATTAAAGTTAAGACCAAGCAACCTTAAAAGCTGACCAAGGGGGAAATATATACAGACTAAACAGTAATGGACCAAGTATTGATCCTTGAGGAACACCCGATTTCAGATCTCGAACCCCCCAATACAACAAATTGTTTACGGTCAGAGAGATAAGACTTGAACCAGTTCAAAGCAATCTCAGAAACACCAAAAACATACTCAAGACGTGAGAGTAAAGTAAGTCCAAAGTAGGAAAGTTGGAAAGTGGAACACCAGTAAATACATAACCATTTGATGTGTTGACAGATGACACTTGTACAGTGGCAATATTATTACGTATGTCCTCAATCTTGCTGTTGAAGAACTGTAAAAACCTGTTGCATAGATGAGCTGAAGCTGGCACATTGGACATAATATTCCTATTTAGGAGTTTGTTTATCAATAGAAAAAGTTGCTTTGCGTTGTTTTGCTGACTTGTTATCATTTGTGAGAAATAGTCTGACCTAGCAGATACAATTTGTCCCTTATACTCAACCAGACTCTCTTTACAGGCCTGGTGGGGGACAGTTAAGCCAGACATATGCCATCTACACTCAATTTTACGGCAATGAGCCTTGTAGGATCGTAGTTCATCAGTGAACCAGGGTGCATTTCGTACAAATGAGACAGATCGAGACTTTAAAGGTGCAAATCTGTCCAAACCAGTAGATAAAATCGAGTATAAGCCAGTTACTTTGCCAATCATTCAACTCCTCAGATAGTAGACCACAATCAGATGAAGAATTAATATATTCAGAAAACTCGAGAGGCTCAATGGATCTCCATTTCCGATAGCTTATAGTGCGTGGAACAATTTTGTTTGTAACAGGACAGTCAATATTGACGAAGATCACCCGATGGTCAGACAGACCTAACTCTGTGGTACACAGGTGAGAAACAAACGATCCATTTAAGATGACAATATCTAAAATGTGGCCCTTAGTGTGAGTGGGAGAATCCACAAGTTGATGTAGCTCGAAGCACTCCAATAAAGATGCAAAGTCTCTTGTGGTTGAACAGTCTATATTGTCCATGTGAATGTTAAAATCCCCCACAATCAGAACTCGCTCAAATTTAAGGACCAACACAGATAGCATATCAGCAAAATCTGTTGTAAAATCCTTATTTCTCTTTGGAGGCCTGTAGATAGTTGCTATAACAGTAGATATCAGTGCACAAATACTCAGAACAAGACTTTCAAAAGACTGAAATTGAGGAACAGCCACCGGACACAGGTTTTGTGGATGTTTATACAGCACAATGATGCCACCACCTCTGGCAGAGGATCCCGGGGAGTCACATAATCCGTAGCCGTTAGGGGTCAGTTCATTAAAAAGAAGGCCATCTGATTCCTTATGCCAGGTTTCTGTTAAGCATATAATATCCAGGTTGTAGTCTGTAATTATATCTGCCTTGTTATTTATAGAAAGTACGTTTATAAGCATTGATTTCAGCAGACTCGTAGAAGCCGGTGAGTCTGACGAGGTCTCATTTCATCGTACTGCAATCAGGTTATTTCAATTAACATCAGTAGGTCTCCATGGTATCTATCGTGGTTTACGCAGAAATGTCGGATGAGTGACATAGTTTGTGGATGTCAAAAGGATGTTAGACCTACTTTGTGATGATCGGTGAAAACATCGCTTTGGTCGTAGTATTCCCGCTGCATCACAGCGCATACGTGTGTCATTCCCCAACACAAAGTTCCATTTAAGATTCAACAGCTGGCGTGCAGTGTACCTAAGGGCCATGCCAGTAGAATCCACGCCGACGAAATTCACGCCGACAACCGCTTTTCTGCAGTACACGTCCTGAATAACTCCGTTAAGATACACAGTCCCAACAACGCCCAGAGATAAGAGCAGTAATCCAACAGATAAAACATGATTCAACATCACCGCAAAGAGGGAAATGCAATCCAATTATAACTCGCCGTTGCGCATTTAAAAAATGCAATTAGTTGCTCTAAAAATAATATAAAACAATAGTCCGGAGAACGGAGCGGCAGCCACGCGCACCAGCGTACCCCTTCAACCGGAACTGGAAAGGCTAAAAATCTATGTACTGACGACATCTAAAACTCACAACGTTTCATGAAAATGAGGTTTAACACTGAATTCAGGGAATTATCGGCTGATTGTATTGTGTTGGGGTCAAAGCGCTGAAGTGAGAGACGGTGTGACGGTGATCATGTGATCATGTACCTTGTGTAGGAGCTGCTGATGTAGTTGGGCTTGATTTCTTCTGAGAGTTTGAGCTGCTGACTGGAATCAGTGTTGATGAATCGACTGCAGAAGATGAATGTTCAGACGCATCATCTGTAGGACATTAACATCATATTTTACAGTAGTAATAGTTGTTTCTCACCTGAATACTTGACAGTGTATGTGACTGAGGTCTTGAGTTTGAGTTGTCTCTGAGTAGCTTCACAGCTCCACTCTCTGTTGTGATCTTCATTCAGGAGTGTTGTAGTCAGAGAGATGATACAGGGATCTGGAGCTGATATCTGATATCTGGAGTCTGTCTGAAGATCAACACCAGCCTGATTCACCCACAACAGCTTTATATCCTCAGAACGGACCAAATCATCACAGAGGAATCCAGGATCTGAATACAACTGACAGGAGAGAGTCACAGAGCGGCCTGGACTGATCTCAGTCTGTGATGATGATGATGATGATGATGATGATGATGATGATGATGGAGAGACTGAAACACAACACAAGACACACAAATCATTTGTGTGAGTTGAAACAAAGAATCTGCCCTTTTTAAATTGACCCCATAATCATAAACTCACCATGAAGAACATGCAGAAAAACATAAGCATCAGGTCCTTGTTGTTTGTCATTCACATATTGTCTGCAGGTGTAAAATCCACGATCTTCTATTGTGACGTTGTTGATGTTCAGAGAGCAGTCAGACCCCAGACTCAGACTCTCATGTCTCTCTGTGTCTTTCTTCTTCATCCCTCCAGCAATCAGTTCAACTGCTGCTAAATGTCTGTTATGGTTCCATGTAGTTGAGTTGCAGTCAGAAAGAGCATTATTACAGGGCAGACGGACATTTTCACCAGAACTGATGAACACATGAGCATCACCAGCTCCACTGGAACCTGAAACACAGAACATTTGAGTGATCATTATAATATTAATGAATGAAAACATAAAACATACCAGCATAAAAAGCAGATTTAAATCACAGTCTTTCTTCCTCACTTAATGTAAACACACTCTCCAGAATTATCTATTTGTCTTCATCTGAGAGCTGCTCAAATCACTCACACACTCTTTTCACACTACATTACTTTAAATGAGTCCACTCCCCAAGATTATTGTTATAAACACGAGCTGCGTCTGAAAGGTAAAGGGGGAGGAGTTGCTGTAATTTATAATAATATCTTCAGTATTATCTAAGTCTAGTTTCAAATATAATTTCTTTGAAGTCCTAGTGCTTTATATAACGTTATGTAGTGCAAATGATAAATCCTGTTTAACATTTGTCAAGTCAAGTCAACTTTATTTATATAGCGCTTTTTACAATGCAGATTGTTTCAAAGCAGCTTCACAGTGTTAAACAGGAAAATAATGCAACAGAATTTTATTCGACCGTACAGCCGCTCAGGAGAAAATGGTGATGTCATCAGCTCATTTCAATTATCATACAGTGACAATGTGGGTTGGCTACTGTTTACAGGCCACCAGGGCATAATACAGACTTTATCAAAGAATTTGCTGATTTTCCATCAGAATTAGTACTGGCCGTAGATAAAGTACTAATTGTTGGTGATTTTAATATCCATGTAGACAATGAAAAAGACGCATTGGGATTAGCATTTAAAGACACACTAAACTCTATTGGAGTTAGGCAACACGTGTCAGGACCCACTCATCGCCATAATCATACTTTAGACCTAATATTGTCACATGGAATAAATGTTGATACCGTTGAAATTCTGCAGCAGAGCGATGACATCGCAGATCATTACCTAGTATCTTGTATACTTAATTTAGCTAAGGTTGCAAAGCCGTCCCCTCATTTCAAAAATGGCAGGACAATCACTGCCGCCACTAAAGATTGCTTTTTAAATAATCTTCCTCATCAGTATCATCTCCTCAGCAACCCAGATAGCATAGAAGAACTCGATGTTGCAACAGAAACTATTGACTCTCTCTTTTCCAGTACTTTAGACACAGTTGCTCCTCTGCGCTTAAAGAAGATTAAAGAAAATAGTCCAACGCCGTGGTACAACGAGCACACCCGGGCCCTTAAAACAGCAGCCAGAAAAATGGAGCGCAGCTGGAAGAAAACAAAGCTAGAGGTATTTCGTAATTCGTGAAAAGAGCACATGATCACATACAGAAAGGCTGTAAGAACTGCTAGATCTGCTTATTTCTCAACTCTCTCAGAAAGAAGAAAACAAACACAACCCTAGGTATTTATTCGATACAGTGGCTAAATTAACCAAAAATAAAGCTTCTTCTAGGAGAAGACACACACACTCACTCACACACACACACACACACACACACACACACACACACACACACACACACACACACACACACACACACACACACACACACACACACACACACACACACACACACACACACACACACACACACTGCTATAGGAGAAGACACACACAGAGCTACAGCAGAAGAAGAATTGTCTAAACTCGTTAAATCATCAAAATCAACAACATGTATGCTCGACCCTGTACCGACTAGGCTATTGAAATAGATGCTACCAGAGGTCATAGATCCTCTTCTTAATATCATTAATTCATCTTTGTCATTAGGATATGTACCGAAAACTTTTAGGTTGGCTATTATTAAACCACTTATTAAAAAAACGCAACTTGAGTCAATTATAGACCAATCTCAAATCTACCCTTTCTGTCAGAAACACTAGAAAAGGCAGTGTCTTCACAATTTTGCTCCTTTTTAGAAAGAAATGGTATCTGTGAGGATTTCCAGTCAGGATTTAGAACGTATCATAGTACTGAGACTGCTCTCATCAGAGTTACACATGATTTACTCTTATCATCCGATCGTGGCTGTATCTCTCTATTAGTGTTACTCGATCTTAGCGCTGCATTTGATACTATCGACCACAACATTCTTTTGAATAGACTCGAAAATTATGTAGGTATTAGTGGAATTGCTTTATCATGGTTTAAATCATACCTATGCGACCGTTATCAGTTTGTAGCAGTAAATGAAGAGATGTCACACCGATCACATGTTCAGTATGGCGTACCACAAGGCTCAGTGCTAGGACCACTGCTCTTAACAAATCTCACACACACACACACACACACACACACACACACACACACACACACACACACACACACACACACACACACACACACACACACACACACACACACATTGCCCCTACCCCTAAACCTACCCATCTCACACACACACACACACACACACACACACACACACACACACACGAAGGATTAGAAGACTGTTTTATTCCGGTGTTGACTCTACAAACTTATCGGCTCTGCCGTCTGAGTGGAATTCCTGTGCTGCGGCGACTGCAAGCCCTTTAAATGCTGCGTTATTAAATGTGCGCTCTGTGAATAATAAGTCGCTGCTTCTGTCGGATTTTATTATGGACAATAAGCTGGACTTGTTTCTTCTTACGGAAACTTGGCATAAACAGGACGATGGTCTTCTTTTCAATCAGCTGACTCCAGCAGGACAAGAGTCCAAAGCCTGCTGGAGTCAACTGATTGAAAAGAAGATGAGACAGCAAAGATGCTGTCTCGCGGGCCACAGGTAGGGGTGGTGGCATCATTGTGGTCTATAAACTGCAATACAAGATACACCCTGTGTCTGTACCTTCTTTAAATCATTTGAGTGTCTTGTTTTAAATGTATCTGCTTCTCATGCTGTCCCTCATGTTGCTGTGGTCACTATCTATAGACCTCCAAAACCAAATAAGGACTTTTTGACAGAGTTTGCTGATCTACTGTCTATATTAACTGTCAAATTTAAAAGAATTTTGGTTCTGGGTGACTTTAATATACATGTAGATCCAGGGGCGTAAATTTCATCTAACAGTTGGGGGGGGACAATAAACATGACATTTCTCAAGAGCAAATTTTGAAGGGGACACAAATAATACAGCCAAAATCGTACTTATACGTGTGTACCACAAAAAAAAAAAAAAAAACACATTTCGTACTTATTTGGCGTTTTGGTGCACTTAAAAATGATGTAATGTCCATTTTTCTTTTCCCTTTCATTTTATTTGACCAACAACACAAAGTGATAGTAGTTTAAATACGATTAAGGTTCACCACGCAGTCATATTATAATTATTAAATTATCTTGCGTCCTCCACATAGTATTTATGATATTCAGATCTTTAGATATTCAACTACAGCAAGCCCTCTGATCTGCCAATTATTATCATATTGAGCAAAACCCAACACACATCTGGCGGAGCGGCCGTCCGCATACTTTCGGTTTAAAATTAGCGCCAATTTGGGGGCGGGTTGCTTGCATTTTGGGTTTATTAGCCTATTATTCTTAATGAAACACACAGCAAGTACAATGACACATTCCCTTAAATAGGCGCTTTTACATTTCGCTTTGAAAGCAAATCTTCCGCGATCGTCTTGTCTGTCAGCTGTTTGCCCGTTCGGCTCGTGCTGTATTAAGCACCAATTTGCGTTTGCGTTTGTATTGTTTTACTACTTAAACATTTATTTTAAGTATATATCATTATATTATTTACAATACTCAGCATGGTTTTCAGGGGGGGGCAGCCCTCAGATTGGGGGGGTCCTGTCCCCCCCGTCCCCCCCACGATTTACGCCCCTGTGTAGATCAGAAAGCCTGTGCCATGGCCAAGGACTTTTTATCGCTCTTAGACTGTTTTAATCTTTCTCAGTTTGTAAATGTACCCACTCACTGTAAAGGTCACACATTGGATTTAGTTATTGAAATTATTCTTTTTGCTCAAATGTTTCTGTTGTGGATGTTGGACTTTCTGACCATTTAGCTGTCTTCTTTAATATTGTGATACCTCATTCTAGCAGAGACTTCACAAACAATTTCATTCCGTAAATGGCAATTAATTGATAACGCAACTTTTGCAAATTCGATTGTCTCTTCTTTAGACGTTATGTCCTCTGCTCCTCTTGAGGATAAAATGTCTATATTTAACAATGTTCTTACAGCCAACTTGGATACTTTTGCACCCATAAATGTATTTTGCACACATAATGTCTCATTTGGTCAGTCAGCCCCGTGGTATAATGATGATTTGCATTTACAGAAGGCTACATGTCGGAAATTGGAACGAAAATGGCGTTGCTCTGGTTTAAACGTGTTTCACCAAGCATGGAAAAACTGCCTGGCACACTACAGAGTAGCTATTGAAACTGCAAGATCTAGATATTTTTTTGGATATTATTGAGAATAATCGAAGCAATCTAAGACTGCTTTTTCATACAATTAACAGTCTTCTTAATGTAGATGGTGATCGTTCTCTGACTTCATCTGATTGGTTGTGCAATGAGTTTCTAAAATTTTTCAGGGGAAAAATTGACAATGTTCGCACAAATATTTGTAGTTCCTCTGGACCCACAGATCTTATAGTTAATACATTATGTTTTTCCGGCACTCCATTTTCCAAATTTACTTTATTACATTCTGAGTTGCTCTGCCAGCAGGTTTCTCATATGAAAGCTTCCACTTGCGTACTTGATCCTATGCCTTGTAGCCCTATTTAAATCTTGCTTTGGTCCTTTATGTCCCTCAGTTCTTGCTATAATAAATGGCTCTTTGTTAACTGGTGTGGTGCCAGCAGCTCTTAAAACTGCTGCTGTCACCCCCGTTTTAAAAAAAGCAAAACTCTGATGTGAACAATCTTTTAAATTATCGCCCGATCTCAAATCTTCCATACCTGGCTAAAATCTTAAAGGGTGTGGTGGCCCAATTGAACAAACATTTAATTGACAGTAATTTATTTGAGCCCCATCAAACGGGGTTTCAGAAATTGCACAGCACTGAGACTGCGTTGATTAAAGTCACTAATGACTTGCTAATAGCTTCCGACTTCTCATTCTCTTGGATCTTAGTTCAGCCTTTGATACTATTGATCATATGCTGTTACTTGAAAATCTATTTGGTTTGTCCGAGACAGTGCTTGGATGGTTCAGGTCTTATTTTACTGACCGCAGTCAATTTGTTTTCATGGGTGGCCTTAGGTCCAAGGTTGGTTCGGTTCATACTGGTGTCCCACAGGGGTCAGTATTGGGTCCCTCACTTTTTAATATGTACATTTACCCACTTGGTCAATTACTAACATCTCTTGACCTTAACTATCACTTTTATGCTGATGATACGCAGATTTATATCCATTCAAGACCAATTCAACTTGTGGACGTTGTGCATCTTTCGAACTGTATAACTGAAATCAAGGATTGGATGTCTAATAATTTTCTGTCTTTATCATATTACCCCTGTATTGGAGTCTCTGCACTGGCTCCCCGTCAGGTACCGTATTGATTTTAAAATCCTTATGTTAGCATATAAGGCTTTGCACAATCTGGCTCCTCAGTACTTGACTGATTTACTAACGCCTTACACTCTATGTTGTACTCTGCATACACATAAAACACTTTTTCAATTAAATGATTGTTAGGCTGCATTAACTAGGTCAGCCGGAACCGGGAACACTTCCCATAACACCTGATGTACTCGTTACATCATCAGAAGAATGGCATCTACGCTAATGATAGTCTCTCTGTTTATCCCAAGGTTTACTGCAGTCAGCCGGATCCGGGCCGTATCCGGATCAGATGGTGGACCTGCACCCAGACAAGACCAATACATGACCCTGAAGTGTCTGCAGAGACCGTGTCAATTAGCCTCCCCCTGAAATTACCTCATCGACACGGCATCCTCAATAAACCCGTCTCCGGCGTGATGACTCCGATTTTTTGAATATCCCAATCTAATATGACCGATTAATCTAGTATGAATCGATCTATCGATCATCCGATCTAATATGACCCCTGTCCTGTAAAGTTGCCAGAATAATAATCATACGCTGTTTGTTAATTGGCCAGAGGAGAACTGGCACCCCGACTGGTTTCTCCCAAGGTTTATTTTTCTCCATTATGCTCCTGATGGAGTTTTGGTTTCCTTGCCACTGTCGCCTTTGGCTTGGCTTGCTCATTTGGGGTAATATAAAATATATGTAAATATGAAATATGACCCATTAATGCATTGTACACAGACTGCGTACAGGAACCCTGTCAAATAAGTAAGAGATGGTGGTCTAGTGGGTTAAACCATGGGACTGATACGCAGAAGGTTGCTGGTTCGATCTCAGCGGTCACCACCAGTGTGTCCTTGAGCAAGGCACTTTACTCCATGTTGCTCCAGGGGGAT
This sequence comes from Romanogobio albipinnatus, assembly GCA_023566225.1. Taxonomy (NCBI): domain Eukaryota; kingdom Metazoa; phylum Chordata; class Actinopteri; order Cypriniformes; family Gobionidae; genus Romanogobio; species Romanogobio albipinnatus. Next base: position 784,253 of record CM042240.1, read on the forward strand.
TGGCCCTTTAATAAGGGCACTGTAAGTCGCTTCGGATAAAAGCGTCTGCCAAATGCATAAATGTAAATGTAAATGTAAATAAGTTGCAGGTGTACTTTACCATATGTGATGAAGTTTCCTAAATATCCTAGAATTCATCCGCTTCCAGCCACGGAATGCGCATTTGTCCCCTTTCAGCCTAAGATGTGCATGTCCACACAGTGTGCATTTGTCCCCTTTCGGCCTATTTTGCCCCATATTCCAGGCTCCAAACTTCAAACGGCTACATCTTCGCAACCAAGCTGCCTAGAGGCACAAAACTCGACACTAACCCTAACCCTGGCACGAGCTTCTAGGGCCCTAGAAGACATACAGCAGGAGACACATAGGCACTTTGTCCCCCATAGAGCGAGAGTGCCCCCAGAGGTCTTTTACCCCACCTTACCTGTACAATGCATTAATAGGTAATATTTCATATTTGCAGTGGTTTTATGTGGTAAAACCTACTGTACACCACACAGGGGCCACAATACAAATCACAGATGTACATTACAGCAATTAATTAACAGCTATTAATTATGCATCACAGGTGGGATGCATTGCAGTTGGTCCAATATGGAAATTTGACCAAATGTATCTCGGGAACCAAGCCGACTTGGGGCTCCATATTCTGGGGTTAGGGGGGCACATGGGTCCCTCCCCATGCCCAGAGTATGGAGCTCCAACTCTGCATGGTTTCCGAGATACACCCGGTCAAACCTGGACCTGAAGTGGCTGTATCTCGGAACCGGAAGGACCCAGAAGCTGGGGACGGTGGGGTTAGAAGGGGCCCTTGGAGCTTTCTCGAAACCCAGAGCTTGGCTTGACTCCCGAGATACAATCGGTTATACATAAGGGACTTTTGGACAAATTGGTCTATATCTCAGGAAGGGCGGGTCCCAGAGGATCGTCGTTGGGGGTGATAAGGGGTCCCAAGGGGCACTCTCAGACCCCGGAGTCCCGAGCCTCTGGTATCCTTCCTTCCAAAGTGCATCCTTTTCTGTTGGGCCCCGCCTCTCAGACCATGAGGGGGGCTAGAAGCACGGGCCAGGGCGCGTTGGAGAGGGCCCCTCGAGACCTTAGCCTGGTTTTACCAGACTCTCGTACATTTCATTTGTACATAGAGTCTGGCCACGCTCCATTGACAAGCGTTTACTTCCTTGAAGGCGGGTACTCTGTTGAAGTGTAAAACTATTGGATCTGCCCAGAGCCACTCTGGATCTGCCTAACCAATCGCTAACGTTTGGTCGTGACGTATGTCACGCGCCGTTCGCCTTTGACTCTCACATTAACTGCAGTGCACACCACCTCAGTGTCAGTGATAAAACCTTGTGCATTCTGATTGTTATTTATTCACGGTGGAGAGGAGAGTTTTGTGATCGGTACGCGCTGCTCTCGTGGTGCATATCTCGTGCAATCATAACATGATTGTATGCTGTCAATAAAATGTCATATGCTTGGTATGATAAGAATAAATGCTGCCGTGAATAACAGCCCAATTCAAATGATTACGTGCTTTTCTTCTTTTATTTTTTGAGCGGTGATGAAATATTTTGCTCTTGTAAACACTTGCCAGTATTTAAAGAAATACAAGTCTAGATAAAGGATATAAACAGTGAGTTTTGAAGTAATATATTCTTGAAAACTCAGAGATGTGGATTCGGACAGCAATTACATTACCACACGACCTTGGTGTTTGTGAAAAGCAGTCGATAATTCAGCCTGGGTTTTTCTCGCGGGTGGTGGGAGACGGACGGCTTCAGCAACTCCTTCACCACTAACGGAGCGAGCTGAAAAATACTTTTCCCGGACCACAACATCAGCAGTACAGCAGTGATTGTTCTTGCTCCGTGTAACGGGAGTTCGTTTGTTCAGGGAAGAAGGAGGCGGGAACCGGCGAACGTTTAACAACGTTAACACGGACGACTGCCGCGCACACACATAACAAAACACAACTTAAAATCCAGGCCTGGTCCTCTCTCGTCCTTCACCAGTGTCGCTCGTCCTTATATGCCTCCGTGCTCCCTCATGAGAGGACTCGAGACCGGTGTGTCTCAATCACGCACACCGGTGTCGCTCGCTCGTCCACCTCGCCACACTCCGGTTTTAACTTCTGGACATTCGTCAGTGCTGCCACACACTCGCATCTTTCACTGCCGCCATTACTGAACTACAACTGAAACTAGCGCACAACATCAACCTCATCGCTCTCAGCCACTCCCTCTGTTCGCTGATTGGACCGGTAAAAAGTTGTTCGGGCGAAAACCTAAGCATATACAGCAGTCCCAGACGTAGTACTGAAGGAAAATGAAAATTGAGCGGAAGTACGTAGGAGGGCAGAGCCAGGCTATCGAGACCTTACTTTGTCCCAAGTTTGGTGCCTCTAGGCGGCTTGTTCACGGAGTTACAGCCGTTCGAATTTTGGAGCCTAGGATACGGGGCGAAATAGGCTGAAAAGGGACAGATGCGCACTCTGTGGCTGGAAGCGGATGAATTCTCTGAAACTTTTTTTCTGATTTTTAGGAAACATCATCACACCTGAATTACACCTGTAACTTATTTGACAGGGTCCCTGTACGCAGTCCATGTACAATGCATTAATGGGTCATATTTCATATTTACATTGGTTTTATGTGGTAAAACCTACTGTACACCACACAGGGACCACAATACAAAACACGGATGTACATTACAGCAAATAATTAACAGCTATTAATTATGCAGTGGGGCGACATAGGCCGAAAGGGGACAAATGCGCACTGCGTGGACATCCCCGCCCACCCCACGACTTCGGCCAATGGCTGGGGGACAGAGGCGGGACATGGTGCCAAATAGGCCGAAAGGGGTTACATACACACTACTTGGACGTCCCCGCCCACCCCACGACTTCAGCCAATGGCTGGGGGACAGAGGCGGGACATGGGGCCAAATAGGCCGAAAGGGGACAAATACACACTACGTGGACGTCCCCGCCCACCCCGCGATGTCGGCCCATGGCTGGGGTTTGGAGGCGGGACATGGGGCGAAACAGGCAGAAAGGGGACAAATGCGCACTCCGTGTACCCCCAGTCACAACCTATTATGCACCCGTCGAATAGGCAGGAGATGGGACTTGGCGCTGCCACCCTTTGGTGCAAACCTTCAGGAGGTTTGAGTGGCCGATGGCTTAGGACTTCAGGAGATCGGATTGGCCGATGGCTCAGGACGTCAGGAGTTCTGAGTGTTATGCTCATCTAATTCTGGACAAGCTCCGCCTATTCAGACACAAACAGGCCAATGGAAGCTGCATATGGTGTGCAGCCAATCAGATCGAGCTGATGTCAGCTCCAGTCACTATATATATCTGTGCACATGCCTGTGTTTAAATTCAGTGTATTAAACAGGCTGAACTTATGCTATTGTTAACTGAGAAGATGGAGTTGAATGTCGTGCAGCAGCCCATCACTTAAAGAAAGAAGAGGAAGTGCCATCATCAGTCTAAACTGGGTCCAGAGATGACCACTGCTCTCTGCGGTCAAACTAACTGAGTTCTCACCTCAGCAGTCACATGTTTCCTCAACAGTGAGATCACAGCTCTGAAAACACTAGAACTGACACAGTTAACCCTAATCCTAACTTCCTGCAGACTCTGTGTTTGTTGGACTTAATACTGATCATGGAATAGTCTGATGAAGATTACGCATGACGGAGCTGTTTGAGTTTCCCAGTAAACCATGGTTTATCATTAGTGAATGATAAGAATGTCCTGGTAGGAATGCATGTATCCTCACAGAAACTGATGTATGATGTTACAGTATCTGTGAGCTCGTCCAGATCAGTGGTAGCAGCTTCAAAAACAGTCCAATCAGTGCAATCGAAGCAAGCTTGTAAGTCCAGCTCTGCTTCATTAGTCCATCTTTTTACAGTCTTTATTACAGGTTTAGCTGATTTCAGTTTCTGCCTGTAGGTCGGTATAAGATGAACCACACAGTGATCAGAGAGCCCCAAAGCTGCCCGTGGGACGAGTGATATGCATTCTTTATTGTTGTGTAACAGTGGTCCAGTATTTTACTGTCTCTGGTGGGACATGTAACGTGCTGTCTGTATTTTGGCAGTTCACGGGAGAGATTTGCTCAGTTAAAATCCCCAAGAATGATTAAAAGAGAGTCTGGGTACCTTTGTTCAGTCTCAGTTATTTGTTCAGCCAGCTGTTGTAGCGCCGCGCTCACACACGCGTCTGGAGGAATGTAAACATTCACGAGAATGAACAAGGAAATCTTCCGCGGCGAGTAGAAGGGTTTACAGTTTATGAAGTGCGCCTCTAGATTAGGAGAGCACATCTTCTTCAGTGTTGTTACATCTGAACACCAACTTTCGTTAATGTAGAAACACAATCCACCACCTCTCGCTTTCACTGTTAGTTCCGCGATGCGATCCGCTCGGAACAGCTGGAAGCCCAGCAGATATAGTGCGTTGTCCGGGATGGCTTCACTCAGCCAGGTTTCAGTGAAGCACAGTGCAGCAGAGTTTGAAAAATCCTTGTTAACGCGGGTGAGGAGAAGAAGTTTGTCCGTTTTGTTAGGAAGGGATCGGAGATTCGCAAGATGAATTCTAGGGAGTGCAATGCGGAGGCCGCATGCGGAGTTTAATCAGTGCGCCTGCTCGCTTCCCCCGTTTGCGTTTTAAACAAACAGCTGCGGCTCCGATGAGAAAATCAAGCAAAACGTCCGAATAGTCAAAAACTGTAGAAATGTTGTCTGGTGTCCAGTAGTTCGTCTTTGGTGAAACTGATCAGAAAATAATGACTAAACGCAGAACAAACAAACAAAAACAACACAATAGCTGAAGAGCTCCATACTGAGGCTGCCATCCGCGGCGCCATCTTGTATCATAAAGATACAAGTATCTTGTATCAAAACATGTTTTACTCACATTAATGTGTTGCTTCATTCATTCATGTAATCTCATCCTGTCTTAAAATCCAGTCTCTTGTTTACAAACGAATCCGTGATCAGAAATAAAGGTATAAAACATTTTAAAGACACCTTTTTCCAAATCAGCCTCATCATAATTACATTTAATTTTTCACAACATGACTTTAACACACTTCTTCTCTCACAGCCGGGTCACAAGAGCACAGTTATTGCGTTCTTGCAAGAAGGTCCTTCTGACATAAAGACACAATCTGCAGTACAAGATGAGACAAAAAAGGGGAATTCACCGTCACATATTTATAGGCCACCCAGAGTCCTCAGTGGATGGGTGGGGGCTTCTTGTTAATCAGAGAAAACACTTCTTACAAGATATTCAGTCAAGAAAAAACACTCCTTAAATGTTATTTAGTTAAGATAAAACACTCCTTACATGGTATTTAGTTAAGATAAAACACTTCTTACAAGATATTCAGTCAAGAAAAAACACTCCTTAAATGTTATTTAGTCAAGATAAAACACTCCTTACATGGTTATGCAAGAAAATGAGTAGCAATCATGCAAAATAAAAAAGAAGCTAAAAACAGTAAAGTTCTAGGTTGAATTCTATTTGGGAAATAATCTTTTTGGGACTGTTTGTAGACAATATTTGCATTAAATTGCGTCAAATATATTATTAGTCCCGAGATTCTTCGCATTAGTGAATAAATAAATAGATCCGCAATTGAATTTTGAATTCTCTAGTGGTCTGGTGGTAGAGTTTTTGTCAACCGTGTCAAAGGTTCTAATCCGCCCTCATATAGTTAATACATGTAGACACACCCCCATCTGGTCCAACCTTGATTTCCAACTATGCAATAAACCTGTCAATTTTCCATCATGGCAACAAAAAGGAATTACTCACCTCCATCACTTGTTTCATAATAACTGATTTGCATCATTTAATACACTAGCCCAGAGGTACGGTATTGGGGGAGAACAGTTTCTCCAATATCAACAAATAAAATCGATAAATCCAAGATAAACATAATCAATAACCCACTTCATCCCTCTCAGTTAATGGAAGACATAATGAAAATCACTAACTCCAACAAATTTATATTTAAACTACATAAACTTACATCACATAATGATGCAACAAGTCAAGTCAAGTCAAGTCAACTTTATTTATATAGCGCTTTTAACAATGTAGATTGTTTCAAAGCAGCTTTACAGTGTTAAACAGAAAAATAATGCAGCCTAATTTTATTCAGCTGTATAGCCATTTGATGTCATCAGTTCATTTCAATTTCCATACGGTGACAGTGTGGGCTTTAGATCAATAATTAGATCAGTAATTTAGTTTACATGGTTAAATTAGTTTATTAATTAGATTTATTTCGATGTTTAGTTGAAAAATATAGTGTCCCCAACTGAGCACGCCAAGCCAGAGGCAACAGTGGCAAGGAAACCAAAACCCCATCAGGTGACCTAATGGAGAAAAATAAACCTTGGGAGAAACCAGGCTCAGTCGGGGTGCCAGTTCTCCTCTGGCCAATTTACAAACAACGTATTATTATTATTATTCTGGCTGCTTTACAGGTCAGAGGTCATAATAGATCGGAATATTCAAAGGACCGGAGGCAACACGCTGGAGACGGGTTTATTGAGGATGATGTTGATTAAATAATTATTAAAGTGCAATATTCGAATGATCAGAGGCAACACGCTGGAGACGGGTTTAGACACTTCGGGGTCCTGTGTTGGTCTTCTCTGGTCCACCATCTGATTAGGATACGGCCCAGATCTGGCTGACTGCAGTAAACCTCGGGATAAAACAGAGAGAATATCATTAGCGTAGATGCCATTCTTCTGATGATGTAACGAGTACATCAGGTGTTATGGGAAGTGTTCCCGGTTCCGGCTGACCTAGTTAATGCAGCCTAACAATCAATTAATTGATAAAGTGTTTTATGTGTATGCCACAGTAAAGAGATGTGTTTTTAGTCTAGATTTAAACTGACAGAGTGTGTCTGCTTCCCGAACAGTGCTAGGAAGACTGTTCCAGAGTTTAGGAGCTAAATAGGAAAAGGATCGACCGCCTGTAGTTGATTTGGATATTCTCGGTATTAACAACTGGCCAGAATTTAGAGATCGCAGTAGACGTGATGGAGTATAATATGTTAAGAGCTCGCTCAAGTATTGGGGAGCTAAACCATTTAGTGCTTTGTAAGTAATAAGCAAGATTTTAAAATGTATGCGATGTTTAATAGGTAGCCAGTGCAATGTTGACAGAACTGGGCTAATATGGTCATACTTCCTGGTTCTAGTAAGTACTCGAGCTGCTGCGTTTTGGACCAGCTGGAGTTTATTTATTAAGCGAGCAGGGCAACCACCCAATAGAGCATTACAATAATCTAGCCTTGAGGTCATGAACGCATGAACTAACTGTTCAGCATTTTGCATTGAGAGCATGTGCCGTAATTTTGATATATTTTTAAGATGGTAGAAAGCAGTTTTACAGATGCTAGAAACGTGGCTTTCAAACGAAAGATTGGTATCAAAGAGCACACCCAGGTTCCTCACTGACGACGAAGACTTGACAGAGCAGCCATCAAGAGTTAGACAGTATTCTAGGTTACTACTTGTGGAGCTTTTTTGTCCAATAATTAAAAATTCAGTTTTTTCTGAATTGAGTTGCAGGAAATTACCAGTCATCCAATGTTTTATGGCGGCTATGCATTCCGTTAATCTTGTGAATTGGTAAATTTCTTCAGGGCGTGAAGAAATATAGAGCTGAGTATCGTCAGCATAACAATGAAAACTAATGCCATGCTTCCTAATAATATCTCCCAGTGGTAGCATGTACAGGGTGAAGAGTAGCGGTCCTAGCACTGAGCCTTGTGGTACTCCATACTGAACTTGCGATCGGTGTGACATCTCTTCATTTACTGCTACAAACTGATAACGGTCGCATAGGTATGATTATACAACAATTATAATACCCATGACCAAATGGGAACAAGATTTGGCAGCGGCTATTTGCACTAAGTGTTAACTGAGACTTGTTACAGCACCTGCATATGGTTGCCCTTGACTGTTTTAGTTGCTTCTATTGCTCTCATTTGTAAGTCGCTTTGGATAAAAGCATCTGCTAAATGTAAATGTAAATGTTAATAGCAACTAGATTCTATTTACACTCATATTTTCTTAGTGATAGATGATATTTACACTAGGGCTGGTCCGAATACCATTTTTTGAGCTTCAAAGCTTTGGTAGTAATCAACATCGAATATTCGAAGCTTTGGAGGGAAGGAGCTGAACATATCCTTCTCTCTAATAAAGGCAGGAGTCTGGAGAAGCGACGCGCCTCACGCGGGCAGGGCTTATGCTCCGTGAACGGGCAATGAACTAGTGATACAGAACACACAGGTCTGTTACATCCCAGTTATGATATATTATAGTAGCTAGTAAAAATATTTATGTTCAGTTATAGAACAGACTAACTAGAGACCCTATTTCTGCCCCTGGGGCCGGGCTTCGGGCCAATTTTCACGTCATACCTCAAACGCGGGCTTTTCCCTTCATTTTATATTTTAGACATTAATTAATTAAAAGAAACAATGAGGTGTGCAGCGCTGGTGGAAACAACATGAGACAATGACACCACGACTGTCAAGACGGCTCACACAGTGTTTTGAGTATCGCCGCAAATGAGTAAAGCAAGCCAACACGCAAACTGCCGAACGTCTTAGATGCTCAAAAACACAATCATCTTCATTAAAAACTATGAGACTAAATGCTCTTACAGTGCCACTTGTTCTGATATTGCGGTTGTTCTTTGATCTTGAAATGAGCTAATGAATAGCCTATAATGCAGCGCATATCTGTTACTTTCGTTGACGTGAACTCCGTTAAATGTGCATAGGCTAGCGCAAGAATTGAAGATCGGATTTACAACCCCAAATCAGAAAAAGTTGGGACAGTATGGAAAACGCAAAAAAAAAAAAAAAAGTGATTTCTAAATTTACTTTGACTTGTATTTCATTGCAGACAATATGAACACAAAATATTTCATGTTTTGTCTGGTCAACTTCATGTCATTTGTAAATATGCATCCTTTCCTGTCATTCAGACCTGCAACACATTTCAAAAAAAGTTGGGACAGGAGCAATTTAGGGCTAGTAATGAGGTAAAATGGTTAAATAATGATGTGATTTGAAACAGGTGATGTCAACAGGTGATTGTAATTATGATTTGGTACAAAAGCAGCATCCAAGAAAGGTCTAATCCTTTAGGAGCAAAGATGGGCCGAGGATCGCCAGTTTGCCAACAAATACCTGAGAAAATTATTGAAATGTTTAAAAACAATGTTCCTCAAAGAAAGATAGGAAGAGATTTGGGTATTTCACATTCAACAGTGCATAACATAATGAAAAGATTCAAGGAATCTGGGGGAATTTCAGTGCGTAAAGGACAAGGGCGCAAGCCTAAGCGGAACAACCGTGACCTCCGACCCCTCAGGCGGCACTGCATCAAGAATCGTCATTCATCTATAAGCCATATCACCACATGGGCTCAGGACTACTTTGGCAAACCTTTGTCAAGTACCACAATACGTAGTTACATCCACAAATGCCAGTTAAAACTGTACTGTGCCAAAAGGAAGCCCTATGTTAACAGTGTCCAGAAGCGCCGTCGACTTCTCTGGGCTCGGCGGCATCTGGGATGGACCATCACACAGTGGAAATGTGTACTGTGGTCAGATGAAGCAGTATTTCAGGTATTTTTTGGGAGGAATGGACGCCGTGTGCTCCGGACCAAAGAAGAAAAGGATCATCCAGACTGTTTCCAGCAACAAGTCCAAAAGCCAGGGTCTGTCATGGTATGGGGTTGTGTCAGTGCCCTTGGCAAAGGTAACTTGCACTTCTGTGAAGGCACCATTAATGCTGAAAAGTACATAGAGATTTTGGAGCATAATATGCTGCCTTCAAGAAGACATCTTTTCCAGGGACGTCCATGCATATTTCAACAAGACAATGCAAAACCACATTCTGCACACATTACAAAGTCCTGGCTGCGGAGGAAGAGGGTACACACACACACACACACACACACACACACAGGAAGAGGGTACGGGTACTTGACTGGCCTGCCTGCAGTCCCGACCTGTCTCCAATAGAGAATGTGTGGCAACGAAGACCCCGTACTGTTGCCCACCTTAAGACTTGTTTGCAGGAAGAATGGGACAAAATTACACCTGAAACACTTCATCACTTGGTGTCTTCAGTCCCTAAACGTCTTTTAAGTGTTGTGAAAAGGAATGGCAACATTACAAAGTGGTAAAAGCTTTACTGTCCCAACTTTTTTTTAAATGTGTTGCAGGTCTGAATGACAGGAAAGGATGCATATTTACAAATGACATGAAGTTGACCAGACAAAACATGAAATATTGTGTGTTCATATTGTCTGCACTGAAATACAAGTCAAAGTAAATTTAGAAATCACCTCTTCTTCTTTTTATTTGCGTTTTCCATACTGTCCCAACTTCTGATTTGGGGTTGTATATAAATTTTTTGGAGAGGTGTAAATTAAGACAACCTGCCTGTTTTTTATTTATTTATTTTTGAACATGTTTACTAAAAAAAAAAAAAAAGGTTCTATATGTCACTAAAAGTGGTTCAAAAAAGTGATAGTATAGGCTAAACGTTTAAACCAACATTGTGATGCTTGAAGTGTTTTATATCTATGGATTTTATTATAAGCAAGACAAGTCAAGTGTTGATTTAAGAGGATAAATGGATAAAACATGTGTTGTTAACTCACTGCCCGCTAGGTCGTTACATTAAAAATAGAAACTTTAATTGAACAAACAAAAAAATGCTTTAAACATTTTCTAAATTAACTTAATAAAGAAACGAAACGAAACGAAATTAACTACTTTGACATTAAAAACAAAAATGAACTATTTTAATGGCTGCAACTAATGTGTAGGCCTAATAGGGAGGATACTTTTTTTTTTTTTTTTAATCACGGGACCGATAGTTTTGGTAAGCTGTCGGACACGGCCGGGCTAGGGCCAGATCTGAGGCCCTAGAGGGCTCGAAGACTAACTACAATTAAAAAACTGAACGTGCCACTTGAGCCAAACTAATAGGCGCCTCAGCACAGCAGCAGTCAGATCATATTGTTCACGAGAGCGAGGAGCTAAATTACAAGATGATCGCGGAATATTTGGTTTTAAAGCGATGTAAAAGCGCCTATTTAAGGGAGTTTGTCATTGTACTGTTTTGTTGCTATGTTTTTCATTATAGAATAATAGCTAATGAACCCACAATTCAAGCAACCCGCCCCTGAATTGGCAAACCGAAAGTAAACGCGGCGCAGGGCTGCATGTGTTCAGCCGCTCAGCGCACAAGCACAGCAATGAGGGAAACGCTGAGGGAACATTTTTTCACCGTCACATCCCTAACGTATAAAAAGGATAATACATTTTGATTATATTATTCTATTTTCCACAATGTCAAACGAACGCAGATGGCTTCTGCCATATCAGCTCGTGCAGTTCTGCGCTCTGCTGCAGGGAACACTAAGAAGAAGCAAATATATTTATTAAGTACAACGAGGCTATTAAAAATGGCTTGGCTATAAGATAATTGAAAAAAAGTATTGTATTTTATAGTGATTTTATAGTGTAAACATATGCAAGCGCGAATGAGTGCCGTTTCGAACGGATGCCAGGTGTTCGCGGAAAACAACAACAACGAATATTCGAATCACAAATTTGAAAATCGAATACCAACCCATCGAACGAATATTCGAATTTTCTGGTCCAGCCCTAATTTACACTAAGTGAAATAGCATACTAAGTTGAAATATTCTATTTACACCATATAGCAGTTCTTTGCATTATGTGTAAATAGTAATTACATGTAATTTATACTTTATTTTGACAGATACATATTATTTGCACCTCAGTATTGTTGTACATTAACAGGATGCAATAATAACAGAGTGTAAAGATTATATTTATTAAAATTATTAAATGGATGCCACCTTAATAGGACAATAAAAGCCCTCCCTACACCGATCCCTAACCCTACCCAAATGCTTTTATTATTATTAAACATTTCGTTAGGCACTTTATTTCCACATTTAGAACATTTTCTTCATTTTTATTGAAAGTAAATGCATTTCTGCTGTGATTTGTGATGAGAAAAGAGACTCGAACCCAGTAAATCGTGTCAAAATCAAGATCCATTAGCCATACGCTTTACTGATTGCAACACTGAAGACGTTGAAATCTAAGCGCTATTTTCATTGTTAGGCGGAGCTAGTGTGAAGAGCACTTGCCAACAAGGCACGCTATTTGCACTTGGTGTGAACAGACACTCCGATATGATTTAGCCATCTCCCTCAACACCGACCTCTGGAAGGAAATCTGTAACGATTACATGTAAATTCTGAGGGAGGTGTCTATGTCGGGATGGTCTGTTGCTTGTGCTCACTGGCAGTTGTGGAGCGGCTCCCAGACCTAGAGAATAGTGTATATCTACAATATTTTTATTGACTGGTCTAAATGTATTATTATTATTATTTTTATTATTATTATTACTATTATTATAAACTTCTAATGCTACCACCACTCCTACTATTATTATCATTATTATTATTATTATATTATTATTAGTATGATTACTAATTCTACTACTACAGTTCTAGGACGATCCGTTTAGATCTGCTCTGAAGGATAGATCTGTATAGCCTTGGTGGTGCGAGGAAGACCCGTTTAGATCTGCACTGACGGGTAAAACATCTAGAGAACGCCCTCAAGTTAGGCCAAGAAGATTTGTCTGTAAGGGTACTGTCTAAACACACAGTTACCTGACAAATATTTTTTAAAGGGGTGGTAAACCACGATTTCACTTTTCTAACTTTAGCTAGTGTGTAATGTTGCTGTTTGAGCATAAACAACATCTGCAAAGTTACAACGTTCAAAGTTTAAAGCAAAGGGAGATATTTGCTTTTAAAGAAATCTATTTCTAAGGACTACAGCAAACGGCCGGTAGGGACTACAGACATTCCTCCAGGGTTGCTGACATCACCAGTCCCAATATTTACATAAACCCCTCCTCCGAGAATATGAAATAAGGGGGGGCCATTTTGTATCGCAGCAGAGAAGCGTTGTTGTGGTATAGTTAGTAGGCTGGAGTGGTGTTGTGGTATAGTTAGTTAGTAGGCTGGAGTGGTGTTGTGGTATAGTTAGTTAGTAGGCTGGAGTGTCGTTGTGGTATAGTTAGTTAGTAGGCTGGAGTGGTGTTGTGGTATAGTTAGTTAGTAGGCTGGAGTGGTGTTGTGGTATAGTTAGTAGGCTGGAGTGGTGTTGTGGTATAGTTAGTTAGTAGGCTGGAGTGGTGTTGTGGTATAGTTAGTTAGTAGGCTGGAGTGGTGTTGTGGTATAGTTAGTAGGCTGGAGTGTCGTTGTGGTATAGTTAGTAGGCTGGAGTGGTGTTGTGGTATAGTTAGTTAGTAGGCTGGAGTGTCGTTGTGGTATAGTTAGTAGGCTGGAGTGGTGTTGTGGTATAGTTAGTTAGTAGGCTGGAGTGGTGTTGTGGTATAGTTAGTTAGTAGGCTGGAGTGGTGTTGTGGTATAGTTAGTTAGTAGGCTGGAGTGGTGTTGTGGTATAGTTAGTTAGTAGGCTGGAGTGGTGTTGTGGTATAGTTAGTAGGCTGGAGTGGTGTTGTGGTATAGTTAGTAGGCTGGAGTGCTGTTGTGGTATAGTTAGTAGGCTGGAGTGTTGTTGTGGTATAGTTAGTAGGCTGGAGTGCTGTTGACAATGCCGACGAAACGCTGTTATTTTCATCCGGATTGCAGGTCCACTTTCTTCATCCTTCCTAGGGATGGGGGGCGTTGCAGTGCGTTTAACATACAACGTCATATTCATGTGTGTAAGAGACAGAGGGGAACACGATCGCATTTGCATCGGATATATGCTGCCCATCATAAATCAAAGTACGAGACAGACGGGGGAGGAGGAGAAGATCGGAAAATGTGACATAATGGACAATATTCATCTGTATTTGCAATACATGAGCCTTCAGCTGCACGAGTTCAGCTGCACGAGACAGGCGGGCACGCGCGGCTACCGCGGCACATCTCGCAGAGGAAAGCTTCCACAATCTTCGCGAGTACGGGCTACAACCTGTAAGTGTGATTTATTTTTCATCTATGTGTTTTCCTGTAATAGTTCGTGTTGTTAATTGTAGCCTACGTTGTAGCAAGGAAGTAAACATGACATCGCTGTTTGGCTCTGCACACCAGTCTGTTAAATGCTCATTCATATTAACGTTATCCGACAAACACCTCACGTTACAAACTGTTTAAAATCTCAACAGTGAACTTGGCATTAGTGTAAATGATTCTTTGATTAGAGCTTTTATGTATTGTTTATCTACAGGCATGCTAAACATGGTTCTGTGTTTGATTTGGCTACTAGCAATGTTTAGTGTCCGTTCTTGCGACAGATATTTGGCAAATCGTTCTAAAAATACAAAAGTAACAGTGCCATTCAGGAGCGATCACTATAGATCCGCAGTCTTTACTCTTGAGGACTGAACAGGTTCTGCTCGATCATCTTCACTAAAATTGTCTGGGTCTGATTCGGGCTCTTGGTATGGTTTCATTGACGCTAGCGTACACAAAGCCTGAGGCTACCTGTAGAGGTAAGGGGCGTGACGCTTTCGAGAAACGTGCACTAGGCGGTTAGCGAATCATAGCACACTGGGCCAGCTAACCAATCAGAGCCCATTGCGTATTTTTGAGGGACTGGCTTCATAGAATCCGGAAACCATCAGACCGTTTTTACAAGGAGGGTCAGAGCAGTGAGGAATAAAGGTCAAATATATGAAAAATACTGCATTTTTTTTAAAACGAAGCATGAACACATGTTACAGTGCACCCCACAAACACAATCAAGCCTTCGAAAGAGTGTGCTTTACCACCCCTTTAAAAGTAAACCTGACTCTCAATTTTCTTCCACTCCAGATACGGGTTATACTATAAATATATTTTTGTATTTTATTCACCTATGAATATTTTAATTTAATTTCTGTGTAAAGCACTTTGAATTGCCACTGTGTATGAAATGTGCTATACAAATAAACTTGCCTTGCCTTGCCTTACAACTCTATTACTATTGTCTTACTCTTTTCTGCATGTGTATGTGTGTCACTGATCTCTTACCATGTATAAGCTACTGTTTTGTTCATTTGTAATTTTGCTCAATAAAAGAAAAAGTGCGGTTCTAGCAACGTTCACACGCTTCATGAAAATGAGGTTTTGGTTGAGGCAATGAGGCAAATTGTTGGCCAAGTGGCAGGGTCCATATGTTGTGACACGAAAACTGGGCCCAGTAACCTATGAGATTTTGTGTCCCGAAAGGAAGCAGCCTAAGCAGGTCCTTCATGCTAATCTCCTGAGGGAATTCAAGGAGAGGGTGTCTGATTTCAATTCTCCTACAGATGCTAAAGACCAAGCGATGATGGTGAGGGCTATAGTGGAGGAAGAGGATGAAACTGATATGGAACCAGTGCGATCACCACAGAAGGCTCCAGGATGTTCTGCACATTTGAATAGTCATCAACAACAACAACTAACTGAGGTACTTCAAACTTTTCCCTCTCTGTTCCAGGAAAGACCGGGCCGTACCGAGCTCCTCACGCACAATATCATCCTGAAAGACACTACTCCTGTTCGGCAAAGACCCTATCGAGTCCCAGAGAAGATGGTAGAACAGTTAAAGACTGAAGTGGCAGCCATGCTGGAAATGGGGATTATAGAACCATCTAACAGTGAGTGGTCAAGTCCCATACTACTGGTCCCTAAAAAGGATGGAGGAATTCGGTTCTGCACCGACTTCAGAAAACTGAACAGTGTATCATGTTTTGATTCTTATCCAATGCCTCGTATTGACGAGTTGATTGAGAGACTTGGTAAAGCATCCTATATGACTACCTTAGATTTGTGTAAAGGATATTGGCAAGTGCCCCTTGATCAATCTTGCAAGCCCTACACTGCTTTTCGATCTCCCACAGGGTTATATCAGTATACAGTCATGCCCTTTGGGTTACATGGAGCACCGGCCACATTCCAAAGATTGATGGACCGTGTACTTGCAGGATGTGAGCAGTATGCAGCTGCATATCTTGACGATGTGGTGATATACAGTGGGTCTTGGCAAGAACATCTACGACATCTTGCTGACATTATGAAGAGGCTTGAGGAAGCTGGGCTCACGATCAACACCACAAAATGTGCATGGGCTCAGACGGAAGTGAGGTATTTGGGTTACTTACTGGGACATGGACAGATCAAGCCACAAGTGGAAAAGCTTAAAGCAATCCAAAACATTACTCGCCCACAAACGAAAAAACAGGTGAGGTCCTTTCTTGGTTTAATCGGCTGGTACCGCCGATTTATTCCCCACTTTTCATCACTGGCTACACCTTTGACAGATCTGACCAAAAAGAGTCCTGCTAAATTTTGTTGGACGAGTGAGTGTGAAGAAGCCTTCAATTCACTTAAAGACTTGTTATGCCATGAACCAGTATTGCAGAGTCCTAATTTCTCTGAGAGATTTATTGTACAGGTTGATGCTTCGGATGTTGGCCTGGGAGCAGTACTGGCACAAGGAGAGGCTAATTAGATTAGATTAGATTCAACTTTATTGTCATTACACAAGTACAAGTACAAGGCAACGAAATGCAGTTTAGGTCTAACCAGAAGTGCAATAGCAGCAAGTGCAGGATATATACAATGGTTGCGTAAGTGCAGGGCATAAAAATTTACTGAATATATATATAAATATGTATAAGTAGAGAGATGGTTATTACTATAAACAGAACTGAATTTACAGATGAATATATACAGTGAATAAATATAAATATACAGATGGCTATTACTATAAACAGAATGTAAACGTGAATATGTACTATGAATATAATATACAGATGGCTATTACTTTGAACAGAATTTTACAGATAGAGGTATACAATAATATGTTAGGCTAATATGAGGAATATAGCAGTGGATTAAGGTAGTGCAATAAATTATGGACAGAGCTATCCGAAAGAAAGTGTAAAAGTGCAGTGGAAAGTGGTTGCATATTGCAGTTAGAAGTACGGTGCAAAATGCAAATGTAAACATGGTTACTGTAAATACAGTCGGCAGTGCAAATGAGCATATTCCAGTTAAGATATGGTGGTGCAAAATGCATAAGTAAACAGTTGTTACTGTAATAAACAGTCAGTAGTGCAAATAACAAAGTGAAGGCAGATGTGAGGTAGGAGAGTTAGCAGTTTATGAGGGAAGTGGATCAACGGGGGTTTGAGTTCAGTAAAGAGACAGCTCTGGGGAAAAAACTGTTCTTTAGTCTGCTGGTCCTGGTCCGGAGGATCCTGAAACGCCTGCCGGAGGGCAGGAGAGAAAACAGTCTGTGGGCTGGGTGAGAGGAGTCCTTGAGGATGCTGCGAGCTCGATGCAGACAGCGTTTCCTCTGGATGTGCTCGATGGCAGGCAGTGGAGTCCCTGTGATGCGCTGGGCAGTTTTCACCACCCGCTGCAGTGCCTTGCGCTCCGCAACAGAGCAGCTCCCATACCATACTGCCACACAGTTGGTCAGGATGCTTTCTATTGCGCAGCGGTAGAAGTTCACCAGGATAGCCGAGGAGAGCTGATTCTTCCTCAGTGTCCTCAGGAAGAAGAGGCGCTGGTGAGCCTTCTTGACCAGGCTGGAGGTGTTGGTCGTCCACGACATGTCCGCCGAGATGTGGATCCCCAGGAACTTGAAACTGGAGACACGCTCAACAGCCATTCCATTGATGTGGATGGTGTCGTGTGTGCCTCTTGACTCCTTCCTGAAGTCCACGATGAGCTCCTTCGTTTTGGTGGTGTTGAGGAGCAGGTTATTATCAGTGCACCATGTGGCCAGGTGCTGGATCTCCTCCCTGTAGGCAGTCTCATCGTTGTTGCTGATGAGCCCAATCACCGTAGTGTCGTCCGCAAACTTGACGATGGAATTAGTTCCATACACAGGCTTGCAGTCGGAGGTGAAGAGGGAGTAGAGAAACGGACTTAGCACACAGCCCTGTGGTACACCAGTGTTGAGTGTGATGGACGTGGAGCAGGTGGATCCTGATCGAACATTCTGTGGTCTGTCAGTTAGGAAGTCCAAAATCCAGTTACACATTGAAGTGTTGATGCCCAGGTCTCCAAGTTTGGCAATTAACTTGGATGGGATGACATTGTTGAATGCTGAGCTGAAGTCAACAAACAGCATGCGTGCATAGGTGTTTTTACTGTCCAGATGGGTGAGCACAGAGTGCAGTGCCATGGAAACTGCATCCTCTGTGCTCCTATTGCTGCGATAGGCAAACTGGTGTGAGTCCAATGTGGATGGTATAGAGTCTTTTAGGTGTTCCAGGACCAGCCGCTCAAAGCACTTCATAATGATGGGTGTGAGTGCTACAGGGCGGTAGTCATTAGGGCACCTCGGGCTAGAGTGTTTCGGCACTGGCACAATGGAAGTGCGTTTAAAGCATGTTGGAACAGCTGCTTGGGCGAGAGACAGGTTGAAAATGTCTGTAAAAACCCCAGCGAGCTGCTCCGCACATGCCCTGAGAACACGACCAGGGATGTTGTCTGGTCCAGCAGCCTTGTGCGCGCTGATCCGGCTCAGTGCCTTGCAGACATCTGTAGAGGAGAGTGTGATTGGTGGGTGGTCAGCTGAGGGTTTGAGCTTGGTGGCAGTTTCTCTGTTGTCTCTTTCAAAACGAGCATAAAAGTAATTTAGCTCGTTCAGGAAGTTGACATCAGTGGCTGTGGGGGTGGAGTGGGTGGGTTTATAATCACTGATGGCCTGAATGCCCTGCCACATGCGTCGAGGGTCAGAGTTGGAAAAGTGTCCCTCTATCTTTAGCTTGTAGCAGTGCTTGGCCTTTTTGATGCCCCTCTTCAGGTTTGCTCTGGATGCGCTGTAGGCTTGTGCATCTCCTGATCTGAAGGCAGTATTGCGTAACTTCAGCAGGAGTCGTACTTCCCTGTTCATCCAAGGCTTCTGATTTGGGTATGTGGTGATCTGTTTCTGGGTTGTAACACTGTCAATGGTGGTATATATATGATCCAATACTGAGGAGGTGTAGGAGTCAATGTCCGTGTGAGCGCCACTGGTGGCTTGAGAAGCAAACATACTCCAGTCTGTGTTTAGAAACCTTTCCTGGAGTGTGGAGTCTGCCCCCGCAGGCCACACCTTGATGGTCTTCACTGATGGCTTCACACGGTTGATGAGGGGTGCATATTTGGGGCTGAGGAACAAAGAGATGTGGTCTGACTGTCCCAGGTGGGGGAGGGGTGTTGCAAGGTAAGCTCCAGCCATGTTTGTGTAAACATGGTCTAAGGTTTTGTTTCCTCTGGTGTGGCAAGAAACATGCTGGTGAAACTTGGGTAGTACTGACTTTAAGTTTGAGTGATTAAAGTCACCTGCAACAATAAACGCAGCTTCAGGGTGATCAGTCTGTTGTTTACTGATGGCTGCGTGAAGTTCTTTCATAGCAAGCTTGGCATCAGCATCGGGTGGAATATAAGCAGCAGTAATAATGGTGGAAGTGAACTCCCGCGGTAGATAAAACGGTCTACATTTAACCATGAGAAACTCCAGGTTAGCTGAACAATGACTCCCAACAATAGCAGAGTTTGTGCACCAAGCTTTGTTAATATAAATGCACAATCCACCCCCTCTGGTCTTCCCGGAGCCATCTAATGTTCTATCTGCCCGGAGTGTGTGGCGTCCCGCTAGCTCAATAGCGGTGTCCGGTATTCCGCTGTTTAACCAGGTTTCAGTGAAGATTAGGACGTTACAGTTCAAAAGTTTCTTACTGTGTGTGATGCTGAGTCGAATCTCCTCCATTTTGTTCACTAGCGATCGTACATTAGCAAGGAAAATGCTGGGTAAAGAGAGCCGATGAGGAGAACGCGTTAGCTTAGCCCGCAATCCTCCACGCTTCCCCCGCCTTTGTTTACGATCACGCCGCCTTCTGCGTGCACTTCCGCCCGGCCGGGTTACGCGCATCGCCTCGGGCGTCCTAGCGATCTCAGGAAGGAGTTGAAGATTGTCCATAAAACTGTCGGAAATTCGCAAACCAATATCCAAAAGCTCAGCGCGGGTGTACGATGTAAAGGCACAACTGTTCTGTACGAACAGACCCGAGATGAGCAAGAAAAATACCGCAAAATTGCAGAATCTGGAGAGACGCTGAGCCTCGCGATCTACTCGCGCCGCCATCTTGGTCATCTGAATGGCCAAGATGGCGATGATGAGAATGATGAGAGGCCGGTGCTATTCCTGAGCAGAAAACTATTTGAAAGAGAGTGGAAATACTCAACCGTTGAGAAGGAAGGACTTGCCATTAAGTGGGCTGTGGACTCCCTGCGGTATTACTTGCTGGGGCGTGAATTCACATTAAGAACTGATCATCGTGCCCTGAAATGGATGCAAACCATGCAAAACAGTAATTCAAGGATACTGCGCTGGTGTCTTATCGCTGATTATTTATCCCGTTTGCCTAATTTAGACTATCCAGAAGGGGTGAAGGGGAGAAATGTGATGTAGCACACATGTGCTAATTCAAAGAACCACACTCTACATAGTTTTGTAAGATCTTTATTTTGTTTGTTTTACTGTGGTGCCAGTCACATGAAAGGTGCACATTCCATGGTGACTGTCATTAAAGTGGAGCATGCAGGTGAACTTGCACAAACAATGTATGTGTATTAATGTGTATGTTTCTTTCTCTTACCGGTTCCTGGAAATGCCTAGTAGGAGGGGCACGCGAACAGGAAACAGGTTATATGTCATCCTGAAGGGGAGGAGTTTGTCCAATAAGGATATTTAGACCGAAATGTCATGAATCTGTATGTGTTTGAAAGATTTCTAAATATTAATGCAACTTGTTAAACGGCATACATTATAAAGGTATTTTTGGTAAGGTTGCAAGTACATTGTGAAACATTAATTGTACGGCTGGTAACTAATGAAGAGTTATAATTGGTCAGTTTGAAAAGGAAGTAGGTGGTCAAAACTATAAAAGAACAGATGAAATGTTTGGAAGGGAGAGGGAAGGTGTGTTTGTTGGATTAGTAGCCAACCATGTAACTATTTTTTTCCCTTCGTGTTTTTTTCTTTGTTTTTGTTAAATCTTGACTTTGAACAGTTTTTGTTTTTGTTTTGTTAATTTGTTTTCTGAAGTTAAATTTGGATTTACAATGGATTTTTTTCGTTGGACTTTGTTGCACCTTTTGGAATTTTTGGCACCCTAAATTAAAAAGAGAACTTTTCCATGGACATTTCTGAAGTTTTGCCATTTCTTTTGCTGCCTGTTTAGCCACTGCACTGACCGTCTTACAACATATTGTGTTGGGGTCAAAGCGCTGAAGTGAGAGACGGTGTGACGGTGATCATGTGATCATGTACCTTGTGTAGGAGCTGCTGATGTAGTTGGGCTTGATTTCTTCTGAGAGTTTGAGCTGCTGACTGGAATCAGTGTTGATGAATCGACTGCAGAAGATGAATGTTCAGACGCATCATCTGTAGGACATTAACATCATATTTTACAGTAGTAATAGTTGTTTCTCACCTGAATACTTGACAGTGTATGTGACTGAGCTCTTGAGTTTATTTCTCTGAGTAACTTCACATCTCCACTCTCTGTTGTGATCTTCATTCAGGAGTGTTGTAGTCAGAGAGATGATACAGGGATCTGGAGCTGATATCTGATATCTGGAGTCTGTCTGAAGATCAACACCAGCCTGATTCACCCACAACAGCTTTATATCCTCAGAACGGACCAAATCATCACAGAGGAATCCAGGATATAAATACAACTGACAGGAGAGAGTCACAGAGCGGCCTGGACTGATCTCAGTCTGTGAGGATGATGATGATGATGATGATGATGATGATGAGGATGGAGACACTGAAACACAACACAAGACACACAAATCATTTGTGTGAGTTGAAATAAAGAATCTGCCCTTTTTAAATTGACCCCATAATCATAAACTCACCATGAAGAACATGCAGAGAAACATAAGCATCAGTTCCTTGTCTTTGTCCATTCACATATTGTCTGCAGGTGTAAAATCCACGATCTTCTATTGTGACGTTGTTGATGTTCAGAGAGCAGTCAGACCCCAGACTCAGACTCTCATGTCTCTCTGTGTCTTTATTCTTCATCCCTCCAGCAATCAGTTCAACTGCTGCTAAATGTCTGTTATGGTTCCATGTAGTTGATGTGCAGTCAGAAAGAGCATTATTACAGGGCAGACGGACATTTTCACCAGAACTGATGAACACATGATCATCACCAGCTCCACTGGAACCTGAAACACAGAACATGTGAGTGATCATTGAAGTGACCAAAAAACCCTATAGTTATTCACAATGAGGAGGCTACAGGTTACAAAACCAAGATCATGTAGTTGTCAGACAGATGTTTTTTTACATGAATGGTAAATGGTAAATGGACTGCATTTATATAGCGCTTTTAACAGACCAATGGCCATCCAAAGCGCTTTACATCTTGCCTCACATTCACCCATTCACACACCGACGGCGGTGTCAGCCATGCAAGGCGCCATCCAGCTCGTCGGGAGCAGCTGGGGTTAGGTGTCTTGCTCAAGGACACCTCGACACTTGGTCAGGTGGAACCGGGGATCGAACCACCAACCTTCCGGTTTGTAGACAACCTACATGAACCACTGAGCCACTGCCGCCCCAATCATTGTCAAGGTTATTTCAGATCAACACATGCAAGTGACCACTAGGTGTGCTGCCGTAGAGACGGGTGTCGGATTGATTCGAAGCTTCGACACAATATGGCACATTTGCTGCAACTGTTTGAGAGCTTCACAAAGCCTCGGCCTGCCCATCACTAGCCTCAATATGAAGACATGAATGCATCTCCAGTCACTTCATGAGCATTTTACCATTTCATTCGACAAAATCTATCGTCATATCATAAACACACACACAGGAACTCGAAGGTCTTCACTGCAACCCGTCAAAATAAAAGTTTCAGTTTAACAAAGTAATTGTGACAGGATACATTTTTGTACAGAAGAGCAATGTAATAATAATATATGCATTTCATTTATACAGTGAAGAATATGCAGTGTTATTTAACATTAAACCTACTTAAAAAGCACTGTTTATTTCATATTTTCTGTTGTATATATATATATATAAATATATATACTTTTTTTTTTGGCCTGCTGAACGTTAAAAGGATCCGGTCTATGTTCATTAGAAATTATTTGATAATGCAGCAATAAACTAGCTAGTTTTTTTTTTTTACTTTGCTGATTTAAAACATGATCAAAACACACTATTTTAATGACAAAATTTCAAATAAGAGGGCAAGTGAAAAATATCAGTATCAGCCAATAATTGTTTGTTAAAATCGGTATTGGCCCCCCAAAAATACCATCGGTGCATCCCTACATTCCAGCATAAAAAGCAGATTTAAATCATAGTCTTTCTTCCTCACTTAATGCAAGCACACTCTCCAGAATGATCTATTTGTCTTCATCCGAGAGCTGCTCAAATCACTCACACACTCTTCATATGAAGATCATTTCTCATCCTCAGATGTTTGAGCGACTCTATGTCCAGTATCAGGAATAATACAGTATGATCTGTGTGTATCGATACACAACTCTGAGATCACAGCGTGAATAAACTGAGCATGATCAAATGAACTCTTTCCAGACTAACACACTAAATGTCTTTAGAGAAAATACAGATGTGTTTACCTGAGAGAAGAGAAGAGAGAACGATCAGTCCCAGCAGACACAGATCACACTTATCAGCCATTTTCTGTTTCTGTCAGTCTTTCTCTTCTTTATATAGTTACATCTCTTCCTTTATTCATCATCTTCAGCTCCACCTGTGGTTGTTAACTTCCTCTGATCTGACCATCTGAGTGTTTAAATCCGGCTAGAGTTGCTATAGTGACACTATAAATATATATACAGTTTATAGTTTATTCTTTAGCACACAAGCAATTTCCTTCATGCCATTGAAATCTAGAAATAAAATTGTTAAATGATTACTGATAAAACTAGTTTGTTACTGAAAAGTTATCCACTATCCATGACTCCTGAATTCTAAAACAGTTTTAAAAGGGTACATAACACACACAGTGTATGCCAATCTCATGTTAATTTTGAGTCCCTATAGAGTAGTGTTGCATCCTTCATTTTTCTGAAGAGTCTTCCGTTTTATCAGATTTCTAAAAGACAGATATGCTGTACATATACGCAGGCGGCTGTTTCACGATCTCACACTTACAAATAATTTATGGAGAGTCATTTAAATGCGTATTTGGCGTGCTGTCCGGGGGGAGGGCTTCGAGCTCGGAATTTGGCCCGAACCCAGAGTACCCCCCAAAAGCTAAAGAGCATAGGACAGCAACCTGGCTAAATACCCCCCAAGGAGCCGAGCTTGGCGGGCTGGCTTCTGAGAAAGGGCCTGGATGCTTGACCAGGAGGCCCCTGAGAGTAGCTCCTCGTGAGGAATGAAGTTTGCCTGAAAGAAAAACGGGGAGAGAGAACATGGGATAAATAACAATGAAAACAACTCCTTACTATGTGGAAACTTTCCACTTTCATACCGCGTGGAAACTTTCCACTTTCTTACCGTGTGGAAACTTTCCACTTTCTTACCGTGTGGAAACTTTCCACTTCTTACCGAGTGGAAACTTTCCACTTTCTTGCTGCGTGGACTTTCTTGCACACTCTTTCGCTCTGTGTGGGAACTTCCTGCTGAATTGCTGTATGGCGATTTGTACTTCCTCGCTGTGTGGAGATTTGCAATTCTCGTGGAGCGCTGAAAAACAGGAAGGAAAAACATGAGTGTTTGATCGAGAGATTTCTCGCTGTGTCCGCTGGGAGACCAAATACTCGCTGGACGTAGAAAAAAGAAGCTCCCAGTGGATGGCCTGAAGGGTTTTAATTGATGAGGGTTTGGTGGGCTTTTTTGATATGGAAATGGTTGGTCCTGATGTAGCTTTGGAAAGCATCTGAGGACCATCTCCCGAGGGCTTGGATCTGCTGTTGGGAGAGGCCTTTTTGAGCTGCTGAGGTTTTAGCCCCGATGCGGAAGGAGTGGCTTGAGAAGTTCTTTGCTGGGATGCCTGACTGTTGGAGAACGGATTTGTGAACTTCTCCATTGAAGATATGCCAGAACTGACTGGTATGGTTGGATCGGTGATGCGAGTTTAAAGATGTAGATGAAATTACACTTTTTGGTCTTACTTTGCTTGATCAGATAAGAGATCGTTTCCCCTATTACTGATAGATCTGAGATGGTGGGGTGGATTTTTGGGTCGAATTTTGATGTTATGGCGAGTTCGGAACATCTAAGAAAACCAAAAAAGGCTAGGACAAACATGGCGTCAAGTGTTCGGGCGGTGTTGAGGGGCTGGTACCCTGTGCGGAGGGTATGAATACATTTGGTGAGGATGTCTAGCATTATAGGTTGTCTGGTGTTGGGACAGGTGGGCTGGGATCTTTGGATCCCTTTGATCAGGAGGGAGGTCTGAGAATTATTTATCTCGGGAGAGGGAGCGCCGTACATTAGTTTGTGGAAAAACTGAATGCCGATGAGGTAACCTTTGATGGACCCGACTTGGAGGCCCTTGATGGTATTAAGATGAGAAATTAATGAGGTGATTGAAAGGAGATAAAAATCGGGGAACAGTATATTGTAAGAAAAGTGGAAGGCCCTAACATTTTTCCAAGCGGTCACGTAGGATTGGAGGGTCCTGGGAGAAACTGCTTGGAGGATGGTGTCGAGCGATGCTTCGAGGAGGGGTTTTAACGAGTGGTTTACGGGAATATTAGTTCCGAATAAGGAGGTTCTGGAGTTGGGAATTGGTCCGCCTCTGGCGCCAACGTCCTGAATTTCTGAAACAGAAAACGAGACAGAGAATCAGCTATTTGATTTTCTGATCCGGGAACGTGTTTAGCGATTATGATAAATTGATCGCAAGCTGAAATCCAAGTGAGACGTCTTAGAAATGGCATCATGGCCGATGCGTGGGAACATCCTTTATTTATGCAATGTACTGTTGCGTCGTTGTTGCAGTGCACTAGAATGCTGCTAGTGGCCCATTCTTTTCCCCACAGGAAAGCCGCTACTACTAGCGGGTAAAGTTCAAATAGTGCTGAGGACTGAGTTATGTCCTGGAGCTGCGGTGGCCATGGGGATGTGAACCAACGACCTTGGTAAAATCCCCAAAACCGATCGAGGGGGCTGCATCTGTGAACAGCTGGATATCGGTGGGGGACGAAACGAGATCGCTATAGAAAAAGGATAGGCCGTTCCATTGGTTCATGAATGTTAACCATAGACTGAGTTCATCGCGACATGTTTGGGTTATAGCAATCAGATCCTCTAGCGAGTGGACGGAGGACGCAAGCGAGAGAAGATGCGATATGAAGGGGAGAGTAGAGGAGACAAGAATTATTCGGTCAATTTTCTCTTTGGGCAGGGATGCCTGGAATTTGATTGAATCTAAGTTAATGCCGAGGAACTCGATGGAAGTAGCAGGCCCCATAGTTTTCTCCTGTGCTATGGGAATTCCGAGTTCAGAAAAAAATTTCTGGACTGTGAGGATATGTGCGGCTGGGATGGCATCGGGGGTGAGATTATTAAAAAATCGTCTAGCAGGTGAATGAGGTGGGGAATGGTGTAGTTGTTTGACAAAATCCAGCAAACGGCTTCTGATAGCATGTCGAATATTTTTGGACTGCTTTTGCATCCGAAAGTCAAGCGTACTGCAAAATAGTATTTCCCGAGCCAGCGAACCCTGAATAAGTGCCACGCATCTGGATGGATAGGCATTACTTTGAAAGCGGATGTGATGTCGATTTTTGCACCCCTACGTGCGATTTTAATCATGTTGATTGCCTGATCTATGTCGTGGTATTTAAGTGAAAATTCATAGAGAGAGATCAAGCTGTTTATACTTGGGAACGGGGAATTGTGCAGGGCTGACAGGTAAATTATTAGATGTTTTTTACCAGAGAATTTTCTTGTAGCCACTCGAATGGGGCTGATACGAAACGAGTTAAACGGCGGATTATTGAACGGGCCGATCATAAAGCCTGACTCCACTTCTTTTTTAATGAGATTGTCTTCAACTTCAGGTTTGATGAGGGCAGATTGTAGGTTATTACAGATAGTGTTTTGGGAGAGCGGGCATTCTACACCAGGTTTAAAGCCGTTTTTTGAGGCCTGAGAGCAGATAGTTAGTAAATTCAGTTTCCGGGTGGTGAGCTAGTTCGAAGTCCATGCGTGAAATATTTACGGGAGTCGATAAGTAATTCTTAGATTTTTTATTTACAGATTTATACACAGGGCATACGAAGCGGGCGTGGGCGCCACCACAGAAATTACAGATGTGCATGTACTGACATCGCTGTCTGGCACATTTGCCAGAATTGAAGTGATTGCAGGGCTGCCTGCCTTCTTCAAAGGAAGAGGCAGTTGAGCTGGTGGCTGCTGCGCTTGGCACATAGCTGGTGGATCTGATGGAGTTTGTCTCCGGGCAGGGTAGAGAGTAGGGGTAAACCTGCGGGCACGATGCCGTAGCGTGTGAAACTGACCTGCAGACTGAGCAGGAGACGTTTTTGCAGCTTAAAAACACCCTGCTGTGGAGATCCGGGTCGAGTGCACCCCAGTATGTGCACTGGTTCCACTGTGCGACTTGCACAGAGCTTTTGGCTGAAAAAAGTTTATGGTATGTATAGAAACAGCTTCCTCCATAGGACAACGCGAGCTCGGCAATGATTGCCAGGTAATCATTTAGCTTGCACCGCCTGTGGGGGAAAACTGAACAGATTGTTTCCGTGAAACGAGAAAAAGCAATTACAAACTCGGGAAATGAAAGAACGCGGGATGAATGTGTGTTCGTATTTTTAAGGGTAACAGAGAAGTCAGAGAAGAGAAGAAAGATCTGTGTCCGCACCTGTGAGGATCTGTGCTCGGATGTTTTGGGACACTGGTGGCGGTTCCATGGCAAGGGCGTTGGATGGCACGGGCATCGGTATTGCTGAGAAGAGAGAGTGTTGGGATTTAGTTTGCAAGAGGGTGGTGGGTGGGTTATAAACCGGGCCTGCGGATGTCGGCAGCGCTTGGGTTTCCCTCTGTGGTTTGAAAAGAAATGTTAGTTGGATGATAGGAAGAAAATGAAGGGTGATAGAGTGAAGTGTGGGCTTGTGCTGCAAGCGGAGGAAGGCTCGCGCTTGTTTGCGCCACTGGAGCTGCAGGCCACTGGATGGGGCGGGGTTATAGCCTGTTGGGAAAAATTGTTGAAATGGCTGGGCCTGTGCTGCTAGCGGAAGCTGCCTCGCGCTAGAGTCTGGCTCTGCAACAGGAGCTGGAGGCCACTGAAACGGATATGAATTATGGTTAGCAGGAGCATGAAATTGAGAAGCTGTGGGGAGGCCGCTGGGCCCGGCTGCATATGACGCTGCGGCCGCAGAAGCCACAGTGAAAAGTTGAGCCGCGTCGGGAGGTGGGCGTGGCCCTGCTCCAGTGGGATCTGGAGCGCGGCCCAGGCTTGCTGAAGGACTGTTGCTGCGACTCGCAGCAAGAAAGCAAGCCGGATCCTGTGCGGGAAGACAATGTTGGTGTTGGAGCTCTGCGGGCTCTGCTCTGCCTTTGGGCCGTTTTGGGAGCTGGTGTGCCTTTAGGAGAGAGGTTAGTTGTCTGTAGAGACACATACAGATCATACAGCTCCGCTTTGTTTTATTTCCAACGCTTGCCTCAAACCTGCCACGGTCCATTTCCCGATAGGTCAAGTCAAGTCAAGTCAAGTCAACTTTATTTATATTGCGCTTTTAACAATGCAGATTGTTTCAAAGCAGCTTTACAGTGTTAAACAGCAAAATAATGCAACAGAATTTTATTCAGCTGTATAGCCATTCCGGAGAAAACGGTGATGTCATCAGTTCAGTGTGGGCTTTAGATCAGTAATTAGATCAGTAATTTAGTTTATATGGTTCATTTAGTTTAATAATTTGATTTATTTGGATATTTAGTTCCCCAACTGAGCAAGCCAAGTCAGAGGCAACAGTGGCAAGGAAACCAAAACCCCATCAGGAGCAGAATGGAGAAAAATAAACCTTGGGAGAAACCAGGCTCAGTCGGGGTGCCAGTTCTCCTCTGGTCAATTAACAAACAGCGTATGATTATTATTCTGGCAATTTTACAGGTCAGAGGTCATAATAGATTGGAATATTCAAAAGATCAGAGGCAACACGCCGGAGACGGGTTTATTGAGGATGACATATCGATTTAACAATTATTAAACTGTAATATTCAAACAATCGGAGTCATCATTGTTGGGTGTGATTGTTGGGATGGCCGAGCAGTAGGAGGAGGCCGGGGAGGAGAGTGGAGATCTTGCCGGGGGTGGTGAAAGCTGGCCCCGGCGTCTTGTCGAGTGCAGGCCCGTTCGAGCAGGCGTGCAACCGCGCACAGAAGCCTGGGGCTCGAGTTGGATGTCCGGCGTCAGGTGGATGGTAATGGTGCCGGCGGAATGTGGCGGTGGATCCCTGGGGATATCACCTTCATCATTGGAAAGAGGGTTCAGACTGTGGCGAGCAGCGAGGCCGAGGGACCGCGAGGGCGGGACGAGGCGGCGCTCATCAGAGAGGATGAGCGCCAGCTGTGAGCCAGCGATCTCGGCTCTCGCGGAGGAGTGAGGGACTATAAAGGACGAGCGACGACAGTGAGGGACGAGAGAGGACCAGGCCTGGATTTTATGTTGTATTTTATTTATGTTTTGTTATGTGTTGCTGCAGTCGACCGTGAGGGGCTGCAGCTTATTATTTTCATTTTGTGTTTGTGTATAGGCGACAGTCGTCCGCGAGGGGCTGTCGCCGACATTTTATTTTGTTTGTTTGATTAAACCTTTTGTTGAATGTTCTCCGGTTCCCGCCTCCTTCTTCCCGTACGATCAAACTTTACTACACAGACGTTGTGACATCTTGGCGAAAATGGCGAGCTTAGATGCTGGAAAACTGTCAATGAACAGAGGTAAGACTGCTGCGTGTATATATACCTCTTATTGTTGATTAGCTGAGTGCTCTCCACTTGTGTTAATTATCTGAACGTGCTTCTCCCGAACCTTGTTAATAAAACAACATTAGTTGAACAGTGGTGGTGGGTTTGACTGGGAGTCAAGCTCCTGGAAGTTTGAGCAGGTTTATCTCTGGAGTCAAGCCGAGTTGGGGCTTGAGAGTCTGGGTGTGGGGGGCTCCCATGGGTACCTCCACATACCCAGAGTCTGGAGCTCTGGGTGGGCTTGGTTATGGAGTTTAGCCCGGTCCAAGATGGAAGTTTGGTGTATCTCGGGAACCAAACCAGGGGATGACACTCAATGGCGAAACACGAACCTGAGAACCAGGCAGTCAGACCGAGGGAATGGCATGTTGAATCCCGTAAAAGAGGTGCTCTGTGGTTGAGCTGGAGACTTCCTGTAACAACCTGCTGGGCTCGGACTAGGTCAGGCCCTCCCCAGGGAGGATGCACCATCTGTGTGGTAAATTTTTTGCAATCTTTCATGTGTATGCATGCATGTATGTGTGTGTTCATGTGTTTGCATACGTGTGTGTGTATGCATTCATGTGTATTCACATGATATATGTGCGTGCATGCATGTGTGTGATACATGTGTATGTACATGTGTGTCATATGTGTGTACATATATGTGTGCAGTGTGTAGATAAAATCCACAACACCACCTCAGAGGGGCTGTGGCCGCAGTCATAGCTCTGAGGATTCGCGTAGCCTCTCACCAGTGATGCAAGGTGAAAGATGGTAGACGGAGGCAGACCCTGATATAGTGCCTATTGTCCCATGGTTTACTCCCAAAAGAACACCTGGAGTGCAGCCTCTACTCATTTATGGAAAAATGTCTCCACTTAACATTTTCAGTCTATTTTTTGATGAAGAGGTTATGAAGATCTTGTGTGAAGACACAAACAAGAATGCGGTGAGAAATCTGGAGAGGGGTAGGAAATTCACATGGACTGATGTATGCCCTGAAGAAATGAAGAAGTACTTAGGTCTGCTTCTCTACAGGGGTGTAATGATCTGCCAAAAGGGAGGGACTTCTGGAGGAAGAAGACTTTGTTTCATGTTCCCTTTCCCGCTAATGTGATGTCTAGAGACCGTTTTCTAACAATCAAACAACAAACTTTTTGTGATGGCAGATCTCAACTGCTACACCATTGACTTCTAAATTTATACTGGGAAGGCAAAATTTTCATCTGGGAAAGGCCTGTCTTTTGATGTTGTTGCATCACTGGTGAACCTGTGACAATTTCTACTCAAGCCCTCTGCTCTTTTGACACCTGCACCAGCAGGGCTTTGGTGCATGTGGGACTTATCGAGAAGGAAGAGCTGGTGTTCCTTTCACCAAACAAAATGCCTTGAACAAAAGATCACCAAGAGGCTCCATTCGCTGGATCAGAGATGATGACCTTTTATTTGTGAAGTGGATGGACACAGGGGAGGTCTCCATGTGCACAACTGTCCACACAGTGTACAGTGGGGAGACAGTGCTGAGGTGGCAGACAACAGAGGATGGGCAAAAACAAAGGGTCCCTGTTCCCAGGCCAACAGCAGATCAACAGTATAATACGTACATGGGGGAGTTGACACCTCTGACCAGATGCTGGGAGCAAAGTCGGTGCACCGTAAAACACGGAAGTGGTACATGACCATTGTTCAGCACTTCCTGGATATTACAGTGACCAACAGCTTCATTTTACACAAAGAGCTGTGTGCCATATCCCAGGACAAGCCCATGACACGACAAAACTACCAGGAGCTTCTGCTGCTCAGCTCACAGGCGTTCCCCTGGATGGCAGCCCAGTAAGGGTCAATAACTGTAATTTATTGAAAGCCAGTTGTTTTCTGAAAATAAATGACACTTTGCACTTGAGGATAGCACATTGTGTTATAATTATACAGTCAAAAAACTAAATATGTGAAAACGCCCTTTTTCAGCTTCATGTGCTAAAGGGTTAAAGTATTTTTAAAATAATTATCAGCATCAGCTCCAGTTTGGTCAAAGTATTTGCACTCACAACATGATCGTCTCTGAAGAAAGGAGTGTTTCTCACATGTATGATAATGTTGTGCTTTACTCTCTCCAGCCCTGGGAGAATAGATCAGATCCAGGCTCCTTTATTAACACTACAAATGCTCTGACCGCGGCGGGGATGTATTTCTCAAGCCCCACTGGTTTAACTTTCGCCTCCCTGAACTTCTGGACCACTGTCTTAACGGCGTTATTAAACACCTGGAAGACTTTTCTTTCTCCTTCAGCCCCGAAGGGTTTAACCACAGGTGCCAAAGCTGGGAGCCTGTATATATGAGGGGATTTTAAAAGTGTGATTTCCAGAGCTGAGAGCATTCTATCATCAAGAAACTGCAGCAAAAAAAACTCTCACCAAACAAAAAAAAAACTTTGAATGACAATATGGCACACATTAGACTCATGACTGTTATTTTCAAAGATGTATTAACAAAAAAACAAACAGCAGCTTACAAAATAAAAGAAGAAAGTGAATCATTGTCTAAGCCTAAATGAGGGTATAAAGGAATCTATGAAGGACTATTCCATGATCACTATTAAGTCCAACAAACACAGAGTCTGTAGGAAGTTAGGATTAGGATTAACTGTGTCAGTTCTAGTGTTTTCAGAGCTGTGATCTCACTGTTGAGGAAACATGTGACTGCTGAGCTGAGAACTCAGTTAGTTTGACCGCAGAGAGCAGTGATCATCTCTGGACCCAGTTTAGACTGATGATGGCACTTCCTCTTCTTTCTTTAAGTGATGGGCTGCTGCACGACATTCAACTCCATCTTCTCAGTTAACAATAGCATAAGTTCAGCCTGTTTAATACACTGAATTTAAGCCCAGGCTTGTGCACAGATATATATAGTGATTGGAGCTGACATCAGCTCGATCTGAGTGGCTGCTCACCATATGCAGCTTCCATTGGCCGATTTGAGTCTTAATGGGTGGGGCTTGTCCAGAATTAGATCAGCATAATACTTTGCCTGTATAATGTTTACTGTAGTGTTATATTGTATTAACACACAGTGTTTCTGATGTGTGCAAATATCTTTATACTCAAACTTTATGTTGGTGAAATTAATTTGGGAAATATCTGTACGCATTTAAAAATAATTGCACTTACAAGCCTAAACGCAATAACTGTGCTCTTGTAACCCGGCTGTGAGAGAAGGTGAAGTGTGTTAAAGTCATGTTGTGGAAAAATTAATTAAATTATGATCAGGCTGATTTGGAAAAAGGTGTCTTTAAAAGGTTTTATTCTTGCAAGAAGGTCCCTCTGACATACAGACACAATCTGCAGTACAAGATGAGACAAAAAAGGGAATTCACCGTCACATATTTATAGGCCACCCAGAGTCCTCAGTGGATGGGTGGGGGCTTCTTGTTAATCAGAGAAAACACTTCTTACAAGATATTCAGTCAAGATAAAACACTTCTTACATGGTATTTAGTCAAGATAAAACACTCCTTACATGGTATTTAGTCAAAATAAAACACTTCTTACATGGTATTTAGTCAAGATAAAACACTTCTTACATGGTATTTAGTTAAGATAAAACACTCCTTACATGATATTCAGTCAAGATAAAACACTTCTTACATGGTATTTAGTTAAGATAAAACACTTCTTACATGGTATTTAGTCAAGATAAAACACTCGTTACATGATATTCAGTCAAGATAAAACACTCCTTACATGGTATTTAGTCAAGATAAAACACTCCTTACATGGTATTTAGTTAAGATAAAACACTCCTTACATGGTATTCAGTCAAGATAAAACACTTCTTACAAGATATTCAGTCAAGATAAAACACTTCTTACATGGTATTTAGTCAAGATAAAACACTTCTTACATGGTATTTAGTCAAGATAAAACACTTCTTACATGGTATTTAGTTAAGATAAAACACTCCTTACATGATATTCAGTCAAGATAAAACACTCCTTACATGATATTCAGTCAAGATAAAACACTCCTTACATGGTATTTAGTCAAGATAAAACACTCCTTACATGGTATTTAGTCAAGATAAAACACTCCTTACATGATATTCAGTCGAGATAAAACACTTCTTACATGGTATTTAGTTAAGATAAAATACTCCGGTTTCTGATATAATCTCAGTCAGAATGAGCATTGCGTGAGACATTTTCTCTCTCTTTCGCTATGGGGAAACTCAATTTTCTCAGAATACTGAAGCCTGATTGGTTCACATCTGTGAATGTACACCCTAAGGGCCCGTACTGGGCAGAGAGGGTGTGGTGTTTGTTCACCCTCAGCAG
The DNA here is from genome assembly GCA_023566225.1 of Romanogobio albipinnatus. Lineage (NCBI taxonomy): Eukaryota > Metazoa > Chordata > Actinopteri > Cypriniformes > Gobionidae > Romanogobio > Romanogobio albipinnatus. The sequence continues at coordinate 818,659 of CM042240.1, forward strand.
GCAGGAAGTGTTCACTGAGACAGCCTGAAAGTCACCGACTCATTTGACCGATGCCAGAGCTAGAAGGAGAGTGGTCTTTAGCAAGAGAGGCCGAAGGTCGGCTGTTGTGAGCGGCTCAAACAGAGGGCCTCTGAGTGCTCTCAAGACAATGGACAGGTCCCAGGAAGGGACTGAGTTGGGATGAGGCGTGTTTAGCCTCCTGACCCCTTTGAGATATCTGACCACCAGGTCATGTTTCCCAATTGACTGGCCAGCTATAGATGTGGTACACCGTAATAGCTGCAGTGTATACTTTGAGTGTGGACGGAGTGCATCCGCCATCCAACAGCTCCTGAAGAAAAGAGAGAATGGATCTCACAGGATATGGGTCTATAAGCCGGGCTGCGCACCAGCCGGAAAACATGGCCCACTTTTGTCTATAGAGGCGTCTGGTAGAAGGTGCCCTGGCCTCAGAGATTGTGTTCATGACCCTCTGGGGGAGGCTTGAAGGCTCCCGTCGAGAGGCCATAGGTGGAGGCTCCACAACTCCTTTCACTTGGGAAAAGAGGTCCTGGCTGAAAATGCTTCAAATCATGTGGACCGTCAGGGTGGAGTCTCCATTCCCCTGGAGGCGGTCCGTTCCGGGACAGAACATATGCTCCCATGTTCATGGAGCCTGGCACATGTAAAGCTCGTACTGAGCAGAGATTGTCCTGTGCCCACAAGAGGAGGCGGTGTGCCAGTCTGTTCAGGATCTAAGACCGCCCTGGTGATTTATATAGGCTACCACTATAATATAATTATAATCATTTGTTAAACATTTTATAAGAGCGTTTCTGGATACTTAAAGTGCTTTACAAATGGAAGGGGGGAATCTCCTCAACCTGGATGATGCGATGGCAGCCATATTACACCAGAACGCCCACCACACACCAGATTATTGGTGGAGAGGAGACAGAGAAGCCAATCGTATATATATACTGTATATATGGGGATGATTAGGAGGCCATGATGGACAGAGGCTAATGGGCAAATTTGGAGATTTTTAATGACCACAGAGAGTCAGGACCTCGGTTTAACGTCTCATCCGAAGGACAGGATATGCCCCTGTCATATTGTCTTACTGGATCAGGGCATGGTGCCCCCTGAGCTCCTGCTGAAATTACTTGAAGGTCAGGAGCACTGCCATCATTCCAGGCAGTTGATAAGCCAGCTCGACATTGGCTCTGTCTAAGAGGTAGGACGCTGGCCTTCAACCAGTGTTGCAGAGTCCGCATGTGTAACAGGCCCAAGGAAGGGAACTACTGAGGAGGCTGCTGCCATGAGACCCAGTAGCTTCTGAAATGTCCTCAATGGGAGGTTGCTCTCCGGTCTGAATGCTGTCACTAAATGCTGAATTTTCAGGGAGCGATCCAGCGAAGTCCAGGCCTGCATTTCGGATGAGTCAAGTACTGCACCCAGGAACGTGATGCATTGGCTGGGGTGAACTCCTCTTTGCCTCAGTGGGGAGAGAACTGCATCCACATATTTTGTAAAGGTGCGTGGAGCTAGAGACAGTCTGAATGGGAGGACTGTATATTGTTAAGTCACCCCCTCGAGTGCGAATCTCAAGAGCGGTCTGTGGTGGGGGGATATCTGGATGTGAAAGAAGGTATCTTTCAAATCCACTGATATAAACCAATCCAGAGGGGAATTTGCATGAGCATTTGTATTATAGTTAACATTCTAAAAGGCCGTCTCATGAGGGCAAGTTTCAGACATCTCAGATCGAGGATGGGCCTGAGGCCGCCATCCTTCTTGGGCACGAGGAAGTAGTATTTGCTGCGTTCCGTTCCGTAGGGATTTTTCTCCATGCCGCCTTTTTCCAGCAGAGACTGTACTTCGGCTCTAATCCCAGTCATCAGTTTTGATGTCCTTAAAGTGTGCATCACAGCCATGTAGCGCGGTGCTCTGCGAACGAACTGGATTGAGTAACCTCGTCCTATTATCCCCAAAGTCTAGCATGACACTCCGGGGATGGCCTGCCATGCCCTGATTTGAGTGGCAAATGGTTGAAGTATTACAGGCTGTGTCTCAGCACCTGTGACAGCATTGGGAGGAGGAAGAATACTCCTTTTTGTGAGAATGTTAAAATTGTATTTAGTTCGCTATAATAGCAAGAAGAGGTTTGGGAGCGTAACTGGTGCAGCAGGACCAGAACCGGCAATGAACACAATGTTTCCAGAGCCTGAACTGAAGAAGGGACTGGGAGTCCCGGCCTCAGCGGGACTTAACCCTTTCCTCCTCCGCCCTGAGGCATCAGGACTGCTTCGGCTGCACAGGGTCCAGCTCTAGGTTGGGGCGAGGCCTTCGATGCTTCGGAAATGGGTAGCATTCGGCCGGGCAGAGGCTTGACTTCCAGCTCCACTTTCGGCTAAGGCTGGCCTGGATTGCTGCTGAGTCGCTCTCACAGTGAGCGTCTGTCTTTGATGAACATGGCTTGAGGGGGCGGCCCGGCAAGCGACAGCACAGTTACAATCTTGGTCGGAAATTTTGCATCAGTTTTCGCTGCTCTTTTAGAAGAAATGTTGCTCATCTGTGCTTTCGCTGGAAAGCCTCAGGGGAGAAGCGTAGAGTCAGTTGTGAGCTTGTGGGGGCGGGCCCGGCAAATTCACAAACGTGAACCAATCAGGCTTCAGTATTTGGAGAAAACAGCATTTCCCCAGAGCGAGAGGAAATAACTCACGCAATGGCAGTGAACCGTATAAAAAGGGAACACTTCTTACAGGGTTATGCAAGAAAATGAGTAGCAATCATGCAAAATAAAAAAGAAGCTAAAAACAGGAATGAGCAGACATGATATGAAAATCACTAAATCAGCTTTTACACACAGTCTGAGTCTGTCCATTACTGTATTTAATATCATATTTAAAGCAGTTTACAAGAAATCCATAAAACCCATAAAAATGAAAATAAATCTGGCCTGTTAATCTGGCTCAAACTCAGCAGTATTTTATTGTAATATTGTAGGCTCTATCTCTATTTCCTCTGGCCGCTGCGAGTCCTTCCTCCCTGTAAAATAAAGCCATTGACTGAGCTCTCGTGTGTGTTTTTATCAGGATTGATCCAGATCAGATGAGTGTGAATGATCAGATTGTGTGCGGCTCAAACTCACCAGCTCTTCTTGCACAGATGATCTGAAGAAGAATCACAGTAGGAGCAGCAAACACTGCCATCTCAACAATACTCACAATCACTGCAGGAAACATGAGAGGAAGAGGAGAAGCTGAAGTCAAGGGGATTCAACTATGAACATTCACAGACGGACTGATAGTTTGAGTGATATAAAGCTGTCAGAATAAATGAACGTGTCTACCTCTGATTAATGATCCAGCAGTCACACTGACTTCAGTTTCTCCTGGATCTGTGGATCATGTGTGTTAGTTCAGCTCAACACATAATGCAGCACAGACACATTATTTCAATCTCAAGGTGTCAGGAGGAAATCAGAAATAAATCTATTTGATGCTTTATTCATTGACAGATATTCATGTTAAGTGCGGTTCTAGCACACTCGCATGTCTAAGTTTGCAGAAACACTGAAGTGTGGAATATCTATGTACTGACGGCATCTAAAACACACAACGCTTCATGAAAATGAGGTTTAACACTGAATTCAGGGAATTATCGGCTGATTGTATTGTGTTGGGGTCAAAGCGCTGAAGTGAGAGACGGTGTGACGGTGATCATGTGATCATGTACCTTGTGTAGGAGCTGCTGATGTAGTTGGGCTTGATTTCTTCTGAGAGTTTGAGCTGCTGACTGGAATCAGTGTTGATGAATCGACTGCAGAAGATGAATGTTCAGACGCATCATCTGTAGGACATTAACATCATATTTTACAGTAGTAATAGTTGTTTCTCACCTGAATACTTGACAGTGTATGTGACTGAGGTCTTGAGTTTGAGTTTTCCGTGAGTAGCTTCACATCTCCACTCTCTGTTGTGATCTTCATTCAGGAGTGTTGTAGTCAGAGAGATGATACAGGGATCTGGAGCTGATATCTGATATCTGGAGTCTGTCTGAAGATCAACACCAGCCTGATTCACCCACAACAGCTTCATATCCTCAGAACGGACCCAATCTTCACAGAGGAATCCAGGATATGAATACAACTGACAGGAGAGAGTCACAGAGCGGCCTGGACTGATCTCAGTCTGTGAGGATGATGATGATGATGATGATGATGATGATGATGATGATGATGATGATGATGATGATGATGATGATGATGATGATGGAGACACTGAAACACAACACAAGACACACAAATCATTTGTGTGAGTTGAAACAAAGAATCTGCCCTTTTTAAATTGACCCCATAATCATAAACTCACCATGAAGAACATGCAGATAAACATAAGCATCAGGTCGTTGTCTTTGTCCATTCACATATTGTCTGCAGGTGTAAGATCCATAATCTTCTATTGTGACGTTGTTGATGTTCAGAGAGCAGTCAGACCCCAGACTCTCATGTCTCTCTGTGTCTTTATTCTTCATCCCTCTATAAATCAGATTAACTGATGTTGAATGTCTGAATCTGTTATAGTAGATCCATGTAGTTGAGTTGCAGTCAGAAAGAGCATTATTACAGGGCACACGCACATGTTCACCAGAACTGATGAACACATGATCCACTCCACTGGAACCTGAAACAGAACATGTGAGTGATCATTATAATAATCAATGAATGAAAACATAAAACATGGCAGCATAAAAAGCAGAGAAGCAAGCCTCACTGGAGAAGTGTTGCTTCACAGCTCTCTTATTAATATCCAGCATTTAATGTTATTCAGAACTAGGGATGCACCGAATCCAGGGTTCGGGTTCGGATTCGGCCGAATATTGGGCTTTTTGACTGGGTTCGGTTTCTGCCGAACCTCAGAATTTCCACCGAACCCGAACCCTAGGCTTGCACTATGCGCGCCCCGCTGGTCGAACGTAATGACGCCGCTGTTGAAAGTGAAAATGGAACTCATGAACAGAAAACGTGGCAGTATACTTTAAGTCAAAAGAAGGCGATTCAAGTTGAGCTACGCGTTCAATTTGCGATTTGTCTCGTGATGACAAGGACCCTAAACAACAGCCGCTGTTAAAACATTTGCATATGAAACATCCAAGAGAATATGAGTTGTGCATGAAGGAATCTACAGACAGCCAAAATGTATTTTATTTTACCGTGCAAACAGCCTATAGATCTATAGATCAGATAAAATATAAATAAAATTAATAAAATATATAGGCCTATACTAAATATTTTTCACTTAAATAATTACCAAATTAAGATGACAAAACGAAAATACACTGAATCCGTTAGCTTTGAAGAACCGGAATTAGGTAAATAGGTAGATAATATACTATATATCTTTTCTTTACATAAATACTATTCTCTTAAAACCATCATTTCGTTATTTTTACTAACCCAAATAATGATTCATCCGCTAGGTTGCACGTGAGGGGGGAAAAATAGGTTCCTTCCACTTAAGAGTTGAGCTCTTTTTATTTGAATATAGCCTATCTCTTTACATAAATACTATTTTCTACTTTTTAAAAAATAACTTTGTTATTTTACTAACCCAGTGTTTTGTATGTGAATGCTGTTTCACGTGAATATTACCACAGGAGTGAAGCACAGAGCTTTGTTTAGCCTAGAAAGGAAATAATGGTCAGAGAGCACTTTTTCATTCTGTTTTGCAATCTGGATATGGTCACTCGATTTTTCCGTGAATTTGAACAATAGGCCTAGTAGTCCATTTTATCCCAATGGACATGGACATCTCGTTTCTTTTCCCAACTCTTCACTCACGTCTCACCCATGTTCGCAGGGGATTATAAACGTTTCTTCCTTTCGTTTGCTTATAATTAAGTCTATTATAACTATTCACATCCTTTACTGTGGGAAAGTATAAAAAACACTGTAAGACGAATACCTTTTTACTTCAAATTGTATTTAACACAGTTTGTTCTTGTTATTAAACTTGGTAATGCGCGTCAAGTTTGGTTTATTTGAATAGCGCATTTCACACACGCCGGTGATTTTAGTTTCGTTTTCTCTGGCAGTGAATAATCAAACAATGCCTAAATGTCTTGACCCTGTGAAAAATAAAACCCGTTCTTCAGACCTTTTACAACAAGTGTTGCTTTGCAACATCAGCAGAACATATGAAGACGAAGATATTCAAGAAGGTGTCTATTCAGTGTCCCATTCCTCTCAAAGCGCAGAGCGGTATAGCCTATATGACACATCTTTGCGGGGAAATAATAGTATGAATCAAATATTTTTCTAACTAATATTTAATTTTCATATATTCTTGAGGTTACCATTATTTACTGAAAATCGTTTTTGTTTTATAGGCTGTGTTGTTTCACTGACGGAAGTGCTAAAATAAACACGCATGCTTATGGATGTTTCAGCCTCAAATGATTTCAAAATGTAGGCTATATATCTGGCATAGACTACAGTATTTAAAATAGCATATATGCATTAGTTACATTCTCAATTTAATTTACAGAGCAATCCCTGCTAAGTTTTTAGTTTAACTAATACTATAGAAGAGGATTAGTGTGTCGCACACAACAGACTCGCAACGGGGGCGTGGCATCACGATGGTGGCACAACCCTAGCGCGCGCCTCCTGCGCTCTCCGTTGGGTTGTTCTTTGAAACGACAGAGGACGACTCGGGGTAATTTTTCTATAAACCATCATGAAATAGCGACAATGTTTACTTTAGTAAACTTGACCAAAACAGTTAATGGTCAATAGCATCCCTACACTGCTGTGGACGTTGTTAACTTCATTAATGTGTTTACTGTGATAATGGACTGCGGATGGGAATAGGATTCGGTATTCGGTTTCGGATTCGGCCGAATCTTAACCAGTGGATTCGGTATTCGGCCGAACCCCAAAAATCTGGATTCGGTGCATCCCTATTCAGAACAGAAGAAGAATGAAAGAGTATCTCTAAACAAGCCCAAACTAACTCATTTAAAGCGCCGTTGGGCTCATGTAGCCTAACTCTCTCATTCGGCCCGAATCCAAGTGTTTCCATATCTCTTGATGTATTTGATGCTAAACTATTATTTCTGATGTAAACTTCATGGCTGTTACAGTATGGACAGAAAATCCTCCCCTTCACACGCTCTAAAATGAGCTTGACCACACCACAGTGGAGCGGCTCTGAGCGCTGAACACATTCATATTAATACTGAAATATTAATCTGAGCAGTGTCACTTTCATATGTTTGCTTGACTGTAGTTGATTTTGATAATGAGACGCCGGCGCGATCAAACAGAGGAAACAGAAAATACTCTGTCATTGAGGTCATACAGGTAAGAGTTAGACATTATTAGAAACTGCAAAGTGCTTTCCTTAAATCATCCTGGCAACCCACCGAGGGTCTCGACCCCGGGTTTGAAGAGCTCTAGAGCCGACACACACACACTGCCCCTACGCCTAAACCTACCCATCACACACACACACACACACACACACACACACACACACACTTATTATTATTGTTATTGCTTATTGTTAATTATATGATTACAGATAATAATCTAGATGTGCTGTGTTTGACAGAAACCTGGCTAAAACCTGACGACTACATTACTTTAAATGAGTCCACCCCCCAAGATTATTGTTATAAACATGAGCCGCGTCTGAAAGGTAAAGGGGGAGGGGTTGCTGTAATTTATAATAATATCTTCAGTATTACTCAGAAGTCTAGTTTCGGGGGGCGCAAGATGGCGACTTGGAAGTAGCAGCAGTTCTGAATCGCTCCTGTCACGCCTATTCGTTTTTCATTTATACTTCCTAAGTAAGGCAAGCAAGCTCTGATTTTAGGTTTTAAATCTTGTGTAGTATGTCGCTAGAGACTTTCTGGCCGCAATCTCTGCCGAAAATGCCTAGACCTGCAAAGAAAACGGCGAAAAAAGATTCGACCGCAGATGCATCTTCCGACGAGCCTAAACAGAGCCAGGCAGATGTGGACGGTGAGGCTGAACTTAGCCCAGCACTCGCAAAAGCACTCCAAGTTATGACTGAGAAAATTTCTGAAGCAATCGATGAAAAACTCGGCCCGCTGGCAGAAACGGTGCATAATCATACCCAGCAGCTGGATAGTGTTAATGGTCGACTGGACGAGGCAGAACGGAGAATCATGGCTGCGGAGGCACTCTCGGAAGACGCACAATCTCGCGCTTTCACTCTTGAAAAACAAGTCGCCATGCTTACTGAACATATTGATGACTTGGAAAATAGAGGCCGGCGTAAGAACATCCGAATCCTGGGCCTTCGCGAAGAAGTAGAGGGTGCTAATGTAGTCACTTTTCTTGAATCATGGATCCCTGAGTTTCTCGGTCTGCATACTAAGGGTGGTCGCATTAAGATTGAAAGGGCACACCGTACGCTGGCACCAAAACCGGGTGCCAGGGATAGGCCACGGCCGCTGATTGTACGGTTCCATAATTATGGTGACAAGCAGAGGGTTCTCGATGCCAGCAGGAGACGATCGGCAGATGGTGAATTGCGGTATGAAGACAACGCGGTATCATTCTACCAGGATTTTTCGTCTTCAGTGGTACGGAAGCGTAAAGAATTCAACGCGGTCAAGCAGCGACTTCGCGATATGGGTGCTCGCTACGCGATGCTATATCCAGCCAAGCTACGAGTCAATATTGGAAATACCGTTAAAGTCTTTGAGACGGCGGCTGCAGTCTCGCAGTACCTGGACAAGAGCAACTCAAACTCCAGCAACTGATGTTTATCAAGCTCTCTGACAGGCGGGTTGTTCTGATTTGGCTTCATGTACTGCAATTTACACAGCGATGTGAATGCTAGTTTGCGTGCTTTATTTTCTATTCTCCCTTTTCTGAGTGACAGGGGCGGTCTTAATAACTTTCGTTTACGTTCTGGTTGAGCGCTACTTTTCTGTATAGTTGCTATTGGAGACATATCGAGACTGACCTGTTCTTGAGATGGTCTTTCCCCTTTACTCGGGGAAACAGCCCCTTTTTTCCTATTTTTCAATTTTCTTGTTGTGTTCATTTTTTCTTTTCTTTTTTCCTTTTCTTTCCTTGTTGCCAGTTTGGCTTGTTTTAATAGGTGTTATTGATTATTGTAATGCCTCGACACATGCGTATTTGTTTACTGGACCTGACAGGGTAATGTTTGTGGACATTTTCGAATTCATTATTTTATTTTGTGTCCTTATTTTAAGAAATGGCTAGTAACTTAAGACTTTGTACGTGGAATGTAAGGGGTTTACACGGGCGAATAAAAATTCGTAAAGTGCTCACACGACTCCATAAGGAGAATATAGATATAGCTCTTTTACAAGAAACCCATTTGAGTGATAGTGAACACTTGAATCTTACACATAATAAATGGGTGGGTCAGATTCAATTTTCATCCTTTACGAAAAGCAGTAGAGGAGTAGCCATTTTGATCAGTAAAAGTATACCTTTTATGGTCACGAACAGTATTAAGGACAAGCATGGTAGATATATCATTATTAAGGGGACTTTGAACACGGAGGAAATCTCACTTTTAAATATATATTGCCCCCCTAACTACTCCTCAGAATTTATTATAAAAGCTTTCCTTGAGTTTAAGGAGCATGCATCTGGTCTGTGTATTATTGGAGGAGACTTTAATTGTTTATTTAATTCTATTCTGGACCGTTTTCCCCCCAGGGACTCTCTCTTCACCAAACAATCTAAAGCACTTGCTGCACTGTGTGAGGATTTAGAATATTTGGATGTTTGGCGTACTCTTAACCCGTATCAGAAGAAATTTACCTTTTTCTCGCACCCACATAAGTGTCATTCTAGGATCGACTACTTTTTTGCTCCCAAGACTATAATGCATGCAATCTCACATTGCAACATAGGAGACATTGTTGTCTCTGATCATGCTGCAGTGGTACTAGATATTTGTGTGAGGGTTTTTTTTAGACCTGTGAGAAGTTGGAGGTTCAATAACTTATTACTCAAAGATGATAAATTCCTCTCATACTTTATTTCAGAGTTTAAGATATTTTTATCTATTAACTCAGAGTCTACAAATAATCCCTCACTTCTCTGGGAGACGGCTAAAGCGTATATTAGAGGCCTTGCCATTTCATACTCTGCAACTAAAAAAAGAAAACAGTCGGAGAAGCAGAAACACTTAGAATCTGAGTTAAATATTGCCACTAGCAGCTATTTGAACAATCCCTCTCCAGTTTCATTAGAAAAAATAAGTGCAGTGCGGTCTTCTTTAAATTTGTTATTAACTCATCAGTCTCATTCAAATATATTATACTCAAAGCAAAAGCTGTATGAATGGGGTAATAAACCTAGTAAATATTTAGCTAACCTGACGAAGTCTAATTCTGACTCACAATTTATTACTTCCATAGTAGACCCCAAGGGAATGCGTCATTTCGATTCTCTTATCATTAACAGTACTTTTAAACAATTTTACTCTCTATAAGTCTAATTACTCTTCCCAAAAGCATGAGTATATGGTGTCATTATTTGATTGCCTAACTCTCCCTGCTGTCTCAGAAGGGCAGAGAGAGCTTCTTAATGCACCCATTTCTAGAGAGGAAGCTATAGTCGCACTCCATAGTTTGAAGTCCGGTAAGTCTCCTGGGCCGGATGGCTTTGCATGTGAATTCTACAAGGAATTCGAGCATGTGCTTCTAGACCCTCTCTTAGCTATGCTTAATCATTCATTTTTGACTAACAGGTTGCCCCCCTCGCTTCGTGAGGCAAATATTTCTCTTATTTTAAAAAAGGGCAAGGATTCAGAAAATTGTGGATCCTATAGACCTATTGCCTTGCTTAATTCAGATTTTAAACTGTTATCTAAAATTTTAGCGCTAAGACTGGAAAAGGTTCTACCGTCCATTATTCATGAGGACCAGACGGGGTTTATTTAAGGTAGAAGCTCCACCCATAATGTCAGGAGGCTTTTAAACATTATTGAGCTTTCCCATAATCTCAGTACTAGATCTTTAATTTTGTCCCTAGATGCGGAAAAAGCTTTTGATTCCATCGAGTGGCCGTATCTATTCTACACACTGGAAAAATTTGGCCTAGGGGAATATTTTATCAAGTGGGTGCAAATACTTTACACGGATCCCCTCTCCGCGGTCATTACCAATGGTCACAGATCTGATAATTTCTCTTTATACCGGGGTACTAGGCAAGGATGTCCCCTCTCTCCATTGCTTTTTGCAATAGCAATAGAACCGTTTGCTCAGAGGATAAGAGAGAGTGCAGCTGTGTTGGGGGTGTCTCTGGGGGGTGGGCGGCACAAAATCTCCTTATACGCAGACGATGTGTTACTTTTTCTCTCGGACCCTAAAAGCTCTGTGCCAGCAGTTGTTGACCTCATTCAGGAATTTGGGCAATTCTCCGGGTACAAAATTAATTTCTCTAAATCTGTCGCCCTATTTATAGGAAATAAAACGTCCACAAATCAACCTTTCTCCTCCCCTTTTAAGTACTCTGAGGACAGTTTTATTTATTTAGGCATTAATATAACCCCTACTTTTAGGAAATTGTACAAAGCCAATTTTACTCCGGTGCTTGGTAAAATCCGTGATGATTTGACCAGGTGGATGACTCTCCCTCTGTCTTGGCTGGGACGGGTTGCCTTGATAAAGATGAATGTCCTACCTCGTTTATTGTATCCAATGCAGATGATTCCTATTTTACTGTCTAATAAGGTTATCAAAGAGCTGAATGGGTGGTTAAGTTCATTTATTTGGAGCAAAAGAAAACCCAGGCTGAAATTATCAAAACTTCAGCTCCCTAGCGCGAAGGGTGGTTTGGATCTCCCAAATTTTAAAATGTATCAGCTGGCTTGCCAGCTTCGATTCATTGTTGAATGGTTTAATGAAGACCCTAAATCAGTTTGGCTTGATGTTGAATCTTCACAGTCCAAATGCCCTCTACAAAACTTATTATTTATCCGCAACTCTAAGCTGAGGAGAGATATGTGTGAAAGTCCTTTAGTACGTAATACTCTCAAGGCATGGCGTATTGTTCAAAGATTGGAGGATAGGACCGATACAACCTCTCCTCTCTTGCCAATCCTGAACAATCCAGAGTTCTTGCCTAGTTCTATGGACATTGGTTTCAACCTGTGGCCTGCTTATGGTATACGCAGAATAGCTGACCTATTTGATGATGGGTCACTATTGTCCTTTGATATTATAGCTTCAAAATATAATCTACCTAGGCAACACTTTTTTAGATTTTTGCAGATTAGAGATTACATATTCAGAAAAACTACACTTACATCTAAATATTCAGTTTCTGTAATTGAGAAGATACTCTTAAATCCTCCTACACAAAAGTTGATTTCCTTTTTCTACAAAGCACTATGCTCTTATGACACAGTTAATGCCTCGCACCTCAGATTAACTTGGGAAAGAGAGCTTGGGGTAGATATCTCGGAGGAAGAATGGGAGAGGGTTTGGTCTTTAGCCAATAGGCTCTCAGCTTGTAATAGAGCAAGAGCCATTCAGCTTAGGATCCTCCACAGAATTCATATTACGCCTCAGTTAAGACACAAATACAATCCAGCTCATTCACCACTCTGCCCCAAATGTAAATCTAACATAGGTGGTTATACTCACTGTGTATGGGATTGTCATTTTATTCAGACCTACTGGTTCAGAGTCACAGCCTATTTGAACAACATTTTAGGTTTAGCCTTGGATCCTGACCCTTTGTCGCTCCTTCTGGGTCTTCCATGTAAGCTTATTTCTAATAAGCATAAAAGACGTCTTTTTAGCCTGTTAACTTTTGCTGCCAGAAAGAATCTACTGATGTCATGGATCAGCGATAAACCCCCCTCTATAAAGGGATGGCATTCAATCATAAGAGAAATTATTCCTCTGGAACTTCTAACATGTTTTATCCACTCTACAACTGACACTTTTATTCGTATCTGGACACCATATTTGGACAGTATAAATGCCTCCATTTGTGATGTTCTGAGGTTCGGTATGATGTAAGGTGTTTTTATTTTATTTTATGTTTTTTTTCTCCTTGTTCCCCTGTCTTCTGTCGGTCCTGCTGCACATATTTGGTCTTAGTACAATGCCTTGTTATTCTATGTATTCTTCTGTATTTATCTCTGTTATGTCAGGTAATTTATGTTCTGTTTTGTGTTTGTTATAAAAAAGAAGTCTAGTTTCAAATATAATTCCTTCGAAGTTTTGGTCTTTATGTAACGCTATGTAGTGTACATGACAAAACCCGTTCAACATTTGTGTTAGCTACTGTATACAGGCCACCAGGGCATAATACAGACTTTATCAAAGAATTTGCTGATTTTCCATCAGAATTAGTACTGGCCGTAGATAAAGTACTAATTGTTGGTGATTTTAATATCCATGTAGACAACGAAAAAGACGCATTGGGATTAGCATTTAAAGACATCCTAAACTCTACTGGAGTTAGGCAACACGTGTCAGGACCCACTCATCGCCATAATCATACTTTAGACCTAATATTGTCACATGGAATAAATGTTGATACTGTTGAAATTCTGCAGCAGAGCGATGACATCTCAGATCATTACCTAGTATCATGTATACTTAATTTAGCTAAGGTTGCAAAGCCGCCCCCTCGTTTCAAAAATGGCAGGACAATCACTGCCGCTACTAAAGATTGCATTTTAAATAATCTCCCTCATCAGTATCATCTCCTCAGCATCCCAGATAGGATAGAAGAACTCGATGTTGCAACAGAAACTATTGACTCTCTCTTTTCCAGTACTTTAGACACAGTTGCTCCTCTGCGCTTAAAGAAGATTAAAGAAAATAGTCCAACGCCGTGGTACAACGAGCACACCTGGGCTCTTAAAACAGCAGCCAGAAAAATGGAGCGCAGCTGGAAGAAAACAAAACTAGAGGTATTTCGTAATTCGTGGAAAGAGCACATGATCGCATACAGAAAGGCCGTAAGAACTGCTAGATCTGCTTATTTCTCAACTCTCTTGGAAGAAAACAAACACAACCCAAGGTATTTATTCGATACAGTGGCTAAATTAACCAAAAATAAAGCTTCAACTTCTGATGATTGTAAACAGCACAGCTGTAATGACTTTATGAACTTCTTCACATGTAAGATTGATAATATTAGGAAGAAAATTTTAACCATGCAGCCGTCTACTACAGTATCACATCAGACAGAGCATTGTAGTGTCACTGAGGAAAAATTACACTCATTCACTGCTATAGGAGAACACACACACACACACACACACACACACACACACACACACACACACACACACACACACACACACTCATTCACTGCTATAGGAGAAGAAGAATTGGCTAAACTCGTTAAATCATCAAAATCAGCAACATGTATGCTTGACCCTGTACCGACTAGGCTATTAAAAGAGATGCTACCAGAGGTCATAGATCCTCTTCTTAATATCATTAATTCATCTTTGTCATTAGGATATGTACCGAAAACTTTTAAGTTGGCTATTATTAAACCACTTATTAAAAACCGCAACTTGATCCTACAGAATTAGTCAATTATAGACCAATCTCAAATCTACCCTTTCTGTCAAAAATACTTGAAAAGGCAGTGTCTTCACAATTATGTTCCTTTTTAGAAAGAAATGGTATCTGTGAGGATTTCCAGTCAGGATTTAGAACGTATCATAGTACTGAGACTGCTCTCATCAGAGTTACAAATGATTTACTCTTATCATCCGATCGTGGCTGTATCTCTCTATTAGTGTTACTCGATCTTAGCGCTGCATTTGATACAATCGACCACAACATTCTTTTGAATAGACTCGAAAATTATGTAGGTATTAGTGGAATTGCTTTATCATGGTTTAAATCACACCTATGTGACCGTTATCAGTTTGTAGCAGTAAATGAAGAGATGTCACACCGATCACATGTTCAGTATGGCGTACCACAAGGCTCAGTGCTAGGACCGCTGCTCTTAACAAATCTCTCACACACACACACACACACACACACACACACACACACACACACACACACACACACACACACACACACACACACACACACACACACACACACTGCCCCTAAACCTACCCATCTCACACACACACACACACACACACACACACACACACACACACACACACACACACACACACACACACACACACACACACACACACACACACACACACACACACACACACTGCCCCTACGCCTAAACCTACCCATCACAGGAGTAGGGTTGAGTACCGAAACCCAGTGCCAATATGGCACTGGCACCTTTATAACCGGTATGTACCGGATCAGAACGCAGATTTCGGTGCCTCATTTCGGTGCCTCATTTCGGTGCCACTTCAAACGTTCATTTCAAACGTGCTTTCGCGCTTTGGCTGGCGCCGAGCCAGAGACAGATATGACCACATATCACAACTATTGAGTGTTTTCAACCACATCATGTTTATTTTAGGTTTCAGACATGTCAATTTTATAAAAAGTTCTAGCACTGATGTATATGGAAGCGGCAAAAACAATCCTTTCTGACAGTTAAGATAACGTGACTATGTGTTTTATTCATATCAGATGCACATTATATAGTGACTATATAGTTGACTCTATTCTTCTCCCAGTTCAGCAGCGGTCACTTACTTTCATGTATTTTGTGAGACGAAGATAAATGTGTGTGATGTAAATCCGACAGAGGCGCAAACTAACGTGGCGCCGCCCATATAGATCAACTTACACACATTCACTCACACATATTTGAAAATCAGAATATCAGATAGTTCATGACATAGTTAGCAAGTTTGTGAATATATTGAATTAAAAAGAAAAAGTGAAATAAACCCGATACAGCTGAGCTGTCAGCGCTATTGAGGTGCTGTGTGTCATGTGAGAAGCATGACGCGTCTCCATGGAAACAATAAGGTGATGCGTTCTAAAATATTCAGCCAGAGAATGTGGTCATATTTCTGCAAAATTAAGCTAAAGCTTGAAGCTGGTTTGTAGCATACCAAGAATACAGGCTACTGCTGTTATTACTGTAACTTTTATTTAGAGTTAAATTAGGCCTGTTGTAGTTGGGTTAGGTGGCTTTAGTTTTACTGTGAATTTGTTAAGTAAATTGTGTTTTGTATTTGTTTATATTTATATATTTAAGTATACTTTAAACTTGTAATAAATTGTTCAATTTAAATAATAATAAAAAAAAAAATTCTATAAAAAGCCATTCTTTAATCTCATCCACCTCGTTTTGTGGCTCTTTTTCTAAAGTATCGGTTCAGGCACCGTTTAGGCACCGGTACCGTTTTAAATGTATCGGTTTGGGACCAGTATCGAAAAAAACCCAAACGATTCCCAACCCTACACAGGAGACATTCTGCATTTTTACATTTTCAAAAAAACATCATTTAGTATGTTTATGAATCCATTTACATTGTGGGGACCGACCGCTGGCTGGTGTAGGTGATCTCAGGTTTTACTATCTTTACGATCCACAATGTAAAATAAACAAACACACTCACACGGCCGTGGATCATCCAGGGAACGACACACACACACACACACACACACACACACACACACACACACACACACACACACACACACACACACACACACACACACACACACACACACACACACTCACTCACTCACACTCTCTCTCTCTCTCTCTCTCTCTCTCTCTCTCTCTCACACACACACACACACACACGCACAGCTCAAGAAATCATTAAAATGAATAAAATCTTCATGTTCACATCACACATATCTTTAATGATATCTTATAGATAAACAGATGTGTTTACCTGAGAGAAGAGAAGAGAGAACGATCAGTCCCAGCAGACACAGATCACACTCATCAGCCATTTTCTGTTTCTGTCAGTCTTTCTGTTCTTTATATAGCCACAGCTCTTCCTTTATCATCATCTTAAGCTCCTCCTGTGGTTGTTAACTTCCTCTGATCTGACCATCTGAGTGTTTAGACTGACTCTATGATACAGAAGCCTTCACTAACACTGGCCTTCCCATGATTCCTCTCTGGCTCACACCTGCTCTCCGTCCCTGTCCTCACCTCAGGGTCTGCTCTCCGTCCCTGTCCTCACCTCAGGGTCTGCTCTCGTCCCTGTCCTCACCTCAGGGTCTGCTCTCGTCCCTGTCCTCACCTCAGGGTCTGCTCTCCGTCCCTGTCCTCACCTCAGGGTCTGCTCTCCGTCCCTGTGCTCACCTCAGGGTCTGCTCTCGTCCCTGTCCTCACCTCAGGGTCTGCTCTCGTCCCTGTACTCACCTCAGGGTCTGCTCTCCGTCCCTGTCCTCACCTCTGGGTCTGCTCTCCGTTCCTGTCCTCACCTCAGGGTCTGCTCTCGTCCCTGTACTCACCTCAGGGTCTGCTCTCCGTCCCTGTCCTCACCTCTGGGTCTGCTCTCCGTTCCTGTCCTCACCTCAGGGTCTGCTCTCTGTCCCTGTCCTCACCTCAGGGTCTGCTCTCCGTTCCTGTCCTCACCTCAGGGTCTGCTCTCTGTCCCTGTCCTCACCTCAGGGTCTGCTCTCCGTCCCTGTCCTCACCTCAGGGTCTGCTCTCTGTCCCTGTCCTCACCTCAGGGTCTGCTCTCCGTCCCTGTCCTCACCTCAGGGTCTGCTCTCCGTCCCTGTCCTCACCTCAGGGTCTGCTCTCCATCCCTGTCCTCACCTCAGGGTCTGCTCTCCGTCCCTGTCCTCACCTCAGGGTCTGCTCTCCGTCCCTGTCCTCACCTCAGGGTCTGCTCTCCGTCCCTGTCCTCACCTCAGGGTCTGCTCTCGTCCCTGTCCTCACCTCAGGGTCTGCTCTCCGTCCCTGTCCTCACCTCTGGGTCTGCTCTCCGTTCCTGTCCTCACCTCAGGGTCTGCTCTCGTCCCTGTCCTCACCTCAGGGTCTGCTCTCCGTCCCTGTCCTCACCTCTGGGTCTGCTCTCCGTTCCTGTCCTCACCTCAGGGTCTGCTCTCCATCCCTGTCCTCACCTCAGGGTCTGCTCTCGTCCCTGTCCTCACCTCAGGGTCTACTCTCCGTTCCTGTCCTCACCTCAGGGTCTGCTATCGTCCCTGTCCTCACCTCAGGGTCTGCTCTCCGTCCCTGTCCTCACCTCAGGGTCTGCTCTCGTCCCTGTCCTCACCTCAGGGTCTGCTCTCGTCCCTGTCCTCACCTCAGGGTCTGCTCTCCGTTCCTATCCTCACCTCAGGGTCTGCTCTCCGTCCCTGTCCTCACCTCAGGGTCTGCTCTGGTCCCTGTCCTCACCTCAGGGTCTGCTCTCGTCCCTATCCTCACCTCAGGGTCTGCTCTCCGTCCCTGTCCTCACCTCAGGGTCTGCTCTGGTCCCTGTCCTCACCTCAGGGTCTGCTCTCGTCCCTGTCCTCACCTCAGGGTCTGCTCTCCGTCCCTGTCCTCACCTCTGGGTCTGCTCTCTGTCCCTGTCCTCACCTCAGGGTCTGCTCTCCGTTCCTGTCCTCACCTCAGGGTCTGCTCTCGTTGCTGGTGTCTAACGCTAATCAGACGACTGACCTGTTTGATTCACCTGAGATGCTGACCTGTCCTCAGCGTCTCCTGTCGTCCTGCAGTCTGTCTTTATGGTTCTGGTCCACGTCTCTCCGGTCATTGGCAACTGCAAAACTGCAAAACACAGATCTCTATTACCTGCAGACAAGAGACCTGTCGTGCCTCCTTCAGGACAATATCACAGTAAAAACACTTCTTAGTGCAGTTAGATCAAGAAAAGTCCTACTGTGAAATTAATGCAATTATTAATCTGGAATATAAACACTGAAATGTTTAACAGTGTACCACATGAGTGAAGGACCTATCAGAGAGTTTCATGACAGAACTAGGTATATATCTATTAATAATAATAATTAAACAGGCTGTGTGTACTGCGCTGGACTGGTAATACGCTTCTATTGCTCTCCTCATTTATAAATGTAAATATATTCATTCAAGACTTATTTCTGAATGATGACCCACAGAAACGTCACACATGTTTGAATCAAACAAACACGACAACTTTATAAGAGAATAAAGACTACAGTGTGTGTGACTGGCAGTCAGACAGAGGGAATGGCATGTCGAATCCCGTAAAAGAGATGCTCTGTGGTTGAGCTGGAGACTTCCAGTAACAACCTGCTGGACTCAGACTAGGTCAGGCCCTCCCCAGGGAGGATGCACCATCTGTGTGGTACATTTTTTGCAATCTTTCATGTGTATGCATGCATGTATGTGTGTGTATGTACATATGTCATATGTGTGTACATATATGTGTGTAATGTGCACTTAAAATCCACAACACCACCTCAGAGGGGCTGTGGCCGCAGTCATAGCCGTGAGGAATCGCGTAGCCTCTCACCAGTGATGCAAGGTGAAAGATGGTAGACGGAGGCAGACCCTGATATAGTGCCTCTTGTCCCGAGGTTTACTCCCAAAAGAACACCTGGAGTGCAGCCTCCACGCATTTATGGAAAAATGTCTCCACTTGATATTTTCAGCCAATGTTTTGATGAAGAGGTTATGAAGATCTTGTGTGAAGACACAAACAAGTGTGTGGTGATAAATCTGGAGAGGGGTAGGAAATTCACATGGACTGATGTATGCCCTGAAGAAATGAAGAAGTACTTAGGTCTGCTTCTCTACAGGGGTGTAATGATCTGCCAAAAGGGAGGGACTTCTGGAGGAAGAAGACTTTGTTTCATGTTCCCTTTCCCACTAATGTGATGTCTAGAGACTGTTTTCTAACAATCTTCTGCAATCTGCATATCAGCGATCCAATGGAAGATGCAGAGAAGGACAAGAAACAGGGCACAGAGGTGTATGACTGTCTCCACAGAGTGCAACCACTCTTGGACATTATGAGGAACAGGTTCATGTCTGTTTATCACCCTAAACAGCACATTTCTGTTGATGAAAGGATGGTTGCCACTAAAGCCAGGATATCCTTCAAGCAATATTTGAAGGCCAAGCCAACTAAGTGGGGCATAAAACTTTTTGTGATGACAGATGTCAACGGCTACACCACTGACTTCTAAATGTATACTGGGAAGGCAAAATTTTCATCTGGGAAAGGCCTGTCTTTTGATGTTGTTGCATCACTGGTGAACCGAGACTACCTGGGGTCCAGAGCCGGCCCAAGGCATAAGCGAACTAAGCGGCTGCTTAGGGCCCTTTGGCCACCAGGGGGCCCCCCAAGAGCACATTAAATTACTTTTTGCTGCATGTTATTTTATGTTTATTGAAATCGCAAAATGGCCTTAAACAATTACTAAACAAACTGCAAAATGTTAAGTTTTCTAATATATGCACAGATTGATTCTGACAGCCCTGCAGTCCAAAGTGCGAGAAAATCGGATGGATTTATTAAACAACATGAGAGGGAGTAAATGCAGAATTAAAATTCTTGGATGAGCTAAACATTTACAGTTGGAGTGGTCATTATGATACGCTTTCTTGTGATGAGAACTGTGACTGATTGCATTGATCATCTGAAGTGCACGCGCTCTTCAAAGTGAAAGCGCAAACATCATTTAAATCACCAGATCACATTTAGTTTTACTAGCATGATTATTCAAAGTATTTTAGATGGTTTATTCTATATATAGTGCATTAATAGTGGGAGAGGCGGGACATAGCGAGCACCGGGAGAGATGCGACGCATGTCTTGGAGTAGGCATACGAAGCCTCAGCATAGCTTCCAGTTTCTCAGTAGATGTTTTTCTGCAAGTGCTATATCGTCCCCTTGGAATTATAAGTTGTGTAGCCTATATTTTGGATGTTTTTATTTAGAAAATAAAAAGGCTCTTTCTACACAGTCGAATGGAATGCAAAAAATAACATTTTATTTCCGCCAAAATAAAAGCTCTGTTTAATGTTTGAAAGAAATCAACATTACTTGTTTTTAAAAGAAGTCTCTTCTGCTCAGCAAGGCTGCATTGATTTGATCAAAAACAGTAATATTGTGAAATATTATTATAATGTAAAACAGCTGTTCTCTATGTGAATATATAGTAAAGTGTAATGTATTCCTGTGATCAAAGCTGAATTTATCATCATCAATGATCACAAATCATTCTCATATGAGGATTTGATGCTCAAGACACATTTATGATTATCAGTTTTTATATTACAATTATTTTTAGGATTCTTTGAAAGCTTTCTATTTAAGAGAAATGCTGCCCTTTTGAACCTTCTATTCATCAAAGAATTCTGGGGAGAAGTGAGCATATTCAGCATAAGAGAGTATGCTACTTAAAAAAAGAAAAGGAAACAAAAAGTACATATCCCAGTCTGAACTGTATTACTAACAGCAGATCAACAGTATAATACGTACATGGGGGACAGAGGGCCAGCATAGGTCGGCGTCGCTGCATATGATGAAGAAGGAGCACCCATAGAAGTGCCAGGAGTGTGATGTGGGCCTATGCTGGCAACTAGATAGGAACTGCTTCAGAGAGCACCACATTTGAGTGACTAGAGTGAAGGATCAAAAACCTGGAGAGCTGGGGTAAAGAAAGGCTTCTGGGTGAAAACTCTGCAAATCAGACTTCATTCTTCAAGTTTAAAGGGTTAGATTCTTTCGTTCGGTGTTTTCAGATTTATTCTAAATAAAAAGCAGTAAAATGTATTCCCGTTTTTAAAAGTTTTGTCTATTTAAATTCTATTTCAAACTCACCACAGACAGTAAGGGTCACAGTAAGGGTCCCAGTAAGGGTCACAGTAAGGGTCCCAGTAAGGGTCACAGTAAGGGTCACAGTAAGGGTCACAGTAAGGGTCCCAGTAAGGGTCACAGTAAGGGTCACAGTAAGGGTCACAGTAAGGGTCCCAGTAAGGGTCCCAGTAAAGGTCCCAGTAAGGGTCCCAGTAAGGGTCCCAGTAAGGGTCACAGTAAGGGTCACAGTAAGGGTCACAGTAAAGGTCCCAGTAAGGGTCCCAGTAAGGGTCACAGTAAAGGTCACAGTAAGGGTCACAGTAAGGGTCACAGTAAGGGTCCCAGTAAGGGTCCCAGTAAGGGTCACAGTAAGGGTCCCAGTAAGGGTCACAGTAAGGGTCACAGTAAAGGTCACAGTAAGGGTCACAGTAAGGGTCACAGTAAGGGTCACAGTAAGGGTCACAGTAAGGGTCCCAGTAAGGGTCCCAGTAAGGGTCACAGTAAGGGTCCCAGTAAGGGTCCCAGTAAGGGTCACAGTAAGGGTCACAGTAAAGGTCCCAGTAAGGGTCACAGTAAGGGTCACAGTAAGGGTCCCAGTAAGGGTCACAGTAAGGGTCACAGTAAAGGTCCCTGTAAGGATCACAGTAAGGGTCACAGTAAGGGTCACAGTAAGGGTCCCAGTAAAGGTCCCAGTACGGGTCACAGTAAGGGTCACAGTAAGGGTCCCAGTAAAGGTCACAGTAAGGGTCCCAGTAAGGGTCCCAGTAAAGGTCCCTGTAAGGGTCACAGTAAGGGTCCCAGTAAAGGTCACAGTAAGGGTCACAGTAAAGGTCCCAGTAAGGGTCCCAGTAAAGGTCCCAGTAAGGGTCCCAGTATGGGTCACAGTAAGGGTCACAGTAAGGGTCAATAACTGTAATTTATTGAAAGCCAGTTGTTTTCTGAAAAAATGACACCTTGCACTTGAGGATAGCACATTGTGTTATAATTATACAGTCAAAAAACTAAATATGTGAAAACGCCCTTTTTCAGCTTCATGTGCTAAAGGGTTAAAGTATTTTTTAAATAATTATCAGCATCAGCTCCAGTTTGGTCAAAGTATTTTCACACACAACATGATCGTCTCTGAAGAAAGGAGTGTTTCTCACATGTATGATAATGTTGTGCTTTACTCTCTCCAGCCCTGGGAGAATAGATCAGATCCAGGCTCCTTTATTAACACTACAAATGCTCTGACCGCGGCGGGGATGTATTTCTCAAGCACCACTGATTTAACTTTCGCCTCCCTGAACTTCTGGACCACTGTCTTAACAGCGTTATTAAACACCTGGAAGACTTTTCTTTCTCCTTCAGCCCCAAAGGGTTTAACCACAGGTGCCAAAGCTGGAGCCTGTATATATGAGGGGATTTTAAAAGTGTGATTTCCAGAGCTGAGAGCATTCTATCATCAAGAAACTGCAGCAAAAAAAACTCTCACCAAACAAAAAAAAACTTTGAATGACAATATGGCACACATTAGACTCATGATTGTTATTTTCAAAGATGTATTAACAAAAAAACAAACAGCAGCTGACAAAATAAAAGAAGAAAGTGAATCATTGTCTAAGCATAAATGAGCGTATAAAGGAATCTATGAAGGACTATTCCATGATCAGTATTAAGTCCAACAAACACAGAGTCTGTAGGAAGTTAGGATTAGGATTAACTGTGTCAGTTCTAGTGTTTTCAGAGCTGTGATCTCACTGTTGAGGAAACATGTGACTGCTGAGCTGAGAACTCAGTTAGTTTGACCGCAGAGAGCAGTGATCATCTCTGGACCCAGTTTAGACTGATGATGGCACTTCCTCTTCTTTCTTTAAGTGATGGGCTGCTGCACGACATTCAACTCCATCTTCTCAGTTAACAATAGCATAAGTTCAGCCTGTTTAATACACTGAATTTAAACCCAGGCTTGTGCACAGATATATTTAGTGACTGGAGCTGACATCAGCTCGATCTGAGTGGCTGCTCACCATATGCAGCTTCCATTGGCCGATTTGAGTCTTAATGGGTGGGGCTTGTCCAGAATTAGATCAGCATAATACTTTGCCTGTATAATGTTTACTGTAGTGTTATATTGTATTTACACACAGTGTTTCTGATGTGTGCAAATATCTTTATACTCAAACTTTATGTTGGTGAAATTAATTTGGGAAATATCTGTACGCATTTAAAAATAATTGCACTTACAAGCCTAAACGCAATAACGGTGCTCTTGTAACCCGGCTGTGAGAGAAGGTGAAGTGTGTTAAAGTCATGTTATGGAAAAATTAATTAAATTATGATCAGGCTGATTTGGAAAAAGGTGTCTTTAAAAGGTTTTATTCTTGCGAGAAGGTCCTTCTGATATACAGACACAATCTGCAGTACAAGATGAGACAAAAAAGGGAATTCACCGACACATATTTATAGGCCACCCAGAGTCCTCAGTGGATGGGTGGGGGCTTCTTGTTAATCAGAGAAAACACTTCTTACAAGATATTCAGTCAAGATAAAACACTTCTTACATGGTATTTAGTCAAAATAAAACACTTCTTACATGGTATTTAGTCAAAATAAAATACTTCTTACATGGTATTCAGTCAAGATAAAACACTTCTTACATGGTATTTAGTTAAGATAAAATACTCCGGTTTCTGATATAATCTCAGTCAGAACGAGCATTGCGTGAGACATTTTCTCTCTCTTTCGCTATGGGGAAACTCCGTTTTCTCAGAATACTGAAGCCTGATTAGTTCACATCTGTGAATGTATACCCTAAGGGCCCGTACTGGGCAGAGAGGGTGTGGTGTTTGTTCACCCTCAGCAGGCAGGAAGTGTCCACTGAGACAGCCTGAAAGTCACCGACTCATTTGACCGATGCCAGAGCCAGAAGGAGAGTGGTCTTTAACAAGAGAGGCCGAAGGTCGGCTGTTGTGAGCGGCTCAAACAGAGGGCCTCTGAGTGCTCTCAAGACAATGGACAGGTCCCAGGAAGGGACTGAGTTGGGACGAGGCGTGTTTAGCCTCCTGACCCCTTTGAGATATCTGACCACCAGGTCATGTTTCCCAATTGACTGGCCAGCTATAGATGTGGTACACCGTAATAGCTGCAGTGTATACTTTGAGTGTGGACGGAGTGCATCCGCCATCCAACAGCTCCTGAAGAAAAGAGAGAATGGATCTCACAGGATATGGGTCTACAAGCCGGGCTGCGCACCAGCCAGAAAACATGGCCCACTTTTGTCTATAGAGGCGTCTGGTAGAAGGTGCCCTGGCCTCAGAGATTGTGTTCATGACCCTCTGGGGGAGGCTTGAAGGCTCTCGTCGAGAGGCCATAGGTGGAGGCTCCACAACTCCTTTCACTTGGGAAAAGAGGTCCTGGCTGAAAATGCTTCAAATCATGTGGACCGTCAGGGTGGAGTCTCCATTCCCCTGGAGGCGGTCCGTTCCGGGACAGAACATATGCTCCCATGTTCATGGAGCCCGGAACATGTAAAGCTCGTACTGAGCAGAGATTGTCCTGTGCCCACAAGAGGAGGCGGTGTGCCAGTCTGTTCAGGATCTAAGACCGCCCTGGTGATTTATATAGGCTACCACTATAATATAATTATAATCATTTGTTACATTTTTATAGCGCTTTTCTGGATACTTAAAATGCTTTACATATGGAAGGGGGGAATCTCCTCAACCTGGATGATGCGATGGCAGCCATATTACGCCAGAACGCCCACCACACACCAGATTATTGGTGGAGAGGAGACAGAGAAGCCAATCGTATATATATACTGTATATATGGGGATGATTAGGAGGCCATGATGGACAGAGGCTAATGGGCAAATTTGGAGATTTTTAATGACCACAGAGAGTCAGGACCTCGGTTTAACGTCTCATCCGAAGGACAGGATATACCCCGGTCATATTGTCTGACTGGATCAGGGCATGGTGCCCCCTGAGCTCCTGCTGAAATTACTTGAATGTCAGGAGCACTGCCATCATTCCAGGCAGTTGATAAGCCAGCTCGACATTGGCTCTGTCTAAGAGGTAGGACGCTGGCCTTCAACCAGTGTTGCAGAGTCCGCATGTGTAACAGGCCCAAGGAAGGGAACTACTGAGGAGGCTGCTGCCATGAGACCCAGTAGCTTCTGAAATGTCCTCAAGGGGAGGTTGCTCTCCGGTCTGAATGCTGTCACTAAATGCTGAATTTTCAGGGAGCGATCCAGCGAAGTCCAGGCCTGCATTTCGGATGAGTCAAGTACTGCACCCAGGAACGTGATGCATTGGCTGGGGCAAACTCCTCTTTGCCTCAGTGGGGAGAGAACTGCATCCACATATTTTGTAAAGGTGCGTGGAGCTAGAGACAGTCTGAATGGGAAGACTGTAAATTGTTAATTCACCCCCTCGAGTGCGAATCTCAAGAGCGGTCTGTGGTGGGGGGATATCTGGATGTGAAAGTAGGTGTCTTTCAAATCCACTGATATAAACCAATCCAGAGGTGAATTTGCATGAGCATTTGTATTATAGTTAACATTCTAAAAGGCCGTCTCATGAGGGCAAGTTTCAGACATCTCAGATCGAGGATGGGCCTGAGGCCGCCATCCTTCTTGGGCATGAGGAAGTAGTATTTGCTGCGTTCCATTCCGTAGGGATTTTTCTCCATGCCGCCTTTTTCCAGCAGAGACTGTACTTCGGCTCTAATCCCAGTCATCAGTTTTGATGTCCTTAAAGTGTGCATCACAGCCATGTAGCGCGGTGGTCTGCGAACGAACTGGATTGAGTAACCTCGTTCTATTATCCCCAAAGTCTATCATGACACTCCTGGGATGGCCTGCCATGCCCTGATTTGAGTGGCAAATGGTTGAAGTATTACAGGCTGTGTCTCAGCACCTGTGACAGCATTGGGAGGAGGAAGAATACTCCTTTTTGTGAGAATGTTAAAATTGTATTTAGTTCCCTATAATAGCAAGAAGAGGTTTGGGAGCGTAACTGGTGCAGTAGGACCAGAACCGGCAATGAACACAATGTTTCCAGAGCCTGAACTGAAGAAGGGACTGGGAATCCCGGCTTCAGCGGGACTTAACCCTTTCCTCCTCCGCCCTGAGGCATCAGGACTGCTTCGGCTGCACAGGGTCCAGCTCTAGGTTGGGGCGAGGCCTTCGATGCTTCGGAAATGGGTAGCATTCGGCCGGGCAGAGGCTTGACTTCCAGCTCCACTTTCGGCTGAGGCTGGCCTGGATTGCTGCTGAGTCGCTCTCACAGTGAGCGTCTGTCTTTGATGAACATGGCTTGAGGGGGCGGCCCGGCAAGCGACAGTAGTTACAATCTTGGTTGGAAATGTTGCATCAGTTGTCGCTGCTCTTTTAGAAGAAATGTTGCTCATCTGTGCTTTCGCTGGAAAGCCTCAGGGGAGAAGCGTAGAGTCAGTTGTGAGCTTGTGGGGGCGGGCCCGGCAAATTCACAAACGTGAACCAATCAGGCTTCAGTATTTGGAGAAAACAGCGTTTCCCCAGAGCGAGAGGAAATATCTCACGCAATGGCAGTGAACCGTATAAAAAGGGAACACTTCTTACAGGGTTATGCAAGAAAATGAGTAGCAATCATGCAAAATAAAAAAGAAGCTAAAAACAGGAATGAGCAGACATGATATGAAAATCACTAAATCAGCTTTTACACACAGTCTGAGTCTGTCCATTACTGTATTTAATATCATATTTAAAGCAGTTTACATATGAAGCACAAGAAATCCATAAAACCCATAAAAATGAAAATAAATCTGGCCTGTTAATCTGGCTCAAACTCAGCAGTATTTTATTGTAATATTGTAGGCTCTATCTCTATTTCCTCTGGCCGCTGCGAGTCCTTCCTCCCTGTAAAATAAAGCCATTGACTGAGCTCTCGTGTGTGTTTTTATCAGGATTGATCCAGATCAGATGAGTGTGAATGATCAGATTGTGTGCGGCTCAAACTCACCAGCTCTTCTTGCACAGATGATCTGAAGAAGAATCACAGTAGGAGCAGCAAACACTGCCATCTCAACAATACTCACAATCACTGCAGGAAACATGAGAGGAAGAGGAGAAGCTGAAGTCAAGGGGATTCAACTATGAACATTCACAGACGGACTGATAGTTTGAGTGATATAAAGCTGTCAGAATAAATGAACGTGTCTACCTCTGATTAATGATCCAGCAGTCACACTGACTTCAGTTTCTCCTGGATCTGTGGATCATGTGTGTTAGTTCAGCTCAACACATAATGCAGCACAGACACATTATTTCAATCTCAAGGTGTCAGGAGGAAATCAGAAATAAATCTATTTGATGCTTTATTCATTGACAGATATTCATGTTAAGTGCGGTTCTAGCACACTCGCATGTCTAAGTTTGCAGAAACACTGAAGTGTGGAATATCTATGTACTGACGGCATCTAAAACACACAACGCTTCATGAAAATGAGGTTTAACACTGAATTCAGGGAATTATCGGCTGATTGTATTGTGTTGGGGTCAAAGCGCTGAAGTGAGAGACGGTGTGACGGTGATCATGTGATCATGTACCTTGTGTAGGAGCTGCTGATGTAGTTGGGCTTGATTTCTTCTGAGAGTTTGAGCTGCTGACTGGAATCAGTGTTGATGAATCGACTGCAGAAGATGAATGTTCAGACGCATCATCTGTAGGACATTAACATCATATTTTACAGTAGTAATAGTTGTTTCTCACCTGAATACTTGACAGTGTATGTGGCTGAGGTCTTGAGTTTGAGTTGTCTCTGAGTAACTTCACATCTCCACTCTCTGTTGTGATCTTCATTCAGGAGTGTTGTAGTCAGAGAGATGATACAGGGATCTGGAGCTGATATCTGATATCTGGAGTCTGTCTGAAGATCAACACCAGCCTGATTCACCCACAACAGCTTCATATCCACAGAATGGACCAAATCATGACAGAGGAATCCAGGATATGAATACAACTGACAGGAGAGAGTCACAGAGCGGCCTGGACTGATCTCAGTCTGTGATGATGATGATGATGATGATGATGATGGAGACACTGAAACACAACACAAGACACACAAATCATTTGTGTGAGTTGAAACAAAGAATCTGCCCTTTTTAAATTGACCCCATAATCATAAACTCACCATGAAGAACATGCAGATAAACATAAGCATCAGGTCGTTGATGTTGTCCATTCACATATTGTTGGCAGATGTAAGATCCACAATCTTCTATTGTGACGTTGTTGATGTTCAGAGAGCAGTCAGACCCCAGACTCAGACTCTCATGTCTCTCTGTGTCTTTATTCTTCATCCCTCTATCAATCAGATTAACTACTGAATCTCTGTTAGAGTAGATCCATGTAGTTGATGTGCAGTCAGAAAGAGCATTATTACAGGGCAGACGGACATTTTCACCAGAACTGATGAACACATGAGCATCATCCACTCCACTGGAACCTGAAACACACAACATGTGAGTGATCATTATATTAATCAATGAAAGCATAAAACATACCAGTATTGGCCGATTTTTGATCAATTTACAACCCTCAGCATATCGGCTATAGCATGAAAAAGGCTGAGATAACAAACCGATGGTTCATTAATGAACTGCGTGCAATATATAATATAATAATGCAGCAATGAACTAGCTAGTAGGCTTTCAGTTAATGTTTTTTACTTTGCTGATTTAAAACAAAACACTATTTTAATGACAAAATTTCGAATAAGAGGGCAAATGACAAATATCAGAATCAGCCAATAATTGTTTGTTAAAATCATTATCAGCCCCCCAAAAATACCATCGGTGCATCCCTATAGCATAAAAAGCAGATTTAAATCATAGTCTTTCTTCCTCACTTAATGCAAGCACACTCTCCAGAATGATCTATTTGTCTTCATCCGAGAGCTGCTCAAATCACTCACACACTCTTCATATGAAGATCATTTCTCATCCTCAGATGTTTGAGCGACTCTATGTCCAGTATCAGGAATAATACAGGATGATCTGTGTGTATCGATACACAACTCTGAGATCACAGCGTGAATAAACTGAGCATGATCAAATGAACTCTTTCCAGACTAACACACTAAATGTCTTTAGAGAAAATACAGATGTGTTTACCTGAGAGAAGAGAAGAGAGAATGATCAGTCCCAGCAGACACAGATCACACTGATCAGCCATTTTCTGTTTCTGTCAGTCTTTCTGTTCTTTATATAGTCACATCTCTTCCTTTATCATCATCATCAGCTCCTCCTGTGGTTGTTAACTTCCTCTGATCTGACCATCTGAGTGTTGAAATCTGGCTAGAGTTTCCATACAGTGACACTAGACCAGTGTGCCATTGGGCTCATATAGACACAGAGCTGAGCACTTTAACTCTGTGGATTTTGCTGTGTGGTCTTGAATGGTCTTAGTTTAGTCTTGACTACACCTCTGAGTGATACTCAACTTTTTTCTGATTTCTCAACTGATTTCCTTTCTAGGAGCTGCAGGCTTTTACTGACCATTGAGACGACTTCCCCCTTTAGATGGTGGTGGTGTTACTTCATATTGTGTGTGTGTGTGTGTGTGTGGTCTGCAGTGTACACTGGGGTTCTTCTTTCTGGTATGCGAGTGTGCCATGTAGATTAGATCCCTTATTATTGAAGAGTCTTCCCTGTAATTTAGGCCGCAGCTCCATGACTGTTTGAGTGATTTGTCTTTCTTAGAGTTGATGTGTTTAGCTTTTTCCTCATCTGATCTTTCTTACTTCTATGCTGCCTACGTCTAGCGTGACCTTTCCAACGTGGTTACACCATCCTTAGCACCTCGCAGAGCTGCGCAAGATCAACAATTTAGTTTTTTTTTTTTTTTTTTTAAATGACAGATGGTTTTGCTAGATAAGACCCTATTCCTCATCTGGATCACGCAGAGCCTCTGCAGCCCATCGAAGCGCTTTGAAACTGCATTGATTCAGACCTTCAGCATTTAGGTTGCAATTGAAAAACCATTATATGAGGAAAAATCCTGGAAATTTTTCTTCCAAAAACTTCTTTTCGACTGAAGAAAGAAAGACATAAACAATTTGGATGAGATGGGGTGAGGAAATGATCAGGAAATGTTCATTTTGGGGTGAAATAATCCTTTAATTTGATATTTTTCTGGAATTTGAGTAAATTGAAAAAAAAGTGTGTTTTAGAGATGAAAGTTACCTTCTGTTTTCAAGCAGGGAAGTTGTTTGCCTCTTCATGGAGAAGGTTAGCATCACGTGCTAATAATTGTTTGCCTCTTCATAGAGAAGGTTAGCATCACATGCTAAAAATTGTTTTGCCTCTTCATAGAGAAGGTTAGCATCACGTGCTAATAATTGGTTTGCCTCTGTTTTAGGCAGGGAAGATTAACATTTAGTTCATATTTGTGTTGTCCTCTGTTTTGCTAAAAAAGTTAACAATAGTTGAGCTGAACAAGCGTATGAAGCCACAACCTCTGAAGGACAACTAGACCCATACGCACCGATCCTCACCTGCGTATGAAGCCACAACCTCTGAAGGACAACTAGACCCATACGCACCGATCCTCACCTGCGTATGAAGCCACAACCTCTGAAGGACAACTAGACCCATACACACCGATCCTCACCTGCGTATGAAGCCACCACCTCTGAAGGACAACTAGACCCATACACACCGATCCTCACCTGCGTATGAAGCCACAACCTCTGAAGGACAACTAGACCCATACGCACCGATCCTCACCTGCGTATGAAGCCACAACCTCTGAAGGACAACTAGACCCATACGCACAGATCCTCACCTGCGTATGAAGCCACAACCTCTGAAGGACAACTAGACCCATACGCACCGATCCTCACCTGCGTATGAAGCCACAACCTCTGAAGGACAACTAGACCCATACGCACCGATCCTCACCTGCGTATGAAGCCACAACCTCTGAAGGACAACTAGACCCATACACACCGATCCTCACCTGCGTATGAAGCCACAACCTCTGAAGGACAACTAGACCCATACGCACCGATCCTCACCTGCGTATGAAGCCACCACCTCTGAAGGACAACTAGACCCATACACACCGATCCTCACCTGCGTATGAAGCCACAACCTCTGAAGGACAACTAGACCCATACGCACAGATCCTCACCTGCGTATGAAGCCACAACCTCTGAAGGACAACTAGACCCATACGCACAGATCCTCACCTGCGTATGAAGCCACAACCTCTGAAGGACAACTAGACCCATACGCACAGATCCTCACCTGCGTATGAAGCCACCACCTCTGAAGGACAACTAGACCCATACGCACCGATCCTCACCTGCGTATGAAGCCACCACCTCTGAAGGACAACTAGACCCATACGCACCGATCCTCACCTGCGTATGAAGCCACCACCTCTGAAGGACAACTAGACCCATACGCACAGATCCTCACCTGCGTATGAAGCCACCACCTCTGAAGGACAACTAGACCCATACGCACCGATCCTCACCTGCGTATGAAGCCACAACCTCTGAAGGACAACTAGACCCACTACACACCGATCCTCACCTGCGTATGAAGCCACCACCTCTGAAGGACAACTAGACCCATACGCACCGATCCTCACCTGCGTATGAAGCCACAGCCTCTGAAGGACAACTAGACCCATACGCACCGATCCTCACCTGCGTATGAAGCCACAACCTCTGAAGGACAACTAGACCCATACGCACAGATCCTCACCTGCGTATGAAGCCACCACCTCTGAAGGACAACTAGACCCATACGCACCGATCCTCACCTGCGTATGAAGCCACAACCTCTGAAGGACAACTAGACCCATACGCACCGATCCTCACCTGCGTATGAAGCCACCACCTCTGAAGGACAACTAGACCCATACGCACCGATCCTCACCTGCGTATGAAGCCACAGCCTCTGAAGGACAACTAGACCCATACGCACCGATCCTCACCTGCGTATGAAGCCACAACCTCTGAAGGACAACTAGACCCATACGCACAGATCCTCACCTGCGTATGAAGCCACCACCTCTGAAGGACAACTAGACCCATACGCACCGATCCTCACCTGCGTATGAAGCCACAACCTCTGAAGGACAACTAGACCCATACGCACCGATCCTCACCTGCGTATGAAGCCACAGCCTCTGAAGGACAACTAGACCCATACGCACCGATCCTCACCTGCGTATGAAGCCACAACCTCTGAAGGACAACTAGACCCATACGCACCGATCCTCTCCTGCGTATGAAGCCACAACCTCTGAAGGACAACTAGACCCACTACACACCGATCCTCACCTGCGTATGAAGCCACAACCTCTGAAGGACAACTAGACCCATACGCACCGATCCTCACCTGCGTATGAAGCCACAACCTCTGAAGGACAACTAGACCCATACGCACCGATCCTCACCTGCGTATGAAGCCACAACCTCTGAAGGACAACTAGACCCATACGCAACGATCCTCACCTGCGTATGAAGCCACAACCTCTGAAGGACAACTAGACCCATACGCACCGATCCTCACCTGCGTATGAAGCCACAACCTCTGAAGGACAACTAGACCCACTACAGAGCCAACTGTCATGAAGAAGAAGAAAAAAATACACAATGCAGAGAATAACCTACGTGAAATTCAGTCATCCATCAACATGGTCAAGTACTCTTGAACAAAATCCAACAAGACATTCTTGATCTTTCAGCAAAATTACATCAGATAATTTCATGGTTCGGAAACCTGTTAGATCAACAAATGACTCGCAAGGACTGTTCCAACCACAAAAGAACATTGCCCGTAATGAACTACACGGACCCTAGTGACGTTTGTATCTGTGTCAACATGTCATTCGTCACTACAGACAATCAACACAGAGCAAGTGATATGTGCCTGTAACTTTTTCCAAGTTACATGACTAGAAGATGGGGCTAATGTTAACAAACATAATCAGCATAACTACAAACAAACATTAACAAACATAAGCTACAGAATGAACTGGTGAAGGTTTAAATTTGTATTATGTGAGAGTTATTAGAACTCTCAATGGGGGGAATGTAAGATTGCAAATTTAATAAAGTACATTGTATTTAGCATTTAAGGTAAACATTATGATATCAGATGATTATTGGAGTCTCCAGCAAGAGTCTCCTTTCCTGCCAGACCTGTTTTAATCATATCACTGAGATTCTCACCTTTCAGAGCCCAGATGTTGAATCGTTAGGTTGATTGACTTTCACCTTGTGTCTTTAATGGCTCTGGGATGGCTCTTGGAATTGGAGTTCCTGGCCAGTATCAGCATGCGAATTATGCTGATTGAATCAGTGTCCTTATTTACTATACAACATTTGCATTGTATTGTTCAGAGTGTCTCCTCCCCTGCTGTATAATCCCTCCCCCTGAAATGTAGATAAATTACAGTGTTCTGTACTGTTAAGTCAGACTTAATGACCTCAGCCGATGAACAGCACGGTTCTCAATAAACGAGTAACGTCTGCTTTAAACCTATCCAAGACTCCTGGTCTCTACTTCAAGGAACAAAAGAAGTTCCCAACAGTCCCATCAAATCTACACCAAGCATGTAACCTGGTTCCCACACAGGGGTTGACCTTTAAATGACCTGACAGCTTTGAAAGAGAAGGTTTGTATTTCTGACAAATCTGCCAATTCTTACAGTACTTCCATATGTCTACTTGGCCAATTGGTGGCTTCCATAAGCCTGAGAAGTGTCTTCAGTCGCCCAAAATGCCCACTTAGTGGATTATCATGTGCATACTGTAGGAACTCATCTAGAAGACATGTAGGAATAACTAATTGCAACTTCTCCCCCTATAGACTACACTACGGAATAACAATCAGTTTTCTCGAACGTAATGTACACAAGTTTAAGTGTGTCCCGAACTTCTGGGGCCTCATTTATAAACATTGCGTACGCACAAAAGAAGGCGTACGCCGCTCTCTACGCAATTATTGGTATTTATAAAAAGCAAACTTGACGGGAAAATGTGCGGTCCTTCACGCAAGCTCTGACCCAGGCGGACGCACAAAAACGGGTGAAATGAGAAATGGCGACACCGTCGGCAGATGAAGAAACACGTGAAAGTGTGTGAAACTGTAGACCGTTGTGTAAAAGAAATGGCAATACTGCCTCTCATATATAACATGAAGACTTCACAAAGCAAGTCTTACAATTAACAGCCTACATGAACACCCGTTTGATCGATCTGCACTGCAAAACAAACTAAATCAAACGAAAATTACAATAGAACTGCAAATTAACACATACTTACAAAAAAAAAAGTGAAATATGTTGGAATTTTTGGCAATCATCAGTCCAGGACCATGTGGATTTCTACAGTTTTAAGGCATGAAGCGGAGCAGCCTTCTCTGAAAATTTGGGGTATAAATCGATGATACCATCCTGACAAACCTAAAAAACGTTGCACATCCTTGAGAGATTGAGGAACAGGAAACTCCCATACTGCAGACACCTTGGACGGCTCAGTCTTAACTCCTTCTCCAGATAGGAGATGTCCCAAGAATGTAAGGGATCTCTGACAAAAATGACATTTCTACATTTCTATTTTGTGCTGTATTTAGTTTTGTTAAACTTTTGTTTGATTCTCCACTCCTCTTTTTAAATCAGTGGATTATTTTGTGTATCAGCTAGGTTGAATCCTCTTTTGGTTTTGTACATTTTCATTTTTATATTCAATCAGTGTGTTTTATGTGTTGTAATTGAGTGTTTGTATTAATGTGAGTTTTCATTTATTTCATTATTTTTGGTTGTCAATTTACCTGGTTTAATTTTTCTTTAGTGTCCCCATTTCAGTC
This sequence comes from Romanogobio albipinnatus, assembly GCA_023566225.1. Lineage (NCBI taxonomy): Eukaryota > Metazoa > Chordata > Actinopteri > Cypriniformes > Gobionidae > Romanogobio > Romanogobio albipinnatus. The sequence continues at coordinate 854,192 of CM042240.1, forward strand.
CCTTGAGTTTTGGAATTTATATATTTTTTGTTAACATTGTGAAATATGTTGTATTGATTGTGGCTTAATCTCATTTATGTTGAAATGGATATTATTTTGAGTTAAGTGTATGGCTTAAGACTATTAGGCTGTGTAATTTGTACATGATCGTTGTATTAACCTGTGTGTGTGTCTGTGTTTGTGTGTGTTATTTCTTTTCTAGGAGCTGCAGGCTTTTACTGATCAGCGAGACGACTTCCCCCTTTAGGTGGTGGTGGTGTTGCTTCATATTGGCCAGGTGGAGAGCGCTAAAAAGCCGTTCTTACGGCTGGTAGAGAACGTCCGGTGAGAGAGAGCGCGCACGTCAGGCTGCACTATTCCCTGACTGTGTCGCCGCGGCCCCTCCCCCTGCGTGCTTCAGCACCAAGGAGAGCGATCCTCTAAAAGAGCAACACAGAAAGAGCTTGCGTCTTTTTCAAGATGACATTCTTTCTGTGCGTTTCTGGATGTGGTGGTTATCTGTCACCGAGGGATGGTCACCAGCGCTGTATCTCGTGTTTGGGCGTTCAGCACGCTGAGGCAGCACTGGTGGATGACTCATGTTCTCACTGCGGGAGCATGACCATCTCAGAGTTGCGGTCTAGACTCCATCTCACAAGGGGTGGAGTCCCTGTGCCTCTGCCTCGATCTAACCCCCCATAAAGGGTTACTTCATGCAGTAGCATGGGTGATTTGAGGGTTACGGTGAGCGCGCTTCCCCCAGGGAACCAACCCCCGGGGAACCGATCGCGATCTGATCGGGAAAGCCTACCAGGCTTGTGGAGAGGCAGGCTCCTCCTTACACGCTATGGCGTTGTTGCAGGTCCATCAGGCCCAGACACTGAAGACCTTGCACGAGGGTGGTCACGATCCCGCAGTTCTCCAAGAACTGAGAACCGCAATGGACCTCGCGCTTCGTGCGACGAAGGTTACGGCGCGGGCAGTGGGTCGTGCGATGTCCACTATGGTGGTCCAGGAGCGCCATCTCTGGCTGTCTGGCTGACATGCGGGAAACCGACAAGATCAGGTTCCTTAATTCCCCCGTGTCCCAGACTGGCCTCTTCGGCGACGCGGTCCAGAACTTCACCCAACAGTTCTTGGCCGCACAGAAGCAGACTGAGGCGATCAGTCATATCCTGCCTCGGCGGTCAGCTGCTGTCTCCACCCCACCGCTGGCAGCGCCTCAGACTGCTCATCGCCGAGGGCGGCCGCCTGCGTCTGCCTCCGCTCCCCCGTCGCAGCAGCAGCCTCCACCCAAGCGACGTCGTGGAGCCGGACGCAAGCAGGCCGCCCTGCCTGTCCAGGCCCCTGCCAAGAAGAGGGGTGGCAAGAGTAAGGGCAAGCGTCCCTGAGACGGGCGACCCGGAGATGGGGAGGATTGCTCTTCAGGAGACGGTGACCACACTGCTCCATCCCCCGGAGGAGGGCCGGGTGGAGAATCTTGTGTTCCGTTTAGTTTCTGTTCCGTCGCTGGTCCCAGCATCAGCGGTACCCAAATTTTCAATAAAAGAGCAATTTCCTCCATCTCCGGGTCCCAAGGGGGTGCGGAGAGTGATGGCCGGTCAAATGCCGGACCACACTCATCCTCCCCCCTCGCCAGCAGAAAGCAGTGGACGTCCTCCCCGCGTCCCTCCTGCCCTCAGGTGGAATCAGGTAAGTGTTGCACAGCACACTCACACCCCGCTGTGGGCCACCTCCACGAGGCAGCCGCCCCAGCCTGGTACCTGCATTCCACCTCGCTGCCCCACGGTGGGTACACCAGTGGCTCCGATGGTCCCGGGGAAGCAGTGCCCTACCAACGCTGTTTACAGTGGCGATGGGCGGCTGTTGACCTCAACTGGGGATGTTGTCGGACGGTGGAAGGAATACTTCGAGGATCTCCTCAATCCCACCGTCACGTCTTCCATTGAGGAAGCAGAGGCTGGGGGCTCAGAGGAGGACTCGTCCATCACCGAAGCTGAAGTCACCGAGGTGGTCAAGAAACTCCTCGGTGGCAAGGCACCGGGGGTGGATGAGATCCGCCCTGAGTACCTCAAGTCTCTGGATGTTGTGGGGCTGTCTTGGCTGACACGCCTCTGCAGCATCGCGTGGCGGTCGGGGACAGTGCCTCTGGGATGGCAGACCGGGGTGGTGGTCCCTCTTTTTAAGAAGGGGGACCGGAGGGTGTGTTCCAACTATAGGGGGAAATCACACTTCTCAGCCTCCCCGGGAAAGTCTATGCCAGGGTACTGGAGAGGAGAATTCGGCCGATTGTGGAACCTCGGATTCAGGAGGAACAGTGCGGTTTTCGTCCTGGTCGTGGAACACTGGACCAGCTCTATACCCTCTACAGGGTGCTGGAGGGTTCATGGGAGTTTGCCCAACCAGTCCACATTTGTTTTGTGGATTTGGAGAAGGCATTCGACTGTGTCCCTCGTGGCGTACTGTGGAGGGTGCTGGGGGAATATGGGGTCCGGGGTCCTTTGCTGAGGGCTGTCCGGTCCCTGTATGACCGAAGCAGGAGTTTGGTCCGCATTGCCGGCAGTAAGTCAGACTTGTTCCCGGTGCATGTTGGACTCCGGCAGGGCTGCCCTTTGTTGCCGGTTCTGTTCATAATTTTTATGGACAGAATTTCTAGGCGCAGCCAAGGGCCGGAGGGTGTCAGGTTTGGGGACCACACGGTTTCGTCTCTGCTCTTTGCGGATGACGTTGTCGTGTTGGCCCCTTCTAACCAGGACCTCCAGCATGCACTGGGACGGTTTGCAGCCGAGTGTGAAGCGGCTGGGATGGGAATCAGCACCTCCAAATCCGAGGCCATGGTCCTCAGTCGGAAAAGGGTGGCTTGCCCACTTCAGGTTGGTGGAGAGTTCCTGCCCCAAGTGGAGGAGTTCAAGTATCTAGGGGTCTTGTTCACGAGTGAGGGGAGGATGGAACGGGAGATTTACAGACGGATCGGTGCAGCTTCTGCAGTAATGCGGTCGATGTACCGGTCTGTCGTGGTGAAGAAAGAGCTAAGCCGTAAGGCGAAGCTCTCGATTTACCGGTCAATCTACGTTCCTACTCTCACCTATGGTCATGAGCTTTGGGTCATGACCGAAAGGACAAGATCCCGGATACAGGCGGCCGAAATGAGCTTTCTCCGCAGGGTGGCTGGGCACTCCCTTAGAGATAGGGTGAGAAGCTCAGTCACTCGGGAGGAACTCGGAGTAGAGCCGCTGCTCCTCCACATCGAGAGGGGACAGCTGAGGTGGCTCGGGCATCTGTTCCGGATGCCTCCTGAACGCCTTCCCGGGAAGGTGTTTCGGGCATGTCCAACCGGGAGGAGGCCCCGGGGAAGACAAAGGACACGCTGGAGGGACTATGTCTCCCGGCTGGCCTTGGAACGCCTCGGTGTCCCCCCGGAAGAGCTAGAGGAAGTGTCTAGGGAGAGGGAAGTCTGGGCATCCCTGCTTAGACTGCTGCCCCCGCGACCCGGCCCCGGATAAGCGGAAGAAGATGGATGGATGGATGGAGTTGGATTCGGTCGAATGGAGTCGTCCAGTCGATGCTGAACTGCCTGAACACGTTTCAGGGCAGGATGGCGGTTCCACTGAAACATTTTCAGAGGCTACTGGGGCATATGGCAGCCGCTGCGGCAGTAACTCCACTCGGCCTGCTTCATATGAGACCGCTTCAGCATTGGCTACACGACCGAGTCCAGAGATGGGCGTGGCAACGCGGCACTCACCGGGTGAGCATCACACCGGCCTGCCGCCAATTCTTCAGCCCATGGTCAGACCCCTTGTTCCTTCGGGCCGGAGTGCCCCTGGAACAGGTGTCCAGGCATGCTGTGGTTTTCATGGATGCCTCTGCTATGGGCTGGGGAGCCACGTACAGGGGCATGCAGTGTCAGGGGTTTGGACGGGCCCGCACCTGCATTGGCACATCAACTGCTTCGAGTTGCTAGCGGTGCCTCTTGCTCTGAGCTGCCTCAAAGGACGGTTACGGGGCAAAGATGTACTGGTCCGCACGGACAACACTGCGACCGTTGCGTATATCAACCGACAAGGTGGTCTGCGCTCCCGTCGCATGTCGCAACTTGCCCGCCATCTCCTCCTCTGGAGTCAGAAGTGTCTGAGGTCGCTTCGGGCTTTTCATGTCCCTGGTGTGCACAACCATGTGGCCGACGAGCTTTCACGAGCTGTGCTCCCAGGGGAGTGGCGACTCCACCCCCAGGTGGTCCAGCTGATTTGGAGACAGTTCGGGATGGCACAGGTCGACCTGTTAGCCTCTCTAGAAACGTCCCATTGCCAGTGGTTCTACTCGCACAGACACTGTGCAAGGTCAGGGAGGATGAGGAGCAGGTCCTGCTAGTGGCGCCGTACTGGCCCACCCGGACCTGGTTCCCAGAACTTGTGCTCCTTGCGACAGCCCTTCCTTGGCCAATTCCTCTGAGGAAGGATCTTCTATCTCAGAGACGGGGCACCCTGTGGCACCCGCGACCTGTGGAAGCTTCATGTTTGGCCCCTGGACGGGACGCGGCGGTTCTAGGTGACTTGCCCCAAGGGGTAGTTAACACCATCACTTCGCGTCTGTGCTTTCCTTCCTGCAGCAGGGGTTGGAGCGTAGGCTGTCCCCCTCCACCCTCAAAGTCTATGTTGCTGCGATATCCGCCTATCATGACCACGTAGATGGTAAGATGGTTGGTAAGCACGACCTGGTCGTCAGGTTCCTTACCAAGCTTACCAAGCACAAGGTGTGCCCTGTCCGCTCAGGGTGCGAGCACACTCTACTAGAAGTGTTGCATCCTCCTGGGCGCTGGCTGTCAGACATCTGTAGAGCTGCGGGTTGGGCGACATCTAACGCGTTCGCTAGATTCTATAGCCTGCGTGTAGAGCCGGTTTCCTCAGTGTTTCTACCCGTTTGAGGTGAGAACACAGGAGGGGCCCCGGCTCTTGTCGGCTTGCTGCGCTACGGCGTTATTCTCTCCAGAAGCAAACTCTGTGAGTCCTCAATCACCCTCGGTGCCGGACGTGGCGGAGCGTCTGGCATCAGGCCCCTTGCCGCTGAATCCTTGAGAACCGGTATTGGGCGTGGATTATATGAGTGACCCTGCGGGGATCCCATATATCTGTCCACGGTCGCTCCTACGGGAAGCCTGTGTCTTTCCCTTGGGAGAGCCTTCCCATCAATGGGATTGAGCCCCCTCTCTCTCTGTCACGGGCTTCGGCTCAGCCTGTACTCCTACATAACGCCTTCGGGGTATGATGTGGGCTCTGCAGCGTTCCCCTTTAGTTGGGCACGCTTTCCCAGCGTTATCCAATAATCACTGAGCGGGTCATGCGGAACAGCAGTGATGGTCTTCCCGGGTCTACACAGGGCACTGGAGGGGGGCAGAGGCCATGGCGCTTTGGTAGGGATTCCTATTAGTCGGTACTCTGACGTGGCGTCGAGAGTGACCGACTGAATGGGAACGTCTCGGTTACGTATGTAACCCTCGTTCCCTGAAGGAGGGAACGGAGACGCCACGTCCCGTCGCCATGTCCTCTGTACCCTGCTGGGGTGCCGGCTACCTACTCGGCTCCTCAGCAAAAGGCTGATTTGATGCAAGCACCTGTGTCTCATTTATACCCGCACGGCGTGGCATGAGCACCTGGTGCAATCATTGCATGCCAATGTGCATTGGCTCGTTTAGTTTCACTCTAAGTAGATTGGCTCTCACGAGCGAGATTCCTATTCATCGGTACTCCAGGGTGGCGTCTCCTTCAGGGAACAAGGGTTACATACGTAACCGAGACGTTCTTCTTTCTGGTATGCGAGTGTGCCATGTAGATTAGATCCCTTATTATTGAAGAGTCTTCCCTGTAATTTAGGCCGCAGCTCCATGACTGTTTGAGTGATTTGTCTTTCTTAGAGTTGATGTGTTTAGCTTTTTCCTCATCTGATCTTTCATACTTCTATGCTGCCTACGTCTAGCGTGACCTTTCCAACGTGGTTACACCATCCTTAGCACCTCGCAGAGCTGCGCAAGATCAACAATTTAGTTTTTTTTTTTAAATGACAGATGGTTTTGCTAGATAAGACCCTATTCCTCATCTGGATCACGCAGAGCCTCTGCAGCCCATCGAAGCGCTTTGAAACTGCATTGATTCAGACCTTCAGCATTTAGGTTGCAACTGAAAACCATTATATGAGGAAAAATCCTGGAAAGTTTTCTTCCAAAAACTTCTTTTCGAGTGAAGAAAGAAAGACATGAACAATTTGGATGAGATGGGGTGAGGAAATGATCAGGAAATGTTCATTTTGGGGTGAAATAATCCTTTAATTTGATATTTTTCTGGAGTTTGAGTAAATTAATTTAGCTTAATTTACCTGGGCCATATGACGGGTCCGAGTCAGATTGTTATCATTATGGTAACAGTTATTATATAGTTATAGTTATGGATATAATTATGGTTATAGTTATTTATGGTATAGTTATTTATGGTTATGGTTATTTATGGTTATGGTTGTGAACAGGCCTGATGTGTGAATGAGAGTTTGACACTGTATCATGTACAGTTTCTTGTTTAATGTCCGTGTAAAGTATCAAACATGTAAACAAACACAGAGTTCATGAGTTTGTGACGCTGGGCCGAGCGTCTCGGCCGTGGCTCCGCGAGTCAGGTGGTGTGTGACATCATCAGTCCTGATTGCGCTCGTTGCGGCCCGTCTGCCTGCGCCTCTGTGCTTTGGTGCTTCTGCCCTGCCGGAGCTTGTTGTGGCTGGGTGGTAACTTCCTGTCGCTCTGGTGGTTCCTCCGCCTCATTTCCTGTTGGGACTTCCGTTTGTTCTTCTTCTGTTTCGTGAAGCTGTTGAGCGACGTCGTGAGGCTCTGGATCCTGCAGACACACACACACACACACACACACACACAATCAATCTGAATCATCTGAAGAGCAAACACTGACACCGTAAACGAATCATTTAAAGAGGTTGACTGCAGAAACACGTGATGAGTCGCCTGCGCTGAAGCTTCTGCTGTTGATCAGTGTATGAAGCGCTATACTGAGAAATCTGACTGGAATATGAACAGATGAATTAATAATCCGTACTTCTTGGACAGGAGCGGGTTTCCAGCAATCTTGGGAAGGGCTTTTGTCATCTCCTCTTCATTCTGCTCAGCTCTCTGTGAAACCACACACACACACACACACACACACACTGGTTAAAGTGGGATTTGGCAGGTGGGGGAACCCTCAAATGTTGTGTAGGTGCAACAGGGAAAAATGACTCCCTGTGGGACAACATATTGAGTATCGTGGTATAGCAATACTTTTTGGGACAAGAGTGTCACTGTGGCACCAAGTATCACAAAACATCTTTACTTTATATTGTAATGGTTTTATTTTGGTCCATCTACACTGATGATGATACTATGTTAAAATAATATGCAACACAACCTTGTTTTTCACAATGTAAATTCAAACATAAAAATGATTAAATCCTGAATCAAGAACACGCAAGGCCCTGGGGCTATAACAAACCCTTGTTTAGCCAAACCCACCAAATCTTGGTGCCACAACGTTTTCTACCACAGAAATAATTAGTATTTTTTTAATAAAAACAGAGATACAATGAATATTCCTACTGAATATTCATATTAAGTAGGCCTATATATATATATAAATATTCCAGGCTGCAACACATTAACAGCATAAACGCATGAACTCCAGATACGAGGTCGAAGCAAACCGGTTTACAGAAACGAGTATAAAACTGCCTTATGGAGTTTTACAACCAGTGAGGTCCCAAATTTGAGCTATTTTGGGGACTTGGTCCCCCAAGAATTAGTTTTTTTTCTGATCTAACTATGTGCATTTTAAGATGTTTGAAGGCTAAAAATAATAGGGGTGTAACGGCACAGATTGCCCACGGTTCGGTGTGTTCACGGTTTTAGGTTCACGGTTTCCGTACGGTTCAGTATTTGCTATGTTCAGGGAAAAAAAATCACATGGTCAGACTCGGAGCTCTTCAGTCTGGTTCAGCTCATTTCGCCACAGAGCCTTTACTGTACACTTGATGTTGCGCTTGTATTCAAATGGATGAAGCGACTGCCTGACTCGTTATCTCTTCAATAGAGCGGTGACCGCTGGATATATTTAATCATTTATCTGAGGTGCCGGACCGCTCCGGCCCACGTTAACCCCTGTTCACACACCCGTGAGGAGCCGGTCAGTGGCGCTCACCTGCTGCGGTTCCAGTAATCTGTCTGCTGATAGGTCCAGGTCGCTGATGGTCGTCACGGTGACAGTGTGGTTGGGATGGTCGTACTGAACGCTCTCCGTCGTGGCTGTGATCGCGTCCTCCAGCTCGTCCGCCTCCTCTAAACACACACACGTACGTCACATGATGCTGACCCCTGAACTCCGCGAGTCATAGACTCGACACTACAGCGCCACCAAGGCTCAGCCCAGAAACGTTGGAAGTGGGAGGAGCCACTTTTCCTAGATTGGCTGTAACTCGTGAACGGAACGAGATATCTTCACCAAACGCTGGAGCTCGGTCAGAGTGACCATCGGGTTCTTGACCTCCCTGACTAAGGCTGCATAATGAGCTGCACAATGAGCTGCACAATGATCTGCACAATGATCTGCACAATGAGCTGCACAATGATCTGCACAATGATCTGCACAATGATCTGCATGATGATCTGCATGATGAGCTTCAGGTACTTATGTGACAGAGCAGCAGGGCAAAGGACATTATATTGTACTTATCTTGTAAATGCATCTTGAATCACTTTCTACAAAACCAAACAGAATCATTTATTTAGAATGTAGTCAACAAAAGCCTATTATATTTTAAATGATCAAAATATTGAACTACACTGCAAACAATGCTCTTCTTATGTAGTTGAAATTGTCCTTATCTAGTAAATGCATCTTGATTTAAGAATGTTTAAATATTTAGATTAGAAACAAGACAAACTATTTTTGTACCTTTTTTTTTAAAATAGTCTCATGCTAAAAAATTTAATAATAAATAATTAAAATTAAGATACAATTTACACAAAACGAAATTCACTTTAAAGAAAGCAATTCACTTTCTACAAAACAAAACTCAATAAAACAAACTGATATTAAATAAAAAAAATAACATTAGGCTATAATATTTAAACATCAATATGAAGAAAAATACGTTTGACTGGTACTGTATTTACAGCATCTGAGACGTGTGAATAAACGCTTTATTGATGTGACACTAGGCTCTTTTACAATAAACACTTTATAATCGGTCAAATAAATCTCGTCTAAACAGTCTTGCGTGTATGACATGCAGCAGGATTCATATTTGTGCGTTTAATATTCACAGATGCTAACAGAATAAAGCCTGCCTTACAGGCAGCCTCATCAGCCCTGAGTCCGTTGCTTTCAGAAATGAACAGCTTTTCATGAGGAGAATTAAAGCTCAACGCGTCTCAAAGCGATGTAGCTGAGTAACGTTACAGCGCTTCACTAGATGTGTTTGTACGAGTTGATGTGGGCGTCGACTCTGGATCGTCAGTATTTGAATCTCAATAGAGCGCGCGATCCGTGGGCGTATTAATTCAATTCAAATGTATTTGTATAGCGCTCTTCACGATACATATCGTTTCAAAGCAGCTTCACAGAAAATGCATCTACATTACAATTTAAATTGATTTGTACATGTTATGCATTTCAGAAATGCACATATACAAAGCACACAGATTAGCTAAATATCTATTATTAATCAATAACTAAGGCACAGAGATAAGAATACATGTTGTAAATGAATAAATATAGAGATGAGCATGGGTGTGTGTTGCGGATAATGAACTGGCTCATGAAATCACTTTTCAACCAGATTACATAAACACAGAATATTTGTTGATTTAATTTGGTTTACTGACATTCCAGCGTTTCTTTAGACATATGTCTCATGTTTGTGAGGCAAGTATTCACTAAGCTAGAGGTCATTTTCTGAAGACTGTCTGAACGTATTTGACAGAGAGGCTGCAGATCGCTCATCATGTGTGTTCTCTTTATTCCGCACAAACGCTTCAGAGAACTCAGAGAGGAAGTCGGTCTGATATAGAGCGAGCGCTTGATTTTAGCCGGGTTCGAGAAGTTTATTTTTGATGAGCTTGATTCTTAAATTGCACACGTGTAGATCAGAGAAATCTTCTCATGTTTGAATCTCTCACTCACCCAGAGCCTCACGCCGCTCCTCCAGCATCTTCAGATACTCCTGGTGTCTCTGGAGGAAGATCAGACAGGATCAGGATCATCATCATCACCTCCATCACCCTCACCTCCTCCTCATCCTCACCTCCTCTCTGACGCGCTTCTGCTCCTCCTTCAGCTTGTTCTTCATCTCCTCCAGCGCTGCTCTCCGCCGCTCCACCTTACGCTTGTGGAAGCCCGTCAGGAAATCCCTAACACACACACACACACACACACCACAACTATATAGGGGCACTTTTAGCCATGTGAAGATGAATAAAATGTACCTGTAACAGTCTCATAAGTCTAAATAATGTGTCTAGTGTTAAGGTCTGTAAGAGGACAATCTTAGATTACAAGAGAAACTGTTATTATTTTACATTTCTTCCGACCGGCAATGAACAAATGTCACTTCCAGCACATCTCAATATACAGCTGTTATTAAAATAAGCCACTCAGGGATTGTCTAAGATCATCTGTGTAACTAGTGTGACCAGTTTGTCCACAATGTACAATAATTACACATTAGTCAATGAGATAAATACTGGGAAACACATTCACTATTAACTATGATTTTTGCCTCAATAAACTCCTCATTTATTGCGCATAAATAGTTAGTAAGGTAGTTTTAGTAGCATTTAAGTTTAGGTATTGGGTAGGATTAAGGGATGCAGAATACGGTCATACAGAATAAGGCATTAATATATGCTTTATAAGAACTAATAAACAGTTCATATCCTAGTAATATGCATGCTAATAACTAGTTAATAGCGATAATTGAACCCTAAAATGAAGTGTTACCCAATACTGTCCTAAGGAGCAAATGCTGACCTGTACACCGGTCACACATTTAATATTGGGTTGGGTAAGAGATTATTAGAAAATAAATAACTTGAATTTGTATATTTACGGAGCGCAGCAGGTCACCTATAGGAGAAAAACACAATCCGTGCCGACGGTTTATAAACCGTGATCACGATTTCTGAAACTATTCCCTCGGTCTAATAAACCGTACCCATGAATTTCCAATCCATGCGCTCAGATTGTGCAAACCGTACCCTCGGTTTTTAAATCCGTTCCCACAAACTCATAATTTAACTGCAGTGATTCTCTATAAACGGCGGAATACAACCATTTAATAAGAATTATGTGCGTCAAAATCTTGTTTAGCTGTAATAATCTTAGCACTTTATTATTATTATTACCTAATAAACCTGCCATTGTGTATTATCACTGACTTTGGAAATGATGGAAATGACAATTAACGTGAATGTAGAGAAACAACAGAGAAATATACAAAGTATTGTAATATAACAATTATTACACAAATCTACTCTGAAAATCCATACTTTATAATCACAAACGACATTGTGACAAAATGGAGGATAGCTTTGAATTAATAATTAGCATTTCATGTGTGCTAAATACTCTTATTAACATGTTTCGCTCTGAAGGCTCTGCATGTTTGGAAATGACGTAGAATAAACATCAGTGCTGTCAAATCGATTAATCGCGATTAATCGCATCCAAAATAACGTTTACATAATACATGTGTGTGTGTGTGTGTGTGCTGTGTATAATTATATATAAAACTATATATATAATCACAGTACACAGACATACATTTTGTAAACAAACTTTTATTTTGGCCGCGATTAATCGCACTAATGAATGCGTGACCTGATTTCTCTTCACTTTCCATAAAGCACTGAACAATCTCTCACTCAAACTACTGAAGCTGTGTGTACTTAATAGTGCCCTCACATCACATATTATAATGCATCTTAATTATTACACCAGTGCTTAATTCAGGCGCATTAATATTACCAGATGTGTTATATTTTCATCTGTATTTTCACCCAGTGCCCATAGTCTTCAGCCATATATATCACAAACTGTGCCTGTGTGAGTGTGTGTGTGTGTGAGTGAGTGAGTGAGTGAGTGAGTGTGTGTGTGTGTGTGTTATCCCGTATGAACTGATTAAAGTCACTCACTGCCGGGCCTCGTCGTCGAACATGAGCACACACTTGCGCTGCTTCTGCTTCGCTCCGCTTCTGGGCTTTGATTTCGGATTGAATTTGCCGTTTTTCGCCATTTTCCACCAGTTTGACCAACACACGTGTGACCGCGGCAACACTTCCGCCTTTGGGAGCTGCCGGAAGTGCCAAAATAAAGGTCCCCCTCAGAACGCGCATTCAAAATAAGAGTCCTCCAGTAGGAACGCGTTTAACGAGCGTCAGGTCATTAATGTGCATCAGAACACAAACACTCATTTACAGTGGAGTATAACAGCGTCATATCTCCAAATAAGATAAAAATAAGAGTTTATTTAGTTTTTTTGTTTAGATCAATATTTTTAGGAATATTCCCTTTCCACCGATTGGTCAAGCACATTATATATATATAAACAAAAGTGGTCTTGCGCTTTTGCCTCCGCTATCCTCCTGTCAATCATCTCACTCGTGGTATTATTATTGCGTTACACCGACCTGGGGAACGACTGATGACGTCACATGCTCAGATTTGCTCGGCCAATCGGTGGAAAGGGGTGTTTCCTCACTGCCAACAAGTCAATTATCCGCTTTTTACACATGAACCAAAAAACTAATAAAGTCGCCGTTTGGTCGTCTGTGCTTACTTCGTTTCAAATTGGAAAATATCAAAATGTGCGTCCACATGTGCAAATTAAATATCGAAGCCATAAACCGATTTAGTAAACCACACACGAACAATTGTAAATCTAGCCGAAATCTAATTTTCCGTCTATTAATCTAAACAAAAACAAACAATAAATAAGCCGTCCTATCTTTTCTCTTAATTCCATTCCAAACAGGACATGAAATGATCAAATGATACACGGACCTTGAAACAACGACTTGAGTTGAAATAAAGACATGTCGAAATAAATATATATGTTCGAAACAACGACTTGCATCGGAATAACGAGAGATTATAACGATTTATGTCGGAATAACGAGATATTGTATTGAAATAACGAGAGATTATAATGACATAACGATTTGTGTCAGAATAACGACTTATGTCATTTTTTTGACATAATATCTTAGTTCGTCATAAATTGTTATTTCGACTTAAGATATTATGTCAAAAAACGACTTATTTCGTCATGAATCATTATTTCGACATGGCGTTAGGATAACGAAATAAGGATTTATGTTGGAATAACGACGTGTCAAAATAATGACTTATGATGAAATAAATCTTTATTTTGTTAATATCTCGTTATGTCGGAATAACGAGATATTGTATTGAAATAACGAGAGATTATAATGAAGTAACGATTTATGTTGGAATAACGAGATATTGTATTGAAATAACGAGAGATTATAATGAAATAACGATTTATGTCGGAATAACGAGATATTGTATTGAAATAATGAGAGATTATAATGAAGTAACGATTTATGTCGGAATAACGAGATATTGTATTGAAATAACGAGAGATTATAATGAAATAACGATTTATGTCGGAATAATGAGATATTGTATTGAAATAACGAGAGATTATAATGAAATAACGATTTATGTCGGAATAACGAGATATTGTATTGAAATAATGAGAGATTATAATGAAATAACGATTTATGTCGGAATAACGAGATATTGTATTGAAATAACGAGAGATTATAATGAAATAACGAGATATGTCGGAATAACGAGATATTGTATTGAAATAACGAGAGATTATAATGAAATAACGATTTATGTCGGAATAACGAGATATTGTATTGAAATAACGAGAGATTATAATGAAATAACGATTTATGTCGGAATAACGAGATATTGTATTGAAATAACGAGAGATTATAATGAAATAACGAGATATGTCGGAATAACGAGATATTGTATTGAAATAACGAGAGATTATAATGAAATAACGAGATATGTCGGAATAACGAGATATTGTATTGAAATAACGAGAGATTATAATGAAATAACGATTTATGTCGGAATAATGAGATATTGTATTGAAATAACGAGAGATTATAATGAAATAACGATTTATGTCGGAATAACGAGATATTGTATTGAAATAATGAGAGATTATAATGAAGTAACGATTTATGTCGGAATAACGAGATATTGTATTGAAATAACGAGAGATTATAATGAAATAACGATTTATGTCGGAATAACGAGATATTGTATTGAAATAACGAGAGATTATAATGAAATAACGAGATATGTCGGAATAACGAGATATTGTATTGAAATAACGAGAGATTATAATGAAATAACGATTTATGTCGGAATAACGAGATATTGTATTGAAATAACGAGAGATTATAATGAAATAACGATTTATGTCGGAATAACGAGATATTGTATTGAAATAACGAGAGATTATAATGAAATAACGATTTATGTCGGAATAACGAGATATTGTATTGAAATAACAAGAGATTATAATGAAATAACGATTTATGTCGGAATAACGAGATATTGTATTGAAATAACGAGAGATTATAATGAAATAACGATTTATGTCGGAATAACGGCGTGTCAAAATAATGACTTATGACGAAATAACGAGATATTAACGAAATAACGATTTATGTCGGAATAACGACTTATGTCGAAATAAATATATATGTTCGAACAAGAGATTATAACGAAATAGCGAATACGCCAACACTTCAGCTGTTTTTGTAAATCCCATGCACTGAATCAGCTCACTGCGGACCCAACTAGGATTACGCTTTAAACTAAAGTATTACTGATGTCATCTGATCAGAAGATTCGTAATACAGTAACCATGAGATCTCTTAGAGATCCGATCCAGGCGTGCTGATAGTGGAGCTCAGCGAGGATAACTGGGCCTAACGCCACAGGACTGGATCAGATTCCAGTGAGGAATATCTGAAGTTATTACCCCTCATATTATACATCTCTCAATGCAGGGGAGGTCAACAGAGCAAGAGTTATTCCCATTTTGAAGAAGGTGTGATAATTATAGGCTTGAGTCCTTAATGAAAGTGATGCTATGATCAGGCGGAAGACTATACATCTCATTTAATATACTGTATTCATATAAGAAAAGGAATGGATTGTTGGCCCATCTCTTGAGGAGTTCCACAGGGCACTGTGTTGGGCCCTTTATTGTGTATTAATGATTTAAAAGCGGGATCTCTATTATTGGGTTCAGCTGCTAAACTGAACAAGTGCTCTAGTTCAGAAGGGAAGGCTGGGGGATTCTCACCTGTATACGGTCATGTGTGTTAGATAATGAGTGGACATATCTTTAAATATGGTAATGAGATAAGACCGTTAGCAGCGTTTCTGTAGACATCATGTGATCTGTGGCATTAGTGCGGTCTCCAACAGAAAATAAACCGCTCAAATACGTTATAGGGTTAGTTGAGCTCTTTCGTATCTACTAGTGCAATAGCCTGGAATGAGATTCAAGTGGAAAGTGTTTTTAGACAGGAAGTTAAATGTCTTGTCTATCGTTAATCAAAGGGGATGTGCGATTCTGAACCTGATGGTAATTGTTGTACATCTACAATGGAAATGAGCCTTTGGCTTTTTTCTGCGGAAGTTTTTTTAAATGTTGCATGATCAATTTTTGTACAATTTATTTGAATTCTTGTCCAATCAAATCAAATCAAACGACTTAGGTCAAAATAACAATTTATGACGAAATGAGATAACGAGAGAATATAACGAAAAAAGGATTTATGTCGGAATAAGATATGTCAAAAAAACGACATGTCGAAACAACGATTTATTTCGACATAAGTCGTTTTTTTACATAATATCTTATTTCGTCATTAATCCTTATTTCGGCATGGCGATATGTCTAAATAACGAGATATGTCGAAATAACGCATGTCGAAATAATGACTTATGACAAAATAACCAAATATTGTGTCGAAATAACAAGAGATAATAACGAAATAACGATTTCTGTTGGAATAACGACTTCTTATGTCGAAATGAGATGTCGGGATAACGAGAGATTATAATGAAATAACGATTTCTGTTGGAATAACGACTTCTTATGTCGAAATGAGATGTCGGGATAACGAGAGATTATAATGAAATAACGATTTTTGTTGGAATAACAAGATATGTCTAAAAACTACTTATAAATCGTTATTTCGACATAAGTCGTTTTTTTTTTTTTACATAATATCTTATTTCGTCTTTAATCCTTATTTCGGCATGGCGTTATGCCGAAATAACAAGATATTATGTCGAAATAACAAGATTATAACGAAATAAGGATTTATGACGAAATAATGACATATGACAAAATAACGAAATATTGTGTTGAAATAACGAGATAATAACGAAATAACAATTTATGTTGGAATAACAACCTCTTATGTTGAAATAACGATCTAGAAGTCGTTTTTTTTTAACATAATATCTTATTTCATCATTAATCCTTATTTCAACATGGCGTTATGTCGAAATAACGAGATTATAACGAAATAACAATTTATGTTGAAATAACGATCTAGAAGTCGTTTTTTTTAACATAATATCTTATTTCATCATTAATCCTTATTTCAACATGGCGTTATGTCGAAATAACGAGATTATAACGAAATAACGCATGTCGAAATAATGACTTATGACAAAATAACAAAATATTGTGTCGAAATAACAAGAGATAACGAAATAACGATTTCTGTTGGAATAACGTCTTCTTATGTCGAAATGAGATATGTCGGGATAACGAGAGATTATAACGAAATAATGACTCAATATCTCAAAATAACGATTAATGTTGAAATAACGACTTAATATCTCGCAATAACGAGATGCGTTTTCTAACCCAGATGTGATGGGTTATGCCATCATCACTCTATAACCCGAAGGAGAGAAGCCTGCGGTGCGAGTGTGTCCCGTTTGATCACATGCACAGAGACGGGATATGGTTCTTCAACGGCATCTGCACTTTATTACAAAATAAAAGTCAAAAGACGTAGAAATTCAGACAAACACGTGAAGGAAAGAGTGAATGTGACGGAGGGAGAGATGCAGTTAGATATTAAAACAACCACAACCTATTCTCACACACACACGCACACACGCGTGTGTTTATATTCCTCTATTTACAGCTCACTTCTGTCATGTGTGTGACCGTTACATCATCATCATCATCATCACGTGCTGTCATAATAAAAGTCCTGCATCACATTTCCAAATATATAAAAGAATAAAGAGAAGCTACTGAAGAATAACACAAGCTAAATATGACACAATCTCACGGAGCATTAAAGTCCTCATGTGACACCACTACTGCGCTCTAGCAGACAGTTCTGTACAACGTGTGTGTGTGTGTGTGAGTGTGTGTGTGAGGTAGCTGCTGAAAGAGGAACTGTTTATTTACTAGATCAGACACTGACTGAACCGTGTGTGTGTGTGTGTGTGTGTGTGTGTGTGTGTGAGAGAGTGTGTGAGTGAGTGTGTGTGTGAGTGTGTGTGTGAGTGTGTGTGTGAGTGTGTGAGTGAGTGTGTGAGTGAGTGTGTGTGTGAGTGTGTGTGTGTGTAACTAACATGCATCTAATATTAACAGGATTATCACTAAGCTCAAGCAGATTCTCTGTGTTTGTGTGTGTGTTTGTGTGTGTGTGTTATGACGCAGCGATGGTGGTCCCCCCCAACAGGCGCAGCAGTATCTGTGTGTGTGTGTGTGTGTGTGTGTGTTATGACGCAGCGATGGTGGTCCCCCCCCCCCAGGCGCAGCAGTATCTGTGTGTGTGTGTGTGTGTGTGTGTGTGTGTGTGTGTGTGTGTTATGACGCAGCGATGGTGGTCCCCCCCACCAGGCGCAGCAGTATCTGTGTGTGTGTGTGTGTTATGACGCAGCGATGGTGGTCCCCCCCCCCAGGCGCAGCAGTATCTGTGTGTGTGTGTGTGTGTGTGTGTGTTATGACGCAGCGATGGTGGTCCCCCCCCCCAGGCGCAGCAGTATCTGTGTGTGTGAGTGTGTGTGTGTGTTATGACGCAGCGATGGTGGTCCCCCCCAACAGGCGCAGCAGTATCTGTGTGTGTGTGTGTGTGTGTGTGTGTTATGACGCAGCGATGGTGGTCCCCCCCCCCCAGGCGCAGCAGTATCTGTGTGTGTGTGTGTGTGTGTGTGTTATGACGCAGCGATGGTGGTCCCCCCCCCCAGGCGCAGCAGTATCTGTGTGTGTGTGTGTGTGTGTGTGTTATGACGCAGCGATGGTGGTCCCCCCCCCCAGGCGCAGCAGTATCTGTGTGTGTGAGTGTGTGTGTGTGTTATGACGCAGCGATGGTGGTCCCCCCCCCCAGGCGCAGCAGTATCTGTGTGTGTGTGTGTGTGTGTGTGTGTGTTATGACGCAGCGATGGTGGTCCCCCCCCACAGGCGCAGCAGTATCTGTGTGTGTGTGTGTGTGTGTGTTATGACGCAGCGATGGTGGTCCCCCCCCCCAGGCGCAGCAGTATCTGTGTGTGTGTGTGTGTGTGTGTGTTATGACGCAGCGATGGTGGCCCCCCCCCCCAGGCGCAGCAGTATCTGTGTGTGTGTGTGTGTGTGTGTTATGACGCAGCGATGGTGGTCCCCCCCCCCAGGCGCAGCAGTATCTGTGTGTGTGTGTGTGTGTGTGTTATGACGCAGCGATGGTGGTCCCCCCCCCCAGGCGCAGCAGTATCTGTGTGTGTGTGTGTGTGTGTGTGTGTGTGTGTTATGACGCAGCGATGGTGGTCCCCCCCCCCAGGCGCAGCAGTATCTGCTGGCAGTCCTGCAGGGAGCGCCGGTCCCCGGCTCGCTCCAGGGTGCGTTTGGCCTCGGCCAGCAGGCGGGCGCGGTGCCCCGGCGGGGTCAGGAGCGGCAGGGGCAGGTGGCGGCACGCCAGCAGGATGGCATGAGCTCTCTCACGCTCGCCGCCGTCTGCTGTGGAACACACACACACACACACAGATGGACAGTGAGTTGAGTCGTTCATGAGCTGTAGATTATTGTAATGCTCTACTGGGTGGTTGCCCTGCTCGCTTAATAAATAAACTCCAGCTGGTCCAAAACCAGCAGCTCCAGTTCTTACTAGAACCAGGAAGTGTGACCATATTAGCCCAGTTCTGTCAACACTGGCATCTACGCTAATGCTAGTCATCCCGAGTGTGTGTGTGTGTGTGTTTACCTGCTGTTGTGTAGTTGTGTGTTCTGTGTCGCAGCAGCTGGTGTGTGCGTGTGGGGCTGGCTCCTGCCATCAGCCTGACCGTCGTCTCGTGCAGGAACAGCTAAAATCACACACACACACACACACACACACACACACACACACACACACACACACACACACACACACACACACACACACACACACACACACACACACACACACACACACACACACACACACACACACACACACACACACACACACACACACACACACACACACACACACAGGTGTTTAAACATGCAGAGGTCAAACACAGACGTCAGCTGCAGGCTGGGGTCAAAGGTCACCTTGTGCTGGGCCTGTCTGTGGGCTTGTCCGAGCTTCCGCAAAGAGCTCAGGTCTCTTTGGAATCCGGCCAGTTGGGATCCGGGGGCGGGGCCAGGCTCTCCGTTAGACCCGCCCCCACGCTGCCATAGGCTGGTTCTCAGAGTCAGGAGGAGGTCACAGACCAGAAGCTCCACCCCCTGAGAGAGTGTCGGAGAGGATGATTGGATATTTGATAACTATAGCGATGACTATAACAATAACACTAATGATATCTGTAACAATAACGGTGTAACGATAACTGTAACGATAACGATAGCTGTAACAATAACGATAGCTGTAACAATAGCTGTAACGATAACGATAACTGTAACGATATCTATAACGATAGCTGTAACGATAACTATAATGATATCTATAACTATATCTATAATGATATCTATAACGATAACTTTAACGATAACTTTAACGATAACGATATATATAACAATAGCTGTAACGATAACGATAGCTGTAACGATAACAATAGCTGTAACGATAACGATAGCTGTAACGATAACGATAGCTATAACGATAGCTGTAACGATAACGATAGCTATAACAATAGCTGTAACGATAACGATATCTATAACGATAGCTGTAACGATAACGATAGCTATAACGATAGCTGTAACGATAACGATAGCTGTAACGATAACGATAGCTGTAACAATAACGATATCTATAACAATAGCTGTAACGATAGCTGTAACGATAACGATATCTATAACAATAGCTGTAACGATAGCTGTAACGATAACGATATCTATAACGATAACTATAATGATATCTATAAAGATAACTGTAACGATAACGATATCTATAACGATAGCTGTAACGATAACTATAATGATATCTATAACGATATCTATAATGATATCTATAACGATAACTTTAACGATAATGATAGCTATAACGATAACGATATATATAACAATAGCTGTAACGATAACGATATCTATAACGATAGCTGTTACGATATAGATATCTATAACGATAGCTGTAACAATAACGATATCTATAACGATAGCTGTAACGATAACTATATCTATAACGATAGCTGTAACGATAACGATATCTATAACGATATCTATAACTATAGCTGTAACGATAGCGATATCTATAACGATATCTATAACGATAACTAACGCTAACAATATCTATAACGATATCTATAACGATAACTGTAACGTTAACGATATCTATAAGGAGCGCTATAATCATAATAGTTATGGTTCTAGTTATCTGTGAGGAGTGTTGTGTGTGTGACATGCTGTGTGTGTAGAGTGTGTGTGTGTACCTTGTGCAGCCAGGTGTTGTGTGACTGACACACACTGATGTGCAGGTGTGCACTGGCGCGCTGACAGTGACTGAGGCAGCTCACGACTCCCTCGCCCTTCTGCGGACACACACTCATCTGCACGGCCTTACACAGCGCCAGCACGGCCTTGGGCAGCGGGTGACTGACACACACACACA
Organism: Romanogobio albipinnatus; assembly: GCA_023566225.1. Lineage (NCBI taxonomy): Eukaryota > Metazoa > Chordata > Actinopteri > Cypriniformes > Gobionidae > Romanogobio > Romanogobio albipinnatus. The sequence continues at coordinate 875,355 of CM042240.1, forward strand.
CACACACGGTTAGACTGGGGCATCATGGGTCCAAACACATTCAGACGGCCCAACACTCACTCTAGCGTGTGAAGCGCTCGCGGCATCCGCTCCACCTCCGCCAGCAGTGACCTCACCGACGCATCATCACCCTGCAGCCAATGAACCGCAGCCTTCAGGACCGACGCCCACCAGCGGCACACGGGGTCCCTCACTGCACAGACCACACCGGTGAGACCTCAGTGTGTGCAGATGAGTAAAAACACAGCGCAGAGGGAGTGACACGCACCTGGGGTTGAGTTCTGATTGGCCAGCGCGGGGAAAGGGGCGGTCGAGGGGGCGGAGTCTTCAGTACAGCTGTTCAACAGCTGCAGAAACTCCAAGACTCCAGTGAACTCCCTACAGAGAGGCATGATGGGAAACACGTCACTTGCTGGACAGAATGAGTGTGTGTGTGTGTGTGTGTGTGTGTGTGTGTGTGTGTGTGTGTGTGTGTGTGTAAGTACCCAGCGTCCTCGGCGTGTTTGCTGCTCTGCGGCTCGATCAGTGTGTGAACGGCTCTCTCCAGCAGTTTCTCACAGAAGCAGCGGTGCAGCTGAGCGATGGGATCCGCTGGAGACACACACACACACACGTTAAACCTGCAGCTGCACACACACTCTCACACACACTCACACACACACTCACACACACTCGTCTGCGTCCCTTACCTTCATCTCTCTGAGAGGTGAACACCTGCTCGCTGCTCTCTGACCTCACCGACCAATCACAGCTCAGGAAAAACTGACGGCCCAGCGGAGTGAAGATCCAGCGCAGGCAGTCTGGGAGGAGCTTAGAGTCTGATGGGAGGGGCTTGGAGTCTGATTGACAGGCCAGAGCCTCGGCGCAGCTTAACAAATAACCCTGAGAGAGACAGACAGTTATTGATTATTAGTAGGATAATGCATTTTATTCATATTGTTCTTATTCTATTCTAATTTCTCTTGAATATTATTGTGCATAATCGTTACTTTCACTTTTCACAGTTCATTTTTTTCTTTAACTGTGTTTATTTGACAGGGACGCAGCAGTGTGTTGTGTTCTCACACGCGTGTGCAGCGGATGTGTTTGTAAAGCAGTGTGTTGTGTTCTCACACGCGTGTGCAGCGGATGTGTTTGTAAAGCAGTGTGTTGCACTCTCACACGCGTGTGCAGCGGATGTGTTTGTAAAGCAGTGTGTTGCACTCTCACACGCGTGTGCAGCGGATGTGTTTGTAAAGCAGTGTGTTGCGTTCTCACACGCGTGTGCAGCGGATGTGTTTGTAAAGCAGTGTGTTGCGCTCTCACACGCGTGTGCAGCGGATGTGTTTGTAAAGCAGTGTGTTGTGTTCTCACACGCGTGTGCAGCGGATGTGTTTGTAAAGCAGTGTGTTGTGTTCTCACACGCGTGTGCAGCGGATGTGTTTGTAAAGCAGTGTGTTGCACTCTCACACGCGTGTGCAGCGGATGTGTTTGTAAAGCAGTGTGTTGCACTCTCACACGCGTGTGCAGCGGATGTGTTTGTAAAGCAGTGTGTTGCGTTCTCACACGCGTGTGCAGCGGATGTGTTTGTAAAGCAGTGTGTTGCGCTCTCACACGCGTGTGCAGCGGATGTGTTTGTAAAGCAGTGTGTTGTGTTCTCACGCGTGTGCAGCGGATGTGTTTGTAAAGCAGTGTGTTGCGCTCTCACACGCGTGTGCAGCGGATGTGTTTGTAAAGCAGTGTGTTGTGTTCTCACACGCGTGTGCAGCTGATGTGTTTGTAAAGCAGTGTGTTGCGCTCTCACACGCGTGTGCAGCGGATGTGTTTGTAAAGCAGTGTGTTGCGCTCTCACACGCGTGTGCAGCGGATGTGTTTGTAAAGCAGTGTGTTGCGCTCTCACACGCGTGTGCAGCGGATGTGTTTGTAAAGCAGTGTGTTGCGCTCTCACACGCGTGTGCAGCGGATGTGTTTGTAAAGCAGTGTGTTGTGTTCTCACACGCGTGTGCAGCGGATGTGTTTGTAGAGCAGTGTGTTGTGTTCTCACACGCGTGTGCAGCGGATGTGTTTGTAAAGCAGTGTGTTGTGGTCTCACACGCGTGTGCAGCGGATGTGTTTGTAAAGCAGCGTGTTGCGCTCTCACACGCGTGTGCAGCGGATGTGTTTGTAAAGCAGTGTGTTGCGTTCCCACACGCGTGTGCAGCGGATGTGTTTGTAAAGCAGTGTGTTGTGTTCTCACACGCGTGTGCACCGGATGTGTTTGTAAAGCAGTGTGTTGTGTTCTCACACGCGTGTGCAGCGGATGTGTTTGTAAAGCAGTGTGTTGTGTTCTCACACGCGTGTGCAGCGGATGTGTTTGTAAAGCAGCGTGTTGTGTTCTCACACGCGTGTGCAGCGGATGTGTTTGTAAAGCAGTGTGTTGTGGTCTCACACGCGTGTGCAGCGGATGTGTTTGTAAAGCAGCGTGTTGCGCTCTCACACGCGTGTGCAGCGGATGTGTTTGTAAAGCAGTGTGTTGCGTTCCCACACGCGTGTGCAGCGGATGTGTTTGTAAAGCAGTGTGTTGTGTTCTCACACGCGTGTGCACCGGATGTGTTTGTAAAGCAGTGTGTTGTGTTCTCACACGCGTGTGCAGCGGATGTGTTTGTAAAGCAGTGTGTTGTGTTCTCACACGCGTGTGCAGCGGATGTGTTTGTAAAGCAGTGTGTTGTGTTCTCACACGCGTGTGCAGCGGATGTGTTTCTAAAGCAGTGTGTTGTGTTCTCACACGTGTGCAGCGGATGTGTTTGTAAAGCAGTGTGTTGTGTTCTCACACGCATGTGCAGCGGATGTTTGTAAAGCAGTGTGTTGTGTTCTCACACGCGTGTGCAGCGGATGTTTGTAAAGCAGTGTGTTGTGTTCTCACACGCGTGTGCAGCGGATGTGTTTGTAAAGCAGTGTGTTGTCTTCTCACACGCGTGTGCAGCGGATGTGTTTGTAAAGCAGCGTGTTGTGTTCTCACACGCATGTGCAGCGGATGTTTGTAAAGCAGTGTGTTGTGTTCTCACACGCGTGTGCAGCGGATGTGTTTGTAAAGCAGTGTGTTGTCTTCTCACACGCGTGTGCAGCGGATGTGTTTGTAAAGCAGTGTGTTGTCTTCTCACACGCGTGTGCAGCGGATGTGTTTGTAAAGCAGAGTGTTGTGTTCTCACACGCGTGTGCAGCTGATGTGTTTGTAAAGCAGTGTGTTGTGTTCTCACACGCGTGTGCAGCGGATGTGTTTGTAAAGCAGTGTGTTGCACTCTCACACGCGTGTGCAGCGGATGTGTTTGTAAAGCAGTGTGTTGTCTTCTCACACGCGTGTGCAGCGGATGTGTTTGTAAAGCAGCGTGTTGTGTTCTCACACGCGTGTGCAGCGGATGTGTTTGTAAAGCAGTGTGTTGTGTTCTCACACGCGTGTGCAGCGGATGTGTTTGTAAAGCAGCGTGTTGTGTTCTCACACGCGTGTGCAGCGGATGTGTTTGTAAAGCAGTGTGTTGTGTTCTCACGCATGTGCAGCGGATGTGTTTGTAAAGCAGCGTGTTGTGTTCTCACACGCGTGTGCAGCGGATGTGTTTGTAAAGCAGTGTGTTGCGTTCTCACACGCATGTGCAGCGGATGTGTTTGTAAAGCAGCGTGTTGTGTTCTCACACGCGTGTGCAGCGGATGTGTTTGTAAAGCAGTGTGTTGTGTTCTCACACGTGTGTGCAGCTGATGTGTTTGTAAAGCAGTGTGTTGTGTTCTCACACGCGTGTGCAGCGGATGTGTTTGTAAAGCAGTGTGTTGCGCTCTTACACGCGTGTGCAGCGGATGTGTTTGTAAAGCAGTGTGTTGCGCTCTTACACGCGTGTGCAGCGGATGTGTTTGTAAAGCAGTGTGTTGTGTTCTCACACGCGTGTGCAGCGGATGTGTTTGTAAAGCAGTGTGTTGCGCTCTTACACGCGTGTGCAGCGGATGTGTTTGTAAAGCAGTGTGTTGTGTTCTCACACGCGTGTGCAGATGTGTGTTCTCACCGGCAGACAGCTGAGATGTTTCCCCAGCGCTGCTCTCAGGCTGATGGCGGCCGTCACGTAGATCTGGATCTGCTGACTGACAGACATCTTCCCCTCAGCGCTTTCAGACAGATTGACGGCGCTCAGAGACACACACACGCCCCACAGCGGACGCCGCTCCATCTTACCTGAACACAAGGACACTGTTTGGCCATCGGTGCTCATGTGTGTTCATCTCACACACACACACACACACACACACACACACACACACACACACACACACACACACACACACACACACACACACACACACACCTGTGAGCTGCAGCTGGCTGAGTTTGTGATACACCAGCGCTGCATCCCGGGAGCTGGTCTGTGACTCCTCCCCCTCGTGCCGTCCTCCAACCAGACGTACCAGCCAGCCCAAGGGGGCGGGTCTCCGCAGGCAGTAGCGAATCAGGTTCCAGGAGAGGGAGCAGATGATGTCAAGCGTGGAGGAGGGAAGGAATCTGGATAAGACGGATAGACACGTCTGCAGACTCACCACAGCTGCCGCGTAATCGCCCTGAGAGACACACAATCACCACCTGATCACACTAATCACAAATATCACGTGTGTGTGTGTGTGTGTGTTTGCTTACGCGGTACAGCTGCAGGTCGGCTTGTTTGCGGTGTCTCCAGAAGCGCACTGACGTGGGCGAGTGAAGGGGCGTGACCGGCTCCCACAGGTACAGCACTCGGACACACCCCCAGACCACGCCCACTCCGCTCAGCAGCCACACCAAGAACCACGGCAACACGCACCACAGCCACGCCCCTAACAGAGAGACAGACATGTGACATCACTTCAGAGAGCACGGCCACATGCCTCACAGCCGCTCCTGAACTCACCGAAGCTCTGCGTCTGTCCGGGCAGAGAGAAGAGCGAGCGTGAGGATCCGTGGGCGGCACTCAGAGCCGCCCCGTCCTCCCCGGAGCCCAGCAGAGAGGGCAGAGGGTTGAGCGACAGGCACAGGAAGGTGAGTGCGCAGAGCAGCAGACGCGAGCGGTCCATCACACCGACGGACGAGGGCGAGTCCGGCTCGCTCTTCACCTGAAACACACAAGCTCCAGTCAGACTGGGCGTGTCCCGGTGTGACCGCGTGTGGGCGGAGCTCAGACGCACCTGCTCGTGCTCCAGTAACGGACTGCCCGGCTCAGAGTCGATGCAGAAGGGCGAGAGCTGAGCGGGAGAGCTGGAGCCCGAGTCAGACGGAGGAGGAGAGATGAAGGCCGCCTCGGGCTTCAGGTCCAGATCATCAGTCACACACACGGACTCTGGCAGACAGACAGAGAGAGACACATCAGTGAGGTCATCGAGCGCCACACGGACTCGTGATAGGCTGCCAGACTCACTGTTCTTCTGGCTGGCCATCTTCAGCGTCAGGTTCTCCTGCCGGAGCTTGTGGTTGACCTGCTGCAGGTATTTGATGTAGTCGATGGCTTTACGCAGAACACCAGACTTGTGCATCTGTCAATCAAAACAGACAGTCAGACCCTCGTGAGGCCACACAAACCTCCCGAGCTCCCAGCATGCAACACACACCTTGGCGTCGTTGCCCATGACGAGGTCGCGCAGCTCCAGGATCTTGTCGTTGATGGACGAGCGGTAACGCTTCTCGATGATGTTGTGCGTCGTGCGGCGCTCGCCCTCTTTCACGACTCCGCCCGGTCCCATGGTAACAGCCATGCCCTGATCCATGGCCACCCTGGCTCCGCCCCCATTGTGGGCGGTGCCCGACGACAGCTGCTTGATTGGCAGCTTGTCTCCGCCCCCCATCACCATGGGAACAGTAGTCAGGATGTTGCTGCTCATCAGCGTCTGTGAAAGAGAGAGCAGAACCATGAAGAGATTTACTTTAATCAGCAGCTCTCAGTGTTATTTCCTCTCTTAAACTACCATACATGCTCAACTACACCAGATATCATCATATAATACAGTAATAGAGCATTATCGTGTGTATCTAACAAACCAATGCATAACTTCAAGCGAGAGGCGCTCCAATCACAATAGAAGTGGGTGGAGTTATGAGGTTTGACAGACAGATTGAGGATCCAATGGAGTTCTGTGGTTTAGTCACAAGCTCTATTTCATACTGTGGCACACCTGACAACCTGTCACTAGTGTGGCGGGGAAACACTGATGTAGAAAACCCTCCCAGAGCACATCGCTTCACCCTTAACTAGCTGATCCTTCTGATTGTGTTCCACACGGACACATGTATCTCTCCTCTCTGAGTCTACACTGATCTCCTGATGAGTTCAGCCTGAGGGACACTAGAGATCGGGGCTTTTCAATCGCATCTGAAATGAGCAGTGCTGGGGTAACTCAATACAAGTAACAGCATTATGTAATCAGATTACTTTTGATGTATCGAGTAAAGTAACGCATTACAGGTAACAGCATTATGTAATCAGATTACTTTTGATGTAACGAGTAAAGTAACGCATTACAGATAACAGCATTATGTAATCAGATTACTTTTGATGTAACGAGTAAAGTAACGCATTACAGGTAACAGCATTATGTAATCAGATTACTTTTGATGTATCGAGTAAAGTAACGCATTACAGGTAACAGCATTATGTAATCAGATTACTTTTGATGTATCGAGTAAAGTAACGCATTACAAGTAACATGCATTATGTAATCAGATTACTTTTTGATGTAAGGAGTAAAGTAACGAGTAAAGTAACTCATTACAAGTAACAGCATTATGTAATCAGATTACTTTTTGATGTAAGGAGTAAAGTAATGAGTAAAGTAACTCATTACAAGTAACGCACATTATGTAATCAGATTACTTTTTGATGTAAGGAGTAAAGTAACTCATTACAAGTAACGCACATTATGTAATCAGATTACTTTTTGATGTAAGGAGTAAAGTAACTAATTACAAGTACCAGCATTATGTAATCAGATTACTTTTTGATGTAAGGAGTAAAGTAACGAGTAAAGTAACTCATTACAAGTAACAGCATTATGTAATCAGATTACTTTTTGATGTAAGGAGTAAAGTAAGGAGTAAAGTAACTCATTACAAGTAACGCACATTATGTAATCAGATTACTTTTTGATGTAAGGAGTAAAATAACTCAATACACGTAACGTGCATTATGTAATCTGATTACTTTTGTGATGTAACGAGTAAAGTAACTCATTACAAGTAACGTACATTGTGTAATCAGATTACTTTTGTGATGTAACAAGTAAAGTAACTCATTACAAGTAACGTACATTGTGTAATCAGATTACTTTTGTGATGTAACGAGTAAAGTAACTCATTACAAGTAACGTACATTATGTAATCAGATTACTTTTGTGATGTAACGAGTAAAGTAACGCATTACAAGTAACGTACATTATGTAATCAGATTACTTTTGTGATGTAAGGAGTAAAGTAACTCATTACAAGTAACGTACATTGTGTAATCAGATTACTTTTTGATGTAAGGAGTAAAGTCACTCATTACAAGTAACGTACATTATGTAATCAGATTACTTTTGTGATGTAACGAGTAAAGTAACTCATTACAAGTAACGTACATTGTGTAATCAGATTACTTTTTGATGTAAGGAGTAAAGTCACTCATTACAAGTAACGTACATTGTGTAATCAGATTACTTTTGTGATGTAACGAGTAAAGTAACTCATTACAAGTAACGTACATTATGTAATCAGATTACTTTTGTGATGTAACGAGTAAAGTAACGCATTACAAGCAACATACATTATGTAATCAGATTACTTTTGTGATGTAACGAGTAAAGTAACGCATTACAAGTAACGTACATTGTGTAATCAGATTACTTTTTGATGTAAGGAGTAAAGTCACTCATTACAAGTAACGTACATTATGTAATCAGATTACTTTTGTGATGTAACGAGTAAAGTAACTCATTACAAGTAACGTACATTGTGTAATCAGATTACTTTTTGATGTAAGGAGTAAAGTCACTCATTACAAGTAACGTACATTGTGTAATCAGATTACTTTTGTGATGTAACGAGTAAAGTAACTCATTACAAGTAACGTACATTATGTAATCAGATTACTTTTGTGATGTAACGAGTAAAGTAACGCATTACAAGTAACATACATTATGTAATCAGATTACTTTTGTGATGTAACGAGTAAAGTAACGCATTACAAGTAACGAGCATTATGTAATCAGATTACTTTTGTGATGTAACGAGTAAAGTAACTCATTACAAGTAACGTACATTGTGTAATCAGATTACTTTTGTGATGTAACGAGTAAAGTAACGCATTACAAGTAACAGCATTATGTAATCTGATTACTTTTGTGATGTAAGGAGTAAAGTAACTCATTACAAGTAACAGCATTATGTAATCTGATTACTTTTGTGATGTAAGGAGTAAAGTAACTCATTACAAGTAACGTACATTATGTAATCAGATTACTTTTGTGATGTAACGAGTAAAGTCACTCATTACAAGTAACGTACATTATGTAATCAGATTACTTTTGTGATGTAACGAGTAAAGTCACTCATTACAAGTAACGTACATTGTGTAATCAGATTACTTTTGTGATGTAACGAGTAAAGTAACTCATTACAAGTAACGTACAGTGTAATCAATTACTTTTGTGATGTAAGGAGTAAAGTAATGCATTACAAGTAACAGCATTATGTAATCAGATTACTTTTTGATGTAAGGAGTAAAGTAACGAGTAAAGTAACTCATAACAAGTAACGTGCATTATGTAATCAGATTACTTTTTGATGTAACGAGTAAAGTAACTCATTACAAGTAACGTACATTATGTAATCAGATTACTTTTGTGATGTAACAAGTAAAGTAACGCATTACAAGTAACGAGCATTATGTAATCAGATTACTTTTTGATGTAACGAGTAAAGTAACTCATTACAAGTAACGTGCATTATGTAATCAGATTACTTTTTGATGTAACGAGTAAAGTAACTCATTACAAGTAACGTACATTATGTAATCAGATTACTTTTGTGATGTAACAAGTAAAGTAACTCATAACAAGTAACGTGCATTATGTAATCAGATTACTTTTTGATGTAACGAGTAAAGTAACTCATTACAAGTAACGTACATTATGTAATCAGATTACTTTTGTGATGTAACAAGTAAAGTAACTCATTACAAGTAACAGCATTATGTAATCAGATTACTTTTTTGACGTAACTACAATTTAATAACACAAATGCATTTATTTACAGCCAAAGAAGTTACTGCAGATGAAGTATTTTCTAGAACAACAGTCACAATAACAGCTGAATTACAGTTATTGACTATAGTGGACAGATGATCAATCAGAATCAACACTTGGACAGTTTAACAGTGATATGACTCCTTAGATGCTACAACGGTTTTTTACCTGCAAGAGTCTCCTAGGATAGAAGGAATGGATGGATATTCCGGAACAACTTGATATTTCTGACTGGCCGTCGGCCATCTTGGTTTGGAGAAAGAAAAAATGTCCACATACAAAGGCTTGCCACTTGGTGGCAGTGTATAGGGCGATGCACTAGGGTCCACTGTAGTGGTTGATGTGCAACTGTGCCATCAAAACCCATGTGCACGCAATAAAATGCTTTAATATCTGAGTGACCTCTACGTGTAAAGCGGTCAGATTCATAATCAAAAGAAAGAAAGAAAACTATATTGGCTATCAATATTTACTGACAACAATGTAGCACATGTATAAGCAGTTAAAGCTGTATGTGTATGTCATGTGACGTACAGGAACCTGCAGTGCGGTGGTCTGGATGGGCGCAGTGAGGGTGGTGATGCCCGTCGGGTTCTGTACGGTGGAGAGGACCTGCGTCCCGTCCGGCTTCAGTGTGGTCAGAACCAGAGAGTCCGTCTTCAGGATCTGAGGCTGGTGCACCAACACCTGAGGGCATGTGCGCGCTGTACGTTACATACAGTGGGGAATTGCAGCAGGGAATTGTGGGTAAGCGTGTGACGTACGGGCACTTGTTGAGACATGGTGTGCATGGGCGTCGTCGACAGCGTCTGGATGGTCTGGCCGGACGGAGTCAGCAGACGCTGGTGCTGGATCGTCATTGGCTGGACCTGCGGTGATGTCACAATGCTCTGCATCTGCGGCTGGAGGACTGAGAGGACACACAGCTGTGTGAACAGCGCTCGTGTGTGTGTGTGTGTGTGTGTGTGTGCGTGCTCCTCACGTGAGTGTGTGTGTGTGTTTCTCACCCTGGAAGCCCGTGGCGTGGTTCTGCTGGCAGATCACCTGGTTCTGGATGAATCGGGACTGTGTGGCGGTCGGCGTGAGCATCACCGTCTGCGGCTGCGCCTGCGTCTGCACGGCCAGCGTCTGCATGGGGAACGTCTGCACCTGACCAATCAGAGCACTGCGTGAGATGCCACCGCATAACCAACAGCGGCTCGCACCTGGGTGAGCGCGAGGGGTGTGGTCAGAGTTGAGGGGGTGTGGCCATGTGAGAGGTCAGAGTTGAGGGGGTGTGGTCAGAGTTGAAGGGGTGTGGTCAAAGAATGAGGGGGTGTGGCCAGGCTCACCTGTGTGATGGGGTGGTCATACATGAGGGGGTGTGGCCATGTGAGTGGTCAGCAGGTGATGGGTGTGGTCAGAGTTGAGGGGGTGTGGTTAAATTATGAGGGGGTGTGGCCAGGCTCACTTGTGTGATGGGGTGGTCATACATGAGGGTGTGGTCATGTGTGAGGGGTGTGGCCAGGCTCACCTGTGTGATGGGTGTGGTCATGCATGAAGGGGTGTGGCCGTGTGTTTGGTCAGCAGGTGATGTAGTCAGAATTACAGGGGTGTGGTCAGCAGAGAGGGTGGGTGTGGTCAGGCTCACCTGTGTGATTGGCTGTGGTCGTGGCTGCAGCAGTGGTGGTGTGCGTGTCTGTGTCTGTATCGGGGTCGGTGTCTGTATCTGCGTCTGGCTGCTGGTCTGTACAGGTGTGTGTGGCGGGGTCAGTATGGCGCTGGGGACCGTCTGTGGGAGGGGCCTCACAGGGGCCACAGAGCCGCCGCCCATCTGATCCTCGAAGAGATCCGGGAAATCCACCTGATTACTGACGAACTGCAGCATCTCTGACAGACACAAGCACACACAATATTATAACATGCATGTTGTATTGTGCCCCTGACCCTGACCTTTGACCTGTGATGATAAGATGAAGGTCAGTGACTCAAGGCCAGTGCTGATAACACACACCAGACCTTGAGACACAGTTTCTGGTGTTTGAGGTGCTGATTTATGGCAGTAATGAGTGATACGGTCACACCTGCAGCACCATACACACGCCACAGCTCGCACAGGACACGCCCAACCAGAGCATCCTGTTCCACCACACCAATCCCAGGGGTGATCACATGACTGTAGAAAGATGGCAGCATCATTATTGTATTCTCACACAGAGATTGGTAGATCTATTAGTGAAATCTGTTGACTTTATCAATCTGTGTGTCATTATATGCCAACGGTGAGCGCTCAAACATGGGGAATAAGCACTTCTGCTGTGTCTCGGACTCAAGTTTGCTCGCCTGTAACTCCAGAAGTACTAAAGATATCTCAATATCCTTCTAGAGTCTGCTTCTTAATGAACTTTACTGTTGGTTTCTTCATTTTAAAGGCTGTCGATGGTTCAGTCCCAGAGATGTGAGGATCTCAAAGCGGCTCCAGGAGTAAAATGGTCATATTTTCACTGGTCAAAACCCTAATGTGGGTCTCTTTGCACACAGATGATACCTATTTAACTCTAAAAGTGTTCAAGATATCTCAATATCCTTCTGGATTGTCATTCTTATGAAACTTTTCTTTTGAAATATTCATTTTTAAGGCCCTCGATGGCTCAATCCCAGAGATATGGAGACCTCAACACAGCTCCGTGGTCAATTTGTTGAATTTTACCCATTCTCTGGGATTGAAAACCAATTGTGGCTCACTTTGCACACAGCTGATACGCATTTAAAGAGGAATGTCTGAAGAATAACTAATGTTTAAAGTAAAGTTTCCCTCTAGGAAAAGATTTCTTGAGTTTCTGAAACTGCTTGAGGCACATTAACCTGCTCTCAAACATGTTTATAATAATCTATATCTGAATCAGTTTCAGGGATATCTGGAAGATTGTGTTCATATTAACAGCTTCTGAAGAATTCAAACGCATCGGATCGAACCATACAGGGCCTTAAAAATAAAGATACCCAAAGAAAAGTTTCGTAAGAACAAGAATCTAGAAGGACATTGAGATATCTTGAACACTTCTTGAGTTAAAGACATGTTAACTTCAGGAAAACGTTTGTTTTTGGCTCTCACGAGGTGTGTTGTGTCATGTTTTCCAATATCAAAACTGAATTAATCTCTAGTTTCAGTGTTATTTATCCTGCAGATATTCCTCTTTAAACACAATAACTATCAGCCGTCTAAAACGTGATTCAAACAAATTGACCATGGAGTCACATTGGACTCCCTATATCTCTGGGACTGAACCATACAGGGCCTTAAAAATAAAGATACCCAAAGAAAAGTTTCGTAAGAACAAGAATTTAGAAGGATTTTGAGATATATTCAACACTTTTAGAGTCACAGGTACACAAACTTTAGAAAAGGAACATCTATGGGTTTTTGACCAGTGAAAATATGACCATTTTACTCCTGGAGCCGCTTTGAGATCCTCACATCTCTGGGACTGAACCATCGACGGCCTTTAAAATGGAGAACCCAACAGCAAAGTTCATTAAGAAGCAGAATCTAGAAGGATATTGAGATATCTTTAGTACTTCTGGAGTTACAGGCGAGCAAACTTGAGTCCGAGACACAGCAGAAGTGCTTATTCCCCATGTTTGAGCGCTCACCGTTGGCATATAATGACACACAGATTGATAAAGTCAACAGATTTCACTAATAGATCCACCAATCTCTGTGTGAGAACACAATAATGATGCTGCCATCTTTCCACAGTCATGTGATCACCCCTGAGATTGGGCTCCAGAGCTCATTCTGAGGGGCGTTTCATACTCTGGCCCTCATCACGGGTCACATTTGGATGCGTTTGGTTAATTAACGCGGTAGTAAATCATCTTTAGCATTAGCTGAGAGAGTAAGTGAGAGAGAGTGTGTGTTTGTGTGTGTGTGTGTGTGTGTTCTTTCACACACTGATGTAAGTGTGATGATGATGATCCAGAATATTCCAGAAGAGCATCAGACTACTCACTATCACATCAATGTGCGAATGACAGTAATAATCCCCACACACACACACACACACACACACACACACACACACACACACACTGTTTCTGTCATGTGATCTTCCACAGATCAGAGCTTGTGTTTGTATAGATTGACCCTAACCCAATAGCCAACAACACATCATACGGGTCAAAATTACACATTATTCTTTTATGCCAAAAATCATCAGGATATTAAGATCATGTTCCATGAAGAGATTTGGTCAATGTTCACATCATAACTGTGTTATTAGTAGTAATATTCATCGATATGGGGTATTTAGATGTTTTTGCTCCCTCAGATTCCAGATGTTGTCCTATCCTAACAAACCACACATCAGTGGAGAGATGATTTATTTCAACATGTCATTATTTCAGCAGATAATGTATAAATCTGATTATTTGTAAAAATGGACCCTTATGACTGGTTTAGTGGTCGATAGTTATTGGCAGTTGGCTTGTGTTTTAACACTATTAGGTTAGGCTATATTATGTGTTTTATTGTGATGTTTTTGGTTTTGTTTTATGGTGGTTTTACACAAATAAAACCCCAACACTAATAATAACCCTAATGAGAACTATAACCCTAATGACATCATCAACACCAGCACTAATAATAACACAGAATACACCAAACACAACACGACACAGCAGCACAGGCGTAAATAAACACACACACACGGCTATAAACACATCCTCCTCATCTCCTCTTCTCTCACCGTCGATGTCCCCCAGGGTGAACTCGTCGCCCAGCTCGGATAGGCTCGGGTCCATCGTGTCCATGAACTCGGTGGCGTCCATCCTCGCGCCTTTAATCGCGGTTTATTCCCTCCTCAGAACTCAAAACATCCGCAGATCCGGAGGAGCGATCACCGACCAGACGCCGCCATCTTGCGCCTCGGCATTGACGTCATTCACAAACAAGCGCTTGTCAATGACGCGCTCCTCTGATTGGCTCGCGCTCGGCGATGGCTGTCGTAAGATCGGGCGCTGTCGACCAATCAGATCGGCCTCTCGAGCGTGGCCTGATAGTACGTCGATGAGCAGAGGCGCTTTAGTCATTTGCATTGGACCCTCCCCCTCAGACCAAACCCCGCCCACACCGCGCTAAGTGAATGAAGACCGTTATGAATATGTAATGAGAAGGTAGCGGGTTGGCTAGAGGTCTGATGAATATGTAAATATAGTGTGACGTTACATCATTATCAGCGTCATCTTCACACAGCGGTTAAGAAAACACTGCAAAAGTTAAATATTTACTATAGTATAATAAAAAATAATTCTGAAATATATCTGTGATGTCAGTTTGACATGTTTTGTAAGATTAGAAAAGGTTATGTTTATATGTCAACTTGATAACACACAATAAAAGAACACGCGGAAGATCATTGTTATTGTTATATTATTACTAGTTTCTGTCTTATGACCCATAATAAAGTGAAATTGTACTCATATATCAGTAAAACGTTGAAAATACATCACAAATTCACCCCGAAACATAATAATACAAAGTAAAATAGCACATTTGTCTTAATAAAACACTGTTAATGAAGAGGGAATGTGTTTCTGAGAATAAAATGATGAATTTAATAATCTTTAACTGATGAAAACATGTTTGATGAATGAAGACATGAGTCTCGCTCATGTTCACGCGTGTTTATTTGTGTTCGGCTGCTTCAGGAAACAAACACACAGTGTTCAGTCAGTCCGATCTCACTAAACCAACACACACACACTGAACGCAGGTTTATAGGTAAAAGCTAGTAAAAGTGTAAATGTGATGGTGTAAGAGCACTGCATTAAAGGGACACTCCACTTTTTTTGAAAAAAGGCTCATTTTAGAGTTAAATAGTTGAGTTTTACCGTTTTTGAATCCATTCAGCCGATCTTTGTATCTGCACTGTTAGCATACATCATTGATTCTGATCAGCCCATTAGCATCTCATTCAAAAAATGACCAAAGACACTTTCAATATTTTTCCTATTTAAAACTTGACTCTTCTACAGTTTCATCGTGCGCTAAGACCAACTGAAAATGAAAAGTTGCGATTTTTACACCTATATGGCTCTACTTTCTCATTCCTGTGTAATAGTGGCGGATCTTCGCGGCCGTACCATGATGATGATGTATGCTAAGCTATGCTAACAGTGCTACCGCCAGATACAAAGATCGGCTGAATGGATTCAAAAACGGTAAAACTCAACTATTTAACTCTAGGGGACTTGTAAAATGAGCCTTTTTTCCAAATGAGTTTAGACTTTTCTCAAAATGTAACGAGTTTTCAGTCGTTTCGAGGGTTTTTCTCGAAAGAAAACGACTTTATTCTTGAAATGTAATGATTTTATTCACATTTTATTTAGACTTTTATCAAAATGTAACGAGTTTTCAGTCATTTCGAGGGTTTTTCCTCGAAAGACAACGACTTTATTCTTGAAATGTAATGATTTTATTCACATTTTATTTAGACTTTTATCAAAATGTAAAGAGTTTTTCTCAAAAC
The DNA here is from genome assembly GCA_023566225.1 of Romanogobio albipinnatus. Classification (NCBI taxonomy): domain Eukaryota; kingdom Metazoa; phylum Chordata; class Actinopteri; order Cypriniformes; family Gobionidae; genus Romanogobio; species Romanogobio albipinnatus. The sequence goes on from CM042240.1 coordinate 891,104, forward strand.
GCACAACTTTATTCTCGAAATTTAATGATTTTATTCACATTTTATTTAGACTTTTCAAAATTTAACACGTTTTTTCTCAAAACGCACAACTTTATTCTCGAAATTTAATGATTTTATTCACATTTTATTTAGACTTTTATCAAAATTTTCTAGGGTTTTTCTCAAAACAACTTTATTCTCGAAATTCAATTATTTTATTCTCAACATTTTTAGACTTTTCTCAACATTTTACGAGTTTTTCTTATAACACAACAACTTTATTCTCAACATTTTATTCTTGAAATGTAATGATTTTATTCACGTTATTTAGACTTTTCTCAAAATTTAACACGGTTTTTCTCAAAACGCACAACTTTATTCTCGAAATTTAATGATTTTATTCACATTTTATTTAGACTTTTCTCAAAATGTAACGAGTTTTCAGTCATTTCGAGGGTTTTTCCTCGAAAGACAACGACTTTATTCTTGAAATGTAATGATTTTATTCACGTTATTTAGACTTTTCTCAAAATTTAACGAGTTTTTCCTCGAAAGACGACTTTATTCTCGAAATTCAATTATTTTATTCTCAACACTTTTAGACTTTTCTCAATTTTTTTTTTAGAAAGTTAAAAAAAAAGTGGAGTGTTCTTTTAATGTCCAGCTTCACTTGTTCCAGTAGATCTCGTAGGAGTTGCGCTCCTGGTGTCCGTTTGCCGAGCGCACTCTCTCCTTCACCACTCTGATGACCAGTCCTCCGGCCAGGGCGATTCCCACCACCGCTCGCCCCATCTCCGTCAGGAGGCGTGCGGTCGAACTGGAGGAGGCAACACCAGCACTGACGGCTCCACCCTCTAGAGCCGCCCTTACAGCCTCGCCTGCCCCCACAGCCTCGCCTGCCCCCACAGCTCCGCCCACTCCTGCAGCCACGCCCACTCCTGCAGCCACGCCCACCACGGCCACGCCCATGGCTCCCACCTGCTGCAGTGCTTCCAGCGCCGCCTCCCGGGGGCCAGGGGCCTCAGCTCCGACCAGTGCTCCCACTGACCCTCCCACCACTCCTCCCGCCGCCGCCCCCAGAGCCACCGCCGTCTTCCCGCTCGCAGCCGCTACCACAGTCCCGAACGCCAGGCCTACGCCTGCACATCCTCCGCCCACCAGCCCCGCCGCGCCGCCCATGGCCAGAGGGGCCGCGGCTCCGAGAAGGGCCCCGACCGCCACACCCGTGGCCCCGGCTGCCACCAGCACCTTCAGGCGCTCCAGAACCTTCCCGGAGAGGGCGGCTTCGGTTCTCACGCGGCTCAGGGCGGAGCGCAGCGCCTGACGTCTGCTGACGGCCATGCCACTTCCTGTCCGGCCCCGCCACACTGAAACACAGGGGACCGCAGTCAGAACACTCTGCATTACGCTCATCAGCCTTCACACGCTTTAGAGATTACAGTCAATATGCCTGAAATAATCCAAACACTACAAACACCACTCTATTCTAAGTTTTTCTCAAAACATTTTATTTATAAATTTTTGTCTCGAAACAACTTTATTCTTGAAATTTTATGATTTTATTCACATTTTATTCCCAAAATGTAATGATTGTATTCACATTTTATTTAGATATTTCTCAAAATGTAACGAGTTTTCCTCGAAACGACTTTATTCTCAAAATGTTATGATTTTATTCACAACATTTTATTTCAAATTTTCTCAAAATTTAACGTTTTTCTCAAAACAACTTTATTCTTGAAGTGTAATGATTTTATTCACATTTTATTTAGACTTTTATAGAAATTTAACATGGCGTTTCACAAAACGCACAACTTTATTCTCAAAATGTTATGATTTTATTTACAACATTTTATTTAAACTTTTCTCAATTTAACGAGTTTTTCTCAAAAAGACTTTATTCTCGAAATGTAATGATTTTATTCACATTTTATTGAGACTTTTATAGAAATTTAACAAGTTTTTCTCGAAAGACAATGACTTTATTCTTGAAATGTAATTATTTTATTCACAACATTTTATTTAGACTTTTTTCTCAAAATGTAACGAGTTTTTCTCAATATTTTATGAGTTTATTCCCAACATTTTATTTAGACTTTTCTCAAAATTTAACAAGTTTTTCTCAAAACACGACTTTATTCTCGAAATTTAATGATTTTATTACATTTTATTTAGACTTTTATAGAAATGTAAAAAGTTTTCAGTTGTTTCGAGGGTTTTTCTCGAAAGACATTGACTTTATTCTCGAAAGTTATGATTTTATTCACATTTTATTTAGACTTTTATAGAAATGTAACAAGTTTTCAGTCGTTTCGAGGGTTTTTCTCGAAAGACAACGACTTTATTCTTGAAATTTAATGATTTTATTCACAACATGTTATTTAGACTTCTCTCAAAATTTAACAAGTTTTTCTCGAAACAACTTTAATTCTCAAAATTGAATGATTTTATTCACATTTGATTCCCGAAATGTAATGATTTTATTCACATTTTAATTAGACTTTTATAGAAATTTAACATGTTTTTCCTCGAAAGACGACTTTATTCTCAATATTTTATTCTCGAAATTTAATGATTTTATTCACATTTTATTTAGACTTTTCTCTAAATGAAACAAGTTTTCAGTCGTTTCGAGGGTTTTCCTCGAAAGACAACTACTTTATCCTTGAAATTTAATGATTTTATTCACAACATTGTTATTTAGAATTTTCTAAATTTCTAAAGTTTAATCTCGCATTATAATGACTTCTCGCGATGGATCTTTTTTTTTTGTTATTGCTTGGCCCTAATCCTCTTCCGTAGTAAACATTTTGATGCGCTAAACCTTTTTTCGCAAAAAAAATCCTTGTTTTAAGCATAAACTCACTTTTGATCAATGTTTTAGAAAACGCGAGATACGTCTTTTAGCATCTGTACTTGGTTTGGTCATTGATCAATCTGTCTGTATTATAAATGTTTATATATTTGTATCTATATGTCTGTATTATAAATGTTTATATATTTGTATCTATATGTCTGTATTATAAATGTATCTTGATTTAGGATTGTTTGTATATTTATAGTGTAAAACAGGGACTCACTTCTGGCAGTGCGGCGCTGCTGCTCGTCCCGTATGGCGCGCTCGGCCTGCAGGAACAGGTTGTTGGTGTAGCACGCTCCGCCCGCGTCCTCCACCGTCTTCTGCACCGCCTCCAGCAGGTGGCGCACCTGCGAGCGGTTCTCCGGCGCTCTGTTGTTGAAGACGCAGTAGCGTCCGCCGCAGCGCCGCAGCAGGACCGCCAGGGGCTCCGGGGCGGACCCCAGGAACCCCTCCATCCCGCCTCCATCCTCCAGCTCGTCTCCGCGCGTGAACAGCACCACCGTGTGGCGGAGCGCCTCCTCGCCGAACACGCGCAGCATCTCCGCCACGGCCCGGTCCTCGTCCTCCGTGAAGCGGCCCAGGGGCAGCACCAGCAGGAAGGCGTGGGGGCCCGGGGCCGTCAGCGCCACACACCTGGCCATCTCAGTGTGAACGTGGCCCTCGGAGAACCGAGTGTCGCAGAACCCCGGCATATCCACCACCAGAACCCTCTTCATCCACTCCTCTTCCTCCGCCCAGCCACACTCACACGCGCGCGTCACTGAACTCGCACGCAGCGCAGACAGGAAGTGACGTCGCCCTAAGATGGTGTTTCCTGTGGCGCTCTTGCCTGAGCCCGTGCGGCCAATCAGAACGAGTCTCAGCTCCGCCCTATCGCTCTCCTCCTCCTCCTCCTCCTCAGATCCAGACTGATCTGGAATCAGAACCACAAGCCATCATCTAATACTTCATATATTATTACCATTTAATGAACTACACAATAACATCATTTAAATATATTAATACATATATTTACATAAATGTTAATTAAAAAAATTACAGTTTTTCTACCTTATAAGAAAGAAAAGGATGTAGAATATAAATGACAGTATATTATAGTTCTTTCAAAACTCCTTAAAAAAATTAAGGTTTTGTAACATTGAGAACTTGTTGAACAAGTTGCAGTTTCATAATCTTATGAGAACTGAAAATATGCATAATTTGGTAGTACTGATAATAAACATCATCAGTCTGATAACATGTCACAAAATTAATACACTTGTCAAATAATGGGGTTAAAATTTAGAAAATGTAGATGTTTTAAATTAAAATAGTATTTTTTATACATATAAAAAAATGGGGTTAAAAAATGTGATTTACCAAAGTTAACTATTTTTTCCCCATATATTAATAATGTTGGTTATTTTATTAAGAGTTTATACTCAAATGTTTTCCGTCTAATGGCCACTAAAACAGAAAATAAACAGTAGATGTTTAGTTATTTATGCAAATCCTAAGGTTGTAGAAACGCACTTTTAACGGTTTTAACGAACTTTTAACGGTTTTAACGAACTTTTAACGGTTTTAACGAACTTTTAACGGTTTTAACGAACTTTAACGGTTTTAACGTTCTCAGAATCGTTGTGTGACAGAATATTTTCTAGGATTATTGATTTGTTATCAGAACCATGAAGCAGATATTGTTATGAGGAACACATGTAAATAATCAAAGTTGATCTGTTTACACACACACACACACACACACACACACACACACACTCACACACACACACACACACACACACACACACACACACACACACACACACACACACACACACACACACACACACACACACACACACACACACACACACACACACACACACACACACACACACACACTCCGTTAGTGACACACAGAAGCAGGTATGGGTCCATGTTGATGTTTACACACCTGGAAAAGCGTTCCCAGACATGATGCTGGCGCCAGATTCACACTGACGGAGTTTCTGACGGACTCTCGGCGCTTCTGCGGGGTTTGTTGTTCTTTAGTTCAGAGGCTCGTTCTGCGCAGGAGCGGAAAATCAAACGTCATCCGTCAGAGCGCGAGAGGAGAGCGTTTGGCGCCACCGGCCGGAGAAACTTCCACAGGTTCATAAAGCGGCAGAAACTGATCAAATGTTGGAGGAGGACAGTTATTCATCTGACTAAGGCTTTGGAGCAGAGGCAGAAGTGTGGATTATATATGCTTGTATCGATTAAAGCAACAGATTTTGTGTGAAAATCATATAAATGTACGGGGTGGCGAGTGGTTCTTTTATCCCACAGACACACGGGGCCACAGTATTGATAAAAATACAGCTAAAATGCTGCCAACCGATTAATCATGATTAATCGCATTGTGCACTGTGTATAATTATTATGTGTAGGCCTATATATAAATATACACACACATGCATGTATATATTTAAGGAAAAAAAAGTTTTATTTATAAATAAAATATTTATTTTTATATATAATATAAATATATATACAACATGCACATTTCTTAAATGGGATTGACAGCCCTTTTGAATAATGTCCAAGTTGTTTAAAACAATAACTTTAGCAAAGTTTGTACTATTTTCTGGTTATTTTAATAAATAAATGAATTTGTTTTTATTCAATAAATATGCTGTCATTAAAATGTTCATTTTTAAAATACAGAAAAAAGATTCTGAAAGCTTTGGAGATCCCACAGTAATTTAATATAGATTTACAGTAGTGATGATATTTTCTTATACGATATGATTAATATCATATTTTTAAATATGATGGTTTCATTATAAATATGGTGATTATGTCCCCCAACCATGCATGTCATGTCGACATTATCATGTTAATTATTGTGTATATACCATACTTTTACATATTTATTCATATTTACATATTTGATTTGCATTGCATTCTAAAGCTGTAAGTTGAGGAGACAGCAGTCCGATCACAGTTTAACACCGCTTTGAGAGACCATAAAGAAGTTGAATAAATCTGTAAACACAACGGTCATATGATCTACATCAATGTTAAAATCACAGACAATCAGTGCTTTTTTCAACAGTGAGTAATAACCTTTCAAAGATAAATCTCTGCTTCACTATTGGGAAATATCTCAAATCAATTATGAATTTAAAATAAGATATTGGGTAATCTTTATGCTGAAATAATGCAAATAATAGTATAGTTTGACAAACTTAAAATCAGTCAGTTAATTTATTTTATATTCTAAGAAAAATGTTTTAATTTGTCTCACTTCTGACTTGGCTAGATTAGTGATTTGAAGCCTAACGAAACACTGATCTCCATCATGGTGACTTCAACACAATTACAGTGGTAATTAATACATTTCCTACAGTGGCATGATTAAATGCAACTTTATAATGTGAAATCACAGTAAAATAAGAGCAGTTACTGTGATGCCAGTGTCATTCTGCTGTAGATTAACAGCAATTCATAAGAAAATGACCCAGCATGCATTCATTTCACTGTACATTTCTGACTAGTCATTTATCATAAAACAATATTCTATAATTATGTAAAATCCTAGCTTTTTTATTCTCAGTGTACACACACACACACACACACATATACAGAACAAGCAAACTTTTGGAAAAAAAAAACCATTATATATTATTTCTATATCTCAGATCCGAAGCTTTTGTAGATTTCTGCTGATCGTTGGGATGTTTTCATCCACTTGTGTCTCTTCCACCTCTTTTCTCACAGCCTTGTATCTCTGCCTATAATAACGCTTACACTCTTTTAAATGTTGGTCCTTCTTTGTCAGCTGCTCCTCCAGCTCTTTAATTCTCAGGTCTTTTTCCCGCCCGGATAGTTTCAGTTCTTTAATGGTTTCCTCCAGTTTGGTCATTTCTCCAGTAAACGTGGCGGTTAATTCCAGCATCTTCTGATTGTATTGTTGTCTAAGCTCTTCTTCCTTGTCCTTCAGCATTTCTTCCACATGCTCAAACATGTCACTGGTGTAATATTTATCCTCATTCATGTGCAGCATGCATTCGACCTTATCCAGGAACTCCAACACTTGCTTGCGATCATGATCTGTTGTGTTGTCGAACACATGATAGCGTCCGCCGCATGATCTGAGGAGCTGTTTCACATCCTCATGCGCTTCACTCAGTGTCTTCTCAAAGCTTTCTGTGAGTTTATCCCCGTGAGTGAAGAGGACGATTGTGTGTTTGTCTGCTTCTTCTCCGAATACAGCTCTGATCTTCTCCACGGAGAGTCTCTCTTCTTCAGTGAACGGTCCAGGCTTAATGACCAGGATGATGGCGTGAGGTCCAGGTGCCGTCATGTTGACACATTTACTCATCTCCTTGATGATCTCTTTCTCTGACAGTGTGGTATCAAAGATGCCTGGACAATCCACCAGCTCCAGCTGACGGCCGGCCACTTCTCCAGATTTCTTCCCGCACGCTTTAGTAACAGAAGAAGCGCTTTGGGCGGCTCGGAACGCGTTTCTGCCCAGGATGGTGTTTCCTGAAGAACTTTTCCCAGCTCCGGTCTTTCCTACAAGCACCATCCTTCTCAAGGACACTGAACCATCAGGAGAAACAAAGCAGATTTTAAACGCAGAAAATATGCAGAATGCATCAATGACCTTTTCTACAATAAATGATATCAAGTGACCAGATGTACACTTACAATTTGGATGTTCAAAATCAAAACTGCCCCTTCTTTTCCTTGTCTGATCATCATCAGGGCCTAAAAAAGGGAAAACATTTGAAAACACAAGAGCCTAAATGATCACAGGAAAGGCATTGACTTCTTTAAGAACTCAAAGTAAGTCCTGTTTAAGGGTTTAGCGTTCATGGCAACACAATTTACTCATTTAATTCTGGCCTTAGACTCTTTTGGTACACTCTCAAAAAGGATGTGTTAATTTTTTACACTTTTTTGTGTTAGTGCTATTTTAACACATTTAGTGTAATTTTATGTCGAATGTGTGTAAAAAGAAAACTAAAGGAAAGGAAAGAAAAGAGAAACAGTGTATCCAACACAAAATGTGTTAATTTTCATCTAATCACAAGGTGCGTTTACACAGTTAGCGTCCGCTCCTGCTTTAAGTTAGCATTACTGGTAACTGGTTATTATTACTGGTTATTCTCCATTCAGGAGAGGCGGTGCAGGTGCTGCTCTTGTCATAACAAACACAGTTACAGGAGCCAGAGAAACTAGCATTAAAACATCAAGAGTCAAACTGCTCAACTGACCAGCATGATGGTGACATCAAACCAAACTATTATTATTCTCAATAAATCATCAACATCTAAACCTCTGTTAATCTCAATAAGAGCTTCTGTAGACGTCTGACAGAATAAAGTCAGTCTGGTTAGTAATGCGTGAAGCTGGTAATGAAGCTGGCTACTTTTGCACTATGAAGGCTAATTCTACGCTTAATCAGTATATATATATATATATATATATATATATATATATAACAGATGGGTGCTTTTATTTGTCTTCTTTCAGCTTCAAATGGAGGAAACATCAAAAGTACTGGTTACATTTCTTCTAAGTTATTGATGCTTGTAAATGTCAATTACCCTGTGCTTAAATCAATATTCACATCATTGAATTTCATAATGTTAATGTACCAGTCAAGTTCATAAATTACGTATTTAACTAGACACACAGGTGTGTTAAGAAATAACACACTGGGTTGTGTTGATTTGAACACATCCTTTTTGAGAGTGTAGTGCTAACATGTCAAATGAAAAAGACCCTTCCTTATTTCAACAGAGCATTTTCACACTTTAGAAGACGACTTAAACTGTAAATAACAAAATATAAATGATGTTTAGATTTAATAAGCTAGACACAGTCCACCATAAAAACGAAAGTAAACAAATAGGCTACGAGCAATCAGAAGAACATATTTCTGCTAAATATCTGTATAAATAGCCTGAAATACAAGTGAAAGTTACCTTCTGTCTCTGCTGAGGTACTTGAAGACGACATGGTTTAGATTCTGTGTAAATTACAGCGATAAAGGCGATCTCTCGGACATTCGCGTGACGGGAAATGGCGGCGGCTCCTGTAAGTGAACGTGAGAGTCGGTTCCCTTTAGTATATTAATACAAGACAGAAGAAGAATATCCTTTCACTACACGGTTCAGCCACTAGTGGAGTGTGTGTGGTCGAGCAGTGTGGCGAAAGGATCATATTATATATAATAACAGACAATATTTGCTATGTTTTTAAGTGTGATTTGCTTGGAATGGATTTATTTTGGATAGTTAAATAAAATGTTCAATACACATGTGTAATGTTAGTAATGGTTTTACACTACACAATGGTTGAAAATGGACAAACCAGCGGTTGGGTTAAATGTTTTTTATTTAACTCAACTGTTGTTTAATAATTACTGTATTGCTTGCTTAAAATGAACCCAACGTGTGTTGGTTAAGTCTAAAATAATTCAACAATAAACATTATATTGCTTATTAATAAATGTTCACCTTTTGATTATTATTGTTGCCTCTAGTAATTATGTGTCTGATTTTTAATTTCCAACCTAATTTGGGTTAACTTTAAGCCAGCCGTATATAGTGATTTTGAAACAATAGTTGGGTTAAATAAAACTACTCAGCAGGTTGGGCTTTTTTTATGTTAATCAGGGACAAATACATTAATAATACATAAAAATATGTAAAAATACGCCAGATTTAGCCAACAATGGCTAATTTTCCTCCGTAGTCCCTTGGCAGGTTGATGTTAAGGACGGGGACCATACAAAACAAAAGCAGAGAAAGTACTATACCAAAATGTCTATAAATGATCATGATTTTGATTTAACAGTAACCCTTTTTTACGGTTTTTTTGAGAAACCACAATGACCTGTTATGTGTTTTAATTCTTTCAGCTCCGTTGGAAGTATATTCCACTCATGTGTTCCTCTGAGAGCAAAAGATAACTGACCAAAAGTAGTTCTTGGCAGTGGTACATTACATTATAATCACCCCTAGAACCGGCTCATGTACACCGTCCTGTTCTCTGACCAGTATAATCCTTAAAAACAGGTGGAGCAAAACCACTGAAAATCTTAAAAACAAGTACTAAGTCAGCAAATTGCATGAAATGTTCCCAACTTAAAATGCAAAATTAAACACTAAAATGGTGAAAAATCTGCTTTTTATCTAGAATCTTGAGAGTTTGTTTATATACAGTTTCAACCGGTTTAAGAAATGACTTGCATGTTTGTGTCCAGGTAGTCATACAGTATGAAATGTGTGGAATAATCATCAAATTCATCAATAAAACTAGTCAAACTATTTCTTATAAATCTAAAGTTAGCTAAATATAATTTTACTGTGCTTCTTCACATGTTTATTAAAAGAGAGCTGAGAATCCATTATTATTCCTAGGGATTTAAATTCATGTACTACCTCAGGTATCTGTCCCTGGATGAGTACTTCTGCTTTCACATCATTAGTTGCCTTTTTGTAAAAAAACCATACAGACCGTTTTCTTAATATTCAGATGTAAACATGATTTGATAAGCCATTTTGAAACGCGATTCATTGTTTCAGTTGATTTCTGTACAGCCTCTTGTTGATTCTTTGTGTGTACATACAAGACATCATCGGCATACATTTGACATACAACATCTGGAGGACGGACATTTGGTTACATGCTAAACAACAATGGACCTAAAATAGAACCTTGTGGAGCTCCAATATTATAATCTAGATATTCTGATGTTGCATTTATAACCCTTACACATTGTTTTCTCTTTATTAAATAAGATTTAAATCACATAATTTGTCTAAAATTTGATAACCTAGAGAGTAAAATGCTGTGATTTAAAAGCTTTCTTAAAATCCAAAAAAACACAGCACCTACTACACCTCCTTTGTCCATCTGAGATTTAATATTTTCCAGCATAAGACAATTTGCAGTTTCTGTAGAGTACTTTTTCTAAATCCAAATAGCATATAGGATGAAGAGAAAATGTTAAGATATAATTATTAAGATATATCATGAATTGTTCCTCTACCCATTTTCAGCGACTTTAGACATTACAGGAAGAATACTTATACTTATTTATATAAAAAAATTATATTTTAGAAAAATAGAATCCATATTCATCTCTATAGCTCTAGACTTTTGAAGAGAACTAGTTATTCTGTGACCTTTTGTTCTGGACCCCTGCTTAAGCCGTGTGGGAGCTGAAAGAGTCGGCTCTTAGCCTGAGATAACTGAGCTGAGCCAAATGATCCGGTTCCTTAAAAACAGCCGGAATTCCCGTCATAAATTAAGTCCGCCTCTCGGATTGAACACCGGTTACTGTGTTGCCAGGTCCGCGGTTTACTTGAACTCTGTTGCCGTGGGTTGAAGCGACCATAAATGTGATATTTATAAAATGCGAATTCAAGCAGGGATTTTGCTGTGAAGACCTGGCAACCCTGTAAGTCTTACCAAACAGGAAATGCGTGAAAGCGAAACTAACCTCGTCTGTAAAACACGCCAGCTTTTGGTGAACTAATATAACTAATATATTAAGAGATACGGCACAGTAATCGGCACATTAATGAAGGTAAGTTTGATAAATTACGAATATTCTTTGAGGAAAAGAATCGATCTATCCGCTTTCCGCAGATCACAAGATCTAAATCAACTTACCTGAATATTGACAAAATGATTCAAATATATGTAATATATATTTCTATTTGGAAGAAATGTGTGACATTTTTCACAGTTGATCAATAAATGATGAGAAATGGATAGTGGAAAATAGTAGTGTAGGCTACGGCGTATTTTTTATCAACCTTTTATTAATTTTTATCAAACGGCAATATATCGTTGTACAGTAGCATATATATATATATATATATATATATATATATATATATATATATATACATATACATATATATTTACTGTAGACACACACGCAAATATATATGTTTCTTTCCTTTATTTGTTTCTTAAAAACAAATTCCCTGAAATAAAATGGCAGAAACAAAATGGCGCCGTCTTCTTCTTTCACTATGAACCGCAAAACAGTTTCTATGCACCTCCCACTGAGGTGACGGAAAGACACTTGTAAACAAAGCCTTTTCAATGGAGTATAGCCTACTTACTGCATTGTGCATATAGTCTACCAGTCAAGTTTGGATACTGTACTGTTTCGATTATTTTTTAAATAAGTCTCTTCTGCTCACCAAGGCTGCATTTATGTTTTTAAAAATACAAAAACTTATTTAGATATTATTTCAAAAACAATCAAAATAGTACAGTTTCCAAACTTGACTGGTAGGGTATATATACAGTGGGTACGGAAAGTATTCAGACCCCCTTACATTTTTCACTCTGTTATATTGCAGCCATTTGCTAAAATCATTTAAATTCGTTTTTTTTGTAAAAAAGAAACACTGAAATAAATCACATGGTCCTAAGTATTCAGACACTCTAAAAAAAAAAAAGGTTCTATATGGCACCAAAAATGGTTCTTCGTCGTAATCATAGGGGAACCACTTTTGGTGCTATATAGCACCATATCTTAGCATGTTCTGTATATGATAGCGGTGCTATATAGCACCATAGTTAGCGGTGCTATATTGCACCTTAGTCAAAGAACCAGTGAAGAACCACTGAAGAACTGCTGAAGAACCACTGAAGCACCAAAATTGGTGCTATATAGCACTAAAAAAGGTTCCCCTATGATTACGAGCCAAGAACCATTTTTAGTGCCATATAGAACCTTTTTTTTTTTTAGAGTGGACCCTTTGCTCAGTATTTAGTAGAAGCACCCTTTTGATCTAATACAATCATGAGTCTTTTTGGGAAAGATGCAACAAGTTTTTCACACCTGGATTTGAGGATCCTCTGCCATTCCTCCTTGCAGATCCAGTTACATTACATTTATGCATTTGGCAGACGCTTTTATCCAAAGCGATACAGTGGACACACTGGTGGTGATCGCTGGGATCGAACCAGCAACCTTCTGCATATCAGTTCCATGGTTCAACCAACTGGACCACTATCTCTGGTGGTCAGTTCTGTCAGGTTGGATGGTAAACGTTGGTGGACAGCCATTTTCAGGTCTCTCCAGAGATGCTCAATTGGGTTTAAGTCAGGGCTCTGGCTGGGCCATTCAAGAACAGTCACAGAGTTGTTGTGAAGCCACTCCTTTGTTATTTTAGCTGTGTGCTTGGGGTCATTGTCTTGTTGGAAGGTGAACCTTCGGCCCAGTCTGAGGTCTTGAGCACTCTGGAGAAGGTTTTCGTCCAGGATATCCCTGTATTTGGCCGCATTCATCTTTCCCTCGATTGCAACCAGTCGTCCTGTCCCTGCAGCTGAAAAACACCCCCACAGCATGATGCTGCCACCACCATGCTTCACTGTTGGGACTGTATTGGACAGGGGATGAGCAGTGCCTGGTTTTCTCCGCACATACCACTTAGAATTAAGGGCAAACAGTTCTATCTTGGTCTCATCAGACCAGAGAATCTTATTTCTCACCACCTTGGAGTCCTTCAGGTGTTTTTTAGCAAACTCCATGCAGGCTTTCATGTGTCTTGCACTGAGGAGAGGCATCCGGCGGGCCACTCTGTCATAAAGCCCCGACAGGGGGCTTTTCTGTCAATATGGGGTGCTGTGTGTACATTAATGAGAAAAAAATAACTTAAATGATTTTAGCAAATGGCTGCAATATAACAAAGAGTGAAAAATGTAAGGGGGTCTGAATACTTTCTGTACCCACTGTATATAAAGCTGAATTTGTTTTCATGACTGATTGAATGTGATGTCCTTCCATCCCCATCTGTAGATCATTGTAAAAGATTGCAGCAATGGATGGGGCTGAAGAGGAGTCATCCTCTGTTCCACATCATCATGTTGTCTTACTGGGAAAAACAGGAAATGGGAAAAGTGCCACTGGAAACACCATCTTGGGAAGAAAAGCTTTCCTTTCAAAGATGAGTTTTAAAACTGTAACACAAGAAGTCAAGTGTGAAAGCGTTACCAGAGATGGAGTGAATCTTAAAGTTTATGACACACCAGGATTCTTTGACCCGGAAAACGAACTGACCCCTGATGATATGTTTACAAGATATCGGGGGCTTCCGGAGTTAGACACTGCAGACCCGCTTGTGATTCTGCTGGTGCTCAGACCTACAAGATTCACTCTAGAAGAGAAACACACCGTTGAGATCATTGAAGATTATCTGCCAGACTGGCTCATAAAGAACACCTGGATCATTTTCACCGGAGGAGATGAGCTGGAGAGAGAAGATCAGACCATAGAGGATTTAATAGAAGAATCAGAGGATCTAAAAAAAGTTATCCAGAAATTTGACAACAGATACTTTGTGTTTAATAATGTCACACAACATCCTGAACATGACCAAGTCAAAAGACTGATTGACGCCATTAGAAATGTTCAACCTCAGAAATGTAAGTAGTGTCAGTATTAATTCAACATGTCAAAGTTCTTTCCTCTGTAATATTGAGTTACTTTAAATAATCTCTTAGCATCATTACTTCTATTCATAGACTTTAACACAAAAACATCAATACTGTTAGTGAAATTAAAGCATGAGTTCACTTCCTGATAATACTCGCCCCTCATCCCAGATGTTCATGTCTTTCAATCTTCAGTTTTTTGAGGAAAACATTCCAGGATTGTTCTGCTCATAATGGACTTCAATGGGAACCAACGGCTGAAGGTCCAGATCACTGCAGTTTCAGAGGAAGGGCTTCAGAGGCTCTGACCGACCCCAGAGGAATAGAGTCTGATCTAGACAAACCATCTGCTGTTAAAACGAAGGTGCAAAGACTAAATCAAACGCCGTTTACACAAATAAAGGGAAAACAACGATGACGGATGTTTTTAAAGTCACATCATGTGACCTTTCTGACGTGATGACATCATACACCGTGAATAAACACAACACAGAAGTCGAGCGTCTGAGGTTAAAGTGTATAAATGTGTGTGTGTGTTGTAAATGTGGCGATGGTTTGTCTAGATCAGACTCTATTCCTCTGGGATCGGTCAGAGCCTCTGAAGCCCTTCCTCTGAAACTGCAGTGATCTGGACCTTCAGCCGTTGGTTCCCATTGAAGTCCATTATGAGCAGAACAATCCTGGAATGATCCTCAAAAAACTGAAGAAAGAAAGACATGAATCTGGGATGAGGGGCGAGTATTATCAGGAAGTGAACTAATCCTTTAATTAGTCCTATTATGAGAGCTATAGTCAGTATTAATATGTCATTTTTTACCGGTGTTATTCTGTTCTTTTTCCATGTGGAACAGCTCCAGAGACAGAGGCTTTTCTACAGAGAAAGTCCCCAGCGGAGCAGGACACCAGCACCAGTGACAGAAGGTTGCTTCTCTTGGGGAAGGCCGGCTCTGGGAAGAGTGCAACGGGAAACACCATCCTGAGAGAAAACCTGTTTAAGTCTGAGCGCAGCTTTAGCTCAGTTACAGAACACTGTGACCTTCAGACATCGGCTGTTTTTGGGAG
This sequence comes from Romanogobio albipinnatus, assembly GCA_023566225.1. Classification (NCBI taxonomy): domain Eukaryota; kingdom Metazoa; phylum Chordata; class Actinopteri; order Cypriniformes; family Gobionidae; genus Romanogobio; species Romanogobio albipinnatus. Next base: position 906,450 of record CM042240.1, read on the forward strand.
AGAAGTGTCTGTTGTTGATACTCCTGGATTTTCAGATCTAACTTCAAAACCTGAGGATTTAGCTCAAGAAATGGCTCATAGTGTAGTCCTCTGCTCTCCAGGACCTCATGCCTTCCTCTACGTGCTGTCGCTCACAGGCAGAATCAGACATGAAGATGAACATGACATCAAAAAAATTGAAAGAATTTATGGAAAAGAGGCAGGAAAGTACACAATCCCTGTGTTCACCCACAGTGATCAGCTAGAGGGGAAGAGTGTGGAAGAGCTCATCAGACAGAATGAAACTCTTAGCAGGTTTGTTCAGCAGTGTGGAGGCAGATACCACATCATGAACAATAAAGACCCGAGAAACAGAGAGCAGGTGAAGGATCTGCTGCAGAAGATTGACTCAATGATAGAGCAGAACGGAGGAGGACACTACAGCAATCAGATGTTCGAAGATGCTCAGAGACTCATACGAGAGGAAGAAGAGAGGAGACAGAGGAAGAAAGAGAGGAGACAGAGGGAGAAAGAGAGGAGACAGAGAGAGATAGAAAAGAGGGGAAAGAGAGAGGAAGATCAACAGAGAGATCAACAAACTGTACAGACAACAAATGAAAGCTGGATTAAGAGAGTATGGAAGAAAGTTAAAGAATTTGTCTATACAATATTCAGGCATTTTATTGCTGTAGCTCAGATGTTGCTGTCATTACCTCGGAGGATTGTTAATCTTATATCTAAACGTAATGTGACATGTATGACAGGACACGGGTTCGACTCTAGATTTTAAAACTGATGTACAAACATTTTCTGAACAACCAGAAGTAAATCTGCCTGATTGTGAAACAGATCACTATCAAGTTGATCCGTAGTTCATCTAAAGATGCTGAAGTGAATATTTAATTCTATATTCACTGAAATGTATATTTACTAAACATTTTAAATGAATCAATCCTTCTCTTGTTTTAGCTGTAAGACAAAGAAAATCCTACACTGATAACAGTTTTCAGCTTGATTTACTTAAAACATAAATCAAACTAAACTAGTCTTTGTACAAAACTACTGAACTTTTCTGTCTGAAAATCTGCACATCAAATAAACTTAATTTGAGCATTTCTCTAGTTACTTTCTGTAGTTGAAGTTTCCTTTGCAATACGTTTTACTCAAACAACATAACCCTGAATTAAACCACACTTTTAAAGTGTGCGCTTTACTTAGAAACATCATATCTACATTTTTGAATGTGTCATTTTTGAGTAGAAAATGAACTCCAAATGTCACAAAATGCAAGTTTCTAAACCTAACAACAAAAGCAATGATAAGACAGCTGGAAAACAGCAAAAGTGCATGATTCCTAACCCTAGCACCAGTATTTAGAAAAGTCCTACTAAATACATTTTTTATTAATAAATAATATGTCTATTAAACCTTATATGTTCAAATAACTACATTTGTCGAGTTTAAAATACTTAAAATTCCAAGTAAATTCAACTGATCTGAGCCAGTGCAGAAAGATAACTCAAAAAGAGTTAGACATTTGTTTAAATGTTTATGTTCACAAGAGTGTATCTGTTTCAGTCTTTCATGTCATGTCTGTTGTGTCAGGTGTGTTAAATGTGTTCAGCTATGCGTTTGATCATGTTCTGATTAATGTTCTCGCACGTCACACGCTGACTAATTCTGTTTCTGAATACGGACATTCAGTGTGATTTTTTTGTTGAAATGATGTAATTGTTGTAAATATGAACTGTTGTTTTGTAATGAGACAATGAGTGTGATGTAATCTTTACCTGGCGACTTCATCTGTATTACTATGGTTGAGGTTTTTAACACTGTTAAAATCAAAAAGCACTGGTAATCTTCTGCCAGGATATTATTCATTTTACAGACATCTCTAAAACGCAACAGTGAAGTTCACAAATTTCAAAATACAGGTCCAAAAACAAATTGTTTTATGGATTTTATTTGCATCCATCTCAGGAGAGTTGGGTTTCATTTGGTTCAACTGTATATTTAACCAGTTTCTGTTTTCCTTCAATAAAACGCCTGATCATCACCTGCTCTCTTGAGTAACTCCCTATGTATGAGCCATATTTATTTTGTATTATTTTATGTAATGTTGTCCTGTGCCACTGGGAAGCTGTATATGCTTTGTGGCCCAGCTGATCTCAGGTCAGCCTGGGTAGGTCATTTAACTTGGAGGAAACTCCGACACAGGGGTTGCTGATTTGGGAAGCAAACAGTATGTTGTGTCTTGCCTCTGTAGTAAACAATAGGGTTTGTTGTTTTGGTTATGTATTATGAGTTAAGATATTGCCATATGTACGGGAATAAACTTGCTAGATAAAACTAACATTACTGAACTCTACGTTGATTCATGTGAGACCGCATGGGCACTAGGGATGTGGAAATGAAGCCTCATGAAGCAGTGAGGCTTTACCCTGACTGTTTCGGGAAAAGATTCAAAGCTTCGAGAGTGTCAAGAACAGCGCCACCTGGTGCTTATTTAAAATAAAGCAGCCAGAAGCCTGTGGAAGAAGCTCTGTCAGATGAAGCAACCATAACACACTCCCATCGTTTCAATGCTATGTGTACAAAAAATTCATTGTATTATAGATACATATATATACATTATATACATTATACATCAAAATCCAACTGTGCTATACTCACCTGTCTGGTTGGGATTATATAGGAAGGATCCAGGGCATGGATGAGGCCCCTCAAACCCTCATCCTCAACCACTGTAAATGGTTGAGAGTCTTTTATGACCATGTTGACCATTGCCTCATCAACCATTTGCTTGCGAGATGCCATATGAAAGAAGTTCATAATATACATATATTATACATATATGAATTTAAATCATGACAATGTATTCACAATTATGAATAAAAATCTTTAAGTAACAGTCCTACTTTGTGTGCTTGTAGGATTGTTCTGGGGCTGTGCAATGTCATGCAAAGCTCTGAAATGCCTTAGCATGGATGATGTGCTGTTTCCATACGCAAGCTTCTTGTCACACACCAAGCATCTCACCTTCTGAAAAAAGTTATATGAAAGTAAGAAATTACATACAAGAATAAAATACATTATGTGACTGTGTTGGTGTTGATGTAATACATCAGCAGAGAATCAGGTGGCTGGTCACTCAAGGCTTCTTTTATTGGCCTGGACACTGGGAAAAACACACGGCCAAAACACACTGGTTAGAGCACTGCATCGATGTTGCATGTAAAATCTTAGAATAAACAGAGTTCGGAGTTCACAAGCATGTTAACACGCGCGCACGCACACACACTTTATCGTCACAAATAACACATGACAGAGCTAGGAGTTGACAGACAAAAGCAGTAAACTTGTGTGTAGTATAAAAGTTCAGCTTTGCACTTGAAAACAATCCAAACTTAAGTTATTAAGACAGAGCGATCGTCAAAGCAGCTCACCAGCAGCGAAGCATCGTGAAACTGCTGGCGATTACGTAGCACCGCCCCTCAATACAACGCACGCAAAAGCAACAACCAATGGTGAGTTTTCCCAATTTGTGCATGAATTTAACTAACATTATTTAAACTCTGTTACATATATAGTATAATTAATGCACAATTGTACAATTAATATACAATTCAAGCAAGTAGCCTACAAACACCTACATTAACATGGGTAATGGAAACATGAATCAGGATATTATACACCGTTTGTTGTGAGCTTTTATAAGCACCAGTTCCCGTACGAACGGAACGGACCGATTATCTGCCCAACTTGACTGAAGCCCGGTTCATTTAACTGTGCATGCATGGCGCGCGAATAACCATAAACTCCATAAACGCTCCAGAATGTGTGTGATAAGATGTGAGCCGTTCCTATGGCAACACTGAGTCTGAGAAAACACCCTCCTGCACCAACATAACAATAACTCATGAGCACCTTTAGTAGATCTCACGTTCTACTGTAGCCTGTTTATTATGTTACATGTTGATTAACTTTATAATAGATTTATAATATATACAGTTATAATAGAATATAAGATAAGGGAATAGCTTTCACTAAGATTTATATCACATCTGTGGCATGTTGTGGTGGCTATAGTTTCTGTGTGTAGGATGCTATTTTTCATAACTATGCTATAGATAAAAAAAATTACGTTTGCATTATGCTAATGAGGAGACATCTCACCTGTAATTGTTTTTAATTGTAATTACTTTGAATGTGGATTTTGCAAAAATAAACCCTAAATGGTTCACACTTCAACCCTCCAATTATAATTGATGTAGTCAAACTCTCTCCAGCTGCTGCTGTGAGCAGAAGCTTTAGCTCAGGCTTCCTGAAATTAAGGGAAGTACTGGAGATGTTTTATTTTATTTCAAATGATCATGAACTAATACTCTTTTCAGCTGTGTTAAGACTTAAAGCAGATTGCCACGCTTCAGTAATGTTTTATATCCTGGTGATGCATACATTAATCACTGCATTTGTCTGATTAATGATATCAGGGGAAAGCAAGAGTATTATTTCATTCTGGCTCCAAAGGGTCAGCCCCTTAAAGAGAGGCAGATCAGAGGAGGAGACAGTGGAAGAGGGGATGAGGGAAGAAGAGAGCATTAAGTGGAGCAGCACCTATAGGTGTACTTTTAAAAGTGAGTGGTCAACACAAGGCCATTCATCGCCATAGGCACCACCAGCTCCTACTACAGATACAAACTCACTCCAAACTTTTGATTAAACTTGAGTCCTGGAAAGGGATGTTTCTCTCTCCCCCTGCAATCACTCACCGTTATACATTTGTCTAAGTAGTTTTAATAAGTGCACTGGTCGACTAAGATGGTGATCATTGTTTCTTAGTTGGGTTAGCCTTTCTTGTTTCACAGAATGTAACGCGAACACTAGTCTATCTGTACTGTTAAGTTTGCTATCCAATCGTCTCATAATTAAATCTTCTCTCATATTCAGTAATGTATTCCTTATTTTCTCAGCTTTACCTTCTAGAAAAATGACAGCACAGGGTCTTCACAGGTCAGCATCGTATCAAGTCACTTATGCACCCAAAGACTACCATGAGCACCATGTTTTTCTTTTCTTTTTTTGGTGGATGATGACATAATAGAAATACCATAGTAAAGTAAAGGGATATTATTTGCCCATTTGGAAGCTGCAGTGAGTCACAGAGCAGGTTCATTAACATTTTATAAAGCTTATATGGCATTTCTATAAATGTTATCATCCACCAAAAACAAACCAAACCAAAGAAAAGAAAAGAAAAACATGGTAGTCTTACAACGGGTGCATAAGTGACTTGATATGATGACCTGTGAAGAGCCTGTTCTGTCATTGTTCTAGAAGGTAAAGCTGAGAAAATAAGGAATACATTGTTTAATATGAGAGTCTCTTTAATTATGAGACGATTGGATGGCAAACTTAACAGTAGATTACATCTCGTGAAACAAGAAAGGCTAGCGCAAGAAACAATGATCACCAACTTAGCCGACCAGTGCACATATTAAACTACTGAACACGTGTATACTGGTGAGTGATTGCATGAGGAGAGAGAAAACATCCCGTTACTTGCCTTCGCCTGCTCGGGAGAGATCGCTCATGTATTTTCCCCGTTCTCGGTCGCACGCCACCGGTTTAAAAGAGCTCTTCTGATAATAAACCAAGAAAAGAAATACATTTGTGACCAAATCATGGGCGTCGGAACCATTGTATGTGTGTGGGACAAGACCCACCCACTTTTTACGATCAATGATATCAGAGCCACTCACCTTTATTAATGTTACTCTAACATTCAGCACATGTGTGTTTACCCCTAATCGATAAACACTTATTATTAAACACGTTAGACGCTTTATTTCCACTTTTCTAATATTTTCTTCATTTTTATTGAAAATAAATGCCTTTCCGATCTGATATGTGATGGGAAAAGGGAGAAGATCGAGCTTGGCGAAAGGCGGACTGAACCGCGGGTCAATTTGTGTCAAAACTAGATGCGGTGCGTCTTACCCCTACACTACTGCCACTCTCAATGATATGGCGATTCCTGTAATTTTGTCTTTCCGAACTATACGCTTAGCTAGCAAAGCGGTATATTTGTACTTAATAAGGACCCACCCCACCCACATATTTTTTGCTTCCGACGCCCATGGACCAAATATTGTTCAAGTGTGCAGCTCTCATTGCATGTGTTCACATATTAATGTGCGGATGTGCAACATGTGTCTGTGACTTCACATGTTTGATGCGGTGTGTGATGCGTTCTGCCCCATATTCACTGCAGCAGCTGGAGCAGAGGTGTGTGTGTGTGAGTGTGTGTGTGTGTGTGTGTGTGTGTGTGTGTGTGTGTGTGTGAGTGTGTGTGTGTGTGTGTGTGTGTGTGTGTGTGTGTGTGTGTGTGTGTGAGTGTGTGTGTGTGTGTGTGTGAGTTTCTTCATGTGTGATTGGTAGAGCAGGATTTGTGCACCTGCAGTGAAGAGTGTGTGAAGGTGTAACTGTTGTGTTGTGTTTGTAAGTGAGAAGAAAAGTCTACAAGTTTACAACTCCTCAAATATGTTTCTCTGTGACTTCAGATGTATTACACATGTGTGGATCTGATCTACAGACACACACTCACTCTCACACATGTTCAGCTGTTTTGCACCAAAAATACCTTCATAGATGACCCTCCAGCTGTGGATAATCAAGCACTCACTTTGTGAAATGTTGTGTCTAAAGAGCAGAGTAATGGATGAAACAGCCTCTAATGAAGGCTTTGTGTTTAAATGACACTCCGAACACGAACACATTTCCTATGACAGGCGACAGAACCAATCAGAGAGGACATGGGGCGGGGCCACACCTCCGATCTGACAGAAGTGAAAGTAACAGAGGTGTGGCCCCGCCCCCTGTCCTCTCTGATTGGTTCTGTCGCCTGTCAGGCATCCGTCATAGGAGGTGTGGCCCCGCCCCATGTCCTCTCAGAGATCGCAGAAGTGAAAGTAACTCTGAACTGCAGCAGATCTAACGCACATCTGGTGAGATTATCTTCCTGCTTCTGCGTGTTTTATATATGTTATATGTTCATTTATTGACTTTACAAACCCTTGCAAACATAGGCTATATCGAGATGATGGTTTCATAATGTGAAATGTTTTCTAGGAAGCATTTTCATGATCGTGTGATCGTCAGATCAAGTGAGATCAAAATGGCGTCGAGGCCTGAACCAGGAACTGGTAAGAGAGTTTGTTTACGAGCTACTTCTCCCTGTCTTTAAGCAGCTTCACCTCATCTGTTCTCTGATATGAGTTATGATCATATTGAACCAGAAAAGAGTCTCTGGATGTACATTTTAAAAACTGGGTGTGCCACATTCATTTTCAGATTAATGTGTAAAAAAAATATAACCATAACACTATATAAAATACAGTATAGGTTACCTCAACATGTTCTTTGAACAAGTAAATCCATTTTTACAAATTAACTTCCATTCTAAATGAACAAATATTGTAAGTGAACAACAATAGCTCAAGTTTAGAAAAACATTTATTATTCAGACTTATTGTATTTCTGCATGTGAGTATAATGAGTTGAGTAGCCTATATCAGCAGCCAGAGTCTGAGACAGAAAACGCTGCTCTTTAAAGTGGACACAGAATGTTCTAGGCAACATTAGATGTTTAGGTTAGCTAGCTAACGGTCTGAAGTTACCTAGCAACAGTGTATGTTAACGTTAGCTCATCAACAGGTGTACACTATAGACTGTACAAAAATAAGTAGACAGACATTTTGATTACCCTGACCTGAGCTAATTTACTGAATCAACCAACTCACATCTCCTTTCTTTTTTTTCATCCATGAAGACATTAAAGTCATCTGCTGCTGGCGTTTCATGACTGACTGCGATACCGGCTGCTCAGTAGAGCTCTCAGTGCGCTTACACTATTAGTGTGCACGAGACGGCCCTGCCTGTACGCGGACGCGCGCATCGACACACAGACAGGCAGGATGTCTGTTCTGCTCGGTCCTGCTCCTCCGTGACGATGACGGCGCGCGGTTAAAAAAAATAACAACAAACTAATTTGAAAGTGGGGGGGACACAAATGTGATTTTGAAAAGTGGGGACGACATGTCCCCGCTGTCCCCATAGGAAATTACGCTTGTGCTGATACTTATAAGGCCAGTATCACCGATATCGATACCGATACGATACTTCTAAACTGAACTTTTATATTATTAAATTGATTAAATTATTAAAATTACTAAGAGTAAAATGGGTAAAGATACCCACTTAACATTATATTTGAAAGGAATTTTAACATTCAATATGCCTTAATTGCAATTTATTATATATTTTTGTTTGTAACACATGGTTAATATAAATTTACTTGTAGTGGTTACCATGGAAACTACAAATACTAGTTGAACTATGGGCACTGTAGGACTTTTCATAAGGGACTGCCAGTGACAGGAAGTTGCACTCATAAAACACAACCTTTTTATTATGACAAGATTTATATTAACATTAGTTACAGAATAGAACATGATCAATATCAGCTTTTAACATTACATTTAAAGAGTAATTGCTCTATGTAGGCTACAGTTTCTATTTGTTTATTGTGAAATAACTCAAACATATGTTTTTGATGAGTATTGTTCAGAGCTGCGTTTCCAAAAGCATCAATGGTTTCTGATGATAGTTTTGGGAACTGCAGCTCTGTTTGAATACAGTGTCATCAGTAAGCGAACGCTCTCTCTGTGATTGATTGGTTCGGTCTTGCAGCATTTGCGTGCGTTCAGATGAGCAGGAGAATACTCCTATACTACACAACTATTGGGTAACATAGGTTATTCGTATTGTATGCATTAAATCATCTCTTTAAATAAACAAAATCACTGGTTTAAAAAAACGCCTTAGTATCGATATTTTTATTTGAGTATCGATACTTTTCGATGCTCACATCAGTATCGATACGCCCATCCCTATGGGACATCCAACAAGCCTTTAAAGGGATGGTTCACCCCAAAATTTAAATTAGTCCATGATTTAATCACCCAAAACCGCACAGGGCCTCGCAAAGTAAAGGGACCGCTGACTTAATGTAAAAGCTGATAGTTCAAGTTCATGTTTTTGTCTTTCAGAATACTATAAAAGTTAAAGGACATAGCTAAAAATGTGTATTGTGATGTTGTATTATTCTGCTTGTAATAAATACAACTTACAATATTTCTCTGTGCACGTGATTCATGAGCAGCATCGCTCGTCAAGTTCGTAGTCAAGTCAACTTTATTTATATAGCGCTTTTAACAATGCAGATTGTCTCAGAGCAGCTTCACAGTGTTAAACAGGAAAATAATGAGCATAATTTTATTCAGCCGTTCAGCCATTCTGGAGAAAACGGTGATGTCATCAGTTCATTTCAATTATCATACAGTGACAGTGTGGGCTTTAGATCAATAATTAGATCAGTCATTTAGTTTATATGGTTAAATTAGTTTAATAATTAGATTTATTTGGATATTTAGTTGAAACATTTATTCTAGAGTAGAGAAGAGAGAGATTTATTCCCAGTCCATTAAAAATTGATTTTAGCCGCCTCTGAAATGGGTCAAACCATAGACATTGCCCAAGAAGTTCAAGTAAATTCGACAGAAATATGCGCTCATTCAAAGATGTGCATTTATTGAATGGACGGAGAAAGCACGGATGCCTGCGTTTCATCTGACGGTACGCACAAAAGGTTTAACACTATTAAAGTTAAATAAGCGTAGCATAACTATTACTCGCCTGTCGGAGCATCAGTGCCGCAGAACGAGTAAAGCCTACTCTATCTCTAGACATTTTAAACGTTTTTAAATCTGAAAACTGCAAAAAGCAACGACATTGTCAGACATCCATTTAGCGCGTGTCCACAGAGGAAATCCTGAAAATCAGTGCTGGTCCTCTCAATACTGTCTGTTTATTTTACTGAGTGAGAAATCACTTGATGTGAGAGAGCAGTCCAAACTCATTCAAGTGGATTCAGCCGTTTTGCAAACGTGTTTGACCCATTCATAATTTACAACATAATTTTAGCGACAATGTGCAGTTCAGTTACACAGTTTAACTTCTTGATAATGCTGTTAAACTGAATATACAAATTTTTCCCCCTTAAATATCCACATAAACAACACATTGTTCGTCACTATAGCAACAGTAGACCCCCGTTAATAGGCTACACCCCCGGGCCTCGCACCCCCCTTGCAACAGGCCTGTACATACCCTCAGGTCATCCGAGGTGTGTATGACATTCTTCTTTCAGACGAATAAAATCTGAGTTATATTACAAAAGTCCAGGCTAATCCAAGCATTAGAATAGCAGTAATAGTTGCTCTGTTTTTGAAGTCCATAAAAAGTGCATATGTCTGTCATATAACTGCTCCACGCGGCTCTGGGTGTTAATAAAGGCCTTCTGAAGCGAATCGATGCGTTTGTGTAAGAAAAATATCCATATTTAAAACTTTATAAAGTAAACTTTCGGCCGACCGCCTTCCCTGTTCAATTTATGGAGAAAGTGTTGAAAGTTCCCCAGCGGATCATAAGGCTTCTGTTTCCAGTTACGCTCGTCAGACGTCACGTACGCATCTTGAATTGCTTTCAAGTTGAAGTTTTATTAAAACAATGTTTTATTTTCATCAGATGTTTTTCACTTTCTGACTGTAACAAAATACACAAATTGATGCTGTTGCTGACATTTTAATATTCAACTTGGTGTTTTCCTGAACAAACATGGCACTGCTGCCATTTCACATAACCTGTAACATTCAGTGGATTCCAGTACCACACAACAGCAGCAGAACAACTGAATTAAATTATTATACGTTATCATAGCCATACAGCCCTTTTCGGAAAAGTGAAAGGCTGGTTGTATCGGGGTAGCTTTACGAGTACGAGTACTTCACAACAGTATCGGACGGACACCCGAGTACTGGTATCGGTATCAGTGCTTCCCTAAACTGGTCTCATATTCAATGTTTTTTTTAAAAAATGATGTATATTTATGTAGCAAATGAGAATCGCTAAAATTATTGAATATATTTTGAGACAAAAGTCTTGTTAATGATTTATGGTTTTTGTTCAAAGTAAATCATCAACTCTACTTTACTTTAAACGCACTTCCATTGTGCCAGTGCCGAAACACTCTAGCCCGAGGTGCCCTAATGACTACCGCCCTGTAGCACTCACACCCATCGTCATGAAGTGCTTTGAGCGGCTGGTCCTGGAACACCTAAAAGACTCTCTACCATCCACATTGGACTCACACCAGTTTGCCTACCGCAGCAATAGGAGCACAGAGGATGCAGTTTCCATGGCACTGCACTCTGTGCTCACCCATCTGGACCATAAGAACACTTATGCACGCATGCTGTTTGTTGACTTCAGCTCAGCATTCAACACTGTCATCCCAACCAAGTTAATAGCCAAACTTGGAGACCTGGGCATCAACACTTCAATGTGTAACTGGATTTTGGACTTCCTAACTGACAGACCCCAGAATGTTCGATCAGGACTCACCTGCTCCACGTCCATCACACTCAACACTGGTGTACCACAGGGCTGTGTGCCAAGTCCGTTTCTCTACTCCCTCTTCACCTCCGACTGCAAGCCTGTGTATGGATCTAATTCCATCGTCAAGTTTGCGGACGACACTACGGTGATTGGTCTCATCAGCAACAACGATGAGACTGCCCACAGGGAGGAGATCCAGCACCTGGCCACATGGTGCACTGAAAATAACCTGCTCCTCAACACCACCAAAACGAAGGAGCTCATCGTGGACTTCAGGAAGGAGTCAAGAGGCACACACGACACCATCCACATCAATGGAATGGCTGTTGAGCGTGTCTCCAGTTTCAAGTTCCTGGGGATCCACATCTCGGCGGACATGTCGTGGACGACCAACACCTCCAGCCTGGTCAAGAAGGCTCACCAGCGCATCACAGGGACTCCACTACCTGCCATCGAGCACATCCAGAGGAAACACTGTCTGCATCGAGCTCGCAGCATCCTCAAGGACTCCTCTCACCCAGCCCACAGACTGTTTTCTCTCCTGCCCTCCGGCAGGCGTTTCAGGATCCTCCGGACCAGAACCAGCAGACTTAAGAACAGTTTTTTCCCCAGAGCTGTCTCTTTACTGAACTCAACCCCCCATTGATCCACTTCCCTCATAAACTGCCAACTCTCCTACCTCACATCTGCCTTCACTTTATTTGCACTACTGACTGTTTATTACAGTAACAACTGTTTACTTATGCATTCTGCACTACCATATCTTAACTGGATTATGCTCATTTGCACTGCCGACTGTATTTATAGTACCAACTGTTTACATCTGCATTTTGCACCGTACTTCTAACTGTAATATGCAACCACTTTCCACTGCACTTTTACACTTTCTTTCGGATAGCTCTGTCCATAATTTATTGCACTACCTTAATCCACTGCTATTCCTCATCTTAGCCTAACATATTATTGTATATTATTGTATACCTCTATCTGTAAATTCTGTTTATAGTAATAGCCATCTGTATATTTATTCACTGTATATATTCATCTGTAAATTCAGTTCTGTTTATAGTAATAACCATCTCTCTATTTATACATATTTATATATATTCAGTACATTTCCATGTCCTGCAATTACGCAACCACTGTATATCCTGCACTTGCTGCTATTGCACTTCTAACTTCTGGTTAGACCTAAACTGCATTTCGTTGCCTTGTACTTGTACTTGTACTTGTACTTGTGTAATGACAATAAAGTTGAATCTAATCTAATCTAATCTAAAACTTCCTGAACAAGCGCGCACCAGAGTCCGTGTTGCTTGCTCATTCTCATTCGTGAATCGAGGCACAGTGTGAGTGCTCAGAACTCAGACCTCCTCCTCCAGGGAGTCTCGGGTTCGGTCCCTCGGGTCCGCATGATCATTAGCTTTCACATTAGCAGTTTTTCATGTGAACCGTGCCCCGTTCAGAACTAAACTGCCCGTGTGAAACGCCCTGAGAATAATTTATTGCTGTTGTTTTTCTCTTGTGTGTTTGTAGCAGATGCAAATGTGGGTAATGATACATACTATACATGTTTCCGTCTCTTTCAGAGATGTCAGTGAGCAGCTCCACTCCAGAGGATCCAGTGATCCGGATTCTTCTGATGGGCAGAACCGGTTCTGGGAAAAGCTCATCTGGGAACACTATACTGGGAGGAAGAAGGTTTCAAAAGACGAATGAAGCTGAAGTGTGTGAGGAAGTAACACAGATTGGACAGAAGCAGGTGTGTGTGATTGATCCTCCAGATCTACTGGGTCCAGATCTGAATAAAGAGCAGCTGGAGATGATGAAAGATCAGCTGGTCTCTCGATGTTCAGCAGGTCTCAGTGCGGTTCTGCTCACCGTTCCTCTAGAGGAACCTGTGGGAAATGAGGAAGAGATCCTGGATTATATCAAGTGTTTATTTGGTCCTGAAGTTCAGAAGTACATCATGATTCTGTTCACACGTGAAGATTTTCTGGATGAGCTGGATCAGACCATTGAGGAACATCTAAAACACCATGAGGATCTCCAGCGACTGGTGACAGAATGTGGAGGAAGGTTTCACTGTTTCAATAACAGGAGTAAACCAAAGATCAAAGAGAGTCAGAAACAAGAACTACTGCAGAAGATTGAAGGAGTGATGATGGAGAATGGTGGTAAATATATCATGGCACAGATGAAGAGGAGCAACAGCAAGGGCACTGGAATGAATTGTAAGTTGTTCTGTTGGTGTAATAATTTCAGTAATAGATGGTGGATTATGCTCACCTGTTCATTAGATGTAAAGCAGTGATATCTGTTGAGCTGTAATTAGTTAAGAGCTTCTGCAAATGCCTCACATGTGTTGTGGAATTCAAAGATCACAGATACAACGACTGATGTGTGTTTTCTGTTGTAGTTTCAGGAGAAAGTTCAACAGCTGAAGATCCAGATGAGCTTCAGATTCCCGAGAAGAAAGATCTCAGGCTGGTTCTGCTGGGAAAAACTGGAGCTGGGAAAAGTGCAGCAGGAAACACCATCATCGGCAGAAAAGTGTTCGAATCCTCCATCAGCTCAAACTCTCAGACAAAACAGTGTCAGACAGAAACTATAGTGAGAAACGATAAAGAGATCTCAGTGATCGACACGCCTGGACTTTATGATAATGTACTCAATAACAACGAGGTTATCACTGAATTAGTGAAATGTGTAACTTACGCCTCTCCTGGACCGCACGCTTTCATTATCGTGATTAAAGTGGGTCGATTCACTGAGGAGGAGAAAAACACAATAAAGCAGCTCAAAGAAGTGTTTGGAGAAAAGATAGAAAAATACACCATGATCATCTTCACCCATAAAGATCAACTAGAGGAGGAAAAGAAAACCATTGAAGAGTTTCTACAGCACTGTGATCCAGATCTTAGAAAACTTGTAGAGAGTTGTGGAAACCGGTTCTTCTGTCTGGACAATAAGTCTGCCAGTTACCCACAGTTCAGAGATCTGATCAGTAAAATAGAGACAATGATGGAGGAGAATGGAGGACACTTTACAAATGAGATGTTTGAGGGAACAGAGAAATGCATTCGGGAGATCCAGAAGCAGAAATTGCGTGAGAAAGTGAAGCAGCTCAAACTGAAGAAAAAAGGGGGCATTTTTACAGAATGGCAGGAAATGTACTGGAGTTTAGCAGAGGAGTCACGACAGGAAGCTGAACGGGTTATGTTTAGTGATAGGTACATAGCAACTATAGCTCTACTCTTTGGAAAGGTGGTGGTGACTTGTGAAGAGAGAGAGAGTGCCATACAGGAGGCTGAGAGCTTGGGAATCAGTAGTGGAGAGGCTGTTCGACTGGCAATCAGAGCCACAGGGAAACTAGCAAAACAGACGATGTGTGGAGTTCAGTGACAGAATCATTAAAGATTAAACACAAACTCAAAGTGTTGCTCCTCTTGTCATCATCAGTATGTAGAAACTGACTATGAAATGGACTCTTACAACAATGAATGTTAAAGCTTAAACTTGAAATTCATCATCCACAAGATGGATAAACAGTGAGAATGCAAATGAGATGATGAAACCCCAAACTGTGCATGACAGAAAATGACTTTGGCTCAATTCCTGCTCACTGCATTGATGGCAATGAAAGTAGAAGATCCCAAAAGAGCCAGGACAGCCCTCAGCCCACATGAAGTTTCCACAGGTCACACCAAAAAGGAGGACCGGCCGGATAAGCAGATGAGTTCATACATGTTATCACCAACAGAAATTCCTGCGGTCTTCATTCACATGTGACAGCAGCCAGGAAAGGGTTAAGTCAACCAATAAGGACCAGTGGGGGTGTGGTTATGATCTCGGAAAAATCTCACAATCATCAGTAAATGTTTGGAGAGTGTGACAGGAGAATCTGTTTGTGTGGTTATTGAATCATAGGGTGGAGTATTGATATAGACATCATGATTTAACTGGTTACTGATTTATTAGAATATATATATCAGGTATATGGAACAAAAAGTTCTGTATTAATGTTATGAACTATAGGGACTCTACTAGGCACATTATTGAAGAAACGTAATTTGTAATTTGTGATTGAATCCGATTAAAGCTCACAATACAGGGCAACAATTAAATCTGTGAAGAGTGCTATTGGTTACAGGAAAGACCACTCGTGTTTGTAGGAACTCTTGTGACATTTAGCATAACCAAATGTCCAACATATTGCTAAAGAATTGAATGTTTAATCAAGCTCAGAGCATGAATTAAACCAAGTTATGTAGGGAGAACAAAGCTAAACCTTCGACCAGGAAAGATGTGGCCAAAGTGTTGAACCGGAAACACGATTCTCATGGCAAGAGCTGGGTCATACAGAAGATCATTTTAAACAACTACATCGTTTAAAACAATATATTCTGGTTAGATCTTACTAATAGAGCTTACTAAGTAAAACTATTGCCTGCTTGCATTAAAAGCTAGCGATTCAATAGAAAAGGTTGATTTTGTTCAGGGATGTCTATGTCTGACAAAAACAGCTAATTGTATTTCTTCTGTCAAAAGAATATATTTCTGATGCATATGTATAAAAGAATGTAAAATAGGCTACCTTTTAAGTTGATTAATAATAATCAAAAGGGAGGAGTGGATATTAATTGAGCTTTATGCAGAATGTATTTACTTTATATTATGCATGTGTTTGCTTGTCTCCTTATGGAATATATCTTCAGTGTATTCATCATAACAGGAAGACAGCAGGGTGAGGGGGTGAGATGTAAGGAAGCCTGCACTGGACGAGGCTGTCCTTCTCTGCAGAACCTTTGTCTGTATGTGAATGGCCTTCGTGAAAGAATAAAGTACTTCAAAGACAAGTGGGTTTGGTTTTCATTACAATCTCACCACTAAAGTTTCACCACAAATGTCCACGACTGTCACATTGCATATCCTCAGGCCTGGTTCTACGGTGCTAAGCTCTCTCACACTCAAGCAAGAGCACCCTCAGTTGATTCTGTAATAATATATTAGCGAAACAGATTGGGCAAATGCTCAACATAACGCTCTGGAGAAAGTCAAATGCTTCTATTTACAATGTGTTTTTGCAGCGGTGAGCAATGTAGCCAATCACAGTTGACACAGTTGTTGATCTCTTGAACGCGATGGCCAATCAGAGGTGTTTAAGTTAGAATCCACTCGCCTCTCAAAACGCCAGAGTTTTTATTCAGTGTTGAATTATGCAGAATCACGAAACCTCTCGCTAACAAAGTAAGAGATTTATTGTGCATTGTTGACAGCTCCGTTTATTATAACGGAACTTTGTGAGATCGCGATGAACTGACAATGCGACTCTTTCGAGAATATACAGTCTATTAAATCCATTTTAAACGTCTACAGATAAAGGCTGGACGGGACAGAAATGATCAACCTCGCAGATCTAGTAAAGTCTTTAATATGTTCATTTTTTGAAATATTTAATTCAGATTTCTAATGCAGTACTTTGTGTTATTTTACATTGGCAGAAAATGACAAAAACTGAATTAGCGCAGTGACGTTTCTTTCTTCTGACCAACAGAGTCAATCTCTCTCTATATTTGTTTCCTTCTTTTGGAAAGTTGTGGAAACGCTTTCACAGATTTTTTCTTCTGTTATTAGAGCAAGTGCAAACACAAACATTATATTTGCTGTTGTCTCCTACTCACCACTAGAGAAGTTTACCCAACTATGACGACGTCCGCTTCTGAGAAACCTGGAAATGTGAGAAGAGCCCATAAGCACACCATTGAGGCGATTCAGTGACTGAGTGAGACTGGTTTATGCAGCTGAGCGTTCGATATCAAAAGGACTTAAAGGTAGCCTAATATGTGAACGCTTTCAGTGGTCACTGCTCATTTAACTGATATATTAGAATAATCCAATCGGTTATTGTTGTTTCATAGCTAATCATCACGAGCGTGGCGCTTGGATCAAACAGCTCATAGAGTGTAAAAAAGAGCCCGATCACAGGAAAATGTGTATAAATAATCTAACTAGTCCCTAAAATTACACATATATAATGTTAAATTACACATATAATTACATACAACTGTTCCATTGTTCTGTTGAATATTTACTTTATAGAAATGGTTTAACGTTAGTGTCTTCGGAAAAAGATCTCAACCATTAGGCTAACGTTATGAGAGGTAACTTAGGCTAACTATAGCCTTGAGCTCTTATTTATGAAAGTTTGGGGTTTTAATCACATATTATGATTAGATAAGAGGGCTTTGATAGTTTTGTTAACGTTGTGCTGGCAATGTGTCAATGGATGAATGGAAGTTAATCTAATTATTTAACCTAAAAGTTTGCACTGTAAGGTTAATCGGTGACGTCACTCACGTGGAGCGTGAAAATGGGCTGAAACTATTTCAAACACCTTTTTTCTTTTTTCTTTTATCTTTCATGGTTTTCCATGAATTATTGACCACCTATATCTCCATGCATCTGTAAAACCCCAAAACATAAATTCTGGTATCTTAAGATATTATATATATATATATATGTTGTATATACTGCCACCTTAACGTGGTGGAGGGGTTTGAGTACCCGAATGACCCAAGGAGCTACGTTGTCCGGGGCTATATGCCCCTGGTAGGGTCTCCCAAGGCAAACAGGTCCTAGGTGACGGGTCAGACTAAGAGCAGTTCAAAAACCCTTATGATGACCAATAAAAGGAGGACCGTGACGTCGCCCGGTATGGCGCAGCCGGGGCCCCACCCTGGAGCCAGGCCTGGGGTTGGGGCTCGTATGCGAGCGCCTGGTGGCCGGGCCTTCCCCCACGGGGTCCGGCCGGGCTCAGCCCAAAGGAGCGACGTGGGGACACCTTCCCGTGGGCCCACCACTCACGGGAGGGACCGTAAGGGGCCGGTGCAAAGCGAATCGGGCAGCAGTCGAAGGCGGGGGCCTAGACGACCCGATCCCTGGACACGGAAACTGGCTCTTGGGACATGGAATGTCACCTCGCTGGCGGGGAAAGAGCCTGAGATTGTGCGTGAGGTTGAGAGGTTCCGACTAGAGATAGTCGGAATCACCTCCACGCACGGCTTGGGCTCTGGAACCACACTCCTCGAGAGGGGATGGACTCTTCACCACTCTGGAGTTGCCCATGGGGAGAGGCGGCGGGCTGGTGTGGGTTTGCTTATAGCCCCCCAGCTCTGCCGCCATGTGTTGGAGTTTACCCCGGTGAACGAGAGGGTCGTTTCCCTGCGGCTTCTGCTCGGGGATAGGTCTCTCACTGTTGTGTGTGCCTACGGGCCAAACAGCAGTGCAGAGTACCCGACCTTCTTGGTGTCCCTGGGAGGGGTGCTGGAGAGTGCTCCGACTGGGGACTCCGTTGTTCTACTGGGGGACTTCAACGCCCACGTGGGCAATGACAGTGAAACCTGGAGGGGCGTGATTGGGAGGAACGGCCCCCCGGATCTGAACCCGAGTGGTGTTCAGTTATTGGACTTCTGTGCTAGTTACAGTTTGTCCATAACGAACACCATGTTCAAGCATAAGGGTGTTCATCAGTGCACAAGGCACCAGGACACCCTAGGTCGTAGGTCAATGATTGACTTTGTGGTCGTTTCATCTGACCTGCGGCCGAATCTTGGACACTCGGGTGAAGAGAGGGGCGGAGCTGTCAACTGATCACCACCTGGTGGTGAGTTGGATCCGATGGCGGGGGAGGAAGCTGGATAGACTCGGTAGACCCAAACGTACTGTGAGGGTCTGCTGGGAACGTTTGGCCGAGTCTCCTGTCAGAGAGATCTTCAACTCCTGCCTCCGGCAGAGCTTTGACCAGATCCCGAGGGAGGCTGGAGATATTGAGTCAGAGTGGACCATGTTCTCCACCTCCATTGTCAAAGCGGCCGCTCGGAGCTGTGGACGCAAGGTCTCCGGTGCCTGTCGAGGCGGCAATCCCCGAACCCGGTGGTGGACACCGGAAGTAAGGGATGCCGTCAAGCTGAAGAAGGAGTCCTATCGGGCCTGGCTGGCTTGTGGGACTCCCGAGCTGACGGGTACCGGCAGGCTAAACGGACTGCAGCCCGGGTGGTTGTGGAGGCAAAAACTCGGGCCTGGGAGGAGTTCGGTGAGGCCATGGAAAAGGACTATCGGCTGGCCTCGAAGAGATTCTGGCAAACCGTCCGGCGCCTCAGGAGGGGGAAGCAGTGCCCTACCAACGCTGTTTACAGTGGCGATGGGCGGCTGTTGACCTCGACTGGGGATGTTGTCGGACGGTGGAAGGAATACTTCGAGGATCTCCTCAATCCCGCCGTCACGTCTTCCATCGAGGAAGCAGAGGCTGGGGGCTCAGAGGAGGACTCGTCCATCACCCAAGCTGAAGTCACCGAGGTGGTCAAGAAACTCGGTGGATGAGATCCGCTCGGTGGGAGGATCCGGGGTGGATGAGATCCGCCCTGAGTACCTCAAGTCTCTGGATGTTGTTGGGCTGTCTTGGCTGACACGCCTCTGCAGCATCGCGTGGTGGTCGGGGACAGTGCCTCTGGGATGGCAGACCGGTGTGGTGGTCCCTCTTTTTAAGAAGGGGGACCGGAGGGTGTGTTCCAACTATAGGGGGATCACACTTCTCAGCCTCCCCGGGAAAGTCTATGCCAGGGTACTGGAGAGGAGAATTCGGCCGATAGTGGAACCTCGGATTCAGGAGGAACAGTGTGGTTTTCGTCCTGGTCGTGGAACACTGGACCAGCTCTATACCCTCTACAGGGTGCTGGAGGGTTCATGGGAGTTTGCCCAACCAGTCCACATTTGTTTTGTGGATTTGGAGAAGGCATTCGACTGTGTCCCTCGCGGCGTCCTGTGGAGGGTGCTGGGGGAATATGGGGTCCGGGGTCCTTTGCTGAGGGCTGTCCGGTCCCTGTATGACCGAAGCAGGAGTTTGGTCCGCATTGCCGGCAGTAAGTCAGACTTGTTCCCGGTGCATGTTGGACTCCGGCAGGGCTGCCCTTTGTCGCCGGTTCTGTTCATAATTTTTATGGACAGAATTTCTAGGCGCAGCCAAGGGCCGGAGGGTGTCAGGTTTGGGGACCACATGGTTTCGTCTCTGCTCTTTGCGGATGACGTTGTCGTGTTGGCCCCTTCTAACCAGGACCTCCAGCATGCACTGGGACGGTTTGCAGCCGAGTGTGAAGCGGCTGGGATGGGAATCAGCACCTCCAAATCCGAGGCCATGGTCCTCAGTCGGAAAAGGGTGGTTTGCCCACTTCAGGTTGGTGAAGAGTTCCTGCCCCAAGTGGAGGAGTTCAAGTATCTAGGGGTCTTGTTCACGAGTGAGGGGAGGATGGAACGAGAGATTGACAGACGGATCGGTGCAGCTTCTGCAGTAATGCGGTCGATGTACCGGTCTGTCGTGGTGAAGAAAGAGCTAAGCCATAAGGCGAAGCTCTCGATTTACCCGTCAATCTACATTCCTACTCTCACCTATGGTCATGAGCTTTGGGTTATGACCGAAAGGACAAGATCCCGGATACAGGCGGCCGAAATGAGCTTTCTCCGCAGGGTGGCTGGGCGCTCCCTTAGAGATAGGGTGAGAAGCTCAGTCACTCAGGAGGAACTCGGAGTAGAGCCGCTGCTCCTCCACATCGAGAGGGGACAGCTGAGGTGGCTCAGGCATCTGTTCCGGATGCCTCCTGAACGCCTTCCTGGGAAGGTGTTTCGGGCATGTCCAACCGGGAGGAGGCCCCGGGGAAACCAAGGACACGCTGGAGGGACTATGTCTCCCGGCTGGCCTTGGAACGCCTCGGTGTCCCCCCGGAAGAGCTAGAGGAAGTGTCTAGGGAGAGGGAAGTCTGGGCATCTCTGCTTAGACTGCTGCCCCCGCAACCCGGCCCCGGACAAAGCGGAAGAAGATGGATGGATGGATGTTGTATATCCTGTATATTCTTACTTTTTTCAGCATTTTAACCACATGCTCTAGTTTATTTATTTCTAATAAACCTGACATTGTATACCACATATTGTTGGCTCTGTGACAAATTGTTTATGTTTCCAGATTCTGATGGATGTGCAGAGAACATCTCTAAGGTACTATGAACCATCTGACTTGTAAGTAAAACCTCAAACATACAAACATTCCTGTGTGTATATGATACAACAAATGTTGATAATTCTAGTAAATGAAATGGTAAAACGTTCATGAAGTGACTCAGAGCAGCACTGCAGGTGAAGTTCATGTATAGGGAGACAGTAGACACTGAAATCATCGCAAGCGTTTAGTTTGTGTAGTAGTAGTCGAAACTGCAGCGCTCATTCACACAGACATGGCAGAACATAAAGACTTCAGATTTCATTAGCAGTTTTTTTAGCTTTAATATTCACAGGTACTAGTCTGTATCGATATCTGATTCAATGTACAGCCCTACTTTTAATCTATTCATTCAAAAATTGTCAAATTCTGTGGCGTTCCGCTTTATACAGTAAATTGTGACTGGATTCTGTGGTTTCATGCATGTTTTTGCATCGCGGAAATCATATGACTATATATTTGCAGTATTTGCAGTATTAAAGAGAGTTAGTTTTGAGAATTATTTATTGTTGTGTTATAAATTTGTTACCATTAGTATAAGAAGGGTATGAATGACTAAAAGACTACATTTCATTCCGGCAGAATTCTCTGCACACTTTACCACAGAGGCCAAATGAGCATTTTGAATGTAAGAACCTCATGTTATATTTATAACAATCCTTGTTGATATTTGAATTGTATTTCAGGGCAGTTTGTGAAGACAGATGAACAAGAGATGTTGGTTCCAGATCCACCTTCCTCTCCAGATTTCTCTCTCATTTGGATTGCTGTCTGCTGGCATATTATGTTCTCTGCAGAATTAGGTGCATGCAGATATTACTCAGGAACATGACAAAACTTTGTTTGCTATAATACACAGGGCTTAAAGTATTCCGGCGGGCTGCGGAGAAAAATTGTATAAATAAAAAACTGTGTTGATCTCACGTGCGAGTTCATGAGTTCGCCTACCCTTGGTTTGAGAGTAACATGCAGAGTCATCTGGCATTGGTGTGAACGTCGCCGACGAGCACACACTTCCAGCCAATCAGCGATCAGCAGGCAGACGCGCTCATTCATGATTGAAGGGATTTTAGTGCAATATCTTGTAGCTGTATATTCCAGTGATCGCAATGCTAAAGTGGCATAAATATTTACATTTTACATTTAGTCATTTAGCAGACGCTTTTATCCAAAGCGACTTACAAATGAGAGCAATAGAAGCAACTAGAACAGTCAAAGGCAACAGTATGCAAGTGCTGTAACAAGTCTCAGTTAATCTAACACAGAACACACAGGACAGATTTTTTTTATTTTTATAAATTAGACAGACAGAAAGTGAATAGAAGGATAAGTGCTATTCTTGATTGGTCAGGTGCTGCTGGAAGAGACGTGTCTTTAGCTGTTTTTTGAAAATTGCTATAGACTCTGCTGCTGGAATTGGGATAGGCACGTCATTCCACCAGGTGGGGGCGGTCCAGGAAAAGGTCCGTGAGAGTGATTTCATGCCTCTTTGGGATGGCACACCAAGGCGTCGTTCACTGGCAGAACGTAAGCTCCTGGAGGGTGTGTAAGTCTGAACAAGCGAGTTTAGGTATATTGGTGCAGAGCCAGTGGTTGCTTTGAAGGCGAGCACCAGTGCCTTGAATTTGATGCGAGCGGCTATTGGCAGCCAGTGCAGACTGATGAAGAGAGGCGTGACGTGCGCTCTCTTCGGCTCGTTAAAGATCACCCTCACCGCTGCATTCTGGATCAGCTGCAAGGGTTTGATAGTGCATGCCGGAAGGCCCGCTAGAAGAGCATTACAGTAGTCCAGTCTGGAGAGAACAAGAGCTTGGACCAAGAGTTGTGTGGCCTGCTCTGATAGGAAGGGTCTAATCTTCCTAATGTTGTATAAATTAAATCTGCAGGACCGGGTTGTTGCAGTAATGTGGTCAGTGAATTTTAGCTGATCATCAATCACAACTCCAAGATTCCTGGCTGTCCTGGACGGAGTAATGGTTGATGATCCTAGCTGAATGGAGAGATTGTGGTGAAGTGCTGGGTTGGCTGAGACCACGAGCAGTTCTGTCTTTGCAAGGTTGAGTTGCAGGTGATGTTCCTTCATCCAGGCAGAGATGTCTGTTAGGCAGGCAGCGATACAAACACCAACCGGGGGATCATCTGGTTGAAATGAGAAGTAGAGTTGAGTGTCGTCGGCATAGCAGTGATAGGAAAAGCCATGTTTCTGAATGACAGATCCTAGGGATGACATGTAGATGGAGAAGAGAAGTGGTCCAAGCACTGAGCCCTGAGGAACTCCAGTGGCTAGATGATGTGACTTAGACACTTCACCTCTCCATGATACCCTGAAGGACCTACCTGAGAGGTCAGACTTGAGCCACTGGAGAGCAGTTCCTGAGATGCCCATCTTCACGAGAGTTGACAGGAGGATCTGGTGGTTAACTGTGTCAAAAGCAGCAGACAAATCCAGTAAGATAAGTACTGTGGACTTGGAAGCCGCTCTTGCCTGTCTCAGTGCCTCCGTAACCGAGAGCAGGGCAGTCTCAGTTGAGTGGCCACTTTTGAAGCCAGATTGGTTGATATCCAGGAGGTTGTTCTGTTCAAAAAACTTAGAGAGCTGGTTAAACACAACTTGCTCAAGTGTCTTTCGCAATGATATATACTATATATTCATGTACTACCTCAAGTTTCTGTCCCTGGATGAGTACTTCTGCTTTCACATCATTAGTTGCCTTTTTGTAAAAAAAACATACAGACCGTTTTCTTAATATTAAGATGTAAACATGATTTGATAAGCCATTTTGAAACGCGATTCATTGTTTCAGTTGATTTCTGTACAGCCTCTTGTTGATTCTTTGTGTGTACATACAAGACATCATCGGCATACATTTGACATACAACATCTGGAGGACGGACATTTGGTTACATGCTAAACAACAATGGACCTAAAATAGAACCTTGTGGAGCTCCAATATTATAATCTAGATATTCTGATGTTGCATTTATAACCCTTACACATTGTTTTCTCTTTTTTAAATAAGATTTAAATCACATAATTTGTCTAAAATTTGATAACCTAGAGAGTAAAATGCTGTGATTTAAAAGCTTTCTTAAAATCCAAAAAAACACAGCACCTACTACACCTCCTTTGTCCATCTGAGATTTAATATTTTCCAGCATAAGACAATTTGCAGTTTCTGTAGAGTACTTTTTCTAAATCCAAATAGCATATAGGATGAAGAGAAAATGTTAAGATATAATTATTAAGATATATCATGAATTGTTCCTCTACCCATTTTCAGCGACTTTAGACATTACAGGAAGAATACTTATACTTATTTATATAAAAAAATTATATTTTAGAAAAATAGAATCCATATTCATCTCTAGCTCTAGACTTTTGAAGAGAACTAATTATTCTGTGACCTTTTGTTTTGGACCCCTGCTTAAGCCGTGTGGGAGCTGAAAGAGTCGGCTCTTAGCCTGAGATAACTGAGCTGAGCCAAATGATCCGGTTCCTTAAAAACAGCCGGAATTCCCGTCATAAATGAAGTCCGCCTCTCGGATTGAACACCGGTTACTGTGTTGCCAAGTCCACGGTTTACTTGAACTCTGTTGCCGTGGGTTGAAGCGACAATAAATGTGATATTTATAAAATGCGAATTCAAGCAGGGATTTTGCTGTGAAGACCTGGCAACCCTGTGATACCAAACAGGAAATGCGTGAAAGCGAAACTAACCTCGTCTGTAAAATACGCCAGCTTTTGGTGAACTAATATAACGATACTCGGTTACTTAACGTAACCTCGGTTCTCTCTAGAAGAGGGAACGAGTATTGCGTAAGTTCCTTACGCTACGGAAAAGTATTCTTTCTTCGAGATTTCTGAAAAACCCAAAATTATCCTTAATTTTGTAACATTGTCAACGCAGTGCGGCAGCCTGGCAGACCATAGCAGGCTATTCCAGCGTGCTATTGGCTGCTCTGCTGGCAACTGCAGCAGCCTATCGGTGAGCCCGCGTGACGTGGCGACCAATGAGGGCGCTTCGCGCCCACCTGGCTTCATTTGCCTACAGGTGGGGCGTGGCCACGTGTATATAAGCAGGGCTCACGGGCTGCATATTCGGTTTTCGTAGTTCTGAAGCGTAAAAGCCCGCGGGGCGCACGGCAAGGAACGCAATACTCGTTCCCTCTTCTAGAGAGAACCGAGGTTACGTTAAGTAACCGAGTATCGTTCTCTTACGAGAGGTTCTCTCGTATTGCGTAAGTTCCTTACGCTACGGGAACATATTGTCAACGCCGTGCACGCCTCGCGTTCAGCATATGCATCCCAGGGAACCGGGGACCATAACACTGCTCGGGCAGGGTGGCCGGTAAGGAAAACGGGCCACCACATCTACAGACACTTCATTCGAACTGACGGGTGGTTACAACGGGTGGTTACAACACCCTGTCCCATGAATGAGGGAACGGCACCTGCCGGTCTCCTTCAAATTCACCACACCTTGTCTCATGAATGAGGGAACGGCAACGCCGGTCGCCTTCAAATTCACAATATCTTGTTATATGAGTGAGGTAACGGCACCGCCGGTCACCTTCAAACTCACAACAGCTCGTCTCGTAAATGAGGAAACGGCACCGCCGGTCTCCTTCAAATTCACATGAGCCTAGTACCGAACTTACTACCAGTATGTGAGCTATGTCTGCGCAGAATCACTGGGCAGGACCAACAGCCCTATTGAACTGGTAACACTTTCGCCTGTAAGGCAGGAACTTCCAGATTGTAAAATCTCACGAACGTAGACGGGGAGGCCCAGCCTGCCGCCATACAGATATCGTGGATGGAAATCCCTCTGGCCCAAGCCCACGAAGAGGCCATGCCTCTGGTGGAGTGTGCTCTGACACCTAGCGGGCACTGCAGGTGTTTGGAAGCGTATGCAGTTGCAATCGCGTCCACTATCCACCTGGAAAGGGTCTGTTTCGAGGAGGCGAGACCTTTAGTGCGCCCACCAAACGAAACAAATAGCTGCTCAGAACGCCTGAAGGCGGCGGAGCGTGTGACATAAACCCTCAATGCCCTGACAGGGCAGAGGATATTGCCACCGTCCCCCTCGTCGGATGCTGGCAGAGCCGAGAGGGAGATAATCTGCGCCCTGAAGGGAGTGCCAATCGCTTTGGGGACATAACCATGCTTCGGTCTGAGAATGACCTTAGAGTCATTAGGACCGAACTCCATACACGTCGGGCTCACTGAGAGCGCGTGTAGATCCCCCACGCGTTTCACTGAAGCCAGAGCTATCAGGAACGCGGTTTTTAGCGAAAGGAACCTTGGTTCCACAGTCTCGAGCGGTTCAAAAGGATGGGCCTTCAGGGCCTCTAGGACCAAGGCCAGATCCCATATAGGAACCGATGGGGGCCGCGGGGGATTCATCCGTCTGGCTCCTCTGAGGAAACGGATGATGAGCTCGTTCCTTCCTAGCGTGCTACCTAGCGTCGTCTGAGCGAACGCTGCTATAGCCGCCACATACACTTTGAGCGTGGAAGGGGACCTGCCCAGTTCCAAAAGCTCTTGGAGGAAGGAGAGCACCCGCTGGACCCCACATTGCTGTGGGTCCAATCCCTTGGAAACACACCACTCAGTGAACACCGACCACTTAGAACTATATAACCGCCTCGTCGAGGGGGCTCTAGAGTGTGAAATCGTGTTCATAACCCCTTCGGGCAGGTCAACGGGTATCCGTTGGTCACCCATACATGCAGAGACCATCGCTCTGGATGGGGATGCCAAACTGACCCTCCTGCTTGAGAGAGGAGGTCTGCTCTCAGCGGAACTGGCCAGGGGGGTGAGTGCGACAGCTTCACCAGCTCTGGGTACCAAATCTGGTTCTCCCAGCGCGGCGCTATAAGGAGCACCAGGCGGCGCGTCTCCCTGATTTTCGCTATGACCTGGGGCAATAGGGAAATCGGCGGGAAAGCATACAGCGGGAGGCTGGGCCAAGGTTGGGACAGCGCATCCTCGCTTTTGGACAGAAACCTCGGGCAGCGGGCGTTCTCTTTTGTTGCAAAGAGGTCGAGCTCCGCTCTGCCGAATAGGCGCCATACCAGCTGGACTGTCTGAGGGTGCAGGGACCATTCTCCTGGGAGAATGAGGCCCCTGGACAGCTTGTCCGGGCCCACATTGAGGTGGCCCGGTACGTGCGCAGCTCTCAGCGAGTGCAGCGAGCTGTGTGCCCACACGAGCAGGCGTTCTGTCAGATTGCCCAGACACCTGGACCTGACACCGCCCTGCCGGTTCACATAGGGCACCACTGTGGTATTGTCCGACCGGACCAACACGTGGTGTCCTCGTATAAGCGGGAGAAACTGCTTGAGCGCGTTCTCTACCGCTATCATCTCCAAACAGTTTATGTGTAGGAGCTTTTCCCCGCTCGACCAGAGGCCCGAGGCCGATCTGCCCTCGAAAACGGCGCCCCAACCCGTGGTGGAGGCGTCCGTCGAGATGACCTTGCGGTGTGAGATGGCTCCCATCGTCACTCCCCGCTGGTACCAGTCGGCTACTAACCAGGGCTCTAGGGCTGAAACGCAGCCCTGAGTCACTCTGATCCTGAAGCCTCCGGACGCCCAGGCTCTGTGAGGCACTCGGGCGTTTAACCAGCATTGCGGCGGGCGCATGCGCATTAAGCCCAGCTGAAGCACAGCTGCAGCTGAGGCCATACGTCCCAGCATCCTCTGAAAAAGCTTGAGAGGTGCGATTTTGCCCGGCCGGAAGTACGCATCCATGCGCCGAACTTGGCGCGCGCGTTGGGGTGACAGGCGGGCTGACATTGCCACAGTGTCCAGATTCAAACCCAGAAATGAGGTTGATTGCGTGGGCACTAATGAGCTCTTGGTCCAATTGACCGTGAGCCCCAGGCTGTCCAGATGGCTGAGCAGCATTGCCCTGTGGGCGAGGAGCTCGGCCTCTGACTGCGCCAGGATGAGCCAATCGTCCAGATAGTTCAACACTCGCATCCCTCGACTTCTCAGGGGAGCGAGGGCCGCGTCCATGCACTTCGTAAATGTACGGGGTGCTAGTGACAGGCCGAACGGAAGGACGGTGTATTGATAAGCCTGGCCGTCGAAGGCGAATCGTAAGAATGGCCTGTGACGCGGCGTTATCTTGATTTGAAAATATGCGTCTTTCAAATCTAGGGAGATTAGCCAGTCTCTCGGGCGAATATGCGCGAGGATCTGCTTGGTCGTGAGCATCTTGAACGATCTTCTCATAAGAGCTTTGTTCAGACGCCTCAGATCCAGAATCGGTCTGAGCGACCCAACCCTTTTTGGCACGAGAAAATACCGGCTGTAAAAGCCTGACTCGCTCATAGAATGGGGAACCGGTTCTATAGCCCCTTCGCACAGCAGTGTGGCTATCTCCGCTCGAAGTAGATGTGCTACTTCCTCGCTCACTCTCGTCTCCGTACGCGCACAGAAGCGCGGAGGGCGGCGAGCGAACTGCAGAGTGTAGCCGTGCTTCACTGTTTTCAGCACCCATTCTGATACACCTGGAATGGCTTCCCACGCTCTCGCGTGTGCCACACGGGATAGAACGGCCTCCGGGCTCGAAACGCCGCGCTTCGCGGGTTCGACGGCCTGTATAGGAAGGGCGGGCGCAGTGCGCGCGCTCTCTGTGCTGTGGGCCAGCCGATCGCTCGCGATGGCTGGCCGCCCTACACACTGTATCTCTGCCGCTTCGAGCAGGGAGTGGCTTGTGTGTGGCCTTACACTCGTCGTTCCGGCCACCTTGGGCGGAGAACAAATGGTGTGTGGCGCGGCGCATGGCGCCGGGGGCAGAATGTTCGCGAAAATGTGTGAGCGCGTTTGAGCGGGCACAACTCTTACGCGTGGAACATGACCGGTTAAGAGTGGCTGTGTGACAGCGCGTGTGGTGATTAGGCGTGGGCGCAAATAAGCGGACACGTGACCTAACTCTAGCACTCGAGCGGCCAGTGGCCGCTTTATGTGAGTGAGAGACACGGGATTTGTGGTGCTTGGGTGCAGGGGTGAACACAAAAGTGGGCACGTTTACTGCATTTGAAAACATATACGGCGTGAGCCGTGCAACCAGAAAAAAGGCAACTTCGTGATTTCTCTGGTTCGTCATAAAAACGGCGGTTGTAGACAGGCGAGAGGGCAGTTTTGCCGGCTCGTTTGCTGCGTGAGAGCCATCTGCAGCAGCCACAGGAGTGGGGGCTGACAGGAAGAAGAGTTTTGACGGTGGTCCGGCCACGGCGGGACTTAACCGTCGCTTCCCCCCTCTGCTAGGAGGACTTTGGAGGGGCTACAGTTGGAAACAGGCGAGAGGGCGAGTTCGCCGGCTCGTAGGCTGCGTGGAAAACATCTGCAGTAGCCACAGGAGTGGGGACTGACAGGAAAAACAGAGTTTTAACGGTGGTCCGGCCGCAGCGGGACTTAACCGTCTTTTCTCTCCTTATGTATAGACGTCCAAAAATACTCGAGCACCACGTGGTGCGAGTTAGCTTTCTGTATGTAAGAAAAGCTGGCCGCGAGCCCGGGGAAGCGGACAGTAAAACATTTTTATCTGCCGCGAGAGCTGGGCTCGAACTCGGGTCTCCGGCGTTTCAGCCGCTGATTTTGCCACTGTGCTACCGGGAGGGACACAATAGCGTTCAGTTAACGCGAGCATACAGCAGTACGTCCTCGTGCTTGTTGGCAGTCGTGCGTGCATAAAAGACAGGCTCGTTACTGCAATAGTAATATTTCCAGCCGCCTGAACTGGAGAGGGGGCTGAGAAATGCTAGAGAATGGCGGTTCGTCCGGCCACAGCGGGACGAAAACACCCTCTGTTAACTTCCCGGTGAGTGCGGCGCGCGCACGTGCGCGCGTGCTGAACGTGCTCGTGACCGTGCGCACTCACATTCCTTGTGAACGGCGCAATCTGCGCGGTCCAACAGGGGGGAGTGCGGGTTCGTTGGAGAGCATATGTCAGCGTCATGTCTCATGACGGCGTATGTTTGCTGGCGTGCGTGTCTTAACAGGCTTGTGTACAGCAATATGAACAATTCCAGTCGCCTGAACTCATGAGGGGACTGAAAAATGTGCGCGAGGGTGGAACAGCTCTCTTGTAACGTAAAGAGAGCTGCAGGACCGTGCATTTCTGCCATCCCTTGTATATAAGCGGCGCATCAGCGCGGCATGAACAGAGGGGGGAGGAGGCTCGCTCCGAGACCGTTCATTTCTACCATCCCTTGCAAGCGGCGCGGTGGCGCGGCTTGAACAGAGGGGGAGGAGGCTCGCTCCGAGACTGTTCATTTCTACCATCCCTTGCAAGCGGCGCGGTGGCGCGGCTTGAACAGAGGGGGAGGAGGCTCGCTCCGAGACCGTTCATTTCTACCATCCCTTGCAAGCGGCGCGGTGGCGCGGCTTGAACAGAGGGGGAGGAGGCTCGCTCCGAGACCGTTCATTCCTACCATCCCTTGTAAGCGGCG
Source organism: Romanogobio albipinnatus (assembly GCA_023566225.1). Classification (NCBI taxonomy): domain Eukaryota; kingdom Metazoa; phylum Chordata; class Actinopteri; order Cypriniformes; family Gobionidae; genus Romanogobio; species Romanogobio albipinnatus. Next base: position 937,458 of record CM042240.1, read on the forward strand.
CGGCTTGAACAGAGGGGGAGGAGGCTCGCTCCGAGACCGTTCATTTCAACCATCCCTTGTAAGCGGCGCGGTGGCGCGGCTTGAACAGAGGGGGGGAACAGCGGAGTGATGTCGTCATAAAACTGCTCGAGTCGAGCCCGCAGGGTCGACATAGAGAGTTCCTCACACTCGGGGCATTCACCCGCGAGGAGTGCGGCGGCGGCGTGATCACGGCCCAGGCAGAGAGCGCAGACACATGGCGGTCTCTGGTGCTGAGCTGCACGTGGCACGAGCCGCAGGTGGAACGAGGCGTTTTGATAAAAACGCTCGTGCTCTTTTATGAAACGTGTGACACAACGGCGAGAACACGTGCAATGAAAGGATATAATGCTGCCGGATAGCAGAGCAGGCACGGATGGCTGAAGGTGGCGCGATGCTGCCGGCTTCTCCAGGCGCTGTCCTCTGCTTGCTCGTCTGCACGATCACGGCGGCGGGTTCCAGATCCAGCGATGCGAAGGGCTTCGCTGAAGAAAAGAAAATCGAATATGCAGCCCGTGAGCCCTGCTTATATACACGTGGCCACGCCCCACCTGTAGGCAAATGAAGCCAGGTGGGCGCGAAGCGCCCTCATTGGTCGCCACGTCACGCGGGCTCACCGATAGGCTGCTGCAGTTGCCAGCAGAGCAGCCAATAGTCACGCTGGAATAGCCTGCTATGGTCTGCCAGGCTGCCGCACTGCGTTGACAATGTTACAAAATTAAGGATAATTTTGGGTTTTTCAGAAATCTCGAAGAAAGAATACTTTTCCGTAGCGTAAGGAACTTACGCAATACGAGAGAACCTCTCGTAAGAGAACTAATATATTAAGAGATAAGGCACAGTTATCGGCACATTAATGAAGGTAAGTTTGCTAAATTACGAATATTCTTTGAGGAAAAGAATCGATCTATCCGCTTTCCGCAGACCACTACAAGATCTAAATCAACTTACCTGAATATTGACAAAATGATTCAAATATATGTACTATATATTTCTATTTGGAAGAAATGTGTGACATTTTTCACAGTTGATCAATAAATGATGAGAAATGGATAGTGGAAAATAGTAGTGTAGGCTACGGCTTATTTTTTATCAACCTTTTATTAATTTTTATCAAACGGCAATATATCGTTGTACAGTAGCGTATATATATATATATATATATATATATATATATATATATATATATATATATATATATATATATATATATATATATATATTTACTGTAGACACACACGCAAATATATATGTTTCTTTCCTTTATTTGTTTCTTAAAAACAAATTCCCTGAAATAAAATGGCAGAAACAAAATGGCGCCGTCTTCTTCTTTCACTATGAACCGCAAAACAGTTTCTATGCACCTCCCACTGAGGTGACGGAAAGACACTTGTAAACAAAGCCTTTTCAATGGAGTATAGCCTACTTACTGCATTGTGCATATAGTCTACCAGTCAAGTTTGGAAACTGTACTGTTTCGATTATTTTTTAAATAAGTCTCTTCTGCTCACCAAGGCTGCATTTATGTTTTTAAAAATACAAAAACTTATTTAGATATTATTTCAAAAACAATCAAAATAGTACAGTTTCCAAACTTGACTGGTAGGGTATATATACAGTGGGTACGGAAAGTATTCAGACCCCCTTACATTTTTCACTCTGTTATATTGCAGCCATTTGCTAAAATCATTTAAATGCATTTTTTTTCTCATTAATGTACACACAGCACCCCATATTGACAGAAAAACACAGAAATGTTGACAGTTTTGCAGATTTATTAAAAAAGAAAAACTGAAATAAATCACATGGTCCTAAGTATTCAGACACTCTAAAAAAAAAGGTTCTATATAGCACCAAAAATGGTTCTTCGTCGTAATCATAGGGGAACCATTTTTGGTGCTATATAGCACCATATCTTAGCATGTTCTGTATATGGTAGCGGTGCTATATAGCACCATAGTTAGCGGTGCTATATTGCACCTTAGTCAAAGAACCGGTGAAGAACCTCTGAAGAACCGCTGAAGAACCACTGAAGCACCAAAATTGGTGCTATATAGCACTAAAAAAGGTTCCCCTATGATTACGAGCCAAGAACCATTTTTAGTGCCATATAGAACCTTTTTTTTTTTTAGAGTGGACCCTTTGCTCAGTATTTAGTAGAAGCACCCTTTTGATCTAATACAATCATGAGTCTTTTTGGGAAAGAGGCAACAAGTTTTTCACACCTGGATTTGAGGATCCTCTGCCATTCCTCCTTGCAGATCCAGTTACATTACATTTATGCATTTGGCAGACGCTTTTATCCAAAGCAATACAGTGGACACACTGGTGGTGATCACTGGGATCGAACCAGCAACCTTCTGCATATCAGTTCCATGGTTCAACCAACTGGACCACTATCTCTGGTGGTCAGTTCTGTCAGGTTGGATGGTAAACGTTGGTGGACAGCCATTTTCAGGTCTCTCCAGAGATGCTCAATTGGGTTTAAGTCAGGGCTCTGGCTGGGCCATTCAAGAACAGTCACAGAGTTGTTGTGAAGCCACTCCTTTGTTATTTTAGCTGTGTGCTTGGGGTCATTGTCTTGTTGGAAGGTGAACCTTCGGCCCAGTCTGAGGTCTTGAGCACTCTGGAGAAGGTTTTCGTCCAGGATATCCCTGTATTTGGCCGCATTCATCTTTCCCTCGATTGCAACCAGTCGTCCTGTCCCTGCAGCTGAAAAACACCCCCACAGCATGATGCTGCCACCACCAGGCTTCACTGTTGGGACTGTATTGGACAGGGGATTAGCAGTGCCTGGTTTTCTCCGCACATACCACTTAGAATTAAGGGCAAACAGTTCTATCTTGGTCTCATCAGACCAGAGAATCTTATTTCTCACCATCTTGGAGTCCTTCAGGTGTTTTTTAGCAAACTCCATGCAGGCTTTCATGTGTCTTGCACTGAGGAGAGGCATCCGTCGGGCCACTCTGTCATAAAGCCCCGACAGGGGGCTTTTCTGTCAATATGGGGTGCTGTGTGTACATTAATGAGAAAAAAATAACTTAAATGATTTTAGCAAATGGCTGCAATATAACAAAGAGTGAAAAATGTAAGGGGGTCTGAATACTTTCTGTACCCACTGTATATAAAGCTGAATTTGTTTTCATAACTGATTGAATGTGATGTCCTTCCATCCCCATCTGTAGATCATTGTAAAAGATTGCAGCAATGGATGGGGCTGAAGAGGAGTCATCTTCTGTTCCACATCATCATGTTGTCTTACTGGGAAAAACAGGAAATGGGAAAAGTGCCACTGGAAACACCATCTTGGGAAGAAAAGCTTTCCTTTCAAAGATGAGTTTTAAAACTGTAACACAAGAAGTCAAGTGTGAAAGCATTACCAGAGATGGAGTGAATCTTAAAGTTTATGACACACCAGGATTCTTTGACCCGGAAAACGAACTGACCCCTGAGGATATGTTTACAAGATATCGGGGGCTTCCGGGGTTAGACACTGCAGACCCGCTTGTGATTCTGCTGGTGCTCAGACCTTCAAGATTCACTCTAGAAGAGAAACACACTGTTGAGATCATTGAAGATTATCTGCCAGACTGGCTCATAAAGAACACCTGGATCATTTTCACCGGAGGAGATGAGCTGGAGAGAGAAGATCAGACCATAGAGGATTTAATAGAAGAATCAGAGGATCTAAAAAAAGTTATCCAGAAATTTGACAACAGATACTTTTTGTTTAATAATGTCACACAACATCCTGAACATGACCAAGTCAAAAGACTGATTGACGCCATTAGAAATGTTCAACCTCAGAAATGTAAGTAGTGTTACGGTCAATATTAATGAAACATGTCAAAGTTCTTTCCTCTGTAATATTGAGTTACTTTAAATAATCTCTTAGCATCATTACTTCTATTCATAGACTTTAACACAAAAACATCAATACTGTTAGTGAAATTAAAGGATTAGTTCACTTCCTGATAATACTCGCCCCTCATCCCAGATGTTCATGTCTTTCAATCTTCAGTTTTTTGAGGATCATTCCAGGATTGTTCTGCTCATAATGGACTTCAATGGGAACCAACGGCTGAAGGTCCAGATCACTGCAGTTTCAGAGGAAGGGCTTCAGAGACTCTGACCCCAGACGAGGAATAGAGTCTGATCTAGACAAACCATCTGCTGTTAAAACGAAGGTGCAAAGACTAAATCAAACGCCGTTTACACAAATAAAGGGAAAACAACGATGACGGATGTTTTTAAAGTCACATCATGTGACCTTTCTGACGTGATGACATCATACACCGTGAATAAACACAACACCGAAGTCGAGCGTCTGAGGTTAAAGTGTATAAATGTGTGTGTGTGTTGTAAATGTGGCGATGGTTTGTCTAGATCAGACTCTATTCCTCTGGGGTCGGTCAGAGCCTCTGAAGCCCTTCCTCTGAAACTGCAGTGATCTGGACCTTCAGCCGTTGGTTCCCATTGAAGGCCATTATGAGCAGAACAATCCTGGAATGATCCTCAAAAAACTGAAGAGAGAAACACATGAACATCTGGGATGAGGGGCGAGTATTATCAGGAAGTGAACTAATCCTTTAATTAGTCCTATTATGAGAGCTATAGTCAGTATTAATATGTCATTTTTTACCGGTGTTATTCTGTTCTTTTTCCATGTGGAACAGCTCCAGAGACAGAGGCTTTTCTACAGAGAAAGTCCCCAGCGGAGCAGGACACCAGCACCAGTGACAGAAGGTTGCTTCTCTTGGGGAACACCGGCTCTGGGAAGAGTGCAACGGGAAACACCATCCTGAGAGAAAACCTGTTTAAGTCTGAGCGCAGCTTTAGCTCAGTTACAGAACACTGTGACCTTCAGACATCGGCTGTTTTAGGGAGAGAAGTGTCTGTTGTTGATACTCCTGGATTTTCAGATCTAACTTCAAATCCTGAGGATTTAGCTCTAGAAATGGCTCATAGTGTAGTCCTCTGCTCTCCAGGACCTCATGCCTTCCTCTACGTGCTGTCGCTCACAGGCAGAATCAGACATGAAGATGAACATGACATCAAAAAAATTGAAAGAATTTATGGAAAAGAGGCAGGAAAGTTCACAATCCCTGTGTTCACCCACAGTGATCAGCTAGAGGGGAAGAGTGTGGAAGAGCTCATCAGACAGAATGAAACTCTTAGCAGGTTTGTTCAGCAGTGTGGAGGCAGATACCACATCATGAACAATAAAGACCCGAGAAACAGAGAGCAGGTGAAGGATCTGCTGCAGAAGATTGACTCAATGATAGAGCAGAACGGAGGAGGACACTACAGCAATCAGATGTACGAAGACGCTCACAGATTCAGACGAGAGGAAGAAGAGAGGAGACAGAGAGAGGAAGAGAGGAGACAGAGAGAGGAAGATCAACCGAGCCATGAACAAACTGTGGAGGCAACAAAGGAAAGCTGGATTACGAGAGCATGGAAGACAGTTAAACAATTTGTCTATGAAAAATTCATTAGGCATTTTATTGATGCAGCTCAGACATATTCATTAACTCTGAGGATTGCTAATATTTTACATCGAGTGAATGTGACATGTATGACAGGACACGGGTCAGATGAAAGGCTTAATCTGGATTTCAAAACTGATGTACAAACATTTTCTGAACAACCAGAAGTAAATCTGCCTGATTGTGAAACAGATCACTATCAAGTTGATCCGTTGTTTATCTAAAGATGCTGAAGTGAATATTTATTTCTATATTCACTTAAATGTATATTACTAAACATTTTAAAGCAATCCTTCTCTTGTTTTAGCTGTAAGACAAAGACAATCCTACACTGATAACACTTTTCAGCTTGATTTACTTAAAAAACAGATCAAACTAAACTTGTCTTTGTACAAAACTACTGAACTTTTCTGTCTGAAAATCTGCACATCAAATAAACTTAATTTGAGCATTTCTCTAGTTACTTTCTGGAGTTGAAGTTTCCTTTGCAATACGTTTTACTCAAACAACATAACCCTGAATTAAACCACACTTTTAAAGTGTGTGCTTTACTTAGAAGCATCATATCTACATTTTTGAATGTGTCATTTTGAGTAGAAAATGAACTCCAAATGTCACAAAATGCAAGTTTCTAAACCTAACAACAAAAGCAATGATAAGACAGAGTAAATACAGCTGGAAAACAGCAAAAGTGCATGATTCTTAACCCTAACACCAGTATCAGAAAAGTTCTACTAAATACATTTTTTATTAATAAATAATATGTCTGCTAAACCTTATATGTTCAAATAACTAAATTTGTCGAGTTTAAAATACTTAAAATTCCAAGTAAATTCACCTGATCTGAGCCAGTGCAGAAAGATAACTCAAAAAGAGTTAGACATTTGTTTAAATGTTTATGTTCATAAGAGTGTATCTGTTTCAGTCTTTCATGTCATGTCTGTTGTGTCAGGTGTGTTAAATGTGTTCAGCTATGCGTTTGATCATGTTCTGATTAATGTTCTCGCATGTCACACGTGACTAATTCTGTTTCTGAATACGGACATTCAGTGTGATTTTTTTGTTCAAATAATAATGTAATTGTTATAAATATGAACTGTTGTTTTGTCATGAGACAATGAGTGTGATGTAATCTTTACCTGGCGACTTCATCTGTATTACTATGGTTGAGGTTTTTAACACTGTTAAAATCAAAAAGCACTGGTAATCTTCTGCCAGGATATTATTCATTTTACAGACATCTCTAAAACGCAACAGTGAAGTTCACAAAATTCAAAATACAGGTCCAAAAACAAATTGTTTTATGGATTTTATTTGCATGTATCTCAGGAGAGTTGGGTTTCATTTGGTTCAACTGTATATTTAACCAGTTTCTGTTTTCTTTAAATAAAACGCCTGATCATCACCTGCTCTCTTGAGTAACTCCCTATACAAACCATCTCTGCTGGAGATCTGACAGATATTAGTCTTTAATTAGTTTTTTCTTTATTACAGAACTGTTTTCTTTTATTTAAATATATCTCTATCTTTTTTATTTCCTGCTGGTAAACTGGCTTTTTGTAATTGTCTGAGGTCAACTTATGACGTTCATGTGGTTTTTACATTCAGAAACATCATAATGAATCAGTAATAGGCTATTTTCTACCCTGGTTTTGAGGCTCTCTCCTGGAACGCTCTGTTTTTATGGGTGTGCCGCACTGAAGACTTGGAAGTAAACGCCCATGGCTATGATTGGATAACAGTTTTGCGTATTATAATGAGCTTCAGCTCCCCCGTGAGTACATGAGGAGAATTGTTTTGAAAACGGCAGCCGGAATGATTCGCCCACAGGGCTCGCAAAATGTCTTTATCAAACAAACACAATGATTTATCTCTCATCCACCCGCAATTGATTGGGATGTCATTTATTATTACTTGGCTGCCCGATCGGTGGATATAACCGTGAAAAACTTCACCTCAGACAAATCAGCATATTCAAAATCTCCGCAATTGTACTTTTGCTTCAAATATCAAGTCAAGAGTGTAAACAAGAGTTTGCTACTTGTATTCAAATGCGAATTTTGTGCAGTATAGAAGAGCGCTTGTTTGTCATTTCTACGATCACAAATGCAGACGTGTTTTATGTTTACATAGTGTTTTCCCCCTGTCGCGCGGTGTGATGCACAAAAAGACGGTATAAGTCATTATAATCAGGAATTATGTCCCCAATGGATGACACAAATGCTTTGTTTATAATGGGTTATATTGTGTTTGTCTCTCTGAGTCACGCTGATGTTCCAAATATGGTAAGGGGCGTGGCATTTCCATCACATGCTTAAGATATTCGGGCCAATCACAATACCCTGGACCGCTGGCCAATCAGAGCACACCGCGCTTTTCACAATGATAAGCTTTATAAAAATCTACACCGGGGCATAGAGGAGCAACACTAATGTACTGTATGTGTAAAATAATGACTTTTTTAAACCTAAAACTGCGTAAACACATTGCATTAAACCAAATACACAAAATAACGTTCGTTTTAGAACCATCATATGACCTCTTTAATGTTATGAAGCCACGAGAATACTTTCTGTGAACAAAAACAAACAAAAATAACAACTTTATTCAACTATTTCGTTCTGCTCTGTCAGTGTCCTGCAGTTTCCATTGTGCATTTCCGCATGTGTTGTGGGGAAAATAGTTGAATAAAGTGGTTATTTGTGTTTGTTTCTGCGCACTAAAGTATTCTCATCTCTTCATCACATTAAGGCTGAGCCACTGGAGTCACATGACTATTTTAACCATGTCTTTACTGCCTTTCTGGCCCTTGAAAGTGTTCATCACACTGCTGTCTATGAGGGGTCAGAGAGCTCTGGGGTCATCAGAAATATCTTCATGTGTGTCTGAAGATGAACGAAGGTCTGACGGATTTGACATGAGGAATTAATGACAGAAGTTACACTTTTGGGTGAACTAACCCTTAAGTATTGTGCTATTGTTGCCTTTCCTCATCTAAGCTGAGCTTACCGTCAATATAGTTATAATATAATAAATAGTTTGTTAGTTAATGAAATGTATAGTCCTCGTTAATGTTAGCTCACATTGCATTAACTAATTAAAATATACAAGTTTTGATTTTAATAATGCATTAGTAAATATTGAAATACATTTTGAACTAAGATAAAGTTACATTTTTATTTCATTCAACAGAACAGTGCATTTAGACATCATGTTTTCAATAACCCTTGTGAAAAAGAAGTGCACTTATTATACTATACTTTTATAAAGTGTACTTATTGCGTAAATAATAAACTTTAAAAGAGCACACTTAAGTGTGAATTAAAATAAATGTTTTCGCTGCTTTAATGCATTTTTATTTGTGATTCATTTTGAATGCATCACAGATTGACTTCATACTAGATGCAATTAGTTGATCTTTGGAGTGATTTTTTGAACCACTTAAGTGGGACTTTAGTACATGTTTATATTTATTTTGAAATATGGGAAGGTGTATTTGCGGGTTTATAGATGACGGATAGAGAAGGGATGGGTCGTTGTCCTTTGATCACGCCTCTTGTGCAATAGAAGATACAGAGCAGACCAAAGTTCTCAATCTGAAAAGATTCAGCTCGATCTGGTGATAGCAGACAAGAACAAACTCTGAACCGCAGCAGATCTAACATTAGCCTGGTGGGATTATCTTCCTGCATCTGCTTGTTTTATTCAGATATATTCATTTATTGACTTTATAAACCCTTGTAAATATAGACTATAACGAGAGGATTGTTTTTATGACGGGAATTGTTTTCTAGGAAGCATTTTCATGAACGTGTGATCGTCAGATCAAGTGAGATCAAAATGGCGTCGAGGCCTGAACCAGGAACTGGTAAGAGAGTTCGTTTACGACGTTTATGTTGTACATTTTGGTTACTTGTGTGTGAATATTAGACTGCAGTTATTTTGGCTTGTAGTTAATTCTGTTGTTTTGTGGTATTTTTGTCATGTGCTAGATTTGTCACTCTCAAATTCGTCTTAAAACCTTAAATTACAACTGAAACATGAGCTGTAGCTTTAATAACAACGTGTTGTGTCTGTATGTGGAGGGAAAGCGAGCAGCAGTTTTCAAGCATAAAGTTGGCTTGACGTTCGACATTTGCTGATTTAGGGACTGTCTCTAAAGTAACACACGACATTTGTATTCATGTTTCTAACTTCAATAGCATCTGATTCTGAACTGAATGACTTACAGTCACAAAACAGCCACAAAACCAACTGTAAAGTGTTCATCGAGGTGTCAGCTGTGATGATTTGATAGTTTATTTTCATAAACATCAAAAATTGAAAAGGTGTGCATCATGGCTGACAATTGACCTATCGGTAAGCCCCTCCCCTCGAACGCAGATGAGCCAATAGCAGTTGAGTATCAGTTGCGCTGGGACCGGAACTCGGACATCTTTAGGTTTCAGCGCCATAGAGAAACATTGGAGAATCCGAAGCTCTCATCGGTTTGATGGTGTTTATGCTACACAAATCCTCAAATGTTGTGCCTGAGGGACTGTAACACTGACTCCAGGGATCCTGAGAGGATTTTCTGTTTGTCAAACTCTCGTTAAGTTACGATTAAAGTCCCTGCTAACATACAAACCGAAATAACTAACTGTTCTTAAGTCATGTAACACTGTAGGTCAAAAACACATTTCAGTGCCTCTCCATATTAAACTGGTTATATGTAAATTCATTTAATTTTAGATATGTTTAAGGTCTACATTATCTCCTATTTTGATGGGTATTATAGTCTATGGGTAGTGAAAGGAAGAGCTTGCACGCAGTTTATCGGAGTTGTTCAGCAGATACAAAGTTTACCAGTTATTAACTGCACCCCCGAAAAGCATAAGGTCTGTGTGTATGTTTGTTTACTGTTAGTTGTTTGAGTGTTTTTGTGTAATTTGCTGTGTATGTTAATGCTAATGCAACAGAGAGAGATAGTTTGTGAATGAGACGTTAATGCGCACTTCTTATGCTTTGTTTGTTCAGCTCTTACGATGATTTTTTGGAGTGAAAAAGGACATTAAAAAACTTGATAAACCATCAGTAAAGTTTGGCCATCATTCAGACGGGATATACGCTACATTCTGTGTCCAAAAACATCTCATGATAAGGTTTTCACACTGACAGCTGTCATTGTAAGATATAGCAACTGCGTTTGTTTGTCCGAGTTAGCAACAGTAACTAAGGGGGGCGGGGCTTACCGATAGGTCAATTAGACAGTTCAATGCTGTTGAAGTTAGAAATGTGTAACTTTAGAGACGGTCCCTAAATTCACGAATATGGGACATCCAACAAGCCTTTAAAGGGATAGTTCACCCTAAAATTAAAATTAGCCCATGATTTAATCATCCAAGTACCGTCTCAAGGCCTGTGCCAAGTGTGCGACCGCACAGGGCCTCGCGCCTCACCAGGGCCTCCCAAAGTAAAGGGACCGCTGACTTAATGTAAAAGCCAATAGTTAAAGTTCATGTTTTTGTCTTTCAAAATACTATAATAGTTAAAGGACATAGCTAAATATGTGTATTGTGATGTTGTATTATTCTGCTTGTAAAAAATACATCAGTGCTCCATCTCTAGACGTTTGTCAGACATCCTTTTAGTGCATGTTCACAGAGGAAGTACTGAAAAACAGTGCTGGTCCTCTCAATACTGTCTGTTTATTTTACGTTTGCAAACGCGTTTGACCCATTCATAATTTACAACATAATTTTAGCGAAAATGTGCAGTTCAGTTACACGGTTTAACTTATTGATAATGCTGTTAAACTGAATATATGATTTTTTCCCCTTAAATATCCACATAAACAACACATTGTTCGTCACTATAGCAACAGTAGACCCCCGTTAATAGGCTATACCCCCGGGCCTCGCACATTACATTCGTACAGGGCCTGTACACGCCCTCAAGTCATCCGAGGTCTAAATGACATTCTTCTTTCAGACGAATAAAATCTGAGTTATATTGTGTTGCCTCTGCCGATCATAAGGCTTCCGTTTCCAGTTACGCTCGTCAGACGTCACGTACGCATCTTGAGTTGCTTTCAACACTTTTCTACGGAAGTCGGTCGGCTGGAACTTTACTTTGTTTTATTAAAACAATGTTTTATTTTCATCAGATGTTTTTTTACTTTCTGACTGTAACAAAGTAAATACACAAATTGATGCTGTTGCTGACATTTTAACATTCAACTTGGTGTTTTCCTAAACAAACATTCACATAAATGTAGCCTGTGACATTCAGTGGATTCCAGTACCACACAACATAGTAGCAGAACAACTGAATTAAATTATTATAAGTTATCACAGCCATACAGCCCTTTTTGGAAAAGTGAGACTGATCACGCGGACTGGGAGATGTTCCGGTCGGCCTCTGATGACGACATCGAGGTCTACGCTGATAGCGTAACGTGCTTCATCAGGAAGTGCGTAGAAGACGTTGTTCCGACCAAAACAATTCGGCTGTACCCTAACCAGAAGCCGTGGCTAAACGGGGATGTTCGCGCGGCACTCAATGCGCGGACCTTCAGCTTTAACTCCGGTAATGCGGAGGAGCATAAACAAGCAAGTTATGCCCTCCGGAAAACCATCAGAGCAGCAAAACGCCAGTACAGGGACAAGATTGAAGGACAGTTCAACACCACCGACTCCAGAAGCATGTGGAGGGGAATTAACACCATCACGGACTACAAAGGGAACACAAACTCCACCGTGAACACCGCTGCCTCTCTCCCGGACGAGCTGAACACCTTCTATGCTCGCTTTGAGGGAACTAACACCGCCCTCGCGGAGAGAGAGCTCGCGGCTGAAGATACAGAGGTTAGTGCACTCTCCGTATCTTTAGCGGATGTAACCCGATCCTTCCGGCGGGTGAACGTCCGTAAAGCCGGGGGTCCAGACGGCATTCCCGGCCGTGTGATCAGAGCGTGCGCGCACCAACTGGCTGGAGTCTTCACAGACATTTTTAACCTGTCCCTCTCCCTGTCTGTGGTCCCCACATGCTTTAAAACGTCCACTATTGTTCCTGTACCTAAGCAGTCAAAAACCACCTGCTTAAACGACTGGCGTCCTGTTGCTCTGACCCCCATCATCAGTAAATGCTTTGAGAGACTAGTCAGAAACCACATCTGCTCTGTTCTCCCCCCCTCACTGGACCCACTGCAGTTTGCATACCGCAAAAACCGCTCCACTGATGATGCCATTTCATCCACTATACACACTGCTCTCTCCCACCTGGAAAAGAGGAACACATATGTGAGAATGCTGTTTGTAGACTACTGCTCAGCATTCAACACCATTGTGCCCTCCATACTTGACGGGAAACTCCGGGCTCTAGGCTTAAACAGCTTGTTATGCAGCTGGATCCTGGACTTCCTGTCAAACAGACGCCAGGTGGTCAGAATGGGCAGTAACATCTCCTCATCACTGACTCTCAACACTGGAGCCCCTCAGGGTTGTGTTCTCAGCCCACTCCTGTACTCCTTGTACACACATGACTGTGTGGCAACCCACAGCTCCAACACCATCATCAAGTTTGCTGACGATACGACGGTGGTAGGTCTTATCACCGACAATGATGAAACGGCCTACAGAGAGGAGGTGCACACTCTGACACGGTGGTGTCAGGAGCACAACCTCTCCCTCAACGTCAGCAAGACCAAGGAGCTGGTGGTCGACTTCAGGAGGAATGAGAGAGAACACCGCCCCATCACCATCGATGGAGCACCGGTGGAGAGAGTCAGCAGCTTCAAGTTCCTCGGTGTCCACATCACAGAGGAACTCTCATGGTCCGTCCACTCCGAGGCCGTTGTGAAGAAGGCTCATCAGCGCCTTTTCTTCCTGCGACGGCTGAGGAGGTTTGGAATGAACCGCCACATCCTCACACGCTTCTACACCTGCACCATCGAGAGCCTGCTGACTGGCTGCATCACCACCTGGTACGGCAACAGTACCGCCCGCAGCCGCAAGGCCCTGCAAAGGGTAGTGCGCACGGCCAGCTGCATCATCGGAGGTGAGCTTCCCTCCCTCCAGGACATTTACGCCAGGCGGTGTGTGAAGAGAGCTCAGAGGATCATCAGAGACTCTAGCCACCCGAACCATGGGCTGCTCTCACTGCTGCCATCAGGCAGACGGTACCGCAGCATCAGAACACGCACCAGCCGACTCCAGAACAGCTTCTTCCCACAAGCAATCAGACTCCTTAACTCCTGATCCATCAGGATCATAACACACACTGGACAGAATATCACTCAGCACAACCCACTGTAGATACACACACATTATATACACATTTATTTATCATACAGCATCTATTGCACTTTGGATTTCAATTTGTGAACATATTGTATACTGTACATTGTATATTATTACTATAGCTTAATGTATACTATTATTGTTTAATGTATGTTTAGTGTATATTGTTTTAAGTATATGTATATTGTAAGTATGTGTATATTGTTTAAAGCTGTGAGAACTACACTCACATTGTGTAAATTATTTATTGTTTATTGTAGAGTATACTGTGCTGTGAGTAATTGTGTGCGCATCAGATGTGTAATCTGTTGTTGCTTAAATGTTGTACATGTCATGTCGTGACTGCTATGTTGCTCGGAACTGCACCTAAGAATTTCACCTGCTGTTGCACTTGTGCATATGGTAGAGTGACAATAAAGTGATTTGAGAGGCAGGTTTTTTTGATGGAAAGAAGCTTCTCTGCATTATCAGCTATGAGCCGGTTTCTGTTTTCATCTACAGTGTGTGACACTGAGCTAAGGATGTGCGAGACTAGTCGATTAAACGTTAGCGCTACTGCAAGACGACTTGGAAAATACTAGTAGTTAAATTTTTTTTGGCACATTTAAGGTTTTGCTTTAAGTATATCTTTTTTTACAAAGGCTATGTTTAAATTACTGTCGTGTTAATGTTATATCTTGAAATTAATATATTATTTTGAAAAGTGTATATCTGCAGCAAAACACAATCATGTAATGTTACCTCAGGTTTTGCATGTTTTGGTTTTCTCTGGAGCTCGCGGAGGCTTCAAATTAATCTCCACTGGGGTGAAGGAGGATTTTGAAAGCTTCCATGTCATGTCAAACTAGTATAACAATTGCTTGCTTAAGCCCCGTTCACACCGCCAGCGATGATGTCGCTGCATGTCGCCAGCACCAGACATTCATGTCGCTAGTGGGCGTTCCCACTACGGGTTGCCTATAAACGTCATTAGCAGATCACCCTCGTCCTTCCATGCATCATTTTTTTTAAATGTGTCTCTGTATGTACACAGAGACATATCGTAAAGAACAGGGAAATTGCTAACAACTAAAATCAACTTCTCCTCCATCTTGACACGACACCGCAGTAGCAGAACAGCAAAAAAAAAAATGTAAATGTAAAACAAAAGTAAAAAAACAGCAGACGGATCACGTGCACTCCACTGACTTCACTCCTATAGGTTGTCGCTTGCGAAAATCGCTTCTCATTTGCATAAAGTTGCAATTTCTGAACTTTTGTCGCGTCGCTTGACACGCCCACATTCTGTCGCCAACGGTCACTGTCGCTCGTGTCGCCGGAAGTCGCCAGCGCTCCATTGAAATGAATGGGATCGTGTGTCGCTGGCGGTGTGAACGGGGCTTCAAGGTGCTGATCCACTTGTCCGTGCAACACTTCTGTCGCGCCGCACTCCACTTTATTCCTATGGGTGACGTCAAGCGACTTTAACGCGCCCGCAAAGCATTCTGGGAAGGCGGCGCTGCATTTGAACAAATGCCGCGCGTCAAAAAAGCTGCCGAAGCTCAACTTTATGCAAATTAATCCGTTGAACGCGACACGACTATCCAATAGAAGTAGAGCACATGGAGACGGAGGGAAGTCTCTCGCCGGTCCTTTGTTTTTCATTCCCCGCTGGCTCAAACGCACGCCCATAGCGGTAAACTTGAGGAAAGCCCATCAACATACACATGAGGGGAAGCGTCACAGCACCACGCTTCAGTCGTGCCGCAAAAGTGGATCTGTAACGTCAGGCTTGCTCTACTACCGGGGTTAGGCTAGTCACATCCCTACTAAACAGCCTTTCAGTTTCAGCACTCACTACTGAGAGGATCGGCCTCATGAGCGGTTAAGCTTGGTTTATAATCGCAGCGTCCGCATTAGTGCTCGGATGCGCACGGCAAAAATGAAGCCATACTATGGCCGTCGTGCGCTTTGAGAGAACGCATCCGAAGATGCGTTCCCATAAAATGGTATCGGGTGCGGTTGTATTGGGGTAGTTTTACGAGTACGAGTACCTGACAACAGTATCGGACACCCGAGTACTGGTATCGGTATCGGTGCATCCCTATACTGGGCATCAGCGCAATTCAATTGGTGGGGTAATAGCAAGGGAAAATAGAATGATCTCCAAAAAATAAGTACTTTTTGACTGTAAATAAAATTGTAAGGAGTAAAAAGTACTTTTTTTCTTAAAAAATTTAACTAAATAAAAGTAAAAGTATTGATTTTTAACTGTACTCAAGTAAAGTAAAAATCTCCAAAATAATAATGTTTAAGTACAGTAATCAAGTAAAATTACTCAAGTACTTTACACCTCTGGCAATAAAATGTATACATTTTTGAAGGGGACACAAATAATACAGCCAAAATTGTACTTGTAAGCAATTCTGAGGGTCAGTGGCCCAAACCAAAAAAAGGGGGCACTATAAGGGGGTTGATCTTAATATAGAGAATGAGTAACAAACCTTTTACAATCATATTGTAAAAACAGTTGTGGTTGTATGCTTCCAAAAAAGTTGATTCTGCACTAATTTGATCTCATATTCAATGTTTTTTTTTTAAATTATGTATATATATGTAGCAAATGAGAATCGCTAAAATTATTGAATATATTTTGAGACAAAAGTCTTGTTAATGATTTTTGGTTTTGTTCAAAGTAAATCATCAACACAATCATCCCTGAATACATCGGCGTCAGCTAAAGCTTCATGCGCAGGCTACTTTACTTCCCGAACAAGTGCGCACCAGAGTCCGTGTTGCTTTCTCATTCACGTGAATCATGGCACAGTTCGAGAGCCACCGAACTCAGACCTCCTACTCTCGGGTTCGGTCCCCCGGGTCTGCATGATCATTAGCTTTCACATTAGCAGTTTTTCAGAACCAGGAGCCAGGCTAACCGTTAGCCTGGCTCCGCCCTTCTTACGTACTTCCGCTCAATTTTCCTTTTCCTTCAGTACTCCGTCTGGGACTGCTGTATAGCCTTAGATTTTCTCCGAACAAATTTTTCCAGCCGGTAAATCAGCGAACAGAGGGCGTGTTTGAGAATGATGACGTTGATGTCATGCGCTAGTTTGAGTTGTAGTTCAGTAATGGCGGCGGAGAAAAGATGCGAGCGAAGCCATTCATTCCGTTGTGGCACAGCTGCTGAATATCCAGAAGCCGGAGCAAGAACAATCTGTGCTGAGTTTTTTTGGAGGCCATGATGTTGTGTCCCGGGAAAAGTTCGATTTTCCAGCTCAATCCATTAGTGCTGAAGGAGTTGCTGAAGCCCTATTCGGACGGTAATTGTTTCGCGTGTGGTCAGAAGGTATTGTCATCATTTACAGCGGCTAGTCAGTGATTTTATTGCCGTCCGTCTCCCACCACTCGTGTAAAATTCCCCGGCCTAATTACCGACTGCTTTAGACAAACACCAGGTCGTGTGGTCATTTAACTGCTGTCCAAATCCACATCTCTGAGTTTTCAAGAATATATCACTTCAAAATTCACTGTTTATATCCTTTTTGACCCCTGCAGAGCACCGTACGGTTGCGCTTCTCTGTAATTTGGACGCATTTCTAGACTTGTATTTCTTTAAATGCTGGCAAGTATTTAAAAGAGCAATATATTTCAGCACCGCTCAAAAAATAAAAAGAAGAAAAGCATGTAAACATTTGAATTAGGCCGTTATTTACAGCAGCATTTATTCTTACGGCAGCATTTATTCTTATCATACGAAGCATATGACATTTTATTTACAGTATGTTATGGACCACATGAGCAGCGCGTTCCCGAACACAAAACTCTCCCCTCCATCGTGAATAAATCACAATCAGAATGCACAAGGTTTTATCACTGACGTGCACATTCTGCAGATATTTTTACGGATTTGCATGTGAGAAACAGAGGCGAACGGCGCACGACATACGTCACGACCAAACGTTGGCAATTGGTTATGGCAGATCCAGAGTGGCACTGGGCAGATCCAATAGTTTTAAACTTCAACAGAGTTCCCGCCTTCAAGGAAGTAAACGCTTGTCAATGGAGAGCGGCCACACTCTCTGCACATTATAAATTAAATATACGAGAGTCTGGTAAGACCAGGCTAGCGAACCGTGCCCCGTTCAGAACTACAATGCCATTGTGAAACGCCCTGAGAATAATTTGTTGCAGTTGTTTTCCTCTTGTGTGTTTTTAGCAGATAAAAATGTGGGTAATGATATATAATATGAATGTTTCCGTCTCTTTCAGAGATGTCAGCGAGCTGCTCCACTCCAGACGATCCAGTGATCCGGATTCTTCTGATGGGCAGAACCGGTTCTGGGAAAAGCTCATCTGGAAACACTATACTGGGAGGAAGAAGGTTTAAAGTTACGAATAAACAAAAAGCTGAAGTGTGTGAGGAAGTATCTCAGATTGGACAGAAGCCGGTGTGTGTGATTGATCCTCCAGATCTACTGGATCCAGATCTGAATAAAGAGCAGCTGGAGATGATGAAAGATCAGCTGGTCTCTCAATGTTCAGCAGGTCTCAGTGCGGTTCTGCTCACCGTTCCTCTAGAGGAACCTGTGGGAAATGAGGAAGAGATCCTGGATTATATCAAGTGTTTATTTGGTCCTGCAGTTCAGAAGTACATCATGATTCTGTTCACACATGAAGATATTCTGGATGAGCTGGATCAGACCATTGATGAATATCTACAACACCATGAAGATCTCCAGCGACTGGTGAAAGAATGTGGAGGAAAGTTTCACTGTTTCAATAACAGGAGTAAACCAAAGATCAAAGAGAGTCAGAAACAAGAACTACTGCAGATGATTGAAGGAATGATGACGGAGAACGGTGGGAAATACATCATGGAAAAGATGAAGAGGAGCGACAGCAAGGAGACTGACATCAATTGTAAGTTGTTCTGTTGGTGTAATCATTTCAGTAATAGATGGTGGATTATGCTCACCTGTTCATTAGCTGTAAAGGAAGTGATATCTGTTGAGCTGTAATTTGTTAAGAGCTTCTGCAAATGCCTTAAATGTGTTGTGTATTCATATACAGTTTTTAGTTATTAATCCATAAATGTCTACTAACACTAATATTTCAGGACCCACTATTAGAGGTTCACATGTTAGGCTTGTGAGTTGGAACATCAAGGGTTTGGGAAGCCCCATTAAAAGATCTAGGGTATTTACTCACTTGAAAAGGCTTAATGCAGACATAGTGTTTCTACAAGAAACTCACATGCGCACCACAGACCAGGTCAGGCTAAAATGTCCGTGGGTCTCTGAGGTGTTTCATTCCAACTTTAATTCTAAAGCCAGAGGAGTTGCTATTTTAATTGGCAAATCAGTTCAATTTACTACTTCTAAATTGCTTTCTGACGAAAATGGCAGATATTTGATCATTTCAGGCACGCTGTCGCACGTTCCTGTATTACTAGTCAATATCTATGCCCCAAATTTTGATAACCCAGATTTTATGAATAAAATATTTGAACGTCTTCCTTCTCTACATGATAACCTACTTATCTTTGGAGGGGACATGCGTTATTGATCCTAGGTTAGACCGCTCCTCTCCTAAAAGCTTGACACCATCATTAATGTCCAGGACACTCAGTGACTTTATGGCCAAGAATGGTTACATTGATCCCTGGAGATTCCACAACCCTACCATCAAGGAGTATTCCTTTTTTTCACATATGCATAAATCCTTCTCTCGGATTGATTATTTTTTCATTGATGCTAAATTTATCTCCAATGTGTCAATGATTAAATATCATCCTATAGTTATCTCTGACCATGCCCCGCTCTCTCTGGATATTCAGCTTTCTCCGCAATCCCGATACTCTTCTCCTTGGAGGTTAAATACTCTGCTCCTATCACATGACAAATTTAACTCTTTTATTGTATCTTCAATTGATGATTTTATCATGATCAATCAAAAAGAGGCCGATCCTATTCCTTGTTCACTGCTATGGGAATCACTCAAAGCATACTTGCGGGGTCAAATAATTTCCTACTCTGCGCATTTAAATAAAACTCGTATAGCCAAACTTCAAGAGCTTTTAACAAGATTAGACAAATTAGATCAACAACTAGCCATTTGCCCCTCCCCTAGCTTGCTCAAAGACCGTGTTGATTTACAAACCGAATTTGACCTTATTACAACTACTGAGGCAGAGCGCCTTCTCTTACGCTCGCGTTCCACGTATTATGAGCATGGCGATAAGGCAAGCCGGCTACTAGCCCATCAGTTGCGTCGCAAGGCTGCCTCACGCATGATTCTTCAAATCAAGGATCCCTCCGGCACTCTACACACTGACCCTAATACCATTAACTCTCTTATACCATTAATTCTCTCTATAAGTCAGAGTCCTTATCTGATGCTTCTGAAATGGGTGCTTTTTTAGATGGCCTCGATTTTCCTACTGTTAGCCCACTTGTTACCAGAGAACTTGATCTGCCGCTAACAGTTGATGAAATCATCACTGCTATAAACAACATGCAAAATTCTAAAGCCCCTGGCCCTGATGGATTCCCAGTTGAATTTTTTCTAAATTTTTCTAAATCTAAATTGGCCCCGATATTGCTTTCTGTATATAAGGAATCTCTGCAGGTTGGCTCTCTCCCTCTTACTTTGAGACAGGCCTCCATAAGTCTGCTGTTAAAGAAAGACAAAGATCCCGACCTCTGCGGCTCGTACAGACCCCTATCTTTACTAAACGTGGATGCTAAAATCCTTGCTAAGGCTCTGGCCATGCGCTTGGAAAGATTTCTTCCAGCCATGATTTCAGAAGAGCAAACTGGCTTTATAAAGGGCCGTCAGTTATCTTACAACATCCGTTCTCTTTTAAATATAATTTACTCAAAAAATTCCACTACAACCCCTGAACTGGTCATCTCAGTTGACGCTGAAAAGGCATTCGACAGGGTCGAATGGTGCTTCCTGCTTTCCGTTCTAAATAAATTTGGGTTGGGTGATACATTCATTTCATGGATACGCCTTCTCTATACATCCCCTCAAGCTAATATCTTAACCAATGGCATTCAGTCTGCTTATTTTCCTTTATCCCGAGGCACCCGACAAGGTTGCCCTTTATCTCCTTTACTCTTTGCGCTGGCCATAGAGCCTTTGTCTATTTATCTGAGATCCGCCTCCATTTTTTCTGGAATATCACGTTTTGGAATGGAATTTAAACTTTCTCTTTATGCAGACGACTTGTTGTTATATGTCTCCAACCCCGACCGCTCTATACCAGTAATTTTGTCCTTTATTCACAAATTTGGCTCATTTTCAGGTTACAAAGTTAATATCTCTAAAAGCGAATGTTATCCTGTTAACGCTCTGGCCTGTCAACTGAGTCAATCTGACATCCCCTTCAAATTGAGCCCCTTAGGTTTTAAGTATTTAGGAGTTAATGTAACCAGAAAGCTAACCTCCCTTTTCTCTGCCAACTTCTCCCCTTTAATGTCTAAAATTAAGTCTGACCTTCAAAGATGGAGGAGCTCGCCATTATCGCTTATAGGTAGGATTAACTCAGTTAAAATGAATATCTTACCCAAGTTCTTGTTTCTATTCCAATGTCTCCCTCTATTCCTATCTAAGTGCTTTTTTAAAATTGTTGACCAGGATATATCTAGCTTTTTATGGTGTGGAAAGGCATCCATAATAAGTAAGTCAATTCTTCAGAGATGTAAGCTTAATGCCGGACTCTCTCTCCCAAATATCCAATTATACTACTGGGCAACACATATTCATAAAATCTCATTCTGGTCCAAATCTACGCATCCCCCATGGTGCAAATTAGAGATTCTTTCTTGTGGCTCATCCTCTCTGCCTGCTTTGCTCACCTCCTCTATCCCTACTAACTTTTCTGGCTTTACAGATAACCCAGTGGTAATTTCCACTCTAAAAATCTGGTACCAACTTAGAAGGTATCTTAAATGCACTTCTCCATCTATTTCAACTCCTTTACTAAAAAACCATTTGTTTCAACCTGCACTATCTGATCCCACGTTTTCTATATGGTATGACAAAGGCATGAAAACTTTCAAAGATTTCTATAGAGACGGTACTTTCCGTAGCTTTGCAGATTTGTCTAGTGAATTTCGACTCCCGCCATCTCACCTTTTCCGCTATTTCCAAATCAGATATTGCGCCAAATCCTTGTTCCCAGCCTTTCCCTCTTCTCCCCCACTTCAATTGTGCGAAGAGTTTCTCTCTCTGGACCCCCCTCAGAAGTCTTTCATTTCAGAAATCTATAACAAACTTCTGAATCATGACACCTCATCCATCACTAAAGTTAAGGCTGCCTGGGAGGGTGAACTTGGGTTGGAGTTACCTGACTCCTGGTGGGACGTTGCCCTCAACAAAATTCACTCTAGTTCATCCTGTGCTCGTCTAACTTTGATACAATTCAAAGTATTGTATAGGATATAGGATTCATTTCTCCAAAGCACGCCTGTCACAAATTTTTCACACTGTCACCGACAGCTGTGACAAATGCCATACCTCTCCCTGCAATCTAACTCATATGTTTTATTCTTGCCCAGTAGTTTTTTCCTTTTGGCAGAGGTACTCTGACATTATCTCTGAAATACTTGCGACGACGGTAAATATCTCTCCTCATATTGCCATTTTCGGATGCCCAGAGGATTACAATAGATTTACATCCAAACAATTGGACATTTTTGCTTTCACATCTTTATTGGCGAGACGACACCTCCTTCTCCACTGGAAATCTACAAAAAAAGCCCCTTCCAGTGCTCAATGGCTAAGGGATATTATGTTTTTTCTGAAACTAGAAAAGATTAAATATTCTTTGAGAGGTGATTCCAACAAATTTTACAGTAAATGGCAGCCCTTCTTAACTTTCTTTAAATCTCTTCCTTCTTTACCCCCTGATTGACGGAACAACCCCCCCCCCCCCCCCCACCTTATTATTATTATTTATCTTTTATTGGTTTCATTTTTTAAAATTTACTTTATGCTTGTGAATTTATGAATGCCCGAATGTTTTGATCTTTGTACTTTGTTTGATTTGTGTTCTCGTTTATTTACTTTGTGTATGTAAAAAAGAAAATAAAAAAGACAGCTAAGTATGGCTTTATCTTTGTCATCTTTACCTCTTTGTTATGTATTTTTCATTGTGCCATATTTTTCTTTTTTCAATAAAAATATATAAAACCAAAATGTGTTGTGGAATTCAAAGATCACTGATACAGCGACTGATTTGTGTTTTCTGTTGTGTTGTAGTTTCAGGAGAAAGTTCAACAGCTGAAGATCCAGATGAGACTCAGATTCCCGAGAAGAAAGATCTCAGGCTGGTTCTGCTGGGAAAAACTGGAGCTGGGAAAAGTGCCACTGGAAACACCATCATCGGCAGAAATGTGTTCGAATCCTCCATCAGCTCAACCTCTCAGACGAAACAGTGTCAGTCAGAAACTATAGTGAGGATGGGTAAAGAGATCTCAGTGATCGACACACCTGGACTTTATGATACTGAAGTCAATAAAGAGGAGGTTATCACTGAAATAGCGAAATGCATAACATACTCGTCTCCTGGACCGCACGCTTTTATTATCGTGATTAAAGTGGGTCGATTCACAGAGGAGGAGAAAAACACAATAAAGGAGCTCAAAGAAGTGTTTGGAGAAAAGATAGAAAAATACAGCATGATCCTCTTCACCCATAAAGATCAGCTGGAGAAGAAAAAGAAAACCATTGAAGAGTTTCTACAGGATTGTGATCCAGATCTTAGAAAACTTGTAGAGAGTTGTGGAAACAGATTCTTCTGTTTAGATAATGAGTCTGCCAGTTACCCACAGTTCAGAGATCTGATCAGTAAAATAGAGGAGATGATGGAGGAGAATGGAGGGACGCACTTCACCAATGAGATGTTTGAGGGAACAGAGAGATGCATTCGGGAGATCCAGAAGCAGAAATTGCGTGAGAAAGTGGAGCAGCTCAAACAGAAGAAAACAGGGGGCATTTTAATAAAATGGCAGAAAATATACTGGAGATTAGCAGAGGAGTCACGACAGGAAGCTGAACGGGTTATGATTAGTGATTTGCACATGGCTGTAGCTGAACTCATGGGGAAGGTGGCGGTGACCCCTGAAGAGAGAGAGAGTACCATACAGGAGGCTGAGAGCTTGGGAATCAGTCGTGGAGAAGCTGTTCGACTAGCAATCAGAGCCACACGGAAACTAGTAAAACAGATGATGTGTGGAGTTCAGTGACAGAATCATTAAAGATTAAACACAAACTCAAAGTGTTGCTCCTCTTGTTATCATCAAACTGACTATGAAATGGACTCTTACAACAATGAATGTTAAAGCTTAAACTTGAAATTCATCATCCACAAGATGGATAAATAGTGAGAATGCAAATTAGATGATAAAACCCCAAATTGAGCATGACAGAAAATGACTTTGGCTCAAGTCCTGCTCACTGCATTGATGGCAATGAAAGTATAAGATCCCAAAAGAGCCAGGACAGCCCTCAGCCCACATGAAGTTTCCACAGGTCACACCAAAAAGGAGGACCGGCCAGATAAGCAGATGAGTTCATACATGTTATCACCAACAGAAATTCCTAAGGTCTTCATTCACATGTGACAGCAGTGACCGCTCGTGTTTGTAGGAACTCTTGTGACATTTAGCATAACCAAATGTCCAACATATTGCTAAAGAATTGAATGTTTTAATCAAGCTCAGAGCATGAATTAAACCAAGTTATGTAGGGAGAACGAAGCTAAACCTTCGACCAGGAAAGATGTGGCCAAAGTGTTGAACCGGAAACACGATTCTCATGGTCATACAGAAGATCATTTTAAACAGCTACATCGTTTAAAACAATATATTCTGGTTAGATCTTACTAATAGAGCTTACTAAGTAAAACTATTGCCTGCTTGCATTAAAAGCTAACAATTCAATAGAAAAGGTTGATTTTGTTGGGGTCAGGGATGTCTATGTCTGACAAAAACAGCTAATTGTATTTCTTCTGTCAAAAGAATATATTTCTGATGAATATGTATAAAAGAATGTAAAATAGGCTACCTTTTAAGTTGATTAATAATAATCAAAAGGGAGGAGTGGATATTAATTGAGCTTTATGCAGAATGTATTTACTTTATATTATGCATGTGTTTGCTTGTCTCCTTATGGAATATATCTTCAGTTTATTCATCATAACAGGAAGACAGCAGGGTGAGGGGTGAGATGTATGGATGAGGCTGTCCTTCTCTGCAGAACCTTTGTCTGTATGTGAATGGCCTTCGTGAAAGAATAAAGTACTTCAAAGACAAGTGGGTTTGGTTTTCATTACAATCTGACCACTAAAGTTTCACCACAAATGTCCTCGACTGTCACATTGCATATCCTCAGGCCTGGTTCTACGGTGCTAAGCTCTCTCACACTCAAGCAAGAGCACCCTCAGTTGATTCTGTAATAATATAGTAGCCAAACAGATTGGGCAAACGCTCAACATAACGCTCTGGAGAAAGTCAAATGTATCTATTTTAGTGGTGGGCCGTTATCGGCGTTAACATGCTGCGTTAACGCGAGACTCTTATCGGGTGATAAAAAAAATATCGCCATTAATCTATTCTCAAAGTTGGGTTGGGAGCTGGGTCTATACTACGCAAGCTATGATGACTTTCACCTTGATATTTTAGCACGGATGTACACCTAGCCGAACTGCACTGTAGGGGGCGAGAGAACGAGTCTTCGAACCTGTGTGTAAGCCTACTAGTGTTGTCAAAAATATCCATATTTCACTATGTATCGATACTGAAATATCTGAAACGATACGATACTCATTTTCTACAGTATCGATATATCAGCTGCGCTCTCCTCTCCTCTCCAGCGAGTGACCCGCACCGCCTCCTCTCATTGAGTCGTTTAATCCTCTGAACATGGCGAACGTGTGTTCTGCTGGACTTTTGTTAGTATTGGTGTGACCGGTCTGAATTTCACGCGGGGTTGCACATAACTACTAATTCCCGCAGATTTCGCGCTCGCATCTGAAGCGCACACACACATAACGTAATAAAGCCGCCTCTGACATACAAGTGCAAAAATTAGCTCCTTTTCCAGCTTATTATTGCTCAAATACACTCAACAAATGTCTCATTGCCCATCTTGGTGAGTTTTAACGTAAACACAGTCTAGAGCAGCTCACAGGAACAGTGTTTGGATATGCGTGCGTCAGGTCTTAAAGGGACAGAAGTTATTTATTATTCAAACTACAAAAAGAAAAACGATCACTTACGAGCACACATATTCTGAATGCCTTCGGCAGAATTCAAATGAGCCATTTTAATCTAGATTAAAAAAATGTATCTATGCCCACCACTAATCTATTTACAATGTGTTTTTGCAGCGGTGAGCAATGTAGCCATTCACAGACACAGTTGTTGATCTCTTGAACGCGATGGCCAATCTGAGGCGTTTAAGTTAGAATCCACTCGCCGCTCAAAAGCCAGAGTTTTTATGGTTTCACCGATATCTATGGTTTCTCTGATATCTATGGTTTCTCCACGGGGTTTGCAGCTTTTTGATGACGTTCACGTCGGGTAATTACGTCACTTCAAAGTGTTCCCATGGCAACAGGGGGAAATGGCGGCTCTTGTGTGAAGTAAACGAACATTTATCAACTTTCTGCTAATATATATGTGACTTTTTTGCAACGAAAATGCAGGGATTATGAAATCATACTAGCCCCGCATATTTTGCACGTGGAAATAGACAATTTATGCGGCGAAAGTGCGGCGTATTTGAAAAAATGCGGCCCCCGCATAAATATGCGGACTTTGGCTGATTATGCATTAAATCATGCGATCGCATAATCACGCTTTTTTGGAGGGACTGATTAAAACAGTTTGACCATTCACTGCATTTTAAGTCGGACACACATCAGACAAGAAGCGACACGGTGAGCTGTGGATTATGAAAAGGAAATCCCGTACATACACAGAAAACATCTGTAAAATAAGGCCTTTCTTTAAAACCACAGTATACGGCGTCATATACGGAAACAGATTAGGTTAAATATCAAGAGGGTTACCACTGGATCTGTTCTGGGTTGGCTGGGACAATATATCAATTCATCTGAAATAATTAAACAAATCATTTCTGAAAACTAATAATATAAATACAACATTTTAATATCACATGTTGTTAAATTGAAAGTTCAGTGATCTTGTGTAACCATATGTTAATTGATTGTGATTGAACTTCTTTCACTCAAATGAAGGCAAATCTCTTATTGCTCTTGTTCTTTAGGACAGGGGTTTTCAAACTTTTTGTGTGTGTGGACCACTAGTTGTAATTAAGAAATTTTGTGGACCACCTCATAATACACATAATAAAATATATGTGTACACACAGACCTACCTGAATTAATCCGCACCTCTAAATAGGCTTACTAGCACTAAAACTATAACTGGTCATCACATCAGTACAACAGCTTGTTAAAAGAAAGTTTACTGTATACAACGACTGCCACATATTTATTTAATTTATTTACTCAAGTGCATAATCAGGTTAATTTAAACAACGGACTTATTTTGCAATGGAGTATGAAATCTATACAGTAATAAGAACACTTGGATATAGTCAACATTTCAAAACCTTTGGCAAATTTAGGGGGTTATTAGAGTTATTATTTAAAGTTTACAAGTCCTCAAAAAGTGAGGCACTGAACTTGAACGTCACGGCCGAGCGCCACTAGCCTATTTTAGTAATCACACAATAACTTGACAATTTAATTTAAATTTTATATCAGTATAGGCCTACATATTCTTTTTACTTTTTATTTTTATGGGAATTTACTGGTAAAATGAAGGTAAAAAAAATATTTTATTTTGCCTTTCCACGGACCACCTGCAGTACCCTCACGGACCACAGTTTGGGAATGGCTGCTTTAGGAAACATGTCGCCAGAGGAAATAAGAATAATCTTGTGTTATAGAAGTAAACACTGCATGAAACAGAGTTCTTCCTGTCCGTCTGTTTTAGAGATATCTAGAAATCTATTTTAAATAATAATAATCTGAAGAAGAGTAATTGTAGTTATAAATTGCTGATATCAAGAATAGACTAAATGGCTTGCACAGACCCATATAAATGACTGGATTGCTCATGACGTCTTAAAAAGTGAAGGCACATAATGGGACGCCCTTGTATTCTCCCACA
Source organism: Romanogobio albipinnatus (assembly GCA_023566225.1). Lineage (NCBI taxonomy): Eukaryota > Metazoa > Chordata > Actinopteri > Cypriniformes > Gobionidae > Romanogobio > Romanogobio albipinnatus. The sequence continues at coordinate 965,433 of CM042240.1, forward strand.
TTCTATTGAATTAATAGGACATCCTCTGATTTTATGAATGAATGAGGCATTAATATATAGTGCTTTATTACTGTATGCAATGTATATTCATATCAGGGGTCTCTCCTCAACAACATCCACAGTATTTCCAGCAGTCATGATGTGAGATGAACACTTCGTGTCAGCTGAAATATGCAGAACACAGAAGCGTACGGTTACATAAAGAGCAGAGTAATTGATGAAACAGCCTCTAATGAAGGCTTTGTGCAGCTGCGTAGCTCTTCCAGTGTTTAAATGATGAACACATTTCCTATGACGGATGCCTGACAGGCGACAGAACCAATCAGAGAGGACATGGGGCGGGGCCACACCTCCGATCTGACAGAAGTGAAAGTAACAAACTCTGAACCGCAGCAGATCTAACGCACATCTGGTGAGATTATCTTCCTGCTTCTGCGTGTTTTATATATGTTATATGTTCATTTATTGACTTTATAAACCCTTGCAAACATAGGCTATATCGAGATGATGGTTTCATAATGTGAAATGTTTTCTAGTCAAAATGGAGACGAGGCCTAGCCCGAACTTAGCCCCGCCCACAACATTTTAACACGGGCAGTTCGGTCTGGACTTGATCCATAGAGAAGTAATTATGGCCGAACAGAAACTGTTCGGACCAATGAAGTCATCAGGGCGGGCTTTAGACGATGATGGACAGATGATCAACAGTAACGTCATCATCACGTCATCAAAGGCGCTTTGGTTGAATTTGTTACATTTACATTAACATTTATGCATTTGGCAGATGCTTTTATCCAAAGCGACTTACATAGCATTCAAGTTACACATTTTTACATTTTTGCCAGTTCTTTGATTGTTCTAATCTTAAACGGAGAACTTGTTCGTATATGCGTTCACCTTCACTATTTCTCTCAGAAATGATGATGGTGTTGGTAAGTACTCTGTGTTTCCTTAAATTCTGTTTTTACAACACCGACAAAGATCGTTTACACTCATCTTCTTCTTCTAACGTGACTTATTCCAGTGTGTGTGCAGACAGGGTTGCCAAGTTCAATTACAAAAGATTTGTTACAGAATAGTTGCAGATCGCCAGAAAACAAATAATGTCAAGTTTACTCAACTAAACATTTTTTATGTTTATTTTCAGTTCGTATAATTGTTATTTACAAAAGTCAACAAAAAAAGCTAGGGGAAATTGGTACTAAGATTGTTTTTGTTGTACAACCTTCAAGTTTTGTACAGTGTAATAGTGTACATGTAAATGACATGTCAAGTGTATTTTAGTTCACATGAATTGCTTGTCAGTGAACACTTTACCATAATTAAAAATACATATAAACATACTAAAAAAAAAAAAACACTAAAAAGTTCAACTAATTGCATTTAATATGAAGTTAATCTGTGATGCATTCAAAATTGATCACAAATTAAAATGCACATAAGCTGAGACAACATTTCATTTAATTCACACTTAAGTGTGCTCTTTTAAAGTATATTATGTACGCAATAAGTATAGTAAAGTGCACTTCTTTTTCTCAAGGGTTAGCAAAAACATGATGTCGAAATGCAAGTAGATAAAAAGTTCTTGATTCCTGTGCTTTAAAATAACGAGGAACAGATGGTCTTTTTGAAATAAAGAGTAGCAAAAAGTCTGATATTATGCTTTGCAATGTATAGAACAAAAATAAAGCTTCACACACACACACACACACACACACACACACACACACACACACACACACACACACACACACACACACACACACACACACACACACATACAAAATAACATGACAGACACATTAACATCCTTTAGATCAGGGATGGGCAACTCCAGTCCTCGAGGGCCACTGTCCTGCAGAGTTTAGCTCCAACCCTAATCAAACACACCTGAACCAGCTAATCAATGTCTTCAGGATTACTAGAAGGCTACAGGCAGGTGAGTTTTATCAGGGTTGGAGCTAAACTTTGCAGGACAGTGGCCCTCGAGGACTGGAGTTGCCCATCCCTGCTTTAGATGAATGTCCAGTAACACCTTCTGTAACCACACATTTCCTATGACAGAACTAATCATAGTGGGCCGAGGCATGGGGAGGGGGCATGGGGACACATACAAATCTGACAGAAGTGAAACTAAAGCTCATCAAACTCTGAACAGCAGCAGCAAATCTACATCTGGTGAGATTAGTGTTCCTGCATCTGCGTGTTTTATTCAGATATGTTCATTTATTGACGTTATAAACCCTTGTAAATATAGGCTATACCGAGATTTGTATGATATGAGTTGGATTTGTTTTCTAGGAAGCATTTTCACGAACGAAGTGAGATCAAAATGGCGACTAGTCCTGAACCAGAGATTGGTAAGAGAGTTTTTGTTTTTGCTGGACCTTCATTTAGTTTACTTTCGTGTGAATATTAGAGGTGCTAACAGTTATTTTGGCTTATAGTTAATGCTGTTGTTTTTTTGGTATTTATGTCATGTGTTAGATTTGTCAGTGCGGCTCTCAAATTCGTGTGAAAACTTAAATCACTACAGAGAGAGAGAGAGAGAGAGAGAGAGACAGAGAGAGAGAGAGAGAGAGAGAGAGAGAGAGAGAGAGACAGAGAGAGAGAGAGTGTGTGTGTGTGAGCAGGGCTCACCGTTACTCATCCATAGGGGCGCCAACATGTATTACTGATACTATTTTATTAATATTCATTCGAAATATTACCAAATAAAGCGCAAAAAAAAAAAAAAAAACTAAGTCCCCCGCCTCTTCCCGGTCCACCTCATCAATCTCCCCGCCGCGTTACTTGATGTGCGTCAGAAATATAACGCGCGATCAGTTTAGCGTTGGGGATTTGTTGTGTCGCGTCGCCTCGCATCTAAAGTAGACAGCCTTTCATTTTTTTTCATTTTCATCTTTCAACATCAGTCGAGCCAAAATTCCCGCGTAGATAAAAAAAATGCCACCACATCACAACAAAAAACAACAACAACTTAAAACAACACAGAATAGTGAAAAACAGCAAAGTAATGTAAATTAGAAGTGGATTAAAATAATAAAACGCACCATCGTACCTAGTCATCCGGAAGAAAGTTTAGAAAGGGTTTAGCATTAACACAGATTACAGATGATAGTTTAGAACTGATTGATGACAATAATTATAGGAGCAGTATTGTTAGATTTTAGCTCAGCTTTTGATGTACTGGATGATAAACTATTGCTGGATAAACTGAAATGTACTTCTCATGCTGTACTGGTTTAAAGGTTATCTGTCTAATAGGAGACGATGTGTATTTCATAACTGAAGATATTCAGATGTGAAAGAGTGCAAATAATGGTTCTTATTTAGATCATCGCCCAGTGGTGAGGTTAAGTGCATCAAGTAAATTAGTCAAATTAGTAATTAGTCCAGAACAGAGCTTTAGTTTGGTGAAGGATTGTCTGTCGACTTTTTTTTTAATAAGAAATATTTCTGTACGGTCAACTTTTGTATAGTAGTACTAGTCATAATTTTAACGGCAGGTGTGCGTTAAAGGAATGTTTGTACTTTCTGAAAATATGGAATGATTTACCATCTTTAACAAGTAAGTTAAATGTTTTTATTGGCACAATATATAGTACATTGTTAATTTTGATATTTGGAATGGATTTGGGGTTTGTATGTTTCATTGGCTTGACTTTTTATTGTTGTTGATTTAATGTAGTTTTGTATTTTTTATTTGTTGGGAGTGGGACCCCAGGAGAAGCAGCCACTGCTTAGGTAGTCAAATAAAAATAAACTAATAAACTTGGATCATAGATGGAAAACACAATTTACAGCAATACAGACAATTTAATAAGGAAACATATGGTTTTTAAAGTTTGTTTGACAGTTATAGCACCATGTCTTCCCCAATCTCCACCACTTTTTGTAGGTGTCCTCGGAGTGTGTCCATGCATATGTGTGCCAAATCTGTTGTAAATATCAAATTTTATTTTGAAGTTATAGACACTTATATTTATGAGAGCATACAAATGACATTGATTCGATTTTTTTGTCACTTCCTCTCAAAATTTTGACATTTGGGCATTATTGTTTAGCTATCGACCTATGTTTTTGAATTTCCTGTAGTGGTTTCGTCTGGATCGGATTAACAGTTTATCCCTTTAACTGCCCCCCCCCCCCCCTTTCTGAGAATACACATGAAAGTGCACTGTCCAAACTGAAAGGGCTGTAATTCAAAAATACTTTGGAATATAGACCAAAGTTTAGTCTTGTTTTAAAGAAGACACTCAGCAGATTATTGCTGAAGTGAAAGCAAGTATGAAAAAGTTATGGAAGTTTAAATTTACTTTAAATGAAAAATACTGTACTAAATATTTTTTATTTCATATAAAATATATATTTTACAAAAAATAATTTACTCTAAAATTACTATAAAATCAAAGCCATATGTCTAACCAATTTGTGTTCCAAATTTGAAGTTGATATCACAAAAATTGAAGTTCCCATGAGATTTTGTTTAGGTGCTGTACCAAAAATAGTCATTCAAATTCCATTGATTGTTTTTTTGATGCATTTTCCTGTACATTTCTGTCCAAATATCACTTCCATCACAAAACAGTCACCAAATATGGACCCTTGAGACTAAGACCTTTCCGACAATATGCGTTTTGTCAAGATTGGAAAAGATTTTGAATATAAAGTAGTTAAAATAATTGTTGTAATATGAAACATGACACCGCCCACTAGGGGAGGAGCCTACTAGAATAATTTAGAGTAACGTTTCCATGGTAACACAATGTCTGAATTCAAAATGGTTTTCACAGGATAAATTTTGAGTTTGTAAGCTTTCAAATGATACCTAATTTATGATAATTACTTAAATATATGATACGAAAAAAAGGCTTGGTTCCGGTTGGGCCAAAAACCAAGGGTTAGGGTTAGGGTTATCAAATCAAATCAAATCACTTTATTTGTCACTCTACCATATGCACAAGTGCAACAGTAGGTGAAATTCTTAGGTGCAGTTCCGAGCAACATAGTAGTCATGACATGACATGTACAACATTTAAGCAACAACAGATTACACATCTGATGCGCACACAATTACTCACAGCACAGTATACACTACAATAAACAATAAATAATTTACACAATGTGAGTGTAGTTCTCACAGCTTTAAACAATATACACATACTTACAATATACATATACTTAAAACAATATACACTAAACATACATTAAACAATAATAGTATACATTAAGCTATAGTAATAATATACAATGTACAGTATACAATATGTTCACAAATTGAAATCCAAAGTGCAATAGATGCTGTATGATAAATAAATGTGTATATAATGTGTGTGTATCTACAGTGGGTTGTGCTGAGTGATATTCTGTCCAGTGTGTGTTATGATCCTGATGGATCAAGAGTTAAGGAGTCTGATTGCTTGTGGGAAGAAGCTGTTCTGGAGTCGGCTGGTGCGTGTTCTGATGCTGCGGTACCGTCTGCCTGATGGCAGCAGTGAGAGCAGCCCATGGTTCGGGTGGCTAGAGTCTCTGATGATCCTCTGAGCTCTCTTCACACACCGCCTGGCGTAAATGTCCTGGAGGGAGGGAAGCTCACCTCCGATGATGCAGCTGGCCGTGCGCACTACCCTTTGCAGGGCCTTGCGGCTGCGGGCGGTACTGTTGCCGTACCAGGTGGTGATGCAGCCGGTCAGCAGGCTCTCGATGGTGCAGGTGTAGAAGTGTGTGAGGATGTGGCGGTTCATTCCAAACCTCCTCAGCCGTCGCAGGAAGAAAAGGCGCTGATGAGCCTTCTTCACAACGGCCTCGGAGTGGACGGACCATGAGAGTTCCTCTGTGATGTGGACACCGAGGAACTTGAAGCTGCTGACTCTCTCCACCGGTGCTCCATCGATGGTGATGGGGCGGTGTTCTCTCTCATTCCTCCTGAAGTCGACCACCAGCTCCTTGGTCTTGCTGACGTTGAGGGAGAGGTTGTGCTCCTGACACCACCGTGTCAGAGTGTTCACCTCCTCTCTGTAGGCCGTTTCATCATTGTCAGTGATGAGACCTACCACCGTCGTATCGTCAGCAAACTTGATGATGGTGTTGGAGCTGTGGGTTGCCACACAGTCATGTGTGTACAGGGAGTACAGGAGTGGGCTGAGAACACAGCCCTGAGGGGCTCCAGTGTTGAGAGTCAGCGGTGAGGAGATGTTACTGCCCATTCTGACCACCTGGCGTCTGTTTGACAGGAAGTCCAGGATCCAGCTGCATAACAAGCTGTTTAAGCCTAGAGCCCGGAGTTTCATGTCAAGTATGGAGGGCACAATGGTGTTGAATGCTGAGCAGTAGTCTACAAACAGCATTCTCACATACGTGTTCCTCTTTTCCAGGTGGGAGAGAGCAGTGTGTATAGTGGATGAAATGGCATCATCAGTGGAGCGGTTTTTGCGGTATGCAAACTGCAGTGGGTCCAGTGAGGGGGGGAGAACAGAGCAGATGTGGTTTCTGACTAGTCTCTCAAAGCATTTGCTGATGATGGGGGTCAGAGCAACAGGACGCCAGTCGTTTAAGCAGGTGGTTTTTGACTGCTTAGGTACAGGAACAATGGTGGACGTTTTGAAGCATGTGGGGACCACAGATAGGGAGAGGGACAGGTTAAAAATGTCCGTGAAAACTCCAGCCAGTTGGTGCGCGCACGCTCTGATCACGCGGCCGGGAATGCCGTCTGGACCCGCGGCTTTACGGACGTTCACCCGCCGGAAGGATCGGGTTACATCCGCTAAAGATACGGAGAGTGCACTAACCTCTGTATCTTCAGCCGCGACCTCTCTCTCCGCGAGGGCGGTGTTAGTTCCCTCAAAGCGAGCATAGAAGGTGTTGAGCTCGTCCGGGAGAGAGGCAGCGGTGTTCACGGTGGAGTTTGTGTTCCCTTTATAGTCCGTGATGGTGTTAATTCCCCTCCACATGCTTCTGGAGTCGGTGGTGTTGAACTGTCCTTCAATCTTGTCCCTGTACTGGCGTTTTGCTGCTCTGATGGTTTTCCGGAGGGCATAACTTGCTTGTTTATGCTCCTCCACATTACCGGAGTTAAAGGTGAAGGTCCGCGCATTGAGTGCCGCGCGAACATCCCCATTTAGCCACGGCTTCTGGTTTGGGTACAGCCGAATTGTTTTGGTCGGAACAACGTCTTCTACGCACTTCCTGATGAAACACGTTACGCTATCAGCGTAGACCTCGATGTCGTCATCAGAGGCCGACCGGAACATCTCCCAGTCCGGTCGGCCTCTGTTCACAAGGCCACAAAAGTAGGTTTTTGGAAAAACCCAAAATACAGAAACATTTCCTAGGGTTACGACGTCTTGAGCTAGGGATTCAAATGATACAAGACATTTGAGTCTAAGCCTAATGGTTTAGGAGTTATGAGCCATTCATACTTTTGACCGCTGTAACGCCCCCATCAGGCCGATTGGGGCACGCCTCGGTGACACTTCGTGCTTTAACCCCTAATTATGTCCTGGAGGCACCCCAGCCCTGCACATTTTGTGTGTCTCCCTCATTTATCACGCCTGATTCAACTCATTAGCTCATTAGTAGAGACTGTTAGAACTAGATTGGGTGTGTTTGATAAGGGAGACATACAAAATGTGCAGAACTGGGGTGCCTCCAGGACAGGTTTAAAAAACCACTGATCTAGTGGTCTGACTTCAACCAGAGTCTGATATCTGGTGCCACTTTTACATCATCATCCTGGGATTCTACAGCATGAGATCAAACAGCAATTTAATCAGAACATCTGGAGGATTCAATAAAATAAAAACTGTGTATAATAAGTTTATAACTTCTTCATGGTGACAACACACACACACACACACACACACACACACACACACACACACACACACACACACACACACACACACACACACACACACACACACACACACACACACACACACACACACCAGATCACTCAGATCATCAGGATCAAGTTAATTAGAAATACCAAGGGTTCACTCAAAGCAAGGAGAGTCTGCTTTTAGCTGTTATGCCAGCCGCAGCTGGAACCAGCTTCCTGAACAGATCAGATGTGCTCCAACAGTAGCCCCTTTCAAATCCAGACTCAAAACACATCTGTGCACATCTGTCCAGACTCAACACACATCTGTGCACATCTGTCCAGACTCAAAACACATCTGTGCACATCTGTCCAGACTCAAAACACATCTGTGCAGCTGTGCTTTTACTGAATGAGCTGTGCTACTGTACATCCGACTGATTGCACCTTATCTTATGCTTTTACTCAATGAGCACTGTGCTCTGTCCGAACTGCTTGCACTTTAATTATGTTTCAATTTAACCCTGTTTTTAATTTTAATTTTACTTTTAATTTTATTTCTTTATTTTTTCTTTATTTTAATTCATATTATAACTGTTATACTGCAAATATTTTAACTTAATTTCTGTGTAAAGCACTTTGAATTGCCACTGTGTATGAAATGTGCTATACAAATAAACTTGCCTTGCCTTGCCTTGCCTAAAATGAAAGTAAAGTCATCTTTTACTCACCCTGCTGATGTCCTATAACCTCCTATCTTTTTTTTAATTTTGAAAAACATCCTGCGCGTGCTCCTCCATGGCTATGAATGGCAGTGAAATCCAGACTAAAACTTTACAAAAAGGAAACAAAGTATCACGCAATGATACATACATCGTGCATCATATATGGAAAGTGTTCAGAAAGAATACTATAAGGTTTTGCGAGAAAGAAACCGTATTATTCAGACAAAATACTGAGCTTGGCCGTTACTCTCTGCGCACTCCTCTGAGTGACAAAGCATTCACCTCAGGAGGTTTACCTCATTATGTTATTATTGTATTAAGCGTATAAAAGAGAGAGTCACGTTTGTTTCTATTAAGTCTGATTTCTCAAAAGGGTGCGTGTGTGTGCTTATCCTGGCTGCCATGACAACAGTGCGAGTTATAATATGCTGACGGCATATATTTTATGATGTTTATATATATTTTAATGGCAATAGAAAGGCATTCTTTTTTGCATTGTAATAATAAGACCCAGCGCGTCACTGACAAAACATTTAAAAAAATAAAATGTGCATATCATTTCCTGTCTGTGCACAACACCAACAGCACAGCTGGGTTACAATTGTGTGTGTGTGAGAGAGAGAGAGAGAGAGAGAGAGAGAGAGAGAGAGAGAGAGAGAGAGGTCGTACAGTACTGGTTAAAACATTAAAACACAGTATGCCACAGGAATATTCTGCTCATTATCATCAGGTGTTCATCACTAATGCTCAATCCTCAATGAATCTCTTAATTATCTCATTAACTTGTACATTGATTCAGTGTTACTTGAACACTCTGTAGGGTGGACACATATATACACTAGCTGTGTTTCCATCCAGTGAGTCGAAGAGAACATAATTGTCACTTCCTGATAAACTACCGCTAAAATCACTAAGAAACATAGGAGAAGCCACCATATATAATAATTTTCATATATAATAAATTATTTGCGTCTTAGAGTGTCCAGACGAAACGCAATAAAAGTCATGCTTTCAGAGGCAGATGCTGCTGTTTGGGAACACAGTCGTGTAAGACAGTTCTAGGAGGGAAATATACTGAGCCACTTTGATGACAGACTTCTGAATGACCAAACACATTTCAGATGCTGTGCAGCAAGATTCTTTTATGCGCTTTTTTATGCATAGAATGTATGCACATCTTGGCATTTCCATTCAGCAGTTTTTGATGTGATATCCCAAAATGCGCATAAAAATAGGTGGATGGAAACACAGCTACTGAGGGTGTTCATTTAACACTGGGGATTTTGCTGTATGAGCTAAAATCATACAAATCTTGTTTTTTAAATGTTTTTTTTTTTAAATATGTACTGCATTAAAGCCTATTTATTTTATTTTCAGATGAAGGATCTGATATCATTTATACCAAACAGCTGCACGAAGGACCACCCAGCGTAGATTTCACTGTTAAAAGGGACATAAATAAGGAATTACTTAAAAAGACAACATGGAAATGCAAAAAGCAAACTACAACAAGGCCAAGTGCACACCTTGCATCCGCCGGTGTTGATCTACTCGACACCATAAACATAATTGACACAATTGACAGACCAGCAGATGCCTATACAGAAGACTTCTATGCTCGAACTGGAGCATATGCAGGGGCTCCTGAAAACAAACCAGGAAAGAGAATTCCCAAGGCTAGAGCGTTTGCAGAAGCAGGAGTTGGACGAGCTCGTGCTGAATTCAGTGTATTTGAGGCAGAAGCCAAAGGCCCCAACGCCTCAGCTGGTGCTGAAGCCAATGTGATTGGAGCCGGCGCCATGGCTCGGGCTGAAGTCGCCAGTGCATCAGCTAAAGTCGGTCCAGTTGGTGTGAAAGTGGGACTTGGAGTTGATACAGGGGTATGCGTTGGTCCAACTGGGCTGGAGGTAAAAGTCCTGGGAACTGGATTCTCAGTTGGTGCAAAAACCAGTGTCTCTCTACTGGGTAATGAAGTGTCATGCTCAATCATATAGTCATGTATTACCTTTAATGTTTATATGTAACATCTTACTATGAAATCATGTAGACAGAAACAGAAATGCTGAATCTCTGACAATATTCAAGAAACCGCTTGAACTCTTCTATTCTGTCATCCCTTCATTTCTTATCTGAACTATGTCTGAAACTTTGTATTATGAGCACTTCTTGTGTTTATTTGCCTCTTATGATGAATCATTTGCTGTATATTCCTCATTTGTAAGTCGCTTTAGACAATAAATATCCATATATATATATATATATATATATGTTTTATTTGAGATCTTACAGTTATATAATTGTTAAGACTTTTGTATTTGGTTATGCATGCTTTTCTCTTCAGTGCTTTCATTCCCAGTGTATATCTGTTATTATGTGTTCACAGGACAATACACTTAAAAAAAGTCACCAGTTTTTGCAGTGTTCTTTTGTGAAAACATGCTATAATGCAAATAAATGTGAAAAAGACAAGCCATAACTAGTGTTGTGATAAATTAAGCTCTTCGAAACTTCAAATCAACAAACAATTGCTCTGTAACCACCCAAATTACTGTAATGATTTTTTTAAACATGACTAAAAATATAAATAATGCATATATTTAGCAAAATGCTCCTCTTCTGTCAATGACAGGCCTAAACCAGACAGAAATACACAAATGTTGTGTAATTTTCATTATCTCAGAGAATACGGAGAAATCATTTTTTTGTCAATATCGCACTCCACTAATCTACATCACAAGATCATTATCTATGGACCTGCCCCATACTAATTTATGTTTAGGAGCTACTCGTGCTATTTCAGATATTATGCATGCACTTATTTTTACGTCATAACGGTAGAATCTGTTCACAAACAGCGCATCGAGCGGCTTTGGAGAGATGTTTTCCTGCATGTGCTCCAGTGCTTTTACAACTCTAGAGGATTCAGAGGTGCTTGATCCAGATGATGAGACACCAAAGAGACTGGATCTGTTTACCGAACTGGGTAGAGTGTAAATAGTTTGGCTCCTCAGTAGCCTATCCCATAATAGAAAGTGTCAGTGTACATGATAATACATCAAAGTTTACAGTAAAAAATAAGTTCAGCAGGTAATAAAATTGCATTAAACTGTGTTCTATCGCACTCGCACCCGTAGAATTTGGGCACGCATGACGACTCATTCTTTATTATATCCATATGTAAATGTCATGGAGCGATATAAAAATCATCCAGCAAACCGTTTAAACTTTGGGGTTTTCGTGATGGGGTTTTGGTTTCCTTGCCACTGTTGCCTCTGGCTTGGCGTGCTCAGTTCAAATAAATATCCAAATCAATCTAATTATTAAACTAAATTAACCATATAAACTAAATTACTGATCTAATTACTGATCTAAAGCCCACACTGTCACTGTATGATAATTGAAATGAACTGATGACAAAGATAAGTTGCGCATGCGCGAGTTGTGAGCACGCTGTTGGTGTTAGAGCTCCGTCGATTTGATTCATAATCCTTGATTTTCTCCTTAACACTCGCTTAAAAACAAATATTTTCTACTATTTACATCGTGTGAATATATCTACGATACGATTCTCTATAAAAAACAATCGGATTGCTTTGATATCACTACTTATATCCGAACTTCCGCTACTAGCCGTAGCCCGCTAGCATTGCACGCGTGGTAACTTATTTACACCGGTAGCAGTAGCCCGCTAGCATTGCACGCGTGATAAACTTATTTACACCCGTCACTGTACCGACAATTCGTCATCGTAGCACATCTGCTACAATGGCGAATAACTCGGATGTGTGTCTAATGTTACCTTTGAGTGCAGGCGAGGACACGTTCGAGCTGCATTCGGTGCTGTTGGAGTTGGAATCGGTGGAGAAGAAGATTAGCGACCTTCTAGACAGACAAGCCGTGCTGAGAGAGCGACGATCAGCGTTTGAAACATCATGCGCCGATGCACACAAGTCAGTGGTTAATAACCTGTTGACTCCGAGCTCGTCTACTCCGTGTGTTTCTTTGCACAGGACGCGATCATCCCTGGTTTCGTTCACACCGGCACCGACACAGCACCGGGGAGCCTGGGTTTTTCCCCAGCGGAAGACGCGAGCCAGGACCAGAGCTAGGACCTCTCCGCCCCTCCCGGTCTTCGAGATCTCCACCCGGAACCGCTTCTCCCCTCTTCGCGAGACGGAACGCAGCGCTGTGGTCATCGGTACTTCCATCGTCCGGCATGTCCACGCTACCTCAGGAAAAGGCAAAGTAATCACTCACTGCTTTCCTGGTGCTCGTGTTCTCGATGTCGCAGCGCAGGTTCCCGAGATCCTGAACGGTGACGAGCGCATCGGAGCTGTCGTGCTGCACGCGGGAACGAACGACAACATCTCCAGGGCGTTACACACCACCATATGACTAGTAAGTCAAAGTCCAGATCACAGTCTTTGCTGTCCTAACTTAATTGACATAAGTACCAATGTAGAACATTATATAGAAACTGTGTCTATTCCTCGTTTAGTGAGGTCAAACATTAAATCTACTGTAGGATCTAGGAAAAATCTAATTGTGATTAAACCAGAAAATCTCAATATTAGTGAACAAAAACCATCTCTAAAACTAGGTCTTCTAAACATTAGATCGCTCACACCTAAGGCGGTTATTGTAAATGAAATGGTCACAGATAATAGTTTCGATGTCCTTTGCCTTACTGAAACCTGGCTTAAGCCAAATGATTTTTTCGGTCTTAATGAGTCTACTCCGCCAGGATACTGTTATAAGCATGAGCCCCGTCTGATTGGTCGTGGCGGCGGTGTTGCAACAATCTATAGAGATATTCTTAATGTTACTCAGAAAACAGGTCACAGGTTTAATTCGTTTGAAGTACTAGTGCTAAATGTTACGCTCTTAGATGCAAGAAAGAAATCCGTATTATCTCTAGCCTTGGCTACTGTGTATAGACCTCCAGGGCCCTATGCAGATTTCTTAAAAGAGTTTGCAGACTTTCTCTCAGATCTATTGGTCAACGTCGATAAAGCATTAATTGTTGGAGATTTTAACATACACGTAGATAACACAAATGATGCATTAGGGGCTGCGTTTACAGATCTATTAAACTCCTTTGGGATCAAGCAAAACGTCACTGGTCCCACTCATCGTCTTAATCACACACTAGATTTAATTATATCACATGGAACCAACCCAACCAATATAGATATTATACCGCAAAGTGATGATGTCACTGACCATTACATGGTAACTTGCATACTGCGTACTGCTGAAATCTGTCATGTTGCGCCACGTTATCGACCAGGCAGAACAATCATTCCAACCACTATAGATAGATTCTCAAATAGCTTACCTGATCTGTCTCAGCTGCTCAGTGAATCCAAACAAACAGATGAACTAGAGGAAATGGCTAGCAGTATGAGCAACATTTTATTTAGCACATTAGAAATTGCTGCACCAATTAGATTAAAAAAGGTTAGAGAGAAACCTAAAGCACCATGGTACAACAGTGCTACACATGTTATCAAGAGAGAAACTCGTAACTTAGAGCGTAAATGGAAACAAACTAATTTAGAGGTCTTTAGAATCGCGTGGAAAGATAGTATGTCACGTTATAAAAAGGCCCTTAAAGCAGCCAGGGCTGAGCATCTCCGCAAACTAATAGAAAATAATCAAAATAACCCAAGGTTTTTATTTAACACCGTGGCTAGACTAACAAATAAACAAGCATCGCCTGAGCAAAATATTCCGTTACAGTTTAGTAGTAATGATTTTATGAATTTCTTCACTGAGAAAATAGAAAGCATCAGAAATAAAATTGTAAATGTACAATCTTTAATGATGTCTTATGATTCAACCGCAACTATCGCCCCTCAAGAACTACTACACTGCTTTACAATTATAGGACAGGAAGAGCTAAATAAACTTATCATTGCATCTAAACCAACAACATGTTTATTAGATCCAATACCCACTAAACTACTGAAAGAGTTGTTACCTGTAGTGGAAGAGCCTCTTCTCAATATTATTAACTCGTCTTTATCTTTAGGTCATGTTCCTAGAATATTCAAGCTGGCAGTCATAAAACCTCTCATTAAGAAGCCACAATTAGATCATAATAACCTAGCAAATTACTGACCAATTTCAAATCTTCCATTTATGTCTAAAATACTAGAAAAAGTTGTGTCCGCTCAATTGTGCTCTTTCTTGCAAGAAAATGATATCTATGAAAAATTTCAATCAGGATTCAGGCCGCATCATAGCACAGAAACTGCGCTCGTTAAAATCACAAATGATTTACTTCTAGCTTCTGACCAAGGCTGTATCTCAATACTAGTTCTACTCGATCTTAGTGCTGCATTCGATACTATAGATCATAAAATACTCATAGATCGACTTCAAAATTATACTGGTGTTCAGGGACAGGCATTAAACTGGTTTATAATAATAATAATAATAAACTTTATTTTATATAGCGCCTTTAAATGTTACATCTCAAAGCACTTTACATAAAAATATGAATAAAAAAAAAACACATAACATTGCAGGCAGTAAAAAATAAACAAAATAGACAAATGAATCACATAAAAGCTAACCTAAAATAATATGTTTTAAGTAAAGATTTAAAAACACTAAGGGATTCTGCATTCCTAATCTCAGAGGGCAGGGAATTCCACAACTTAGGAGCCAAAGAAGAAAAAGCCCGATCACCCATAGTTTTCAGACGTGTTGTTTGGACATTTAAAAGACCAGCTTCAGAGGAGCGTAGAGCACGTGTTGGCGTATAGAGGGTTAAAAGCTCACACAAATATTGAGGGGCCAAATTATTCAAGGCCTTATACGTGAGCATTAGAATTTTAAAATCAATACGAAAACTAACAGGTAGCCAGTGCAATTTTTCAAGGATTGGAGTGATATGCTCCCTTGCACTGGTCCTAATTAGAATTCTAGCAGCTGAATTTTGTACCAACTGTAATTTGCTCAGGGTAGCTTTAGAAACTCCAGCCAGCAATGCATTACAGTAATCAATGCGTGAAAAAACAAAAGTGTTGATTAACTGTTCTGCCACAGAGAAAGTCAACATCGGACGTATTTTTGCAATGTTTTTCAGATGAAAAAATGATGCTTTGACTGTGTTACGAACCTGATGGTCAAATGTTAAGTTGGCATCAAATATCACCCCCAGATTTTTCAGTTTAGTTTGAAATTGTAAAGCAGAGCCATCCACACTTAAGGTTATGGACTCTGCTTTACGCAATTGATGAGGTGAACCAATAAGCATTACTTCAGTTTTGTCACGGTTTAGACAGAGAAAATTTTCAGACATCCATTTTCTAATCCCAGCAAAACATTGAGAAAGAAAAGACACGGGCATATTGACATCAGGTTTTGAATGTATATAAATCTGAGTGTCATCGGCATAAAAGTGAAAGTTAAGTCCGAGAGTTCGTAAAAGTTGGCCAAGTGGAAAGATGTAAATATTAAAAAGTAAAGGGCCCAGAACTGATCCCTGGGGGACACCAGAGTGCACTACACCGACCTCAGACTTGTAATCACCCATCACAACAAATTGCTTGCGATCAGAGAGGTAGGACCTAAACCACTGTAATGCAGTTTCAGAAACTCCAAAGACAGTCTGTAAACGGGTGATTAAAATGGAATGATCTATAGTGTCAAAAGCGGCACTAAGATCAAGAAGAATCAGTAAAGACAGACGACCAGAATCAGAAGCCATTAACAAGTCATTAGTGACCTTAACTAACGCTGTTTCAGTACTGTGGAGTTTGCGGAATCCAGACTGAAGTGGCTCAAAAAGGTCATTAGAGGAAAGATGAGAAAGCAGTTGAGAAGCCACGGTTTGTTCTAAAATTTTGGCAAGGAATGGAAGATTTGAGATGGGACGAAAATTATTCAGATTATCAGAATCCATGTTGTTTGTTTTTGGTACAGGAGTGACAGCAGCAGTTTTAAGTGCTGCTGGCACGACACCAGTGCCCAGAGAGTTATTAATGATTCTCAAAACAACAGGAGAGAGGGAATCAGAGAAAACTGAACAGTTGTTTAGGATTTCTCTGGTTGCTGACAATTAACTGAGAAAAATAAACAGATCTAGCTGACACAATTTCAGTCTTATATTTAAGTAAGCTGTCTTTCCAGGCCTGGTGATAAACAGTTAAACCTGATATGCGCCATCTACGCTCCATTTTGCGACACAAAGCCTTCATAGCACGCAGATCATCATTGTACCAAGGAGCAGAGCGTGCAAAAGATATGGATCGTGATTTCAAAGGAGCCAGCGTGTCAAGGCCAGATAAGAGAACAGAATTCAGCACTGAAACGTTATCATCCAGATCATCAGAAAGAGAAACACAACTTAAAGCAGAGTCAATAAAGTCTGAAAAATCAGTGGGCTCAATAGATCTCCACTTACGATAGTTAATGATACGAGAAGCAGTAGTGTTTGTGACAGGTAATTCCATGTTAAAGAAGACAGCCCGGTGATCAGACAGACCCAAGTCCGAGATTGACAACTGAGACACAAATGCACCATTGGTAACCACAAGGTCTAAAATGTGGCCTTTGTCATGTGTGGGAGAGTCCACGAGCTGGTTAAGTTCAAAGCACTCCAAGATGGACAAAAAGTCTTTTGTTATTGTGGAGTCTTTTATATCCATATGGATGTTGAAATCTCCCAGGAGAAGAACTCTTTCAAACCTGAGGCAGAGAAAAGACAACATATCTGATAATTCAGATAAAAAGTCTTTATTTGTCCTAGGAGGCCTGTAGACTGTAGCCACTGCAGTAGAGAGGGACGCAGAAACACTCAAAGCAAGACATTCAAATGAGTCTGTTTTGGGGACAGACACGGGACACATGTTGAACTGTTGACTGTGCAGCACAATGATACCCCCACCTCTACCAGAGGTACGCGGGAGATCAAATAATCCATAGCCAGCTGGAGTCAGTTCGTTAAAAAGAAGACCATCAGATTCTCTGTGCCATGTTTCAGTTAAACAGACAAGGTCGAGCTTTTGTTCTAAAATAATGTCCGATAAAATAACGGCTTTGTTGTTGACAGAGCGCGCGTTAAACAGTGCTGATTTCAGCAGACGCGGGTGAGCAGATGGATCCGAAGCAACCTCCGCGCGCCTGAGTGCCGATAAATTATACAAGTTAACCCCTGTAGGTCTTAACTGCAGTCTATGGGGTTTGCGCAGAAATCGCGGGTAGGCGACAGCTTTCAATATTGAGCATAAAAAAACTACGCCTTGAAGAGCGATGTATGTAACGCTTATGTCGCAGTATTCCAAGATTACTGCAGAGAGCACGTATGTCACTCGCAACATCTAAATGTCCGTTCAGGTTCAACAACTTGCGAGCAGTGTACCTGAGAGCCATTCGGGGAGGATCCACACCAACAGCAGCCTCACAGCGGTGTAAACAGTGTACGTCCTGGGCCAGGCAACAGTAGAGTATATTCCAGTAAACCGCACTCAGAGATAAAAGCAGTAATCCAGCATGCGATGCATAATTCCACATCACGAACAAATAAAATGACATTGGCTCATAAAAGAAACTACTAAAAACGGGAGAGAGGAGCGGCAGCCAAACGCGGCAGCGTGCCCTTTCAACCGGAAGCCGTTGACCCATTGACTCACATTGTACGGTTTAGATCGTACTTATCAGACCGCTACCATTTTGTCTGTCTAAATGGGGAAAAATCCAAGATGATGTCAGTAGACTATGGGGTGCCGCAAGGATCTGTGTTAGGCCCTCTGCTATTCTCAATATATATGCTGCCACTTGGTAATATTATAAGAAAACATGGAATTAATTTCCACTGTTATGCTGAAGACACTCAATTATATATTTCATCACGACCGGACGAAAACGCTAAATTATCTAAACTGACAGCGTGTGTTGAAGATATTAAATACTGGATGACGTGTAATTTTCTGCTATTAAATTCAGATAATTTAAGATAAAGGTATTACTTATTGGTCCAAATTACTGCCCACAAAACCTCTCACAATACAACTTTACCTTGGAAGGATGTCCTGTCACTTTATCCACTACAGTAAAATACCTAGGTGTTATACTAGACCGCAACCTGACATTCGAAAATCATATTTCATATGTTACAAGAACGGCATTTTTCCACCTTAGAAACATTGCTAAGCTACGTAACATGCTATCTATTCCTGATGCAGAAAAGTTAGTTCATGCATTCATGACCTCGAGATTAGATTACTGTAATGCTTTATTAGCTGGTTGTCCTGCATCCTCAATAAACAAACTACAGTTAGTCCAAAACGCAGCTGCTAGAGTTCTTACTAGGTCAAGAAAATATGATCATATAACACCAATTTTATCATCTCTACACTGGTTACCTATTAAGTTCCGTATCAATTACAAAGTATTGCTACTGACCTATAAAGCCCTAAATGGTTTAGCTCCAGTGTATCTAACGGATCTTCTATCGCCCTACAACCCATCGCGCTCTTTAAGGTCACTAAACTCTAGGCTTCTGGTCATTCCTAGGATATCTAAGTCCACTAAAGGAGGGAGGGCTTTTTCACATTTAGCTCCTAAACTCTGGAATAGTCTTCCTGATATTGTCAGAGGTTCAGACTCGCTGTCCCAGTTTAAAACTAGATTAAAGACACATCTCTTTAGCCAAGCATTCACATTATAATTACCTTTTATACTACAGTTAAATGGGAACAACAGCATTAATATAATATTCTGAACAGCAGCTACGCTAATTATTTCCCATCTGCTTTTCTGTTGTTATCTCGGGACACTAGTCCTGAGGTAAATAGTTAGTCAGCTCCAGTTTGTATCCAGCCTCTCATGGAGACTTCGGATGCCCCAACACCTGTGAAGAGACGACCCCACGCCTGTGAAGAGACGACTCAACGCTAGCGTTGTTATGGCCTAAATTAATACACGATTGATTAACTTTTTCGAACATTATTCTTTAACATTGTCTTTCTAACATTTTTACTGTTCATCTATGAAATGCACTTTCTGTAAAGCTGCTTTGAAACAATGTGTATTGTGAAAAGCACTATACAAATAAATTTGAATTGAACCATTTTCACCAGAATGGCTGAACGGCTGAATAAAATTATGCTGCATTACTTTCCTGTTTAACACTGTGAAGCTGCTTTGAGACAATCTGCATTGTTAAAAGCGCTATATAAATAAAGTTGACTTGACTTGACTTTGTCTGACTCATTACACATTATCTTTGGTTTTGGTTGTATTTGTATTTGATGTTGACATGTGCCGGTAAACGATAATACAATATACCGCAATGATGAACATGCACAATATTGTTATCTTGGGCACTCCAAAATACTGTGAATAATTATTTCTTACGAATTATTCCGATTTTTAGAATGCATTTTAAGAATACATTACCCATCAACCGTTTAAAATGAACAATATGTCAAAGAGGAACGCAGTGATGTAAACAGACCGTGCATGAGCCGGGCGCATGGTCATGTCTGGGCGCAGGTTCAGCATCTGATCTGGATACGGCCCGGATCCGGCTGACTGCAGTAAACCTCGGGATAAAACAGAGAGACTATCATTAGTGTAGATGCCATTCTTCTGATGATGTAACGAGTACATCAGGTGTTATGGGAAGTGTTCCCGGTTCCGGCTGACCTAGTTAATGCAGCCTAACAATCATTTCATTGAGAAAGTGTTTTATGTGTATGCCACAGTAAAGAGATGTGTTTTTAGTCTAGATTTAAACTGACAGAGTGTGTCTGCTTCCCCAACAATGCTAGGAAGAGTTCCAGAGTTTAGGAGCTAAATAGGAAAAGGATCGACCGCCTGCAGTTGATTTCGATATTTGTAGAAGATTTTATTTTTAAAAATTAGCAGCTTTAGGCTAATGAAAAGACACTATTATGTTCAAATGTAGGCTGACGTTTCAAGTGTGTATCTATAAGTGTCCTTCAGAATGACAAGACAGATAAAGAACTTGGAACGTGGTGATATGTGAGTCAGGTGTTTGAAGGTTGTTACCATAATAGGAAGACAACTATGGTATATATATGACAGAAAAAAAGTGGCAAGGGAGGAACCGGTTGCAAACGGCCCTCAGGCTTTGTTGGTTGGTGTGAATAAAGCCTCTTCTGAAAACAATGATCCTTTGAGAAGTAATTTTTATAGAAAGAGAATTCTTCAACATATTCTTGGTATGATCAACTGGCCAGAGTTTAGAGAGTGCAGTAGACGTGATGGAGTATAATGTGTTAAGAGCTCGCTCAAGTACTGGAGATAAACCATTTAGTGCTTTGTAAGTAATAAGCAAGATTTTAAAATTTATGCGATGTTTAATAGGCAGCCAGTGCAGTGTTGACAGAACTGGGCTAATATGGTCATACTTCCTGGTTCTAGTAAGAACTGGAGCTGCTGCGTTTTGGACCAGCTGGAGTTTATTTATTAAGCGAGCAGGGCAACCACCCAGTAGAGCATTACAATAATCTAGCCTTGAGGTCATGAACGCATGAACTAACTGTTCAGCATTTTGCATTGAGAGCATGTGCCGTAATTTAGATATATTTTTAAGATGGTAGAATGCAGTTTTACAGATGCTAGAAACGTGGCTTTCAAACGAAAGATTGGTATCAAAGAGCACACCCAGGTTCCTCACTGACCACGAGCACTGGACAGAGCAGCCATCAAGTGTTAGACAGTATTCTAGGTTACTACTTGTGGAGCTTTTTTGTCCAATAATTAAAAATTCTGTTTTTTGTGTGTCTTCTCCTATAGCAGTGAATGAGTGAGTGTGTGTGTGTCCTCTCCTATAGAATGAGTGTAATTTTTCCTCAGTGACACTACAATGCTCTGTCTGATGTGATACTGTAGTAGACGGCTGCATGGTTAAAATTTTCTTCCTAATACTATCAATCTTACATGTGAAGAAATTCATAAAGTCATTACAGCTGTGCTGTTTACAATCATCAGAAGTTGAAGCTTTATTTTTGGTTAATTTAGCCACTGTATCGAATAAATACCTTGGGTTGTGTTTGTTTTCTTCCAGGAGAGTTGAGAAATAAGCGGATCTAGCAGTTTTTACGGCCTTTCTGTATGTGATCATGTGCTCTTTCCACGAATTACGAAAGACCTCTAGTTTTGTTTTCTTCCAGCTGCGCTCCATTTTTCTGGCTGCTGTTTTAAGGGCCCGGGTGTGCTCATTGTACCACGGCGTTGGACTATTTTCTTTAATCTTCTTTAACCGCAGAGGAGCAACTGTGTCTAAAGTACTGGAAAAGAGAGAGTCAATAGTTTCTGTTGCAACATCGAGTTCTTCTATGCTATCTAGGATGCTGAGGAGATGATACTGATGAGGAAGATTATTTAAAAAGCAATCTTTAGTAGCGGCAGTGATTATTCTGCCATTTTTTAAGCGAGGGGGCGGCTTTGCAACCTTAGCTAAATTAAGTATACATGATACTAGGTAATGATCTGAGATGTCATCGCTCTGCTGCAGAATTTCAACGGTATCAACATTAATTCCATGTGACAATATTAGGTCTAAAGTATGATTATGGCGATGAGTGGGTCCTGAAACGTGTTGCCTAACTCCAATAGAGTAGAGTTTACAATGTCTTTAAATGCTAATCCCAATGCGTCTTTTTCGTTGTCTACGCGAAACAGAATTGCTTATCCAAGATGGCAGCAAGTTGGTCACACGTTATATGTCTCTTCTCTGTTTCTGCGTTTGTGCTGCTTTTTTAGAGATGCTGGTACACTTCATCACTTTTTTTAGCCCTTGAATATTATTTGCCTGCCCGTGTGTGTTTTGCGATCATTCCTTGGCTGCGAGCGCTGGATGAATGCTTTTGACAACGAGTTACTCTTCTGGTGATCTGGTTTTGGCTGAACATTGTTTTTGCACGGCGCACAAACTGCATGCAAACTACTGGCCCTGCACCGTCCGCTGGCTGTCTTGATGTCTACTGGATCCCCGTTTTTTCCAGTTTCTGATACAAGTTATTTCTGGATATAAATATTGTCACGGGGTGAGGAATCACACGACAAGGCAGGCTGAGTGCAAAAGGCCCCGGAGGGTGGATTTTATTTACAGTGCAATGAGATAGGTGAAAACAGTCAGTGAGCCGGTGCGTGATGGCTGGTGATCACTCGCTGCTTTCTGAGAAGAACAACAAAGAGAGAGGTTAGTCCAGCGGTACATTCAGCTCGAGACCAGAGTCTGTCTGTCTGCTCATCGTTTGCTGCTTTTATGTCTCTGGGCTGATGAGGCGCAGCTGTGACCGATCAGCCCACAGTGAGGACGTGCAGGTGCTTTGTTGCCAGGGCGACGCTGATTCCTCTGGGTAGACTCGTCACATCCCCCCCCTCCAAGCGTCGTTCTGGTCCTGTGAACATATGGAGACAGTAGGGGTGAAACAAAGGGAGGGTGGGGAATGACCCCTGACAGACCTGCATAAGCTGTCCAGATTTGTGAGAGGCCGTCGGCATTCGTGTTGGCGGCCCCGGCCCGATGACGTACTTCAAAGTGGAAGTCCTGGAGCGCTAGGAACCAGCGAGTCACCCTGGCGTTGGTGTCCTTGGCGCGGGCCATCCACTGAAGAGGCGCGTGGTCGGTGACCAGGGTGAACTTGCGGCCTAGAAGGTAGTACCTGAGCTCCAGGACTGCCCACTTGATGGCCAGGGCCTCCCTCTCGACTGCGGCGTACCTCCTCTCGGCCGGGGACAGCTTCCTGCTGATGTAGACGATCGGATGCTCCTCGCCTTCCTGGATTTGGAACAGGACGGCTCCCAGTCCTGTATCGGAGGCATCCGTCTGCAGCAGGAAGGGGCAACCGAAGTCTGGAGCGCGGAGTACCGGCGAAGACGTCAGGGCTGTCTTGACCCGGGCGAAGGCCTCCTCGAGGGCTGGGGTCCAGCAAACTTTCTCCGGCTGCCCCTTCCTGGTCAGGTCTGTCAGGGGGGCGGCTAAAGAGGAGAAGTTGGGGATAAAGCATCGGTAATACCCTGCCAACCCCAAAAAGGCCCGTACCTGGGTCTTCGTCTGTGGTCTTGGGGCGGAGTGGATGGCCTCCACTTTCTTCTCCTGGGGCTGGATGAGGCACCTTCCGACTCGGAAACCCAGGTACTTGGCCTCGGAGAGGGCTAGGTGACACTTGCGGGGGTTGGCAGTGAGTCCAGCCCGCCGGAGCTCCGAAAGCACCCTCCGCAGAAGTTCCAGGTGGTCTCCCCATGCCTCGGAATGGATTACGACGCCATCGATATAGGCAGCTGCGTATGCCTGGTGGGGCCGTAGGATGATGTCCATCATTCTCTGGAAGGTTGCTGGGGCCCCGTGCAGGCCGAAGGGAAGGGTCCGGTACTGCCAGTGGCCACTAATGTGCTGATGTACCGGGCCCTTCCCAACCGATCCAGCAGCTCGTCGACCCGAGGCATGGGGTACCCGTCGAATTCGGAGACTTCGTTCAGGCGGCGGAAATCGTTGCAGAAGCGGAGGGTGCCATCCGGCTTTGGGACCATCACAATGGGGCTGGACCACGGGCTCCGGGATGGTTCAATTACCCCCAACTTCAGCATTTGTTGGATCTCTTCCTCAATAGCCTGCCGACGAGCCTCCGGGACACGGTAGGGCCGTTGCCTAACGACGACTCCTGGGGGTGTTCGGACATCATGTTGGACCACGTTGGTCTGCCCGGGCTGGGTCGAGAACACATCCTGGAACTGACTGACCAGGTGCTGCAGCTCCGCCTTCTGGGCAGCCGAAAGATGGGGGTTGACGTCTACAACCACGGGATCGGTGATGCTTAGGGCCGCCACTTGGTCCCGGGTCCCCACCCACTTCTTCAGGAGGTTGATGTGGTAGAGTTGCTCTGTCTGGCGTCGTCCCGGCTGCCTCAGGCGGTACGTGACTGGCCCCATCCTTTCGATCACCGTATACGGTCCTTTCCAGGTGGCCAGGAACTTGCAGGCAGAGCTGGGGACCAGGACCATGACGCGGCCTCCCGGCTGGAACTCCCGTGGTTGGGCTGCCCGGTCGTAACGGCGTTGCTGTGCCTGTTACGACCTGACTAACAGGCATCACCCGATCGATCCGTTCCCTCCTCTGACGGACGTGCTTGATGAGGGTGCGATGAGGGGCAGGCTGCTGCTCCCAAGCTTCCCGGGCGATGTCCAGTAGTCCTCGTGGTTGGCGGCCGAACAGAAGCTCGAAGGGGCTGAAGCCAGTTGAGGCCTGGGGTACTTCGCGGATCCCGAAGAGCACATAAGGAATCATGAGGTCCCAATACCGCTTATCCTCCGCCGCCACACGTCTCAGCATCTGCTTGAGGGTCTGGTTGAACCTCTCTACAAATCAAATGAATCAAATCAAATCACTTTATTGTCACTCTACCATATGCACAAGTGCAACAGTAGGTGAAATTCTTAGGTGCAGTCCGAGCAAACATAGTAGTCATGACATGACATGTACAACATTTAAGCAACAACAGATTACACATCTGATGCGCACACAATTTCTCACAGCACAGTATACACTACAATAAACAATAAATAATTTACACAATGTGAGTGTAGTTCTCACAGCTTTAAACAATATACACATACTTACAATATACATATACTTTAAACAATATACACTAAACATACATTAAACAATATACATTACGCTATAATAATAATAATATACAATGTATAGTATACAATATTATTCACAAATTGAAATCCAATGTACAATAGATGCTGTATGATAAATAAATGTGTATATAATGTGTGTGTATCTACAGTGGGTTGTGCTGAGTGATATTCTGTCCAGTGTGTGTTATGATACTGATGGATCAGGAGTTAAGTAGTCTGATTGCTTGTGGGAAGAAGCTGTTCTGGAGTCGGCTGGTGCGTGTTCTGATGCTGCGGTACCGCCTGCCTGATGGGAGCAGTGAGAGCAGCCCATGGCTCGGGTGGCTAGAGTCTCTGATGATCCTCTGAGCTCTCTTCACACACCGCCTGGCGTAAATGTCCTGGAGGGAGGGAAGCTCGCCTCCGATGATGCAGCTGGTCGTGCGCACTACCCTTTGCAGGGCTTTGCGGCTGCGGGCGGTACTGTTGCCGTACCAGGTGGTGATGCAGCCAGTCAGCAGGCTCTCGATGGTGCTGCTGTAGAAGCGTGTGAGGATGTGGCGGCTCATTCCAAACCTCCTCAGCCGTCGCAGGAAGAAAAGGCGCTGATGAGCCTTCTTCACAACGGCCTCGGTGTGGACGGACCATGAGAGTTCCTCTGTGATGTGGACACCGAGGAACTTGAAGCTGCTGACTCTCTCCACCGGTGCTCCATTGATGGTGATGGGGCGGTGTTCTCTCTCATTCCTCCTGAAGTCGACCACCAGCTCCTTGGTCTTGCTGACGTTGAGGGAGAGGTTCTGCTCCTGACACCACCGTGTCAGAGTGTGCACCTCCTCTCTGTAGGCCGTTTCATCATTGTCAGTGATGAGACCTACCACCGTCTTATCGTCAGCAAACTTGATGATGGTGTTGGAACTGTGGATTGCCACACAGTCATGTGTGTACAAGGAGTACAGGAGTGGGCTGAGAACACAGCCCTGAGGGGCTCCAGTGTTGAGAGTCAGTGATGAGGAGATGTTACTGCCCATTCTGACCACCTGGCGTCTGTTTGACAGGAAGTCCAGGATCCAGCTGCATAACAAGCTGTTTAAGCCTAGAGCCCGGAGTTTCATGTCAAGTATGGAGGGCACAATGGTGTTGAATGCTGAGCTGTAGTCTACAAACAGCATTCTCACATATGTGTTCCTCTTTTCCAGGTATGCAAACTGCAGGTATGCAAACTGCAGTGGGTCCAGTGAGGGAGGGAGAACAGAGCAGATGTGGTTTCTGACTAGTCTCTCAAAGCATTTACTGATGATGGGGGTCAGAGCAACAGGACGGCAGTCGTTTAAGCAGAGTGTTTTTGACTGCTTAGGTACAGGAACAATGGTGGACGTTTAGAAGCATGTGGGGACCACAGACAGGGAGAGGGACAGGTTAAAGATGTCCGTGAAAACTCCAGCCAGTTGGTGCGCGCACGCTCTGATGACGCGGCCGGGAATGCCGTCTGGACCCGCGGCTTTACGGACGTTCACCCGCCGGAAGGTTCGGGTTACATCTGCTACAGATACGGAGAGTGAACTAACCTCTGTATCTTCAGCCACGAGCTCTCTCTCCGCGAGGGCGGTGTTAGTTCCCTCAAAGCGAGCATAGAAGGTGTTGAGCTTGTCCGGGAGAGAGGCAGCGGTGTTCACGGTGGAGTTTGTGTTCCCTTTATAGTCCGTGATGGTGTTAATTCCCCGCCACATGCTTCTGGAGTCGGTGGTGTTGAACTGTCCTTCAATCTTGTCCCTGTACTGGCGTTTTGCTGCTCTGATGGTTTTCCGGAGGGCATAACTTGCTTGTTTATGCTCCTCCGCATTACCGGAGTTAAAAGTGAAGGTCCGCGCATTGAGTGCCGCGCGAACATCCCCATTTAGCCATGGCTTCTGGTTTGGGTACAGCCGAATTGTTTTGGTCGGAACAACGTCTTCTACGCACTTACTGATGAAACACGTTACGCTATCAGCGTAGACCTCGATGTCGTCATCAGAGGCCGACCGGAACATCTCCCAGTCTGCGTGATCAAAACAGTCCTGTAGCATAGAGTCCGATTGGTCCGACCAGCACTGGATGGTTCTGAGGGCGGGTGCTTCCTGTTTCAGCCTCTGCCTGTAAGCGGGCAAAAGGAGGATGGAAGCGTGATCTGATTTGCCAAATGGTGGGCGCGGGAGGGACTTGTAACCATCCTTGAAGGGAGAGTAGCAGTGGTCTAAGACACGGTTCCCTCACGTGTTGATGCTAACATGTTGGTGGTATTTAGGTGCAATGCGTTTGAAGTTGGCTTTGTTAAAGTCCCCAGTCACAATAAACGCAGCCTCAGGATGCGCGGTTTCCTGCTCACTTACTGTCCTATACAGTTCCTTTAGTGCCCGGTCTGTGTCGGCTTGTGGGGGAATATACACAGCTGTGATGATGACCGCGGTGAATTCCCTCGGTAGCCAGAATGGTCGGCACAGAACCATGAGAAGTTCCAGATCAGGAGAACAGAAAGACTTGATAGAATGTACGTTCCTCTGATCACACCAGGATCTGTTGATCATAAAACATACACCCCCGCCTTTGCTTTTCCCTGAGAGATCTTTTTCTCTGTCCATTCGATGCACGGAGAACCCCGTGGTTTCGA
Source organism: Romanogobio albipinnatus (assembly GCA_023566225.1). Classification (NCBI taxonomy): domain Eukaryota; kingdom Metazoa; phylum Chordata; class Actinopteri; order Cypriniformes; family Gobionidae; genus Romanogobio; species Romanogobio albipinnatus. The sequence goes on from CM042240.1 coordinate 993,238, forward strand.
TGGCCGAATCTGGAATCTCAGCGGACATCCAAGTTTCTGTAAGGCAGATAATGCAGCAGTCCCTCGTCTCTCGTTGGAAAGAGATCCGTGCTCTCAGCTCGCAGAGTTTATTGTCCAGAGACTGAACATTAGCCAGTAAAATACTGGGAAGCGGGGGTCGGTTTGCGCGGCGTCTTACTCTGATGAGCACGCCGGCTCTCTTCCCCCTTCTCCGGCGGCGTTTCCGCGGCCGGACTGCGCACACAAAAGGCTCCGCTGCCGTGTTTGTAAACAGCGTGTCGTTGTTGAAGAATTTAAAGTCCGGTTTTCGGTGTGCGATTGCCGAACCAATGTCCAAAAGTGTCTGTCTGTCGTACGTAGTACGTCTGTGGGTGATAGACCGTGGTCCTCAACTGCTTCACCCGCAGCAGCCTGCAGAGATCTGCCATTAGCCGGGACATGAACGGGGTACCTTGGTCAGTCAGTATCTCCGTTGGTATGCCAACCCGGCTGGCCAGCAGGAACAGTTCCTGGGCGATGTTCTTCGCGGTGGCCTTGCGGAGGGGAATCGCTTCGGGGTACCGGGTGGCATAATCGACGATGACCAGGATGTGTTCGTGGCCACGGGCAGACTTTGGCAACGGCCCCACTATGTCCATCCCAATCCGCTCGAAGGGCACCTCGATGATGGGCAGCGGAATGAGTGGGCTGGGGGGAGGAGTCCTGGGCGACGTGACTTGGCAGGTCGGGCAGGCCTGGCAGAACCTTTTCACCTCGGCCTCCAGTCCTGGCCAATGGAACCGGTCGCGGATTCGTTGGGTGGTGTTAGCTGCCCCGAGGTGACCTGCCATAGGATGGGAATGGGCCAGCTCCAGGATGGTTTCGGTCTTGGTCCGGGGGACAACTAACAATTTTTTCTCCTCCCCCCTCCGCTGTGCGACACAGTATAGCAGGCCATTCTCAACGACAAAATGCAGGAGAGGATGGGGCCGTGGGAGGACGTCTTTCCCGTCGATGATCCGCACTTGGAACCAGCAGTGCTTCAGGCAATCGTCCTCCCGTTGTTCTTTGGCGAAGGACCCCCTCCGGCAGCCTGCTGGTACAGGAAGGATTAGTGGATTGGGAGGGGGACTCACCATCTCTCCCGCTGTCGGAGGTTAGTAGGGCTGGTCAGCGGCGGGGTCCACGCGGCCGTCTCCGTCTTCGACGGTTCCCCTCCGGGCTGGCAGGCTGAGTGGCGGCGGTGAGCAGGGCGTCAAAGCCCGGCCAATCTCTACCAAGCAGTACGGCCACCGGAAGGTCCTTTACCAGGCCGACTTCCACCGGCCAGGTGCCTTGGGGCGATGAGATGGTGACTCTACGGGCCGGCACTTGGCGAGTGTCTCCGTGCACACACGTAATTGGGAGGAAGCTTTTCTCGCCTCTTCGGGGCCCACACACTCCTGGCTGGATGAGGGTGACCGCACTGCCTGAATCCAGCAGGGCTCTGAAGCGTTTCCCCTCGACCACCACGTCTGCTTCAGGGGCTCCCGATGGCATCCGCTGGTGAACGATGCAGCCTGCCAGCCACGCACGCGGAGGCGGCATGGGTTCGGCGCTGGGCATGGGCTCGTCTCGCGGCGGGGGAACCGTCGGCCTGCCTACTGGTCGCGGGGTGCATTCGAGTGGCCGTCGCTCCTGGACCACCCTCCGGGGAAACGGCAACACTCGCTCCCCTTCCTCAGGGTGGTGGATGGCATCCGCCAGCTCGATCGCCTCCACCAGTTCTGCGGTGTTGGCAGGGTTCTTCAGACCTCCCGGGGATCAGGTAGCGGACCGCGCTGGGCGGCGGCAACACGGATGGCGGTTAATTCTTCCTCCGTCCTGCCCTGGCGAGTGGCGAGATGTTCCACAATCTGTTGCTGGCGGATGCTCACCTCCGTGAGGCGCTGTAACACTTCCTCCATCTCGGGGAGCGAGCGCGCCGCTTTCCGCCTCCTGTCGTGCACAAAAAAAACAAACAGAGAAGATTAGGGTTCGGTGCGGTGAACTTGCCGGTGATTCCTCACGCTTCTGCCCGCATTCTCCACCAATGTCACGGGGTGAGGAATCACACGACAAGGCAGGCTGAGTGCAAAAGGCCCCGGAGGATGGATTTTATTTACAGTGCAATGAGATAGGTGAAAACAGTCACTGAGCCGGTGCGTGATGGCTGGTGATCCTAGTGCTCGGTGGTGCTCGATCCTCGTGAAAGTGGGTGTCCAAACGTGCTCCAGTGAAGTGGGCTGTCGGTCACTCGCTGCTTTCTGAGAAGAACAACAAAGAGAGAGGTTAGTCCAGCGGTACATTCAGCTCGAGACCAGAGTCTGTCTGTCTGCTCATCGTTTGCTGCTTTTATGTCTCTGGGCTGATGAGGCGCAGCTGTGACCGATCAGCCCACGGTGAGGACGTGCAGGTGCTTTGTTGCCAGGGCGACGCTGATTCCTCTGGGTAGACTCGTCACAATATGATAAAGCGCTGAATGACTGCATGGCTCTCTGTTTACACGCAATCTAATTCAACGTCATCTCTCCACTGACTCGGTGGTGGATTGCAATCTTGGATTGGATTACACACGCCACGGATCCGGAGCTGTTTTTTGACCGACTACCTACTGTTTTCTAAATCTGCGGTTGGTAAATACGGACTGGATTCTAAAATGTCACGGTTTCAGAACTGCTTTTTTATCGGATTGCTAATTGACTTTTAAAGGGAGACTATTTCTTATGTTTGCTGCACTTTGTTTATTTTATTTGTGCAGTTCTGTCAAAATGAATAATTGCCAGGCCCCAGTTGCAGTTCTGCCTACTCCATTTACATCAGGGGGGGGGGGGGGGGTTGCTCAGTAAATAACTGAAACAAGCACAACAAACTGGCAAAATAAAAGGGTTATAAATGTATCATTCATATATTTCTACATCACAATAGAATATCTGTACGTCTGTGTTTGTGGAACTAATGTCACTCTTTTATTTGTTAAACACAATCCAGAATCCACTAAGTACACACTACTTCATTATAGAGAAAACAATAAATGAATAAAAATATATAATCATAAGCTAGGACAAAAATATATATTAAATTAGGTTAGTGGATAGTTAAAAATTAAAAAAAAAAAAAAATCTTTGGACTAATTTGATAAAATCTAAACATAATGAAAAGGTACAAATTACTTTGAGTTCTTATTAATTACATTTATGAAAAACTATTTATATTTCATTTTTAATTTAAAATATATACAAGCAAGTATGCTACAGGCTCACAGAGACACAGCCGCTTGGCTTTTGGAACCGAAATTTGGCACCGAAAGATAAATAATTTTTTGATACTCATAGTATCGGAGTTTTCTGTTCGATACCATAAAAGTATCACCGATCGGTGCCCAGCCCTATGTCAGGCGCTCTGGCTCCCAGTAAACATGGGACTATGGTGGCTGGTGTCTCTATCTTCACGTTCCATGTAATAGAATCATCAATGACTAGGGCACTTTCAACAGGATACTCAGTGGCTGCTTCACTGAAAGGGGAGAACCTGTTTGATGTTCTAACCGGAATGGAAGAGCGGTTCTTTGTTCCGCGACTATGCCGTCTCACTCAGTTGCCCTGCTGCGCGGGCCCTGCAGCTGGAACCGAAGAATGTACAGAGTTCACTAAGCTATTCGCATCCAAATCAGTGTCTAAAGCTGTTACATCCTCACTACTCTCAGATAAAGTATGGATGCGTGTTTCTAATTCTGAAATCTTCATCAGCCTAACTATCTCCTTACATTTATCACATGTGAAGCCCTGTTCGCCAGCAGAGAAGCCTATACTGAACATGCAGCAAGCAGGACTGAGAAACCTCTCTCTCACACACACTGAGAAACCACTCACTCACTCACTCACTCACTCACTCACTCACTCACTCACTCACTCACTCACTCACTCACTCACTCACTCACTCACTCACTCACTCACTCACTCACTCACTCACTCACTCACTCACTCACTCACTCACTCACTCACTCACTCACACACACACACACACACACACACACACACACACACACACACACACACACACACACACACACACACACACACACACACACACACACACACACACACACACACACACACACACACACACACACACACACACACACACACACACACACACACACACACACACTGTTGTTAAACACTATGGTAGTCAATGGTTGCTGTATCTGCTTGGTTATAAACATTCTTCTAAATATCTTCTTTTGTGTTCAGCAGAACAAAGACTCACACAGGTTTGGAACAACTTGAGGGAGAGTAAATCATTGGATAATTTTCATTTGTGGGTGAACTATCCCTTTAATACATTTATACATGACTGTATTAATACAGAACATTTGATATGAATATATACACCATTTCTGCCAAAGCTCTTCTGAGGTGTAGATGAGCTCAGAGTCACTGATGAATCACAGAAACTCATTTCTGACTCTGATCTCAATCTGAGAGTCTCATTCTCCATTACATGTGTCGATCTAAACTCCCAATAGCGTCCTGTTTTGAGTGTCTTCTCCATTCACCTGGTATCTCACCCTGTCCCTCAAATGTTTTACTGTAGTGTTGTTCCAGATCTTTCTGGAATCTGCACACAAACCACTTCCAGTACTTCAGCTCAGAGAGATCAGCGGTGATGCTCCAGTCAGCATAATCTCCTCCTGCTCTTCTGTAATCTCTAAAAGGGAATGCTACATCTGAGTCATTGGGATAAAAACAGCAATCACTTGCTACTGCTGATGTGCAGATGCTAATCTGTAAGTTTGTTGTTCTCTTGTAAAACCACCCATTCAGTCCATTAATACGGTGGAAATGAGCACTGTGATCTCCATCATGGTGCTCAATGGTGTTTGTGCAGGTGACTCTACAGAACGGACACTGAGCCCAACAGCACTGACCATAGTGATCGATCAGAAGCTCATCTGGCCTGAACTTATAGTCCAGCTTTACTGAAAATGTCTCAGTGTTGAATCTCCTGCTGATCTCAGACATTAGAGCAGGAAGCTCTCGCCTCACCACATCTCTCAGGAGGAGGAAATCATCAACATCCTCATGTTTGACTCCACTGAGGTGTTTTTCAGAGAAGATCAGCTCATCTGAGATCCGCTGTGTGAAACTCTTCAGCCACAGACCAGCATCTCCTCTGATCTCGTGAACATGATCAGTAGATTCATGAGCTGCGTTCATGATCTTCTGCTGCAGGAGTTCAATGTTCCTCTTCATCTTGGGTAAAACACTGACACTGAACCTATCAGTGATGTACCACCTGACTTCCTCTCTGATGAAACTCTTGATGTGATCTCTGGGTTTATGAATGTAGTTCATGTATTTGTCAAAATCCTCCTCTTCTGCCAGTGTCTTCAGGATGTGTTTCTCCAGATTTGATCTGTTTCCATTCAGTGATGGACAGTTTGATCTGATTTCATCTGCTAGATCTCTGGCAGTCTTCTTGTAGACGTTCTGCTCAATGGGCTCTTTCAGTTTCTGACAGAGGATCTCACCAAACATCGCAGCTGATGCGGATCCATGACAGTATTTCTGGAAAATACTGTAGTACTCTGCTCTCTTCTCCTCAACATATATTACAGGATCATTGGCTTCTCTGAACAGTCTGTGTTGGTCAGTGATCGTCTTGTTTGCTCTCTCACAGATGGAAAGAACCAGATCCCAGAAGAATATATTCCTGAACCCATATTCCACTGACCCTTCCTCATGTTCTGTTACTCTCCTCTTGATGTAATCTGTGAGTTGATGAATGCAGCTGATGTTGTAGCCCATCTTTGAGATGTTGAACGATTGAATCATTCTGTCTGTCTGAAGAGAAACATCTGAGACTAATGATCTGATTTGGGCTTCATCCTCTGGAGAGAGAATATAACCAAATGCTCTGAAGACCTTTGTAAAAGCTCCTGTTGATCCTCTGGACTTCTTTACCTTCACATAATCTGAATAGCTCTGCACAGTGATAATATCCCTGCTCTCGCTCCAGTGATCTACAGGAACTCTTCCATAGCTGTCCCTGAGGATCTCTCTCACATCTCTCATTATATCAATGTCTCTGATTGCAGGAGTGTCTCTGATGATTTCCTTCACACTCTGCTCCCAGAACACATCAAACTCTCTCTTCAGTGTTTCTTCATCATTTGCTCTGTCTCTGAGTTTTAAGGCGAGTTCTTTGCTCTTTTCACAGAGAGTGTTTTCATGACGTGTCCTCTGAGCATCAATCTCTTTCTCCAGGTGTCGCTGATGAAGAATCTCATTTAATTTCCTCTTAGTTTCTCTCACAATGTTTTTCTGAACATCTTTGATTTTGACTTTAAATGATGTTTTCCACTGAATCAGTATATATTTATCTGTGTCTTTCTCAAAGAACTCAGACATTGATTTCTCCACTTCTTCACTTGTCTTCCTCAGTTCTCTCTGAAGATCAGTTTCCTCAACCTCATGAATTGCTTCATTCTCTATTTTGTTGTGTAGTTTGTTCTCAGTTTCCATCATGGCACTGCGAAGACTCCAGGACCACTTCCTGTATTCAGTCTCCAGTTTCCTGTAAGCTGCGACCTTTTGGAGTTAAACAACAACAACACAAATCATTCAGTGAGCAAAGGCTTGAGAAAGAGGAGTTCTCTGAAGATCTCAAACACTTTCATTGGTTTGGAGGACAGAGCAAAAACATGAAGACTCACCTTTAGTGACTGATCAGATTCAGAGCAGATTCTCTTCATCATCTTTTCTTTCTCTCGTTCATATTCATCCCTCCACTCCTCTCGTCTTCTCTTCAGTTCTTCTTCATGCTGTTCTTCGAGGAGCTTCAGTTTCTCTTCAGAAGTCTTTTGTTGATCTTCTCTCTCATTAAGTTCATCTTCCCTTTTCTTCCTCTCGTTCTCTATTCTGTTCATCAGTCTGTCTATTTCTGTCTGTAGTTGTTCTTTTTCTTTCTTCACATTCTCTATTTCTTGCCTCATTTCATCTTTAAACATCTCTTGTTCTCGTCTCGTCTCGTCTCGTGTCTCTCTCTGATGTTTCTCTTGTTCTCTTATTTCTCTTTTGAGTTCCTCTTCTCTTCTCTTTCTCTCTTTGTCTTGATTCTGTCGTTCTTCCTCCATCCTCATCTTCATTATCTCTTTCTCTTCTTCTAGTTTCCTCATCTCTTCTTCTGTTTCTTTGACTCTGTCCATCAGGATCTTCATCTGTTGTTCTTGTTTCTCTCTCTCCATCTCTCTGAACCTTTTGCATGAGTAGAAGCTCCCTCCGTTTGCCTTCAGCATGTTGTCTATCTTCTCCAGTAGATCACACACCTGTGTTCGGTCTCCAGTCTCATTATTATTGAACACATGGAATCTGTTTCCACACGCTTCGATCAGGTTCCTGATCACAGATCCAGGTTTTCCCAAACACTGGTCAATGGTTTTCTTCTTCAGAAGGTCTCCTCTGGTGAAGAGCACCATGGTGTACATTAAAGATCTCTCACCGAACGTCTCTTGGATGATCTTCACTGATTTCTGTTCTTCTGCAGTGAATCGTCCCAGTGGAATCAGCAGGAGAAACACATGCGGTCCAGGCAGGATCATGGAGATGCAGTTGCTGATTTCTCTCTGGATCTCCTCATTGGTCAGTTCAGTATCAAACAGTCCTGGAGTGTCGATCACAGTGACGTGTCGGCCGTTGATTTCAGATGATTCTCTCTGACTCTCACTGGTCACCGACTCAAAAGATTCTTCTGCTGTAAACGCTTCTCTTCCTAAGATTGTGTTTCCTGTTGCACTCTTCCCAACTCCAGTTTTTCCCAGCAGCACAATCCTCACTTCATCTTCACTCTCTGTTGAACCTGTAAAGAGGAAATGCATCAGTTTTCAGCCTTTCGATTTAAGACTGAGCTTAAGTTTTAAGTTTAAAAACTCAAATGTATAAACTCTAATATAGGATCGAACTCTACTGTAAAACTCAAATGTATTTCTCACACTCTTTAGTTTGTGACTGGTGTTCTGGTCATTACCTTGTGGCAGTAAATGTGTCTCTAGTGAGTCGATTTTCTTCTTCATCTCTTCATATTTCATCAGTTTTTCCATCTGCGCCTCCAGAAATGTCTCTGTGGAGAAAAACTCTCCTCTGTTTTCTTCCAGCATCTTCTCGACGCTCTCAATCAATGTGGACACTTGTGCGGTGGGACCAAAGACATGATGTCGTCCTCCAAAGCTCTCAATGACAGCCTGTGTTTCTTCACTGAGTTCTGCTGTCTGACGCTCTGAATTCTGCATTACGAGGATCATCATGTGTTTGTTGATCCTGGAGCTGAAGCTCCTCTGGATCTTCTCCATTTCTGCTCTGTCTTCATTATTGAGTGGAGCATCAGGAATAATGAGGAGGAAAACATGAACTCCAGGATGACAGAGAGACACACAGCGGAGAGTCTGACGCATCACTTCCTCCTCTGAGAGCCCAATGAGAGCTGGAAGCTCCTCCAGACTGACCAGACGTCCATGAAGCTCCACGTTTCCCAGGATCCGCTCTGATATGGAGGATTTTAATGTGCCATCACTCCCGCACACAACCAGATTCAGCTTCACACCCTCTGAAACTGATAGAAGAAGATTTAATACACATTCATTTATCACAAGAAACATCTCATATCATCACACTCACGTCTTTCTGTGGCCGGTTGCTCCTTTGTCAAATACTCTGAAGCTTCAGCCCAATCCAGGTGCCGCCCATCATTCACTTGCACGATGTCCTCAAACGCCTGCAGAAGATCATCAGGAGAGCTGCTTCCCTGAAGACTGAAGTGTCTGTCTGAGCATTTCTGAATGATTTTCTGTAGGATGTCATTGGTTTCATTGGGCTCCTGTGTGGTGAGCACCAGGGTGTGTTGATAAACGCGCTCAGAGAAAGAGTCCAGCACCTTCTGCACACACTCTTGATCTTCTGCTGAACACTGCTCATGTTTGAGGAGCAGAACGATCACATGAGGTCCGGGATCAGACAGATACACACACTCCCTCACTGTCTGTGTGATCTGATGATCTGAGATGTTTGTCTGGAGCAGCCGAGGACTGTTGATGACCATCACGTGTCTGTCCTTCAGTCTTCCTCCGACTCTCTCTACAACATCTGGAGGAGCTTCACTGTCAAACGCTGCTCGTCCCAACAGGAAGTTTCCCACTCCACTGTTTCCTGACACGCTCTTCCCCAGCAGAACAATCCTCACTGCAAAGAGTCAAATCAGACATTTTAAGTTATTAAAATTTGTGCAAACGAAAATCTAAAGGCGTAAACTAAAAGAGGTGTGGTTTGGTTGATTTCGTCACGGAAGGGAGAGCCTGGTGGTGAAGTTTTGGAAGCAGCGTGCGGAGGTCAAGGGGGAAAGTGAGGTGTTGTTTTCAGCGTGCTGTGAAGATGCTCCCTGGATTACTTTCGTGTGGGTAAAGTCCGATAATCTGCAGTGTGGATCGTCGAGGCGGATGTTCGTGCTGATACGAAGTAAGGCCGGCTGAACGAGCTGTAACCGGGACGCTGCCTGTAGAAACCATTGCTACAAAGGTTTGGTAAAGTTGAATGAAATTGAAGAATCGCAAAGCGAACATGCAAGCGTTAATTCCTTCCTTCTGCGAGCCTTTTCAATTGTCCGACCAACGAAAGGCAAAAGGATAAGTTTATCTTCCCGCGCTCTCCTAGACCTGACATTAACAATTAACAACCTGCCTCTATGCTTTCTAAGTTAAACTGTCCTAACAAACTATTATTATTCTTTTTATTGAACACATATTGTTTGATTTAATTTCGTTTTCATTATTTATTTACTTATATTATGGACTATTTTTTGTTGGTTTAAAAGGGACTATTATTGAACTTTGCGAGGAAAATAAATCCTTTGTTACAAATCTATTTCTTTTCTTACTTTTGAGGTGAATTCACACATTTTTTTATTATTGTGATTTGTTTTCTGATATTGATTTATTTTATGAAATTGTAAACGTCCTTAAAGAGATCCTAAAATCATTTATTGTGTTCCTTTTAGTCGTACGGGGTTAACGGAAAATAAACAGTTTTGTCAGTTCATGTAAACTGTCTGGCGTCCAACTGGAACAATTAAATTTGGGGTAAACCACCGTTACAATATGACGGCAAGACCTTGATCTTAATCCCACATCACAGATCAGCCAGTAGGAGGAGTTTGTGAGGTGTGTGTTTTGATAGGGATAAATGTCCACACACCCTTAATCACTTCATGCACTTGTGTAGGTAAAGACTTACTGTAAGGAGGTTTGTCTTTGCTCCATCTTCTCCTGCGAGGAGGATTCACAACAATCACTGTATGAAACAAACGTCTTACATTATATTTCATCACAGTGACACAAACCAATAGAAATAACATATTAAAATGACTCTTACGAGCATAAACGAGTGAAAGTGTGAGATGCTGGGAAATCACTTCAGAGAATAAAATATATTTGGCGTATGCAATAAAGAAATGAATATCCTCAGATGTTGTGTATATTCATGACTCTGCATATAAATAAACGTGGGCGTGACGGGACTAGGCGTGTCTGTACTTTCATCTACTTTTTATGTTTATACAAAATATAACTCAACTATCACAAACTATGCATCATTTGAAAGCTAAAACACTCAAGATTCATGTATCCAGATTCATGTTCTGAACTTGTTTTTGCAATAAATACACCAGAGAGGAAAGGGTTAAATTAAATACTAAAGGACCGGCCATTTAAACGTCAGCATAATAACTGCAGTACTCATGTCAAGTCAAGTCAAGTCAACTTTACTTATATAGCGCTTTTAACAATGCCAAAACTGTAAGCGCAAATTAAATTTGAATTTGAATGAACCCTCTCGAGTTGGCCGTCGCGCCGGCGTGATTGGCTTGCTTTTTTTCTTATCAGTGCCAAAGAGACTCAAATAACTCTGTCGTTTTTTTTATCATTCAGGCAAGTGTTATACATAAATATAATCTGTTAAGTTTCTATTTTTTTTAGTACAGTCACAATAAAAACAAATTGTTGTGCTTTTTGCAAAATAAAGAAATCAAACATGATGTGCGATCTGCAGCCTCTCTGTCAAAGACGTTCATTCAGATAGACTTTAGAAAATTACCTCTAGCTTAGTGAATACTTGTCTCACAAACATGAGACATATGTCTAAAGAAACGCTGAAATGTCAGGTTTTAAACACTGTAAACCAAATCAAAAACAAATATTCTGTGTTTATGTAATCTGTTTGAAAGCAGAGCGATGTTAGTCGTTCCTGAGCGGCTCATTACACACTAATGCGACCACGCCCATGAAGCGCGCGCTCTATTGAGATTCAAATACTGAGGCTCCGGAGGCGACACCCACACACACATCATCTCAAACAAACACATCAAGTACTGCATTCCTACTTCAACTACATCATTTTGAGACCCGTTTAATAATCCTGGAATAATTCTCCATGAAAAGCTGTTCATTTCTGAAAGCAACAATCCCCGGTGTGTGTAAGTAGGCTAAGTTTACTCTGTAAGCATCTGTGAATATTAAACGCAAAAACCTGCGCGAGGACACACTGAAGCTTTCTTTGTTTAAATTAGCTCAAAATTACTGTCAGATGTAAGCAATTACCTTGACAACTATACATCATTACAAAGATCTAAGACTCAAGCTTCCATTTTTGACCTCTGTTTTATTATCAAAGTCATACAGGGAGTGCAGAATTATTAGGCAAGTTGTATTTTTGAGGATTAATTTTACAACATTAATAATTAAACAACAACCATGTTCTCAATGAACACAAAAAACTCATTAATATCAAAGCTGAATATTTTTGGAAGTAGTTTTTAGTTTTAGCTATTTTAGGGGGATATCTGTGTGTGCAGGTGACTATTACTGTGCATAATTATTAGGCAACTTAACAAAAAACAAATTTATACCCATTTCAATGATTTATTTTTACCAGTGAAACCAATATAACATCTCAACATTCACAAATATACATTTCTGACATTCAAAAACCAAACAAAAACAAATCAGTGACCAATATAGCCACCTTTCTTTTCAAGGACACTCAAAAGCCTGCCATCCATGGATTCTGTCAGTGTTTTGATCTGTTCACCATCAACATTGCGTGCAGCAGCAACCACAGCCTCCCAGACACTGTTCAGAGAGGTGTACTGTTTTCCCTCCTTGTAAATCGCACATTTGATGATGGACCACAGGTTCTCAATGGGGTTCAGATCAGGTGAACAAGGAGGCCATATCATTAGATTTTCTTCTTTTATACCCTTTCTTGCCAGCCACGCTGTGGAGTACTTGGACGCGTGTGATGGAGCATTGTCCTGCATGAAAATCATGTTTTTCTTTAAGGATGCAGACTTCTTCCTGTACCACTGCTTGAAGAAGGTGTCTTCCAGAAACTGGCAGTAGGACTGGGAGTTGAGCTTGACTCCATCCTCAACCCGAAAAGGCCCCACAAGCTCATCTTTGATGATACCAGCCCAAACCAGTACTCCACCTCCACCTTGCTGGCGTCTGAGTCGGACTGGAGCTCTCTGCCCTTTACCAATCCAGCCACGGGCCCATCCATCTGGCCCATCAAGACTCACTCTCATTTCATCAGTCCATAAAACCTTAGAAAAATCAGTCTTGAGATATTTCTTGGCCCAGTCTTGACGTTTCAGCTTGTGTGTCTTGTTCAGTGGTGGTCGACTTTCTGCCTTTCTTACCTTGGCCATGTCTCTGAGTATTGCACACCTTGTGCTTTTGGGCACTCCAGTGATGTTGCAGCTCTGAAATATGGCCAAACTGGTGGCAAGTGGCATCTTGGCAGCTGCACGCTTGACTTTTCTCAGTTCACGGGCAGTTATTTTGCGCCTTGGTTTTTCCACACGCTTCTTGCGACCCTGTTGACTATTTTGAATGAAACGCTTGATTGTTCGATGATCACGCTTCAGAAGCTTGGCTATTTTAAGACTGCTGCATCCCTCTGCAATATATCTCACTATTTTTGACTTTTCTGAGCCTGTCAAGTCCTTCTTTTGACCCATTTTGCCAAAGGAAAGTTGGCTAATAATTATGCACACCTGATATAGGGTGTTGATGTCATTAGACCACACCCCTTCTCATTACAGAGATGCACATCACCTAATATGCTTAATTGGTAGTAGGCTTTCCAGCCTATACAGCTTGGAGTAAGACAACATGCATAACGAGGATGATGTGGTCAAAATACTCATTTGCCTAATAATTCTGCACTCCCTGTATAGTGATCGTAATTTGTGAATATGTGTCAGGAGTTATGAATATGAAAACCGTCGGTATGTTCTAAAGATTGTAATACGAGAGTCAGCTGCTCTCATTCATAAAAAACTCTTCATACTTTCATACTGGCAGCCAGAGGGCGCTCGTGCACATGTAGTCCATATATAGCACTCATGAAGAAGATACCATGTGACATTCTCTCTGACATAAACAGCTTCCAGAAATTGCTCTAACATGCAGATAGACACGTTTGAAGATAATAAACACACAATCGCGACAATATATGGCTTATCTGTGTTATTTATACCATGTTGGGTGTTTTCATTATAGATTATATTTATAATGCAATGCTACTCAAGCTTTTATAATTATGCAGAATATTGTAAAATTAAATATTTTCTGTCAGATTTTTTGATCCAAAGCCAAATGAGATCACATAAGGTTATTCAAAACATTTGACTTGTGATATAAAGTAAGTTTGGAGTAAAAACATGGTTTTAATCTCATTAGCTAATTGTTGTGTATTAATAAATTGGTGTAATAAATCATAAATTATAGTTTAATAAATCATAAATAGTTGTGGCAGATAATATAGATTGTTTTAAGTTATCTGGTCTACCTTTATAAAGCAACTCTGCACTGTGCCTAAGCAGAATTTCCCCTTGGGGACAATAAAGTTAACTAACTAACTAACTAACTAACTAACTAAGCAAAAACTCACTTCATTTTGATTCCCCCCCAGAAATTTGTACTTATCTAGTAAATTAATCTTGATTTAAGAATTTTAAATATTTGGACTGGAAACAAGAAAAAATACCAAATAAGAAGAGCATTTTTTGCAGTGTAGTCAAATCTTCTGATCATTTAAAATATAATAGGCCTTTGTTAACTACATTCCAAATAAAATAAACTACAAAAAATATATATATTTCCTTTGCTCTGTTGCTCTCTGTCACATAGGCCTGCCTGAAGCTCATTCATTATGCAGCTCCTGGAATATGGACAGCACGAAGGGACCTCAGGCACTTCTAACTCCATAAAACGAGGTGGCGGGCGAGTTGAGACATACGGCGGGAGCGTAGACCGCCCTGGTGGTTGATGTACGCTACACGACCGTGTTGTCTGTCCTGACAAGCACATGTTGACCCATCAGCAGCGCCCGGAAGCGGTGCAGGGCGAACCGTACTGCCAGTAACTCGAGGCAATTGACATGCAGAAGGCGCTGGGGTCCTGTCCAGGAGCCCGCGGCTGCTTGTCCATTGCACATGGCACCCCAACCCGTGGCAGAGGCATCTGTTGATACGACAACATGCCTGGAAACTCGTTCTAAGGGCACACCAGCCCATAGAAACTGAGGTTCGACCACGGGGTGAGTGTCTGAAGACAGGCCCGAGTCACTTGGACCCGGAGCGTGCCAGACCGCCATGCCCACCTCAGGACCCGATCGTGAAGCCAATGCTGAAGCAGTCTCATATGAAGCAATCCGAGCGGCGTCACCGCAGCTGCAGATGCCATATGCCCCAGGAGCCTCTGAAAAAGTTTCAGTGGAACCACACTCTTGCTCTCGATTGACGGAGGCAAGTCAGCAGAGACTGTGTGCGCACTCGCTGGTAAGCAGCACGCACCTGGCGACCGAGTCGGAAACCATACTGAGAAAAGAGATCCTCTGCACGAGGCAGAGTCCCTCTTCTCCCAGTCGACCTGAAGGCCCAGACGGGCTAAGTGCCGGAGCACTTGGACTCTGTGTCCACAGACCTGCTTACGAGAGTGACCCAGTATGAGCCAGTCATCGAAGTAGTTCAGGATGCAAACCCCGTGCTGCCTGAGTGGCGCAAGGGCTGCCTCGATAGACTACGTAGAGTCACGAGGGGACAGAGCTGCCCGAATGGGAGGACTGCGTACTGGATGTCCGCCCCTCGAAGCAAACCGTAGGAACGGTCCGCGTTGAGGAAGGAGACATGAAAGTAAGCGTCCATCAGGTCGATTGCTGCAACCAATCTACCGGACGAACGCGTCCGAGGAGGCATTCACTACCGACATCCTGAACGGAAGCCTGTGAAGGGATCGGTTCAGGACGGGCAGGTCCAGGACTGGCCGTAACCCACCGGTTTCCTAGGGTACAATGAAGTAAGGGCTAAGGAAGCCCGACTTCATTTCGGCTGGAGGGACAGGCTCGATCGCACCCTTTGCCAGTAGGGTGGCAACCTCCGCACGCGTGACGGGGGCGTTGGCCCCGATCTCGGTATAGCGAACTCCCCAGAGCGGGGAGGAGCCTGCGCGAACTGAATCGCATAGCCGAGCCTGATGGCCTTCGCTACCCAGCGGACAGCCCCTGAAGCTGAAGCCAGGCTCCAGGAACTGACCAACGGGATCGCTCGAACCACAGACATACCCAGGGTTGGGGCAGCAAGGCAGCGTTACCGGCCCAGACAAGGGAGGCGTAGCGTCCCGGCGTGGGGGCATGGTTAACGGCTGCGTCCTGACAGAGGAGACCAGGGAAGGACGCACGTTCCACTGGGGTCTGCTCTGAGAGGAGGCTGGCGACAGAGAGGGACGAGAGCGGCGCGGCCCAGGGGGGGCGGCACACACTGCCATCACCGGTCTCTGGGACCTCAGAGATGGGACACCAGTTCTTTCCAAGTGCTGCCAGCCCGGGGGCCAGCAGCAGAAGGATTTTCCCCCGGCCCTCCACCGGGGGAAGGAGAGGCCCTGCTACCATCCCCTGGAAAGAACTGGGACCCATCTCTGGGTTGTCCGCCTCCAGCCCGGCGTTTTAACCAGGCTGGGGAGCGGGCTGGGCGACATCCTGCAACCACCTCCACGGCCCGGCCCGGAGAAGGCTGCTGCTGGGGCCGGACGGGAGGAGGGAGGGCGCCCTCGGCGGCGAGCGGACTGAGGCGACTGAGCCGGCGGCTGGGTGCAGCAGCTAGCCGCCGGGGCAGTACGTGTTACAGTCTCAGTCTGCTCTGGGGCGGCCGAGAACCGTTGGCCACAGTTCTCAGCCGCGCCGCCGAAGAGGCCAGCCTGGGATATGGGCGAGTTGAGGAGGCGGGTTCAGTCAACCCTCCCATATCACCAGGTAAGGCCAGGAAATTCTCCCGGACCACAGCTGTGGACATCGCCCGACTGAGGGAGCGTGTGGCCACCTTCACCACCCAGAGGGCGGGATCAGTGGCGGCACGCAGCTCATAAAAGAGCCCTGGGTCAGCTCCACCCTTCTGCATGAGCAAAGAGGCGGCGGCCTACCCCATAGCACTGCAGGACCACGCCACCGAAGTAGACAAGCCCACAGGCTTAGGGAGGGTGCTTAGGACAGCCACGCCATGTCAAAGCCCTCTGTGGACACCGTAGTGCTCAACAGAGTGTTCAACAGTGGGGAGGGGGCCCCAGTGTACCCTAGGCCGCGGCCCCATCAAGGGCAGAGAAGGCGGAGGGGGCCACCAAACGGTCACAGGAAGCACGGGGACTTCCCGGACCGCGTGATCTCCTCATGCACCTCGGGAGCGAAAGGCATTGGGGGCGTTGGAAACAACTGTCGGGTGCCGCCCACAAAAACCGATTGCGCAACCACGAGTACTCGTGACAGGGCGTTCCACACCAGCGCGAGGCTCGCGGCTGCCCGAGATAACATGGCTGTCAACTCTACGTCAGATCAGGCAGCACTGACACACCCGAAGGCGGAGCACAACCTAATCGTCATCCCCAAAGGACTCTAGCCCACCTTGGGATGCGGCGATCGACATCTCGCTGCTATCTGGAGTGTGAACGAAACGAACGAGGCATCTAGAGTCAGCATGGGACTGCATTATATCCTCCAACATCTCCACAGACCTGGGACTTATGCAAGGATCTTATTCGTGGACTTCAGTTCGGCCTTCAATACCATCATGCCTGATCTTCTCTCAGCTAAACTGACCCAGCTCTCCATGCCATCCTCAATCTGTCAGTGGATCTCCAGCTTCCTGACAGACTGGAAACAGCTTGTGAGACTGGGGAAACTCACATCCAGGACTCTCACTACCAGCAGGGGTGTGTTCTCTCCCCACTGCTCTTCTCCCTGTACACCAATGACTGCTCTTCTAAAGACCCCTCTGTGAAGCTCCTGAGATCTGCAGACGACACCACTGTCATCGGCCTCATCCAAAACGGTGACGAGTCTGCTTACAGACTGGAGGTTGAACAGCTGCTGTCTGGAGCAGTTATAACAACCTTGAGCTCAACACACTCAAAACGGTGGAGATGATAGTGGACTTCAGGAGGAACAGCCCATCATGAACAGCACTGTGGAAGCAGTGGAGTCATTCAGGTTACTGGGCACTACCATCTCTCAGGACCTGAAGTGGGACAATCACATGGACTCCCTTGTGAAAGGCCCAGCAGAGACTGTACTTCCTTCATCAGCTGAGGAAGCTCAACCTCCCACAGGAGCTGCTGATTCAGTTCTACTCGGCTGTCATTGGAATCAAGGAATCAAGGAGCTTTCTTGCCAAGTACATTTTTACACATACACAGAATTTATTTTGGTGTTGTCTGAGTCACACGAGTCACCATTCTGCGGCGCCTCTTGAGTTGGAAAGAAAATACAGCATAACATGAGGAGAGGTAAGGAGGGGTGAGGAGACGCCTGGCATCATAATCTCGGTGCTCCAGTCCGCAAGTTGCTATGGAGACAGCCTTGATCAGATCCCAGTCCGAGTCAGCAGGTGAAAATAGGGGGAGGAATGCAAGAGCGTCTTCCTGCAGTGCTCTTCCGGGGGAGTTGTTGTCCCAACAGCGGCCTTGGCCAAGGCCGTGCTGGTTGAGGGAGCCGAAAGCAGATAAGATTGGGATTGTTTGGTCTAGGAGCGAGTAGCCACAATTTATGACTACTCTCTTAGTTCGTTGAGTCTGTCTTATGCACTTCCATCACTGTCTGGTTTGGTTCTTCTACCAAATCTGACATCAGGAGACTACAACGCACAATCCGGACTGTGGAGAGGATTATTGGTGCTCCCCTTCCAACCCTCCAGGACCTGTACTCTTCCAGAGTGAGGAAGAGAGCAGGGAAAATCATCACAGACTCCGCTCACCCTGGACACCCACTGTTTAGTGCAATATCTTCTAAACTCAGGAGATTATTTATGTTTATATATTCATACTACTCACATACTGTAAATATGTTTCTAATCTGTAAATGTTTATTCTGACTAAACGTAACAGTGACCTAATATTTTTTTAATGCTATTTACATATTTTTATTCTTCGAAATTGTACTACTATGTTCTTGTTGTGTTTGTATTATATATGTGCACTGGAAGCTTCAGCACCAAGAAAAATTCCTTTTGTGTGCAAACACACTTGGCAATAAAGCTCTTTCTGATTCTGATAATCAACTGTCATTTTCGTCAACAAATAAAAACGAGACGAAAATGTTAGGGAGGGATGATCAGGGAAGAGATCCAGTCAGAACTGATATATCCTGTGTAACAGATGTGCACATCTAACCGCTGGAGAACACACGGCCTACAGGCTCACGCATCCCCAATCCAGCGCTCCAGAGCGGCTCAATCAATAACTCACATTTATGGAAGACAACTGTTTATGAACTAATGCTGTTGAATAATGACAATGTTTACTTTGCGATGTTTATATAGTAACATGTTTTAGACGGTTGTAACAATGCATATATTTTAGGGTGACCAGACGTCCTGTTTTCCCAGGACATGTCCTGGCCCTTATATAACAATTTTCTTTCCATACAGAGGAGGCATACTTTAAATGTATTGAATTTAATAAGAAATCTTTGAGTAAACTTCAAGTATCATTTGAGTAGCTCATTGCCGGGCCGAGTGTCCTGGTTTTCGGTAATCAAAATATGGTCACCCTAATATATTTATCTCCTGAACTTGAATGAGCTCCTGCAACTGCAATAGAAGAGCAGACATTTCAAAATAAGAGTCCTGGTGTATTTCCAGCTTGTTTATAATTAAAAGTCACGCATTATATATTCGTTTTTGCTTACACAATAAACTGTGTTTAATTTCATTCCCATTTAATTCAGAGTCAGGAGGAAACACATATTCAATAAAGTATAATAGTTCACTAAAAACATTAAAAAAAACCTTCATTACTTGAAATTAAATATATAGACAGACTTATTTGAAGCTTTAGCTTAACCTGATATGGCCTACTGACTAAAACAGAAATACAAAATTATAAAAACTAAATAGATGTTTTAAAAAACAAAAAAACAAAAAAGTGAATTGAGCTCTTTCGTGTATTTTTAATGTCAAAAACAAAATGATGTCAAAATGTCAGTTCCAGTGACAGTCGGTCATGTGACGCTTAAATGCTTAATGTATTACAATTGAACTAAGCTCATGAGATTTTCTACTGTAGATTTAGGAGACTAAAACTAGACTAAAACTAAAAACAATTCAGGTGACTAAAACTAGACTAAAACTCAATCCAAAACTCTCATCTGTCTGATTCTCACCTGTGGTGTCCTCGGCAGACATGTTGATATGTTCTCCTCGTCTCTAACTCCAAATCTTCAGCTGCTCATCTTCTCTGTTTTCATCACCGTCCTGAGACTCGCTTCATTTCTGAGCAGAACAAATACAGACGAGCAGTGATGGGTTCAGGAGAAATCTGAAGGAACACATTGATCTGTGTGTGTTTATCACCTGCGCTGGACATATTTTACTGTTTAAAACCTGCTGTGGGTCTCCAACACACACTGATCACACCAGGGCCGTTTCTAGCCATTCTGACGCCCTAGGCGAAATCCTTATTGGTGCTCCCATTGCAACATTGGTATTACTGGTGTTAATTAACAAATACATACATACCAAAGTATATTTGTTAATAAGGATTCAAATGAATAGCCAGATGCCTGTATAGCCCTATTCCTATAATATACAGCCTATATTTGTGCAGTCCCTGTTGCTAAGAAATTGTTCTCAGACATAACTACATAATTATTATGTGTTATTAGTACATTTCACATGAAAGTAATAAGAATAAATACTGATTCAGTGTGGTTTTTGTTACTCATTGATGCGTGAACTTCCCCTTTAATAACGCAACCTTTGCCCTCTGTGTGTGTGACACTGCTTGCGTTAAGCGCTATTAGAACTGAATGAATCGATTCAGCTCAACACCATCCGTAAAGATGCGTTACATTCGTCAACGTGATTTAATAAAGGATGTGTTCATGTTGTGAATTTGCACATTTTATTATACCATTTTTAAACCGCTAAAGTTTTATATGGGACAATTACAAAACACACGGATTCTTTTAACAATGCATTGGCGCAAAAACCTTTTGGAGGAGCAGTTAAGAGAAGAAAGCTTTATAGAGTCAAATATAACTGATAATCATGAGATGCTGAAGTAAGTGTGCAGTTATATTTAGCCTCTAACACACACACCGAGCAATGCTATCTGCCCAATCACAGCGGGAGACTGCCACAAATACTGCCCTAACAAAATACAGATTTGCACCTGTTATTATAATTGGCCTTTAGTTTGAATTTAGCTTTATTGTAGGGTTAAAAAAGTGTTACCTTGCCAAAGCATTGAGCGAGTTCATTGATCTAATGCTGTTGTTGAGCTTTTTTGACAGTAGCCGACTCTGATCTGATGGCATATAGGAATCGTCAGATTGACAGTTCTCTGATCCAATAGTGTGGGGAACTAGTGGGGGCGGCAATAACATTTAAGGGTGGCCGTGACACCCTTTACACACACACACACACACACACACACACACACACTCACACAGCACACACACACTCACACTCACACACTCACACACTCTCTCACACACACACTCACACTCACACACACACACACACACACACACACACACACACACACACACATCAGTGCCAGATATGCGCTTATTGGCGCCCCCTACTGATGGCCACCGCCTAGTTTGCCTCTGGCTAAAAACAGCCCTGGATCACACTAATAATAGCCACTGTCCGGAATTACAGAAGAAAGACTGAAGTGAGTTATTGAAAGTGTTCTGGACATCACACACACATATTCCTGCATCTGGACTCTGAGATTCTCAGACGGCTCTGTGGCAAAAGTGAAAGCCACTGAAGTTCTGCTGATCTCACTGTTATTAATGACATGCATGAGCAACACACAGCCGTGTTTCAGTGCATCTGATACTCACGGGTCTTATTAGAGCATTGATGAGGGCTGCGTTCGAAACCGCATACTCTCTTGAGTAGGTACAAATTCAATAAGAACTCACTTAACGAGCGCTAAACGAGTAGGTACTATATAGCCTGATCCCGTTAAGTATGAATGCAATCCGCACTTTATGTGCCATGTTGACGTTATCATGTGACCTACGACGTTATCACAAGCGCAAAGATTTAAAGAGGCCAAGCTAGATTCGCGCAAACACCTGCATCAATTACATGAGAGACTTCCTGCTGAACTGATCCGCGTTTTCATCTATCATGTTTAATCTATCGTTCCAAATGTCAGCACAAAGGAGGCTTAGGGCTGCTGCTCGAAAAGCACGCCTTTGGAGACGTTTGTTGACTTTATATTCAGAAAACCTAAGTAAAAAGTATCTATCTATCTATCTATCTATCTATCTATCTATCTATCTATCCATCTATCCGTCTGTCCGTCTGTCTGTCTGTCTGTCTGTCTGTCTGTCTGTCTGTCTGTCTGTCTGTCTGTCTGTCTATCTATCTATCTATCTATCTATCTATCTATCTATCTATCTATCTATCTATCTATCTATCTATCTATCTATCTATCTATCTATCTCTATGTATGTGTGTATATGTATGTATTATATATGTGTGTGTGTGTGTGTGTGTGGGCATGTTTTTGTGAACTATCATGACACAAATGTGTATAATGACATGGGTATTACAAAAAGAGGGTGAAATATGAGGACGTTCCCCATGTCCTCACTTTTCAAAATGCTTATATTTCACACAGAATGAGGTTTTTGTCACAGAAAGTAAACTGCACAGTCTCCTGTGAGGGGTAGGTTTAGGGGCAGGGGCAGTGTGTGTGTGTGTGTGTGTGTTTGTGTGTTAGGGGCAGTGGAAACTGCTCAAATAGAGAAGTGAAACTAACAGTGATGGTCTTGTGTGCAAACGTCCAGCCTTTAAGTCTTGTTCAGGTCAGATGTGTGTTGAGCCAGTGTGATTAACTGTTTTCGTTCATCCAATTAAAAATAATAATAATAATAATTCACATCTATATTTTATAACTAGAGCCAATGAAAAATAAAGAACTTTTCAGTCTTTAGAGGTTTTAGATCCCTTTTATACACACATCTAAAGCTCAACTACAGTATATACTCAGTCATACGGACAGTGAGAACATTTACTGTATTTGTTCATTACAGCTGATAATATCACACTGTGCATCTGTAGCTTGTGTTACCTTTCCTTCTCATTCCCTGAGCAAAGCGGTGTTAAACATGAGTGAATAGAAGACTTTCTTAATGACAATCTTATGAGGTCAAAGTTCAACATGTGTCTTGAAGAGCTCACTGTGTTGACTGCCTAAAACTAAACGGGTTATACATGCTGTTAAAGATGCCATTCCGCCGATAGTATTGATATGAAATATACTTTATTGTCCCTTCAAGGGAGATTTATGATGGACTTCAATGGCCAGCATTTGAGCAGCACCTGAGACATTATACAACTGTACACAATAATCATTCACACCATACACATGAGAATAGGTAGAGCGTCCATATTCAATAATCTGATTGAGACGGGCACAAAGGAGAACTCTATACCTTCTTCCAGAGCGCAAGAGATCATAACAGCGGTAAAGTACATGAGACGGGTCACTTCAGATCCCTTTAGCCTCATTCAAAGGTACAGAGTCTGAATACTGGGATAGTGTTTCATCACAGTTCCAACAATATACATTAGCTTTAGATTTAACAGAGAGAAGACGAGCCATATCTGAAGACACTTTCTAGTACAGACTCCACAAAACTGCAGTCTTCATAAAAAATAAATAAATACAATCTCTGGTGAAGTCTTTCACACACCCAATCAACAAAAACGTTTTGTTTTTTTTATCGAATTCCACATTCTTTTAGTGTTAGATTGATTGACATTCTCTTCTAAAGTATGAGTTTGTTTTTTCCTAGCCGCTCTCAGTAACTGATTCAGTTCTTTCTGCACAGATTATAATTCAACACCATCACAGTTCCTAAACGCAGCTTTTTTCCTATTAATACAATGCTTTATCGCTTGAGTAAAATAAACTTTATTATTTGGATAGATGATGACTACATTCAACTACGATGAATCAGTAGTTTCATCGAGGTCAGCACTATTAAAAACAACCCAATCAGTGCACAGAAAACAACCCTTCAGGGATTCAATGTTATTCAGACTACACAAGAACCTCTTTGGTGACTGGTTTCAAACCTTTTAAGACGGTCCTCGCTCCCACGGCGCTCACTAATGGGAGACTTGATTATTTATTCCCACAACATTTATCTAGGATTCTAATGTCTCTTGTGCCACACTTCACATATTGCTCAAATCCAGGTAGTGACAGTTCCAGTTACACCAGTATGAACACAGGTGCATTGGGTGAGTGTAGCAGTTGTTGAACACAGTCATTAATGTGCTCCGCTGCTCTTACCAGAGGTGGAACAAACCCCACATAAGAGGATGTTACCCAACTCTCTAAGATTAGACAAAAGCAGGTCAATATCGGGGTTCCATGTTATGGATCTCACAGTGAACCTCCACCTCGGTTCTTGCCCGATGCTGCGAACGATCGGCCCGACCCAGGGAGAAGCCATCCAGTTCAACCTGCGAGCTGGCAAGGGAGGTGTATTTCCTCGACGCAAGCGAATGCCGCCTCTTTGTCCTCTTCTCCTCTACCTCCATTGGCTGACGCCCTTCTCGCGTCAGGTGGTGAACCCAGCGGGTCCGAGCCCATACAGGGTCCAGAGGACCGAAGCAGCAGGAGAGCGATTCTGGTGGAAGTGATTGGCATCACATGGCGCCGTTGGAAAAGTGTGGCAGATAATGGATGCCAAGACCAGAACCAGGATCCAGACGAGCATCAGTCTTTGTGTTTTACCATTGGAGGAGCTAAGAACTTTAAAAAAGTAATAATGTACTTTAAAAACATAAAAAGTCACTCAACCACATACAAATAAATCAGTATCAGGAAATGTAACATTTAAATGTTAAGCATGCAAAAATAGGTGGTCATCATTTTATTCATTAAAATATCACTATATACGTTAAACTAAAATGAATTCTTTAAAGAAAGTCTAGATCATAATGTTACAGAAATAACGTACCTCTTGTTTTAGTGTGAGCTGCATGTCCTCTCTCGCCTTCCGCGTACTCGAAGTCGACTGGGAGATAAATGACAGATTTTAGAAATAATCCAGTGGGATTTAATAAAGCCAACGAGTGTCATGAAATGTTCTTCGTTCTTAGCAAGCGCATTAGATCTTTAATCATATAATGAGCATGATGACAGTGATGATGATCAACAGTGAAGAAGGTCAGACGTCTGAAAGCATGACATTAGCCAGCTTTACATCCATGCACATCAAAATGTTCACAGCTGATGGAAATGCCAATTAATCGATCATTTTTTCCGCTTAACTTCAGCGTATAAATATGCTTGATACTTCAAATGTTGCGAAAACTAGTTAGGAAACTAGAAAAAAAGATTTAACGCAAATAAATGTGGTGTTACATGACAGAATGAGCCTATCATGTGCAGCGTTCGCGTGTGGCATTTCTCCCGTTAAAGCAGCGTTCCTCTAGTTCACAGACGCACTAAGGCCCAATCCCATCTCTACCCCTTAGCCCTTCCCTATCGAGACACTCCTACCCCGTTGTTTTGCGCATTCATGTGAAGGGGTAGGGGCGTCTGGATTCTCTTTTGGCTGGAGTGGTAGGGGTAAGGGGAAGGGCCAGATAGCCTTTCAAATGAAGATTTTTCAGGACCACACTTCAGACGAAGGGGTATGATGAGTTTCCCTCCACCGACTACTGTAGTGCTAGAATGTAGGGCTGCTCGATTATGACAAAAATCATAATCACGATTGTATTGGTCAATATTGAAATCACGATTATTGGTGGGTCATTTGATCAAAATCTTATTTCATGATATGAGTAATTTTAAATGTCAGTGAAATTTCACAATTAGCCATACTTTAGCAAAAACTAATACTAGGTTAATTAATGCAAGTAGGCTAAATGTCCTCAAAACAGCTACAGAGGACAAGTAAACAGTCCTCAATAAAATAAAAACAAAGAAACTAGTTCAACTAACAGAAAATACAAATAAAATAAACAGGTTTTCCAGGAAGATGTGCTAACTGATGAGTAATACACAGCAGAAATAGAATAAAGTAAAATAACTGCTGTATAAATGAAATATTGACTAATTCTTATTTAAAACAAATAAAAAGGATATTCATTCAAGAGCAGTGAGTGATCTTATCTTTGTCTTTTTTTGTTAGATTAACAATGACTGCTGCTGTCCCTTTAAGAGCTGCGCGTACCATAGGCCCGCTGTTATACACGCGCTCTTTCTGTGTTCATTTAAGACATAACCCACTGCGTTTACGAGGATACTTACCAAGAAGGCATTCCAATATATTTGTGTGTACTAGATTATTTGAGCGTTTAGGTGTGTATCTGAAGCCCATAGTATACTTTGCCCATTCCGCCCCGTCTCGCCTATGGAACAGCATTTCTTTCGCAGCTTAATGCGCTTTTAATAGCATTGTATGTTATCAAGCACGTCCCGCAGTTTATCAACAGTAGACTGCATTTTACATCACTCTCTTATTCAGCTGATTTGGATGTTAAGTTTTGGGTTAGAGAGCAATGCAAGCGCACTGCTGTCTGCTGTGAAGGACAAGAGAGTGTGCGGACTGAACGCGGGGAGCGTACAGTAATCGTTTTACCTCCATTATCTTATTTTCATAATCGTTGGAAGCCAAAATCGAAATTGAAATCGAAATACGATTAATTGAGCAGCCCTACTAGAATGTGTGTGTGTTGCCACTCGGGATCGATCACTTGCGCGTCGCCTGGCTGCCAGTTTCTCCGTAGTTTGCTAAACGCACTATTTGAGTGATTAGACCACATATTAATAGTTTAAAAATATATATCTGGTCATCCTTCATAACACAGTCGATATTTACATCACATATCGTCTGTAAACTCTTGCGTTACCAAGGCAACGACTGACTTTAACGGATGAACATTATCAGCACCACAGTAGATAACGAAACCCTATCCGCACCGGCCGGCTCGGATCAGCACTGAATGGAACGGTTAATAAACAGAGAAGAGTTTGGCCCGATGGAAAAGCGGCTTCACTAGTCTTGTATGGTCTGTATCATTCTGTATCGTCTTAGGAAACTCTGGCTCATACATTTTTTAAACTGAAAACGAGCGCCGTTTTATAAAGTCCAAATACAGCGTAAAACTCTGTTGGGAGTAATTTGTTAAACATGCTCACGCCTGATTTCTGTTAGATATAGCCTATGCACTTCACTGCTGTTCATACTGGTTAAATGTCACTGGACACTAATAAAAGAAACGGGATATGATGACGTGTAATGGTATAGTAGTGGTGTCCCATTTCTCAGGGGAATATTCTCACCCCTACGCTTTGGCACTTTGTTTCAAGGGGCAAGGGGAACGGGTAGGGGTAGAGGTAGGGGAAGGCGAAGGGGTATCAAATAGAATTGGGATTGGGCCTTAATCTATTATATTCATATTAATAAATCGTAGCCTATATTACATTATTTCATTGCCCATTGGTAAGAATAAGATGAGTTACCTCTCATTTATCCTTGTGTTTTTACAATCTAATAAAATGAATAGCACCCGTTTCTGAATATTGCTTGATCAAGTATTGATCTAAAGAGTCTTTATAAGTCTTAGTAAAAATACATGACACATATTGTATGTATAGGGCCTACAATTGGATATAATAGGGGTGTGCCACGAGATCTCGCGAGATTGAAATGTGACGAGCTTTGTCGTCGAGGTGAAAAGCCTCTCGCGTCATGACGGAGTGTGAGGGTGGAGTTACACCGTGTCCTAACTACACACGACAAGATTCCAGCGACAAGCAACTGGTCTGATCACACGCAGCGCGACTACGAGATGCAACAAATCAATCAAAAACCACAGCCAATCAGAGCAGCGTGTGGGTGGAGCTCTCGCGGCGAGTGCACGGCACCAGAGATGAATCCTGACGGCACTCGCAAGGAAATGGATACATAATCAAACTCACAAATATTACACCATTTAAACATTACTAAAATAAAAACTAAGTTACTTAAACAATCACTGTGGTAGAATATACTTGTTTGTGAACGTCCTTTGTTTAATTTCAGGATCTGAGGTGAATTATTCATTGTTGCTTTTAGTACGACTACGTTACAAAGCTGAGCACTACATGATAATCAAAGTCACATGACATGCTTTTAACATGAAATAAAGCTCATAAACATGACCTGAGATTATGTTTTGTGTTACACCTCCACTGTAGTTTTGCTTTTTATAGAAATAAAAACTATTTATATAATAAAGTTCTGTGTGAACTTAAATAATTAGCTACGCATCAGAAATCACTGATCACAGATCAGAAGGAACTGAGAAAAGACTTCTGCTTTCATTTGTACATCCAAACACTGAGAAACTGCCAGCATTCACTCGTTCACAAGCCATGATCTCTCCAGGACAAACAAATATGCCTCTCGCATGGGTGTGCCAAATTCTGTGGGCGGAGGAAAGGGAGGTAACCGTTCCTGGTATGATGTCATAACAGGAGAATTCAAGATCAGCTCGTCTGGGCTGTCATTTTCTCAAAGGCAGAGAGAGACAGCCAGAACTTGGTTTACACCCATCAACATTTATAGCCACTTGGGGACAATATTCAGGCTCGGGGAACTCATATTAATGTTGAAAAACCTCATCAAATGAAAATTTCATGCCATGGGACCTTTAATTCAGGTGGATAACAGTCGCTTCAATATCATCAGCTCATCCAACACGAGCGGTTCGAGTCGACAGTAGTGCGCATCACTGATCACGAGCGGTTCGAGTCGACAGTAGTGCGCATCACTGATCACGAGCGGTTTGAGTCGACAGTAGTGCGCATCACTGATCACGAGTGGTTCGAGTCGACAGTAGTGCGCATCACTGATCACGAGCGGTTCGAGTCGACAGTAGTGCGCATCACTGATCACGAGCGGTTCGAGTCGACAGTAGTGCACATCACTGATCACGAGCGGTTCGAGTCGACAGTAGTGCGCATCACTGATCACGAGCGGTTTGAGTCGACAGTAGTGCGCATCACTGATCACGAGTGGTTCGAGTCGACAGTAGTGCGCATCACTGATCACGAGCGGTTCGAGTCAACAGTAGTGCACATCACTGATCACGAGCGGTTCGAGTCGACAGTAGTGCGCATCACTGATCACGAGCGGTTCGAGTCAACAGTAGTGCACATCACTGATCACGAGCGGTTCGAGTCGACAGTAGTGCGCATCACTGATCACGAGCGGTTCGAGTCGACAGTAGTGCGCATCACTGATCACGAGCGGTTCGAGTCGACAGTAGTGCGCATCACTGATCACGAGCGGTTCGAGTCGACAGTAGTGCGCATCACTGATCACGAGCGGTTCGAGTCAACAGTAGTGCACATCACTGATCACGAGCGGTTCGAGTCGACAGTAGTGCGCATCACTGATCACGAGCGGTTCGAGTCGACAGTAGTGCGCATCACTGATCAC
Organism: Romanogobio albipinnatus; assembly: GCA_023566225.1. Classification (NCBI taxonomy): domain Eukaryota; kingdom Metazoa; phylum Chordata; class Actinopteri; order Cypriniformes; family Gobionidae; genus Romanogobio; species Romanogobio albipinnatus. The sequence continues at coordinate 1,022,301 of CM042240.1, forward strand.
GAGCGGTTCGAGTCGACAGTAGTGCGCATCACTGATCACGAGCGGTTCGAGTCGACAGTAGTGCGCATCACTGATCACGAGCGGTTCGAGTCGACAGTAGTGCGCATCACTGATCACGAGCGGTTCGAGTCGACAGTAGTGCGCATCACTGATCACGAGCGGTTCGAGTCGACAGTAGTGCGCATCACTGATCACGAGCGGTTCGAGTCGACAGTAGTGCGCATCACTGATCACGAGCGGTTCGAGTCGACAGTAGTGCACATCACTGATCACGAGCGGTTCGAGTCGACAGTAGTGCGCATCACTGATCACGAGCGGTTCGAGTCGACAGTAGTGCACATCACTGATCACGAGCGGTTCGAGTCGACAGTAGTGCGCATCACTGATCACGAGCGGTTCGAGTCGACAGTAGTGCGCATCACTGATCACGAGCGGTTCGAGTCAACAGTAGTGCGCATCACTGATCACGAGCGGTTCGAGTCGACAGTAGTGCGCATCACTGATCACGAGCGGTTCGAGTCGACAGTAGTGCGCATCACTGATCACGAGCGGTTCGAGTCGACAGTAGTGCGCATCACTGATCACGAGCGGTTCGAGTCGACAGTAGTGCACATCACTGATCACGAGCGGTTCGAGTCGACAGTAGTGCACATCACTGATCACGAGCGGTTCGAGTCGACAGTAGTGCGCATCACTGATCACGAGCGGTTCGAGTCGACAGTAGTGCGCATCACTGATCACGAGCGGTTCGAGTCGACAGTAGTGCGCATCACTGATCACGAGCGGTTCGAGTCGACAGTAGTGCGCATCACTGATCACGAGCGGTTCGAGTCGACAGTAGTGCACATCACTGATCACGAGCGGTTCGAGTCGACAGTAGTGCGCATCACTGATCACGAGCGGTTCGAGTCGACAGTAGTGCGCATCACTGATCACGAGCGGTTCGAGTCGACAGTAGTGCGCATCACTGATCACGAGCGGTTCGAGTCGACAGTAGTGCACATCACTGATCACGAGCGGTTCGAGTCGACAGTAGTGCGCATCAATGATCACGAGCGGTTTGAGTCGACAGTAGTGCACATCACTGATCACGAGCGGTTCGAGTCGACAGTAGTGCACATCACTGATCACGAGCGGTTCGAGTCGACAGTAGTGCGCATCACTGATCACGAGCGGTTCGAGTCGACAGTAGTGCGCATCACTGATCACGAGCGGTTCGAGTCGACAGTAGTGCGCATCACTGATCACGAGCGGTTCGAGTCGACAGTAGTGCGCATCAATGATCACGAGCGGTTCGAGTCGACAGTAGTGCACATCACTGATCACGAGCGGTTCGAGTCAACAGTAGTGCGCATCACTGATCACGAGCGGTTCGAGTCGACAGTAGTGCGCATCACTGATCACGAGCGGTTCGAGTCGACAGTAGTGCGCATCACTGATCACGAGCGGTTCGAGTCGACAGTAGTGCGCATCACTGATCACGAGCGGTTCGAGTCGACAGTAGTGCGCATCACTGATCACGAGCGGTTCGAGTCGACAGTAGTGCGCATCACTGATCACGAGCGGTTCGAGTCGACAGTAGTGCGCATCACTGATCACGAGCGGTTCGAGTCGACAGTAGTGCGCATCACTGATCACGAGCGGTTCGAGTCGACAGTAGTGCGCATCACTGATCACGAGCGGTTCGAGTCGACAGTAGTGCGCATCACTGATCACGAGCGGTTCGAGTCGACAGTAGTGCGCATCACTGATCACGAGCGGTTCGAGTCAACAGTAGTGCGCATCACTGATCACGAGCGGTTCGAGTCGACAGTAGTGCGCATCACTGATCACGAGCGGTTCGAGTCGACAGTAGTGCGCATCACTGATCACGAGCGGTTCGAGTCGACAGTAGTGCGCATCACTGATCACGAGCGGTTCGAGTCGACAGTAGTGCGCATCACTGATCACGAGCGGTTCGAGTCGACAGTAGTGCACATCACTGATCACATGACGAGAAGACTGACTGGACCGTGGCGGAGGATTCGTTGCACAACAGAGGCGTCAGACAAATGTCTTATATTTTAAAATGTGCATTCAGCACCAGCGCTCCCTATTCACAGAGTACACATGATCGCGGAATTGAAAGTGAAAGTAAACGCGAGCGCACATTCAAATGTGATTTCAATACGTTACACTGTTTGAAAGCGGCTCCCTGAGGCACGCGAATATCTCGAGATATCTCATTGTAACCATCTCTTAGCTCTGTATCATGCTTGAAGAAAAAATGTGGTCTTTATTTGCACTTTGAATATTGAGTACTTTGATTATGGTTATTGTTTGGGCTTGATCTATGATCAGTGTGTGGGAAGGAGTTGAGTTAGGAGGTCAACAGAAGCTCATGTGCAGTAAGATCTGAAGAGACCATCATACAGGACAGAAGCCAGTCAGTGGAGTTTCTGCAAACCTTTACAGTGCTTGTTGTCTTTCACTGCATATGACTATTCATACTCAGAAAGGAGAACTGAAATGACATTCATTACAAGATGATGAGTTAAAACACTTCAAATGCACCATTTCATCAGAGGATTCCTTAAAAATACAAATAAATTTGATTTGATATTGATTAACATGGGGCCTATCAGGAACAGTGCAGAGCAGATTTAAATATATTTATTCTGAAGCAAAATTCTCAATGTTATATCAGCTTTTACATCTACTTAAATCTGCATATTTGTGATATTTACCCCAGGGCATTGTTTACTTTATAACGGACATTTTTAAAACTTATTCAATGAATGCATCATCTTTCATGTCAAATTCTTACATTTGATCAATAAATTCAGTTATAATAATAAACCACTACAGGGCTAATCACATTAAATACACTGCAAAATTACAACTACAACAAATAAAGTTATGAGATTGATGTTTTAAACGTTTGAACATTAGGGCTGTGACAGTATGGGATGTTTTCTTACCGCGGTGAAGAAGTAAATAATCTTGCGGTTTGGTGGTTAACCGCACACCCCGACCCCCAAACAACTAAAGACTCAAGTACGCATGTAGCTTGTAAATAACAATATAAATGAATAATTATAAAAGCAGTTTTCTTTATTATTAACACAGCAAATTAACATTAATATTAAATTGTAAATATTAATTATTAACTATTAATTAGGCTAAACTTAAACAACCTTTTTTTAAATGCAATATAAAAGAGCTAGCCTAGCAAGTGTTCGGCTGTTGGGCCGCTCAAGTGAATCGGCAAGACCTGCTGCTTTATTTTTCGGTCTTCGTGTTTCGTGACAGGAAAACCAACATGTTCACTTTGTGTGGTTTCAGCGGATCTTAACGGAGTGACAATGCTCCTCTGAGGGAGTGCTTGTAGCGCATATAGTCATACATTTTCTGGCAACTTTCGTCCTATGCTAAATGTATTTATTTCTACAACGCGCCACTCCCTCCTTTTCGCGGTGTATTTTGTAGTCTATATTATGCTCTTATTCTCAATTTCTTTATTTAATGTGTATTTTATCTGTTGTGCTGTATCTGGAGCTGCTATAACAAGCACATTTCTCCAGCTGGGGATCAATAAAGTCTGATCTTGATCATGTAAATGGGCAGCAGAAATTCAGAGCACTGATTGGCTTTTCCATAAGTTTTGTCCAGTTATTCGCCAAAAAAAACAGGCTGAATAGACATATTAACAACAATAATATGAAAAAAAATGTATGTATTTATTATAACTTTGTTGTTTTTTCGATATCTTTTGAGTTTAATAGGAATTATGGAACAGTTTTTCTCATCGTTTGCAACCCATTTTTTGTGGAATAAATGATTCAAAGTTTCAACAAGTTGCGATTGGACGAGTGCGTTCATATCCACGGACTGTTCCCTGAGAAACAATGTCTAAAGAAATAAGACTCGAAGTTTAGCACAACTCATCAGAACTAAGCAATGTTAGGGCAGGTTGAGCTCGACTCTCTCTCTTCTTTTCTCAGCGGTACGGAATAGCATCATTTCTTCAACCAAACAGCGAGTCATGATTAATGTCATCTGGCGTCGTCTACTATTGCCTAAACCACATAAGAGAAGGATCACCACTTGCAATTGACTCCAACTCTTAACGCTATGCTTGTGTCTTTTATGCCTGTGTTTGTGTGCATTTACTTGAACAGCCCACGTAAATCTGGATTCACATGATCACATGTTCGCACCTGCAGCGTTTCTGACAACAGAGGAACAAACGGAATAAAATATAAATAAAAATCTTAAAATAAATAGGCCTACACTCAATATTTTTCACTTGAATAATTACCAAATTAAGATGACAAAAGCTTTGAAGAACCGAAATTGTTTTTTTCCATCAAATAAAAATAGCAGGCCTGCCTCAATCCACACCTTGAATGTTTTTTATTTGTTTTAAGTAACATGTCTAAGTGATCTGTGAACGTCACGCCACATTAGAGTGCCAAAAAAAGATCGCAGGTATGAACAATGTGTTTTCTTAGTGAAAGTGTGAAAGTGACATGTGACGGCCAAGTATGGTGACCCATCCAGTTAATGCACACACATTAGGAGCAGAGTAGTGAATAGTTAACACACACACACTGCAAACGTGTATACAAACACCCAGAGCAGCGGGCAGCCTTGTGTGGCGCCCGGGGAGCGATTAGGGGTTAGGTGCCTTGCTCAAGGGCACCTCAGTCATTTCCCACCGGTTCTGGAATCGAACCAGCAACCTTTGGGTTACCAGTTTAACTCCCTAACCACTAGGCCATGACTGCCCACTAGTGATGACGTCACACCATTTTATCTGTAAAAGGCCCATTGTATGGAAACAGCTGGACAAATTGTGCAAATCTTTTTTTAACGCATATTCACTTTGTCGATAACAAAACAGTGCAAAAGGTGGATGGAAACTTGGCTAAGGTTTGCTGGATATCAAGAATAAGTGTTAGGGTTAAGTTGTGTTGGTTGGTGTTTTGGTTTTCTCTTGTCGTTGCAGGTCTGGTGATTTGGTAATTGAGTGCACCTGTTGCTCGTCACAGCAGGATCTGTCTTAAGCATGGAGCAAGAGGCTGTCGGGGCGGCTGCTCAGCACTCACTCGGGAGCAGTTTGCCATGCGCTCTTATCCTTTGTTTTGTTGTCATTCACAGTCATTGCTTTATGTGTAGCATCCATTCACGCGCACCTCATACTGATTGTCTTACTGATATTAACTTTTTATTATGTTATTTTTGTTTAATAAATGATTTGTTTGGAAACGTTCTGCTGTGTCGTCTCCCTTTATGTTGCATCGTTGAGCCGGGTGTAATAATAACACATTGTTAATGCCTTGCCAACAGCAAGTTAAAGAGAAGTGTAGAAAGTGGTGACCTCACCTCATCCTCATGCAGCTGAAACCCTGATGAACATCACAGCGCTGATGGAGACGCAGGGTCTGCTGTTTGACAGAGAGTGATGAACTACTGGCTTCAAGCAGCAGATGTCAGAATCAGAGTAAACACAATCATATTCTACCTCACGGTCTCTGGTGTCGTCTCATCAGCTGTTCAAACACCATCTGAAGCAGAGAGGGGCATTTCTCAGGCCGTTCCCATCAGACGTTCAGCAGGTAGCAGCTGTTATTGCTCCCCTTCATCCTCCTCTGTCTGCATTTTCACTCTGAACTTATTTTTATTTCAGTCTCTCAAGCTCCTGTTATTTTCTCTCCTCTTCCTTTCTCTGCCTCCTCCGAGTATCATCAGCTCTGGCTGCAAAAGCATTGAAAACTTCTGCAGCAGCAGCAGTAGCAGCACCAACAGCAGCACCAACACCAACAACTGGTGCAGCACCAACAGCAGTAACAGCAAAAACTGGTGCAGCAATAATGGCTCCAAAACTCATTAAAAGGCTATTCCTATACCTGGTAAAAAAACGGTTTAATCCACTGCTTTCTTCTCGTCTCTGTCTCCTCTCTTCTTCCTCTCGTCTGAATCTCTGAGCATCTTCAAACATCTGATTGCTGTAGTGTCCTCCTCCGTTCTGCTCTATCATTGAGTCAATCTTCTGCAGCAGATCCTTCACCTGCTCTCTGTTCTTCTCATCTCTGTTGTTGAAGACCTGATATCTGCCTCCACACTGCTGAACTAGATCTCTTAATCTACAGTTCCCCTCAATGATCTCCTCTATGGACTTCTCTATCTGATCTCCATGAGTGAAGAGAATGATGGAGTATTTTAACACATCTTCACCAAACATCATCTCAATCTGCTGAGGAATCTGCTGCTCCCATTCAGTGAATCTGTCAATTGCTCTCAACACAATGAGAAAAGCGTGCGGTCCAGGACTGGATATATAAATACTTCTGGCTATCTCTGTCTTTATCTCTTCATCTTTCATCTGTGTGTTGAAGAATCCAGGAGTATCAACTACACACACAGATCTGCCTGAAACAGTGGCGTGAGCTTCTGAGGATTCACTGGTGACTGATCTCGCACTCATCACAGAGTTAAACTCTTTCTGTCCCAGGATTGTGTTTCCAGCTGCACTCCTCCCAACACCACTTTTACCCAGAAGCACAATCCGTCTGGATGAAGGACTGTCACGAGTGTCCGGTTTAACAATGTTTGGTTTTTGACTCTTCAGTTTATCCTTCATTTTCACTGTATAAAAAAGAAAAGTAGTTTTAACATTCACCTTATTCACAGCTATTTTAATTAACACATTGTAATAATTGGTATGAAAGACTCACCCATTGTATTATAACATGTAATGGCAATGTTTGCAATCAGCATTTTAACTTGTCCATTAGATCCTCTCTGCTTGTTGTTGAACACATGGTATCTCTGCTCATATTTCTGAACGAGTTTCTTCAGTTGTTCAGTCTCATTGAGGAATTCTTGTATCGTCATGTTGTCTTCCTCCAGTTGATCTCCTCCAGTGAAGAGAATCCAGGTTCTCTTCAGGCGTTCTTCTCCCAGCAGCTTCTCAATCTTCTCCACAGCTTCTCTCTCTTCTTCAGTGAATCTGACTGGTTTGATGACCAGCAGAAACGCACAGGGACCTGATTCACATCTCTGGAGAATGCGGTGACATTTCAGCTGAATCTCTTCATCTCTCAGCTCTGAGTGACAGAATCCTGGCGTGTCATAAACAGTGACTGGAAAACCGGAAACAGCTCCAGATTCCTCGGCAACATCTCGTGTGACTGGTGTGGGGCTTTTCTTTGATATGAAAGCTTGTCGTCCCAGGATTGTGTTTCCTGATGAACTCTTCCCAGCTCCCATTTTTCCGAACAAGACCAAATTCAGACCTCCAATACTCGAGGCCATTTTCAAAATGTCCTTAAAAGCCTGTATGAATAACAGCAATCATGCGTTACAGCATTTAAATCACCACATTTGAATTAAGTGTTAAAAGTGTGAGGGAAACATTATGCCATGTTTATTTCCATAGTCAGTCAGCTGTTGCTATTTTACGTTATATGTAATGTTTTAAATCTACAAACTTGTCCCAGTCTTTGTGAAAAATACATACGTCAACTAACGCCCCGGAGCTGTGTGGATAGCGTTTATCCATGTTTCTCCTATATTCTTATGTTAAAGAAGAATGTCATACACATAGGATGAGCTGAGGGAGAGTAAATCATGGGCTCATGTTCATTTCTGGCTGAACTACATTAACATGACATTTGTGATCCTAACAATGACAATTCTCGTTACAATTCATTTTCCCCTAAATAGAATAAAACATTATAATAAAACTTGAAAATATGAATAACAAAAGTATAAGACATAACAGTAAATCAGAAACTGTTTGACAGACAGTGCCAATATATTTCCGCTCAAGTTATAAATGTAATAGACAATAAAACAATCGTAATGTAGTAAATGTCTACATTTCTTTAGGTCGCTATAAAGTGTCCAGAAATGTCCTTCATAACGGAGACGGAAAAATATGTAAATAAAGACCATTATTTATGGCAGGGGGGGCTCGAACGGGCCAATCAAAACACAAAGTAGGCGGGCTTTATGTTGACTGAAGGTGCTGAGCGCGAATTCCAGTAAAAAACAACAACATTGATCGCTTATAATCCGTGTATCATTCGTTCAGTCGATTTTTGATTTAATATTGAAAGTTGAAAAATGAGAAAATAACTCGTTTTTCATTTTTACGAAAAACGAGATTTCGACTTGATTTTTCGTTCAGAGGTAGAAAAATGAATAAACAGTTTGAATATTCGATTTCTACACGTGGGCGGGAATTATACGGCCCTTTCTGCTGATTGGTCAGCCGAAGATCAAACTATTCCGTCATTGGTTGTTCCTCAGTTCCGCTCAGCAGAATAAAAGCCCTGCTTCTGCAGCTGTACGGACTCTTAACGCGTTTATTGCAACTACATTTCTGATTTTTCTCATCAAACAACCGGACTAATGAATGGCTCGACACAACCCGTCCCGGGGCAGAGCCTACAGGGCTTTCTTCAAGGCAAGGGGTCCGTGAAATAATTTGCTATATCTTACCATATTTTCTGTACTGTAAAGTCACGTTTTTTATCATGAAACATGCCGTGATTTATTCCAAAGTGACTTAATTAATGCATTTGTCAAATGAACTAAAATTGGCTAAAGTCAACATTTCGGTTATGTTGTGCGGCAGAAGATGTTGAGACCGAGACGCGCTAAAGCGGTGCATCCGGTTTCCTTTATTTTACATCGGCATGACATTTTGTAGTCATTTTAAATGTACTCGAATAAAATAAATATTTTACTGTTTCGAATGAGGAAGAAATTAAGTGATAGCGCTGGCGACTCGCAAGATCACATTACATATAAAAAGTTTGGTTTAATTTAATGTGTCTGTTGTAAAATATTAAGGCTGTGCAAGTCAGTACTTGCTGTTATTCCAGACTCATATCTCTGCATGTGAAGATGCAGATTTAGCCGTATGGGACTGGACTGGACTGAAATACGAAGCCTTCTTACATAAATAGTATAATAGCATCCAAATGTCACATTGCAAATATGGAAACTTTGGACCGAATGAAAGATGCACAAGCGACGAGTCCAACGTTTCAATTCAAATAAACTCATTCAGGCTTGGTGTTTAAACTAAACGTTGTTTGTAATAAATGGCATAATAGACTATTTTCATTCTTGTTGTTTTCTGAATAGGCCTACCATTCATTTAAGGATTTGTCATACAGTGATGGGAAGTAAAATAGCCTACATAGCGTACGTGTTAATAGTGTTTATAATGTTAATGTTGTATTTTATTTACCGGTATTTTTCTGAATGTATGCTAATAATAAAACAATGCTACGTTCACGTGTTTTTCTCTCAACAATTACACTCGGTGCGACTTTTCTGGCAAATACGGTCAGTTATAAAATGTGCTTTATTATTACAATATGCATACGAAGCGTTATATAGGCCACACTGTGTTAACTATCCCCACTCACATTCACTTTGGGCTTAATCACTGTAATGTTTGCTCTTTTTATTCAGGCCTATTTCTTTTTTAAAGCGGATGCAAATATAGCCTATCGTAACAATCCATAATCCATCCATCCTTTAATCTTTTGAGATCAATTTTAATAAAACATAAAAAAAGAAGAGTATGTATTTGAATATCTCTGTTGTTCTCCGGTTTTTCTGGTTCCAACGCATTATTCGTTCCTTTTTGCATTAATATATATAATATTTACTTAACCAAGGTAGGCTATGACAGCCGTCATATACTGCCAGCTGATGCAAAGAGATGAATAATAGAGGTGAAGAAAGCCCTGTAGGCTCTGCCCCGGGACGGGTTGTGTCGAGCCATTCATTAGTCCGGTTGTTTGATGAGAAAAATCAGAAATGTAGTTGCAATAAACGCGTTAAGAGTCCGTACAGCTGCAGAAGCAGGGCTTTTATTCTGCTGAGCGGAACTGAGGAACAACCAATGACGGAATAGTTTGATCTTCGGCTGACCAATCAGCAGAAAGGGCCGTATAATTCCCGCCCACCTGTAGAAATCGAATATTCAAACTGTTTATTCATTTTTCTACCTCTGAACGAAAAATCAAGTCAAAATCTCGTTTTTCGCAAATATGAAAAACGAGCCGTTTTCTCATTTTTCAACTTTCAATATTAAATCAGAAATCGACTGAACGAATGATACACGGATCGCTTATCTATTAAAACTTATATTGGTTTGGTCGTTTGGCTGTTTCCTTATAAAGGTCCAGAAATGTGTGGGTTTTTGTGTGTAATTTGTACGGGGTTTTTAATTATATGATGTCATTAGGTTGCGGTCTTGTCAGCAGCCAATCACTGCACTACTGATCGTGTATCGATGCATCTGCCCTCATCAGGGAACACAAGAACACGCAGTAATCTTAGATCATTTAATCCAATCCGCAAATTCGTTTGAAGACCCAAATTAGCCAGAGATCAGTTTGACATCAATATTGAATAAATAAATCTACCTCAGTTTTGGTCATGTTTAGACATTAAAGGATAGTTTAAACCACAGTTAACGGTCTGTTTTCTACATCTTTCACTCAGGAGAAACCTTTAAACTTTAAAGAAATAAAGATGACATTTATCGTGATAGTTATCGATATGGGAAATGATATCGTGATAATGTGTTTGGGCCATGTCGCCCAGCCCTAGTGCGCTTTATTAATACATAAACTAAAGCACCTTTGTTTGCTGACCAATTATAAAAGTTACTGATCACACAAAGTGACTTCTTCAAAACTACAACATGTTTGATAGTTAATTGAACATTGTGGGCACGTTTTGATTATCCATGCCAATAATACACTCACAATATTATCCACACTGTGTGTGTGTGTTTGGGCTGGGAAAGAAAAAAGTGCTACATGATCTTGATTAGTAATTAGACAACATTAGAGTAAATAAGGTCCAGTTTTTGGAGAAAAAGAACCCCTGCTTTCTCTAGCTAAGGGCCTGAACACACTGAGTCGACGTCTGAACATTACAGACTACTTTATCTACTTATTTAAACACAATCACACAGATTTGAAGTTTTAAACGCTTTGTTGACTCTCTGTGGTAGCGGCTAACGCTAGGCTAACGCTAGGCTAATTAATAGCTTCTCCCTTAGGACAGCGCGAGCCTCAAACATCTCACATAATGCCTGATTTCCAGAACCGTTACCTCATGGGAGAATAAAGGGACACGGAAAGGAGGGAAAGAGTCTCTTCATCAGCCTTTTCTCGTCTTCCTCTTCTTCCTCTTCGTGGGTTTATCGCTAGGCTGTGCTTGGGCGCGTCACGCCACCAGCTGGAGTGGAGGAGTCGGTTTTTTAAAATGTATGTACATTTATAAGACTAATACTTTGTATTTTAGTTTCTAATACAATGTCCGAGTGATGGAACAAATGAACATATTTCTCTCTTTTCACTTTCGTTATCAATCTCACTCTATTTTTCCCTCTTTTTGAAAGTTGTGAAATCACTATTGTGGAGTTTTTCTTTTGCTATCTGAGACACAACACATATATTTAATGTATTCTCTCATTCACCGCTATAACAGTGAACCCACTATAATCCTCAACTCACACTGTTGCTCTAGATATCAGATGAAGATGTGAAGTTAGTCAGGGAAATGTTCCTACATTTTGATATTGTGTTTTATTTTTTGAAGGATATGTTGTATAGATATATGCATCTAATGGAATATGAACATTTAAGACAAATTATCCAAGAATATCAAAACAAAGAAAAGGCCAGTCAAGGTGCATACACATTTATTTATAAAGCTGATTTTATTTTTTTCAACAGACCCTACAAATCAGGGACAATCACAAGAAATGTCATATGAGCAAAGCATGTATAAATCAGTTTAATACATAAAGACAAATCAGAGGAGAAGGGGACCAGAATTAATAGTTATGGTAGTAGGTTATAGTAATAATATAGTTATAGTAGTAATATTATTATTAGGAGTTAGGCTAATTGCCTTATTTGAGATATGTATAGATGTATGTGTATGTGTATTTATATACCGCGTGTGTGTGTGTGTGTGTGTGTGTGTATATATATATATGTGCAAATTAAAATATGACACATTTTAGGGCTACTTGATTATGGGGGGAAAATATCATGCAATTATTTGGACCATACTGAAATCATGATTATTTAACAAGATTATTAAGGCAATATGATTACAGTCTTATTTCACGATACGAGTGAATTTCCACAAAATACGGCTGTCGCGATATTAGATTTTTCACACCACGGTTATTGTGGCCAAAAGAATTCACGATATCGGTATATATCGCGATATCTATAGAAACCTTGGGGGGAAAAGTTATCAAATTAATTTTGACTTAGTTTTTTTCTTTTTTTACCCAGCAAACATAATTGGATACTGATAAACACAGGGCATCTTGTTTGAAGCTCCCTATGAAATAACGAGAGGAATGTCACGTTCAAAAGTATGGTGAATAAATACATAAATGCAGGATTGACCATGACTAGATTGCAAATACAAAAATATACATTAGCCTCTGTAAATAGACATTGATTAATGAAAAGAAACTGTGCGATGTGCTGCACTGGCGGAAACAACACAAGCCCGTGATACCGCGACCGGCGACGGGCTCTGACTGGTGCTTAGAGTCCACTATCACTACTAAGCACACGCAAACGGCCGCCAGGGAAACTGAAAGTAGCCCAAGTCTCAGACGCTCAAAAACACAATCATCTTCATTAAAGGGACAGTTCACCCAAAAATTAAGATTCTGTCATCATTTACTCGCCCTCAAGTTGTTCCAAGAGTTTCTTTGTTCTGCTGAACACAAAAGAAGAAAGAGTGAAGAATGTTTGTAACCAAGCAGAGAGAGCAACCATTGACTACCATAGTATTTTTTTTCCTACTATGGTAGTCAATGGTTGCTCTCTCTGCTTGGTTACACACATTCTTCTAAATATCTTCTTTTGTGTTCAGCAGAACAAAGAAACTCTAACTTGAGGCTGAGTAAATGATGACAGAATCTTAATTTTTGGGTGAACTATCCCTTTAAAACTAATGAGACTGTTACACTCCCACCGGTGCTTAGGTCGCTCTATGATCTTGAAATGAGCTGATGAATATAATGTAGCTCGCATCTTTTGCTTTTGTTGATGTGAACTGATTTTGTATAGCCTATAGCGCGGGAATCGAAGATCGGATTTATATTCATTTTGAGGAAAGTTGTAAGGCAAGACAACCTGCATTTTTATTTAGTTTATTAGATTAGATTGTATAGCCCGTTTCATTTGCGAGCTGCGGGCAGCATCAGCCTCAGCTTTTGTGTGTTTTTACTGTGGTGGTGATAGTAAACATTAAACTAACATTGTGATATGCTTGAAGCATTTTATATCTATGGATTTTATTATAGGCAAGACAAGTCCAGTGTTGATTTGAGAGGATAAATTGATAAAAAACATGTGGTTAACTCACTGTCAACCATTTGGTCGTTACTTTAAAAAACAAAAACGTTCATTTAACAAACAAAAATTGCTCCAAACATTTTTTCTAAATTAACGTAATAAATGACAACCCGCGACCCGGCCCCGGATAAAGCGTAAGAAGATGGATGGATGGATAACGTAATAAAGAAACGAAATATAACTATTTTGACATTAAAAACAAAGCTGAACTATTTTTATGGCTGCAACTTGGTCGGACTCGGGACACAGGAGTATTTACGTGTCATGTTATCATAAGAGTCCTATTCATTTTAAATATTGTGGTTATCGCCAATACCGGTATAATGCCACACCCTAAATTAACACAATGTCGATATTTCGTGCTTCGAATATCACGGTTATCGCCAATACCGGTAATATTGCAACACTCCAACTTCAAAACCAAATAAGAATAAAAATATAACAGAACAAAAACAGTCAGGCACTTTTCTGCTCAAAGTTGATTTTGTTTCTACTTCATACGCTCTGAGCGCTCTTTCAAAAGCAGGAGCTGGCTCATAAACGTCCCTGCCAATAGAAAACTATTTTAAAAAGGCACTTATCACCGCAAAAAACACGTTCTGTCTGATCAGGGCCTAACAGTGGCATTCAGAAAAAACCAGAAACGGAATAAAATGATCAAATGAAAATGACACAGCATTCTCTTACTGCACATATCAAACACAGATTAATCCTTCCTAAAGCTACTCAGATATTCAATGTAGGCTTGCTGTGATAGCCGGTGTTACTGGTGTTCAGACACAACACCGGTTACATCTCTTGCTAACCGCGGCTCTGCCCCCTTCGTAGTTTAGATTTTTTGTACTGTTCTGTTGTTTTTCATTAAGAATAATAGGCCAATGAACACAACATTCAAGCAACCCGCCCCCGAACTGGTGCTAATTCTAAAGCGAAAGTAAAATGCGCACGGGCATTCGTTCACGGTGCGTGTCTAGTCTAGCGCTACAACTGAACTGAAGCTGAACGGTGTTTTCTTCTAGATCTGCTGTACAGCCGAATCAAAGTTTGCTGCATTATTTTCCTGTCATCACTGTAAAGCTGCTTTGAAACAATCTGCATTGTATTAAATTATGCTATATAAATAAAGGTGACTTGATTTGAGTAACCTTCACTGTAATATTATTGGCTCATTCTACTCTAAGAGAAATGTGTTATTCTCAGAGTTACGTATAGAGCTGTATGTAGGAGCACTTGCAAGGAATTAAAGTTCAGAAATAATTACAGCTGGAGGCTTTGTAACTTGGCAAGGATCTCCATCATTTTCCCCTCATTAATGTGAGTGAGTTCTGCCTCCAGTCTGGCCTGTCTCAGCTTTGCTTCATAGTATCGCTTGTACTCGGCCAATTTGTTCATGTTCCTCTGATTCAGTCGTTCCAGCTCATTGATCTTCTCTTGTTTCTCCTGCTCAGATGCTGTTAGAGTCTCTATTCTCTCTTGTAGTTTCTGCTTCTCTTCAGCAAATCTGGACTCCAGTTCCCTCTCTTTCTCTTGTAGTTTCTTCTCATATTCTCGTCTCAGTTCCTCTTCTTTGGTCTTCAGCATGAGCTCCACGTCCTGGTAAGAGTCGCTGGTGTAACATCCTCCTCCATTAGCGGCGATCATGTCATCCACTTTCTCCAGGAGCTCCACAACCTGATTACGATCCTCCATCTCTTTATTGTTGAAGACGTGATATCTTCCCCCACAGCGCCTCAGGATTTCTCCGAGATCCTCACTGGCTTTAATGAAGTCTTCAATAGAGCTGGTCAGTTCATCCCCGTGAGTGAAGAGGACGATTGTGTGTTTGTCTGCTTCTTCTCCAAATACAGCTCTGATCTTCTCCACGGAGAGTCTCTCTTCTTTTGTGAATGGACCCAGCTGAATGACCAGGATGATGGCGTGAGGTCCAGGTGCCGTCATGTTTATACACTTGCTGATCTTCTGCTTCAGGAGATCCTCAGGTACATCCGTGTCAAACATACCAGGAGTATCGATCACTGTAACTTCTCTTCCAGACACTTCTCCGGTCTCTTTCCAGCACTCTTTGGTCACAGATGAGCCACTTCTGGCAGCTCTGAAGGCGTTTCTGCCCAGGATTGTGTTTCCAGAAGAGCTTTTACCAGCTCCAGTCCTTCCCACCAACACCAGTCTCAAAGACACTGAACAAGAGAGAGAAGTTAAGATCATTTCATTTAACTAAACAGATTACACACAGATTCATTGATTGTCTAATAAGTCAAAAGACATATTTGCAAACAGAAGAGCTTGTATTGTACACATTTGTATGCGTATACTCACTATTTGGTTGATTTATATCAAAGCTTTCCCTTCTCCGTACTGAAAAAAGAAAAGAAAAAAGAATAGACTTTTAGTTCATTTACATTTTGAGAGTTTCTGGAAAGAAGTTAGCCTTATAGTACACAGAAAGAGCTGCTGAATCATAAAGCCTCATTTATACTTACATTTACATTTACATTTATGCATTTGGCAGACGCTTTTATCCAAAGCGACTTACATTACATTCAAGGTACACATTTTACATTTTATCAGTTCTTGCTTTCCCTGGGAATCGAACCCATGACCTTGGCGTTGCTAGCGCCATGCTCTACTGTTTGAGCTACAGGAAAGCTACTTTCTCCTGGCACGATTAGCCTGGACTTATTACAAAAGTCCAGGCTAATCCAAGCATAATGCTGCGTTCACACCAAACGGGAATAGAGTGTCTGGCGCGAGTGATTTCAATGTTAAGTCAATGGAAAGGCGCCTTGACGCGCGTCTGGAGGTCCCGCAGCGCGGAAGGCGCGTTTTACGCGGCGCGAAGGATGCAAATTTTTTAACTTTGCCGTCAATTCGCGCCGCGTTAACCAATCAGGAGCCTGCTCGCTGCTGTCACATGGTGAAGTGATGTGATGAGAAACCCTGCATCATTTAAAAATACTACTGTGTCACAAAAAAGTTTGCCGCTGGCTCTGATGGCCTGTAGTGGTGCATCTTGTGTGGATCTAACGGCCGATCTTTGCTCTCATGAATCTATACTTTGTTGTCTGCCAAATGGTTTTGACTGAGGGCAAAGATAAGTTTCATAACTTTATTTTTTAAGGATATTTAAATATACATGCAGTGAAGATAATGTAGGAGTTGCCTGGACCACATTTGTGTGGCTATTAATGTTTAATATTTATTTTTAATGAAAATGAAAAGAGGCAGAGTGGTGTTTATGACATATTTCTCCTGGAGCGCCTTGAACGCGCGTTCCAATTCTAATGCTGCGTTCACACCAAACACGAATAGAGCGTCAAAATCGCGTCTACCGCGTCTAGTTTCACGCGCAAGCATTTTGAATACATTCGTGCGTCCGAATCAAGTCACAAGTCAAGTCAATTTTGCTTCCAGCGCTCGATTTCTACGCGCGTCCAATTCGCAGCGGACGCACAAATGTATTCAAAATGTTTGCGCGTGAAACTAGACGCGGTAGACGCGATCTTGACGCTCTATTCGTGTTTGGTGTGAACGCAGCATTAGAATTGGATTCAGTTGCTCTGTTTTTGAAGTCCATAAAAAGTGCATCTGTCCGTCATATAACTGCTCCACGCGGCTCTGGGGTGTTAATAAAGCCCTTCTGAAGCGAATCGACGCGTTTGTGTAAGAAAAATATCCATATTTAAAACTTTATCAAGTAAACTCTCGGCCGACCGCCTTCTGTGGAAAAGTGTTGAATGTTGAAAGTGAAACTCAAGATGCGTTCGTGACGTCCTGACGAGCGGACCTGCTCGCGTTAGTCTTTCCATCCGCAGGGGAACTTTCAACACTTTCTCCATAAATTGAACAGGGAAGGCTGAAAGTTTACTTAAAGTCGAAACTAATTGCTAAGAATGGGAATAAATAAGAAGAATTGGAATCGATAAAATTATTATTATTCATTATGTAACACACATAATACATTTTCATGTCTGAAATATTTATTTTTTTTAAATTCAGTTCTGTTCACTTTTTTTTATTTTTATAAAACGATTGCTAAACCGGGTGATTTTTGAGAATTTAAGCTTTCAAATAATACCTATAATGATTAGGCATACTTAAAACTTGGTTTGAATAAATAGGCTATATTGATGTTTATTAAACACATAAGCTAATTTATTACTAATTTTATAATTTATAAACAGTACCTGACCAATCAAGAATAGCACTTAACATTCTATTGGTTTTCTGTCTGTCTAATTTATAAATAATAATAATAATAATAATAATAATAATAATAATAAAAGTTCTGTCCTGTGTGTTCTGTTAGATTAACTGAGTCTTGTTACAGCACTTACATCTGTTGCCCTTGACTGTTCTAGCTGCTTCTAAAAGCATCTGCTAAATGACTGAATGTAAATGTAAATTATTGATTTATTTTGATGGCTGATTGGTTTATGGTTTATGATTTATTTCCAATTGACTTGTTTATAATGAGTTCACTGCTTTCATTAAAAGCTGAGCAATGAGTCTGTAGGGTTCTCTGATGATCAATAATATTAATGATGTTAAGATAATGTTACCATTTGTTTTAGTATATGCAGAAGTATCTACCATTAATGATAAACTAAATCGACGGGAAACGGGACGATTCCGTATTATACAACCCTAGGGATCTTGCCCTCCTCTGGGTTAACATTAGTCAAACGGCAAACTGCGGATTTCATGCTGGTCTATCCGTTCATTATCCGTTCTAACATTTCCCGAACGTGCAGTGATCTCCTAATTTCAATTACCGAGCATGTAAGTTTGCACACACCACGTAAAACCCAAATAACTACAGGATAATATAGGCCACAACCGAAACCGAAAGTAAAACAGTGCGAAGACACTGGCGTGTGCCCAGTAGTTAGACTCAGCTAAACACCATTTATTCTCATAATGTATCGCACAATAAACTTAAAAAGTCACCTTTTATATCTGTAGTGGCGCTTGACATGATGAAGAGCAGATAACTGCGCAGCTCGAGCAGACAAAATGGCGGCTCGCTCCTCTCTCGGCCGGTTCTCAATATGTGTTCTTGTCTGTGCTTGTGTTCTCGTGGTCTTGTGAAACGTCATCAGTCGCTGCCCAAGTGAGACACCCCTCGCTGCAGACTGTAGCGCGGTGACGTCAGGTAACTACGTCACGAATGTGTTTACCGCGCATGCGCAAAGTGACGTATGGTACACGCATGCGCGCCATATTTACCTGCGTTCCTGCGCAATGTGCGCATGTACATGTTCATTAACTTCCGGATGTATGGTGGATTCGAGATTCGGTGGCAGTAAGTCAAAGAACATTCATTTACTTATTTTTTAAAACAAAAACATGTGTGTTTGTGTTAACGGCTTTTAGTTGTAAGGATGCTTTGGTCATAATCATAAATGTGTGCGATTTCAAACATTTATGACATGTTTTATGATGTGTTAGCATTTGACGTGACAGGGATTCTGCTGGTCTTTAAAGGGTCTTTTAAAGTCTTATTTCGCCTAAAATTAGCCTATAAGGATGTCTAAAAAGAGAGCAGAAAGACTTATATTAATGAAGTAATGTCATTGATTGATGCCATTGAATGCCAACATGCGTTGCAAAAAAATGTTTTCATCTTTTTCACTAACTTAACTAACATTATCAAAGATTATTAGATACTGTAACAAATGTATTGTTCATTGTTAGTTCGTGTTAATTAATACATTAACTAATATTAACCATTGGCACCTTATTGTAAAGTGTTACCTCTTAAATTGACCTTCATGTGACTGGCAGAAATCCTGTAAATGTGAGATATAGAAACCTTTACTTGACTGTGAATGTGCTTTTGTTTAGATGCATGCAACTGTCCTTAGAAAAGGAGAAAACATAAAAATAGTACAATGCATCTCATGCTGTGATAAATATCACTGCCCGTTTTGCGAAACCTGGGTCTACAAACCAGTGGACTTGTACAGTGTCAAGAAACATGTGGAGGATCATCTGAAAACAGCTGTTCAGGAAGAAGGTGTGTAGTGTTTGAACATCCATAAACATTATTTTGTGAGTATATTTGCGTTTTCACACTTTTTTTAATATTTCAGATTTTATTATCATCAGGTGCAACTTAAAATGCAGAGATGTTTCTCATTTTCATTGCTGCTACTGTTCTGCCACTATTATACGAAAAGCACAATTTAACATTCATCTCACAAAATGCAAACAAAAGAAGCAAACGATTCCGTCTCCACAAAGAACTGCAACACCCATGGTTCTGATTGGTAATACACCTCTGCCTTCAGTGTCTGCTCAGACAGCACCCTTACTTCAACCTCAGCCTTCACCAAGTGAACCACACACATCTGTGTCTCCCACACCCAGTACTCCATTGTATCAACCGAAAATATTTAAGGGACCGCCACTTCCATCTCCTTTGAGTACTTTTACACCTCTGCCTTCAGTGTCTGCTCAGACAGCACCCTTACTTCAACCTCAGCCTTCACCAAGTGAACCACACACGTCTGTGTCTCCTAAACACCATGTCCGAACTGGATCAAAACAAATCAGGGTGAAATGTATTCACTGTGGAATTGAGGTTAATAAGAAAAACCTACGGCTCCACATTAAAAGAAAACATACAGATGTGAAACAAATGATCACACCTGAACGTCACTTTCTTAGTCAGTGCATCGACAGTGAGAATGGTATTTTTGCTGTTCAAAAATCTTTCTTTGGGCCATCACTGCCAATACATGTGCAGAAGAGAACATGGGGTGCAAACCACAGAATCATGTGTGAGGTAGACCAGTGTAACACAAACATAGAATTTGCATTTCGAAGTGGTTTGAAGGCATTCGAATGCGACCATATGAAATCCTTGGATTTCTGTCCTCGAAGCACTGATGACACTGTCACTCTACATGAAGAAACACTGACGGAGATGGTGCAACAAAAGTGGTTCGGGGAAGACAGAAAAAAGAAGTGCATTGAAAGGCAGCGGACAGCAAGTATTGTAGGTGTGCCCCTCTCAGTGGAGGTGACAATTTCTGGACCCTCATCCAAGAAACATATTTCAGTGTATGAACCCAA
Organism: Romanogobio albipinnatus; assembly: GCA_023566225.1. Taxonomy (NCBI): domain Eukaryota; kingdom Metazoa; phylum Chordata; class Actinopteri; order Cypriniformes; family Gobionidae; genus Romanogobio; species Romanogobio albipinnatus. Next base: position 1,042,790 of record CM042240.1, read on the forward strand.
AACTTCATATTATAGCCGGCTTGGGAGAGTAATTGTTGTGTATCACTCCAAAAAAATCACATGGAGTTGCCCATGCAACAAGACAAAACAGTCATGTGTGCATAAATCGATTGCTAAGTGGCATTTGTTTCAAACTCAAAAGTCGCTTTTTAGAAAAGTACGGACCACAGAAAGGACTGATCCCATCCCGAGTCCTCCGCACCAAACAGAAGATCTACAAGATCAACAGTACCCACCAAATGAGGCAGGCATAAAGAAAATGGTCCAATATTTATTGAAAGAGAAAAGACTTCCTGCAGACCTGCCAAAGGAACTGGTCAATGGACTTTGGCCTAAGTGTGAATTCCCACGCAGGCTAATTCCAGAGGAGACTTTCTGCTCACAATGCAAGGAAAATCAGATGTTAAGCGAGCCGATCCTCATAACATCAAGAGCAAAGATTCTGACCTTCACAGGAGTTATTGAAGGTAAATAAAATCTCTTTTTTTTAATACAACAATATTCAGAAATGTTGAATGACTGCCGTTTGAAAAGCAAAACACACTCTTTTAAGGTATTTCCACCTACTACAAAATCTGCAGCAACTGCAGAATGACATTCCGCTATCAAGAGTACACAGATGGAATTCATAATTTTAATGACCACCTGCTGATTTGTCTGCATTTATGCATGATTCTTCGCAATGCTATTCAGGTATGTTACCCATTATAGTACCCGGTATTGCTGCTTAAATCAATTATTAGAAATATTTTTTAATAATTATTTCTAAATAATATTTGATAATATTTGAAAATTGAAATATATTGCATTTGAATTCCTTGAACTTTGATTTAAATTTGCCACTGTAATGTTTGAATTGTTCTTGTAGAATCACACAGCAGTTAGCAGAGTCCTCAGCCTGCTTGAAGCCACTGAAAATACTCAGTTTCCTAGCCATGACACTGTGCTTCATGCATACATTCATTTTGAAGCACTGACAAATCATGATTACATGTACTCCTGCATAAATTGTGGTTATTACCCTAAAGTGGTAATCATGGACCTCCACAAAAAAGGAGTATTTACTGTGCCTTGTAAGTTACTTCACTGAACAGTACTTAAAATTTTAAAGTTTATGCTTGTTTTTTTATATGAATTCCATTTGTTTTAGTCAGTGAAATAAAAACTCCCCCTGAAGACTTTGAGGGAAACACCAACATTGTGTCCTTCTGGGAGCAAGTGACACAAGAGATGGTTGGTCGGGGATTTCTGCGAAGTTGGTTTATTATTATTATTATTATTGTTATTATTGTTACTATGGTGGTGGTTTAATTGTTTTGTGTTATTAATAGTTATAGTACTGTTTTTGTTAACTTGTGTGCTTTACAATGTGTTTGTTAATGAAAGGTGGCAAGAATAACCCCCTTGTAGTTCCCCCGAGTTATGATTTTTGGGCTCCGTGGATTGGTGTCAACACAAGGAAATCCGAAATGGTGTTAAACACAGAATTTGCGAAAATAAAAAAAAACAAGTCATGTGATATGGTGGATCTTGATATCACTGAAGAACGACTTGGAGATGAGCTCTTAAAGATGAAGGTGAGATCTTAGATAACACTTATTAATAAATTAGTCAATGCTTTTTATCATTGTCATAATGATGGTTTAGGTTGAAGCCGTAAGGAAACTCTGCAAAGAGTGTGGTTTGGAGTCGAAAGGATCAAAGATGGACCTTGTTTTACGGTTAAGACAGGAGATGCAAAACCGCTCCTCGTATGATAAAGTGTTCCAGCAGATCTGGGGTGCTTCTGGTAAGATTTCTTTCCACTCTCCTCGGCATTTACTATGATGATTATAATGTAATAATTATTTTATATTGTTTTATTCATTACACTTGATAGCAACTACAGTTATATTTCTAAAAGTTAAAGCAATTTTCCTAGACTACTTAATGCTTATTTGTACATTCTACTAATTATTTCTTCCTTTTTTGTTAGGTGGATGGGCAGTAATTACTTGTCCCTGTGGAGTAGTGTACTCAATTAAATTTAACATTAGAGCAGAGTCTCCAAGAGACTTTACTGATTTGCTCTTGTCTTGGAAACACTTCCCAAATGTGTCAATATATGATTTTGCTAGAGGACTAGCAACACATGCCAATCTTCGGGAACCAGACACTTTACCCTTTAGCCCTCATGAAGGCAGACTTGCGGAGCCAACACCTGAAAATATTCAGCTGGCTAAAGAAAAGAAGTTGACCGTGAATTTGACTTGGTTAAAAGTTAAACAGCCGGAAAAGGATCCCACTTGCCATCCTCTGAGCGGTTCTTCTGAGCATTATGCTCTGTATGACCGCTTTCATGAATATAATACAAAAGACCCGAAAGATGGCCTCAGAAGAATCGAATTAGTCCCAGAACTAAGTGGGTGGTTGAACACTCAAACTGCAGAACAACTGTTTGCTGGAATGCGGAAAAATAATTATTTTATGAACATGCTGACACCTTCAGCACACGTATTCTTAATGCGAAGCATAATCCACCACTACAACAAATCAAAAAATGAAAGTGTGAAAGAAAATCTCAGAAAACTTGTATCACCAAATGATCAGTTGACTTTGAATGGTAACGGTCAGATTGTTGTAGGTAAGATTAGTCTTATTACTATGTTTTTGGTTATTGGGAGAGCATTGCTAGATCTATAATGCTTCCAATTTTATTCCATATAAAGGCACACCTTCAGAATCTGTTCAAATTGATGAGCGACCCTCAGGAGACAAAAAGCGGAAACATGACCAATGTACGCATTTACATTTTTAAAAATATGTAATGTGATGTTAAACTGGATGTTGTTGTTTTTTTTTTAATCAATTTATTTACAATTATGTACTCTTCAGTCCCTTCTGAGTCTTCCACGGTGGGTATTACTGCTCTACAGGATGTGCAACCGAACAAGGCATGCTGGAAACAGGCACCCAGTACAGTCCAGCTGAATCAGGTAAGGTGTATTTTTTTTTAAATATATTTTTTAATTAATTAATTTTTTTATTCTTTTAAGACTAACAAAAAATACATTGTAGAACTTTCCTGTTATTTTCATAGCTAAACCATGCCTTAATGGAGACAGGACCAGCCAATGAATTTTTGGCGTCTGTTGGAACTACAGTCCTCACCAGGATGGATTTCCTTACTTTAGGACACCAACGTGATGTAGAAGCAACAGTGAGATGCAGCAAAAATAATATATTTTTACCCTTTAACCCATGCAGTACAGTATAGTAGTATGTGCCCTTTTATGTCTTTAAATTTTCACAGATTGTAAATGCATTTCTTTGAATGTTAACAGATTTTGAATGCCTGTCTTTGTGCTGTGAAGGATATTGCTGACCTTCGGGTAATGCAAAGAATTCCCTTGATCAAATATTCTGTATGCACGATGTGTGGAATGTGGTTCCTTATTTAATTGTTGCACTTTTACTTAACAGGGCATAAAGGTCCATATCTTTAATTAATATTTGACAGTGACTTGGTTGCCACCCTTGTGCGCAGACCCAATGTGCAATGTTCCTGTGAGTATCATTGTTTAACTGAGGCAGTATGAAGCCATTTTAAAAATATTTATATTCTAAATAACTTAGCTATTTATAAATGTCTAAATTTATTTCATATTTACTTTTTTTTTTTTTTAGGAAAATCTAGCAAGTCATGACATAATTCTACTGCCCTCTTGGTCAGAAAATCATTGGAAGATCTGTGTAGGTCTCAAAATAATTATCTTTTAATGATCAAATAATCAGGAAATGTTTAAATGTTCTGCTTGGGTATTTCATACCTTACAAATGTAAAGGAAATTGCTAGCACTTGACAGTTGATGTCAAAGTTACATTGTTTTAGATCATGAAGCCAAAAAATAGAGAGATCTATTGGCTTGATTCCCTCTCCGGACGTGGCTTCAGTGATTGCCGTTTCATGAACAGTTACAGGTCTCACGAGTGAAATGTTCAAAGTTCATGAGTTCGGGGTTATGGTAGTTCTGTTTTAAACCATATATCCCCATTTTTGTTTGCTTTTTTAATTTTATTGTTAACTTAATGGATTAATTCAGATTTGGCTGTCTTTTTCGTGCGTTTTTAAAATGTATTGTATACTTCTGCTAACTTACACTTTTAACTTACTTACTTATTTGATATTATTTGATATTACACTTAACAGGCAACTAGCAAAACGTGTCTTTCCTGGGCCATGGAGGGAGTACTGCTGTGATGACATTACAGTAAGCGCCAACTATACTAAGGCCTACCAACTTTTGATGTTTGAATTTCTTTATATATATATAAATTATGTATGTGGTTTTTTTTTTCTTGTTGTATTTTTCAGGGCATTCCCAGACAACACAATTCAAATAACTGCGGAGTGTTTGTGTTGATGGTAAGACATGCAATGTTGTAATCGAAGTCACACCAGAAAGTATTATAAATGTCCTACATCTGAAAGATTTTGCATTTGATGTTTTGTTTATTGGTATTATTAAATAGAAAAGAAACATTATGGTATATGATTGTACATTGTCTGCTAAAATGTGCTTTAATTTGTATTGTAGTATGCACTCTACATTGTATTTGAGGGGCATTTTGATTTCAACGAAGTAAGTCTTAAACTCCAAAGTCTTTTATTTAGAAATTCTTAGTTATCATTAGCTTATCATTAGCTCATCTGTGCTCTGTTTTACAGTATGACATGCCAACAATTAGAAGATGGTGGTGTATGCTGCTGCTGAGTAATTATCCATTGGAGTAAGTTAGATCAATTTGTACTGTATGAGAAATGTTGCCAATTTATGTAAACATAAATTTAACAATTTAAATAGTACAAAGTGTTTTTATGATGGCCAATATTGCTTCTACATGTTGTTTTTATGATGTTGTTTTGAGATAATTGTCATTTTAACGACAACTTCGTTATTACGAGAAAAGATGTTTATACAACATAACGTTTTAACTATAAAGTGCCAATAATTTCATTACGTATATCAGTCTAAATCTGTGAATTTCAGTGCTTCTTCTGGGGATGTCATTAAGATCAAACTGTCTTCATAAGCTCTTTATATTTTAAATATTTGAAGGTCAGACGTGGAACGAAAACAACTCAGGAAAAAGAGGAGACTAGAAAGAGCAGGTATGAGTTCTACTTTAATTCTTGTACAGCACAGTTAACAGGGTTTTGACATTGATGCTACTCTTATTACTCTCCAATTTAGAGGCAATGGAAGCCCCCCCCCCACCTGTTGATTACTTGACCAAGGTAAGCACAGTATAAAATCCTGTCAATCTCTGTTTCCTTTTTTAATATGTCTTATCTACTGTCACATTTTAGACTGACTTGGTTATTTTGGACAGATGCCACTGGAGATCCTCTGGCAGATCCTGTTGAGAGTAGTCTCAGACGATGGAGACATGGCCTTTTTTAGACTTTCTCTCACATGCAAGCTTTTTAGGGACCTTGTCAGTGAGACGAAATTTAGAGAAGAGGCCCACTTCATGTGGCTGGACAGTAAGTTCTTTAACTCTAACATGTAGTGAGTACTGTAAAAAGTATTTGAGTGTCTGTCTGTCTGTCTTTTCTCGTCTGTCTGTCTCCTCTCATCTATGTCTTTTTTTTTTTGTATTTAATTTTTTTTTATGATAGACTGTCTTGCCCTCAACTGTAAAACTTTCAAATTGAAAAAAAATCTTCAAACTTTTATGCTATGCTTTCTCAAGCCAAGCTAACATAAATTTTGACTTGACAAACTTTTTTTAATTTAGTTTATTGTTAATGTTGTTTATGAATTAAATCTCTTTGGTAATTTACAGACAAAGCAAATAACACTCTTTTCCTAACACCATCCTATAATACATTTTAAAATGCATTTTAAAATCTTTTCCTTGTATGATTCTTTTGACTTAATTCAAAATGATTTAATATTGTTTAAATATTGTTTGTTCTTTTATGTAAATTAGGTGCCGTGAACTGGAGTGCATTTTCTGCACAATACAGAGAGAAGTTCCGGGTGCCGTATTCACTGACCCAGTGCCTACGGTGCAGTGAAATATTTAAAGACTGCCCACCTGGGTATGTTGGCAATGGCAGAAGGGGAATCCTGCGTGGGTTTTATTCCTTCAAAGATTTTGAGGGCTACTGCTCAGTTGATTGTTTTATCAGTGATGGAGGTGAATTTCAGAACGAGTAGATGTAACATTTTTGTTGTTGTTTTCGCTTGTTCTCATGTGTCATGTTTATAGTTTTAATTATTATTTATAAAAATATATATGTATATACAATTATATTTTGTTTTGTTCTTTGCAATAAAAAAAAAAATCACTGTTATCAGTTTGGTTTTTTGGAGGCACCATGCATAAAATGGGATGTAGACACTGAAAATATACTGTATGTAGTCAATTTAACTTAATACTACTTTATTGGCTAAATATTCCACAGGCAGAATTGCCAAAGCAACAGAAAAATGTCCGTAATTATACTAAATAAACAAGAATCGTGACAGAGGAAAGGTTAAAATAAGAAACATATAAAGTGCAGAGTAATGTTACAATATACACAGTGAAATAAAGTGCAACAATGTTAATACCGTGTATATAATACTACACAAATTACAGAATAAACTCTGTAATTCCATATAATTTTACCTCAGACATGGTTAAAACCATGGATTTGTGCTGTACAACATATTACTGTTTTTCCCCCTTTTTTTCACCTTAGCTTTTTTCAATACTGTAGTAAACCCTTTGTGTGGTGAAGGAAGAAGACGGGGTCTGCTTGACTGGGACTGCACTTTATTGATCTTTACGATCCTCAAACTGTTAAAAGCGCTCGGCGCAATCAAACTCAAACTCATTCACTTTTCCAATAACTCGTCAGTTCAAACTCCAGACTCTCTCCCAGTATATAGCCTCAGCCGTGTGTCAGTCCCAGTCCTGAGCTCTCTCTCCCGACCGCTGCTTTTACGGTCTCTCCACACCAATTACTGGAACGAGAGACAGGTGTTAGTGATCTGCACTTGACCGACTTACTCACCGCTCGTCTCCGCGGTCCCTCTCTCCCGCTACAGACTTCGCAGAACCACGCCTCCTCCGCCACAAATACTTTTACATTTTATAAGAGTATTATGTTAAGTATGCGCATGCGTTTTAATGACGCGTTACGTCACACACGACGCGAAAACGATTAACGTCACCACGCAATGCAAATTACGCAAGTATACCATACGTCACACTGCGCATGCGCGGTAAACACATACGTGACGTAGGTACCTGACGTCACCGCGCTACAGTCTGCAGCGAGGAGTACTTGGCCCAAGTCCTGCCTCTACTAACCTAACCGAGAGCAGAGGCATCATCACCACACATCCAGAATACACATCATTTCTGCTTCAAATAAGACTAAATGCAAAACAAGACCAATTTAGGATAGTAAGAGTTATTTTTAAGCACAAGCCTAATAAAACATTTGAAGTAAAACAATTTTTTTAAATGTATTACTTATATAGTAGTATAAACTTGTGAAAATTAAAATATGAAATACAATTATAAAATGTTAAAATATTTGTTAAATAGTTTTATTTTTGTAATGTGTTTTTGTGAAGTCATGTATTAATATTGCTTTGAACTGCTTGTTATTTACAATGGCAACTATTAACTGTTTTCATGTTTGTTTTTTGCGGGTGTGTTGAATTGTATTAAAACCACATAAAAATCCTAATAATCAAACTAAATCAGAATAATTATTAATGTTAATAATAATATAGAGAGCCCACAACAACAAATAAACAAACAAAAACATTTAAAAATATATTGTCCCGATTTTTAATTAAAAGATAATAACAAATGAGATTTTAGTGATATTTTGACCGCTCAAAGAGGAAATGACCCCGGTTTCCATTTCAGAAATCTGCTCACCCTAAACCACATATTAATGTTTAATATAGGTCTATTGTTTTTTAAATCTGAACGAAAAGAGGCAGGGTTGTGTTTTATACTTCGTTTTGTTATAAATATATAAGATGATCAATGTAGCTGAACGACATTTGTGTGGCTAAGATGTTTTTGTAAAAAAAATGAAAAGAGGCAGTGGTGTTTTATGACATATTTCATTTTATTGTAGCCTAAAATATACGTTTCTCTATACCAAGTAGGCCTTCGCGAACTTCTGACTTGCGTCCGTGGAGTTAATTCAGGCTCGCTAAGTTCAGCTCCGGAGAACGAACTCCCGAGGACGGGAGGACAATAGTCCGGTACTCTGCTAATGGAACAGCAGCGCTCTTCATAGTGTTATTCAGTGTTTATATGGATATTTTAGGCTACAATAAAACCAAATATATGATAAAACACCACTCTGCCTCTTTTCATTTTCATTAAAAAATATTATAGCCACACAAATGTAGTGCAGGCAATGTATTATCTTGCATACTTATAACAAAACAAAATATTAAAAACCCTGCCGCTTTTCATTTAAATAATAATAATAAAAAACATTAATATGTCGTTCAGACAAGTGTGATTATCACTGTAATAAAATTAATTATGACATAAAACACAACCCAGTCTATTTTTGTTAAATGTCAGTTTATGTGTTTAATAGCCTAAAAATATAAATTTATGAAACTTCACTTTGCCCTCAGTCAAAACGATTTGCCAGGGAACAAATGATAGATTCATGAGAGCAAAGATCGGCCGTTAGAAGACAGATTATATCTGAAGACATCAGAGCCAGCGGCCGGCGTCAGGACTAGCCGTGTTAAGGCTGCTCTCGGCGGGGAGAGCGCCCGCTGAGCGCCGCTGATACACTGGAGCTCACAACTCCCAAAACGCCAGATCACATTTTCAAAAAGGCGCTATCTTTATAAATAAACCACAGATTTGAGCTTTAAACAAGTACATTCTCGCCTGAAAAAGTCTTAAAACTACATTTTGTGAAACATTAACAGTATTTTTAAATTACGAGGGGTTTCTCATCCGCTATTGACGTTCGCTGGTTGGTGCGAGATGCATTCTGGGATACCGGTCTGTCTGAAGTCCACAAGTCTCCTCTCGATGCATCCTCGATAAAAGGGGCGGATCAAGGACACATCCGGGGATTTGAACTGTACTTGTCTACTTGTGAACTTTGAATTGGACAGTACTTGGGCAGCAACTTTTGCGACTGATGGCGATTCCTCCCGTCCTCTGGAGTTCCTTCTCCCGAGTCGAACTTGCAAGTCTGAACTACCAAGGACGCAAGTCAGAAGTTCGCGTACTTGGTATTGAGAAACGGCCTCTGTCTCTCTGCGTTTGACGGCATCATAGAGTTATATCTACATAGATGGAGACAGTGGTAACTGCAGCTTGGAGTAATGGGCGTGCCGGACGGTTTCTCATTGGTGAAAGGAGTTTCTTTCTGGCAACCGTGTTGGCCAATCAGCGATAACCATACATTGCCGTAATTTCCTGTGAGAAGATGGCGACGGTAAAATGTGGGTTTAAATCTTCATAATGAGATTAAAGCTTTATATATTGTAGATATTACAATAGCTTGTTAAAAAACGATCATCATTTATTTATTTTGCGGTTATATCTAGTGATGGGCCGGCCGAGGCTTCGTGAAGCTCTGAAGCAGTTGAAGCAAATGTGCCATATTGTTTTGAAGCTTCGAATCAATCCGACACCCGTCTCTACGGCAGCACACCTAGTGGACATCTCACTTGCATGTGTTCATCTGAAATAACCTTGACAATGATCCATGTAAAAAAACATCTGTCTGACAACTACATGATCTTGGTTGTGTAACCTGTAGCCTCCTCATTGTGAATAACTATAGGGTTTTTTGGTCATGAAAAATGAAGATTAATAAAATAAATAAAGCCATAATGTGCCACATTTGTTACATAGCATTTTTATTCAAAAAATATTAATTGCTCTGCTGTTGAAGGAGTTAGCCGACTTCTTTTTTACATATAATTTCTCCAGCCTTTGAAAAAATCCTCTCACATGGGACACTTGTTGACACTTGTCCTCGGGATCTCTGCAAAGCGCCGAAACGTCAGTTTCGCGTCAGCCATCCCTAGTTATATCTTGCAGCTTTAGTAACTACTTAATTGATGTTTGACAGACACATGTTACTGTGAGACGCAACGATGACCCCGAGTGCATCGAAGACGAGGCCTACAGAGCTGGCCGTTTGTACCGGTGTCCGCTTTGTGCCACCCATATTTATAGACCAATTGAAAGAGAAAACGCTCTCACTCATTTGCAAAGCCACAGGCTTCGTGCGGTTCACCATGAACGCAAGTACAAGTTTAGTTTTGTATTATGCATGTTACATGACAGATCATTTGAGTCATTCTGTGTCAAATCAACCACATTTCTGTAACTTTTTTTGTTGTTTATATATATATATTTTTTTTTCTAAAGAAAAATATAAATAGTTAAGAAAGCAAACGTATTGAATGCAATTAATGTAGACTTAGTGGTTAATCCGTTTTGTATTTCCAGTTATATTTTGTAGAGGGGGTCAAAATGACCAATTTCACTTGAGATTTGGGCCAAATTACAGGTCTAGTACAAATGACTTTATACATTATATTGGTCGTCAACCAAACGTGGGTCTCTTTGCATACAGCTGATAATTCTTTTATAGAGTAATCTCTGAACAACAAATAATGTTGAAACTAGAAATGTATCCTGTTTTATTTTTCTATCAACACAATGGCATAGATCAGGGGTGGGGAACGTTGATCCTGGAGGGCCACTCTCTTGCAGAGTTTAGCTCCGGTAACTTTAGTACTCCTGAAGACCTTGATTAGCTTCAGTGTGTTTGATTAGGGCTGGAGCTAAACTCTGCAAGAGAGTGGCCCTCCAGGATCAACGTTTCCCACCCCTGATGTAAATACACACCCACAACATCTAATGGCTTTCATCTCTATTTATGTTTGTCTTTAACAAAATTAAAGATTTGAGCCAAGGACCTCAGCTTGAGTGGACAGGGAATGACCCATCTGTTAAGATGACAAATGATAACGTGAACGGTGATATTATGTATTGTTAAAGCTTTGGTCCGTAACTTTCTTTCAGTTCAAAATTGACTGGTTTGGGTCGGCACTAGGGATGCAACACTACAGTTAGTCCACGGTTCAATGCACACCTCGGTTCTTAACCACGGTTTTCGGTTCGGTTGGGTTCTGATGGCCGGTCACATCAGTTTTTTGCTCTTCTATTCTTAGGCGACAGGAACAGCAAGAGGTTAAGGAGAAAAAATACTATTTTTTTATTGCAATACTCTTTTATTTTACTTAAAAGAATTGAAAACCCTTACTTAAACTTAAAGCTTTACTTAAGAAAAAAAAAACCTTGTACACATTCATAGTGTACTGTAAAATATAAAATAAATATAGGCCTATATAATGATTAACACTGGCAGCTCAGAGCTGTACAGCAGCATTTCAGTATGAAATTAAATGTAAAAATAAAAGACTTCACTATAAATTAAACATTGATTCTTATTAAAGCTACTGTATTAGTTCTTCAGTCAAGAGCAGTGAGGGATTTTCTTTGTCTTTTGTTGTTGTATTAACATTAAAGAGATGAAAATGAAAATTCTGTCATCTAGAAATGAACACAGGTTATGAACAACATTAGAGTGAGTGAATAATGACATGATTTTAGAGGTGAACTGTCCCTTTAAGGACGGCGTGTTCACGACTGCACTGCTGTCATTTTAAGACCTATGCCTCTAACAGCTCTCTCTCTCTTACACCAGCTGAGGCCTTGCTGATGAAAGATTGAAGATTATGAAGGATTTCATTAAACATATTTGTTGTCATTTCAAGTAATATTTGTTCATAGCTCTGGAAAAAAATAAGAGACCACTTAACATTGATGATTTTTTTCCAGAGCTGAATATTTGTTTGTTTATATATTTATATTTTCTTCACTTCCATCAGAGCTGCTCAGACGGATTCTTCTAGATGTATGAAGAAGGAGATGAGCCTTTCTCACTCGGTCAGTGCAGAAAGATCAACGACATTGTCAGCCATCAAAGTTTTAGAAGAAAAGCTCACTTTGCCTGCGACTGGACAGTATGTATATTTATTACTTTTATTAAATGAATATATATATGGTAACACTTTACAATAAGGTTCGTTAGTTAACATTAGTTAACTACATTAGTTAACATGAACTAATAATGAACTGCACTTATAAAGCATTTATTTATCTTTGTTAATGTTAATTTCGACATTTACTAATGCATCATTAAAATCTTATATATATATATATATATATAATTTTTTTTATATTTATATACAGCATGACTGAATGGATGGATGAAAAAAGAGATTTGTGTGGGTTCTTTCTTTCTTTCTTTCTTTCTTTCTTTCTTTCTTTCTTTCTTTCTTTTTCTTTCTTTCTACTTTTGAACCCAAGCTTGAAAAATTAAATTGATTTAAAAACTGAATTGAAAGCTGAATAAATGTTTTAGTGGATAAAGCTGTGTCTGTGTTGCTAAATGTCACTCAACAGAAGGTTACTAAACATCACCCATATCATTTGTCTCAGAATCAGACAAAATAGTTTTTAGGCTAAATCTTAACAAGATTTCCTGTAACTGAGCAATACATTTGATACAGTCGCCTATTTATTAATCTTTGTTGGTATTAGGTAAAACAAATACAGCTGTTCATGTTCAGTAAATGATTTTAATCTGTATTAATACGTTGAATTTAACATTAACACAGAATATTTTTGTCATCATTAATTTTGATGGTTAATGAACTTCGACCCAAACTCGCTTTGATGACGTCAGTAATCCGCACCATGCAGAAGTTCCGATTGTACTGTTGAAAGTGTATATATATATATATTTTTTAAATCGAATATTCTTCATATCATTAACGTTGCTTTTATTTTAAAAGAATGGAATGGAATTTGTTTTAATGGGATTCGGTTTGATTTATTGCTTCCTTTTAAGAGTATAAGAACAGGCAGCTTTCGCGACCAATGAGAAACCGTCTGGCACGCCCCTTACCGTCTGACCAATGAGAAACCGTCCAGCACGCCCCCTACCGTCCGGCACACCCCTTACCGTCCGACCAATGAGAAACCGTCCGGCACGCCCCCTACCGTCCGGCACACCCCTTACCGTCCGACCAATGAGAAACCGTCCGGCACGCCCCCTACTGTCCGGCACGCCCATTACCGTCCGACCAATGAGAAACCGTCCGGCACGCCCCTTACCGTCCGGCACGCCCATTACCGTCTGACCAATGAGAAACCGTCCAGCATGCCCCTTACCGTCCAGCATGCCCCTTACCGTCCGACCAATGAGAAACCGTCCGGCACGCCCCCTACCGTCCGGCACACCCCTTACCGTCCGACCAATGAGAAACCGTCCAGCACGCCCCCTACCGTCCGGCACACCCCTTACCGTCCGACCAATGAGAAACCGTCCGGCACGCCCCCTACCGTCCGGCACGCCCCTTACCGTCCGACCAATGAGAAACCGTCCGGCACGCCCCCTACTGTCCGGCACACCCCTTACCGTCCGACCAATGAGACACCGTCCGGCACGCCCCTTACCGTCCGACCAATGAGAAACTGTCCGGCACGCCCCCTACCGTCCGGCACACCCCTTACCGTCCGACCAATGAGAAACCGTCCGGCACGCCCCTTACCGTCCGACCAATGAGAAACCGTCCGGCACGCCCCCTATCGTCCGTCATGCCCCTTACCGTCCGACCAATGAGAAACCGTCCGGCACGCCCCCTACCGTCTGGCACACCCCTTACCGTCCGACCAATGAGAAACCGTCCGGCACGCCCCCTACCGTCCGGCACGCCCCTTACCGTCTGACCAATGAGAAACCGTCCGGCACGCCCCCTACCGTCCGACCAATGAGAAACCGTCCGGCACGCCCCCTACCGTCCGGCACACCCCTTACCGTCCGACCAATGAGAAACCGTCCGGCACGCCCCCTACCGTCCGGCACACCCCTTACCGTCCGACCAATGAGAAACCGTCCGGCACGCCCCCTACCGTCCGGCACACCCCTTACCGTCCGACCAATGAGAAACCGTCCGGCACGCCCCCTACTGTCCGGCACGCCCATTACCGTCCGACCAATGAGAAACCGTCCGGCACGCCCCTTACCGTCCGGCACGCCCATTACCGTCTGACCAATGAGAAACCGTCCAGCATGCCCCTTACCGTCCAGCATGCCCCTTACCGTCCGACCAATGAGAAACCGTCCGGCACGCCCCCTACCGTCCGGCACACCCCTTACCGTCCGACCAATGAGAAACCGTCCAGCACGCCCCCTACCGTCCGGCACACCCCTTACCGTCCGACCAATGAGAAACCGTCCGGCACGCCCCCTACCGTCCGGCACGCCCCTTACCGTCCGACCAATGAGAAACCGTCCGGCACGCCCCCTACTGTCCGGCACACCCCTTACCGTCCGACCAATGAGACACCGTCCGGCACGCCCCTTACCGTCCGACCAATGAGAAACTGTCCGGCACGCCCCCTACCGTCCGGCACACCCCTTACCGTCCGACCAATGAGAAACCGTCCGGCACGCCCCTTACCGTCCGACCAATGAGAAACCGTCCGGCACGCCCCCTATCGTCCGTCATGCCCCTTACCGTCCGACCAATGAGAAACCGTCCGGCACGCCCCCTACCGTCTGGCACACCCCTTACCGTCCGACCAATGAGAAACCGTCCGGCACGCCCCCTACCGTCCGGCACGCCCCTTACCGTCTGACCAATGAGAAACCGTCCGGCACGCCCCCTACCGTCCGACCAATGAGAAACCGTCCGGCACGCCCCCTACCGTCCGGCACACCCCTTACTGTCCGACCAATGAGAAACCGTCCGGCACGCCCCCTACCGTCCGGCACACCCCTTACCGTCCGACCAATGAGAAACCGTCCGGCACGCCCCCTACCGTCAGGCACACCCCTTACCGTCCAACCAATGAGAAACCGTCCGGCACGCCCCCTACCGTCCAGCACGCCCCCTACCGTCCAGCACGCCCCTTACCGTCCGACCAATGAGAAACCGTCCGGCACGCCCCCTACCGTCCGGCACGCCCATTACCGTCCGACCAATGAGAAACCGTCTGGCACGCCCCCTACCGTCCGGCACACCCCTTACCGTCCGACCAATGAGAAACCGTCTGGCACGCCCCCTACCATCCGGCACGCCCCTTACCGTCCGACCAATGAGAAACCGTCCGGCATGCCCCTTACCGTCCGACCAATGAGAAACCGTCCGACACGCCCCCTACCGTCCGGCACACCCCTTACCGTCCGACCAATGAGAAACCGTCCGGCACGCCCCCTACCGTCCGGCACGCCCATTACTGTCCGACCAATGAGAAACCGTCCGGCACGCCCCCTACCGTCCGGCACACCCCTTACCGTCCGACCAATGAGAAACCGTCCGGCATGCCCCTTACCGTCCGACCAATGAGAAACCGTCCGGCACGCCCCCTACCGTCCGGCACGCCCCCTACCGTCCGGCATGCCCCTTACCGTCCGACCAATGAGAAACCGTCAGGCATGCCCCCTACCGTCCGGCACACCCCTTACCGTCCGACCAATGAGAAACCGTCCGGCACGCCCCCTACCGTCCGGCACACCCCTTACCGTCCGACCAATGAGAAACCGTCCGGCACGCCCCCTACCGTCCGGCACGCCCCTTACCGTCCGACCAATGAGAAACCGTCCGGCACGCCCCCTACTGTCCGGCACACCCCTTACCGTCCGACCAATGAGAAACCGTCCGGCACGCCCCTTACCGTCCGACCAATGAGAAACCGTCCGGCACGCCCCCTACCGTCCGGCACACCCCTTACCGTCCGACCAATGAGAAACCGTCCAGCACGCCCCCTACCGTCCGGCACACCCCTTACCGTCCGACCAATGAGAAACCGTCCGGCATGCCCCTTACCGTCCGACCAATGAGAAACCGTCCGACACGCCCCCTACCGTCCGGCACACCCCTTACCGTCCGACCAATGAGAAACCGTCCGGCACGCCCCCTACCGTCCGGCACGCCCATTACCGTCCGACCAATGAGAAACCGTCCGGCACGCCCCCTACCGTCCGGCACACCCCTTACCGTCCGACCAATGAGAAACCGTCCGGCACGCCCCCTACCGTCCGGCACGCCCCCTACCGTCCGGCATGCCCCTTACCGTCCGACCAATGAGAAACCGTCAGGCATGCCCCCTACCGTCCGGCACACCCCTTACCGTCCGACCAATGAAAAACCGTCCGGCACGCCCCCTACCGTCCGGCACACCCCTTACCGTCCGACCAATGAGAAACCGTCCGGCACGCCCCCTACCGTCCGGCACGCCCCTTACCGTCCGACCAATGAGAAACCGTCCGGCACGCCCCCTACTGTCCGGCACACCCCTTACCGTCCGACCAATGAGAAACCGTCCGGCACGCCCCTTACCGTCCGACCAATGAGAAACTGTCCGGCACGCCCCCTACCGTCCGGCACACCCCTTACCGTCCGACCAATGAGAAACCGTCCGGCACGCCCCTTACCGTCCGACCAATGAGAAACCGTCCGGCACACCCCCTATCGTCCGTCATGCCCCTTACCGTCCGACCAATGAGAAACCGTCCGGCACGCCCCCTACCGTCTGGCACACCCCTTACCGTCCGACCAATGAGAAACCGTCTGGCACGCCCCCTACCATCCGGCACGCCCCTTACCGTCCGACCAATGAGAAACCGTCCGGCACGCCCCCTACCATCCGGCACGCCCCTTACCGTCCGACCAATGAGAAACCGTCCGGCACGCCCCCACCGTCCGGCACGCCCATTACTCCAAGCTGCAGTTACCCATACTTGGTCGAATGAGGCATCTACATATGCATATCAATGGTTTCTACGGCCGTCCACCACATTGGAGCAGTGCGTGAACATTCAAGAGCAAGTTTTGAAGTACATAAAAAGTGCATCTGTCCATCATATAACTGCTCCACGCGGCTCTGGGGTGTTAATAAAGGCCTTCTGAAGCGAATCGATGCGTTTGTGTAAGAAAAATATCCATATTTAAAACTTTATCAAGTAAACTCTCGGCCGACCGCCTTCCGTGGAAAAGTGTTGAATGTTGAAAGTGAAACTCAAGATGTGTTCGTGACGTCATGACGAGCGGACCTGCTCGCGTTAGTCTTTCCATCCGCAGGGGAACTTTCAACACTTTCTCCATAAATTGAACAGGGAAGGCTGAAAGTTTACTTAAAGTCGAAACTAATTGCTAAGAATGGGAATAAATAAGAAGAATTGGAATCGATAAAATTATTATTCATTATGTAACACACATAATTGATTTTCATGTCTGAAATGTATACAAATACCTATTTTTCTGTGAAGAGATTGAAAAAAAAACAAAAACATAAGGTTTTATTCATCATCCAATAATGTGTAGGGGAGAGCAGGGCACAACCTAACGCGGGGTTAGTTAACACACATGGTTAAACACTTTCCGCACATGCCAGGATGATAAAACATAACATATCAACATTATTTAGAGAAACATTTTTAGAAAATATCTTTGGAAGATATCACTGAACATTTATTTAACCATAGCAAAAGCATGTTGTCACACTGAGCCCATATTAGAAATATGATATTATATTCTACATTTTTATGAATTATATTGAGAAACCATAAGAAAAAAACAGAGTCAATGTTCAGAAGTTATTCATTAGTATTATTATGTTTTGATCTATGCTGTATAGCTGTGTTTAGCGGTGTGTTTGTCAAACTCAAAAATTTGTTTATATAAAAAATGTGTGAATATACTTTAACATGGATCGTCTAATCATAGGGATCTGCTCTGAGTTAACTTTAGTCAAACTGCGGATTTCGAAACCGAAAGTAAAACAGTGCGAAGACACTGGCGTGTGCCCAATAGTTAGGCTCAGCTAAACACAATTTATTCTCATAATGTATCGCACAATAAACTTAAAAAGTCACCTTTTATATCTGTAGTGGCGCTTGACATGATGAAGAGCAGATAACTGCGCAGCTCCAGCAGACAAAAAGGCGGCTCGCTCCTCTCTCGGCCTCCTCTCTGTCATAGGTTTATATCTACATAGATGCCTCACTACAGCCGTTTCAATCATAGAGCATACACCTAGATACCTCATTAGCAACTGTTTCTATGGGCCGCTGTCGTGAACGCGCATGGTGACCACATGCATGCATGAAATGAATATCTGCAATAGACTGAAGCAGATGAAAATAGGATTTAGTTGATCACATATGGTAGATAATTCTGCATATGCTAAAAATATTGGTTAAAGATCTTAACATTAATATTACTGAACATCAGAGAACCCTACAGACAGATTGCTCAGCTTTTAATGAAAGCAGTGAACTCATTCTAAACTAGTCAATGGGAAAATAATCAGAATAAACCATCAACCAATCAGCCAATGAGAAAAGTCGTAATAAATTAGCCTGTAATGTGTTTAATAAACATCAATATAGCCTATTCATTCCAACCATGTTTTAATCGAAAGCTTAAATTCTCAAAAAGCATCCTGTTTTGCAATCGTTTTATAAAATGATCATCATCATCATCATCATCATCATCACATAACTGAATTTAAACCATTTTTAAGAACGGGGAAAATTATCAATTTAAAATATGATTATGTTTATGCACATAGCTTATCGCTCAACAGGTAACATTTACAACACTGTGTGTAAGATGAGTAAAAACAGGGCTTTCCCATTGGTCTGAAGAACAACGACTCGCTGAATGAAATGCACTTTCACTTCTGCAACAGCGGAGATATAGCGCTTTCTCTTCTTTAACTACTCTTAATTACTTTAAGCACTTTCAAAGACCAGTGTTTGTTTTCACACACTTTCCAGTCCTTGAACACATTCAAGAACCGTGAAGCCTGTTATTAACTATGCTAAACTAACACAATACATGAATAACGCGTTAGTAATATAGCGTTGATAATACATAAAACACAAACCAACACATTCTCACCTATGAAAGGTTAGCCCATTGCTTCGGGGATTTAAATCGCGTCGGGTTTTACAAAAGCTGTGCAATGTTTTTTTTTTAATGTTTAATGCGAGTGATGACGTCTGAAGTGTTGACCGCTCTAATATGGCGGCTCATCGTCGTGCCTGGAGCGGTCGAATGAGGCATCTACATATGCATATCTATGGTTTCTACAGCCGTCCACCCCATTGGAGCAGTCCGTGAACATTCAAGAGCAAGTCGACTGAGCGTCTGCAACCGTAGTTAAACGCATGAATATCTATGAAATAGACTTTTGCTAAACTAACACAATACAAACTGATGAAAAAGTTACCGTAGTAAAAACCTGTAATATAAAAACACAAACCAACACGTTCACACCTGTGAAAGGTTCTCCCATTTCTTTGGGATTTTAAATGTTGTGGCGCGTCGTTTGAGATGCGCCTCGCCTGAAATGTAGTTGCAGTGAGAAAGACACCCACAGTTTTTGTTATTTATTTTCATTCGAGAGAATGTTTATCAATTGTTTTTAATGTAAAGGTGTCCTGCTACACGTATTTCATCACTTTTGTGGTAATGTCTGAAGTTCTTCCATGGACTCGGTGACATGTTTTGTGGAAAAAATGCCTTGGTTTTCTTGTTTCAAGCTCTAACGTGGTATAGAAATCCTGCAGGAAGACTCGATTTGCGCCAGTTCTCATTAATACTTAACGAGCTAAGCTGCTTGATTGGCTAACAGCTAGCCAATGAGAGCCTGGCTATCAACATCCTTTGCAACAAGTACATTTACATTTATGCATGTGGCAGATGCTTTTATCCAAAGCGACTTACATTGCATTCAAGGTACACATTTTACATTTAGTCAGTTCTTGCTTTCCTTGGGAATCGAACCCATGACCTTGGCGTAGCTAGCGCCACGCTCTACTGTTTAAAGAACTTTGTTTACTATCGCCTGTTTGTTCATATTTTATCCAAATTTGGGTTGAAACAGCTCAGCATTTTTTCAGAGTGTACATTTACACTTGTTTAACAAATATTAGAAGTACAAATTGAGCAGTAATTGGAGTATAATAAGCAGTCTCTGTTCGTAAGGAGCTCGAGTCATGATCAGCAGGGGAACTTCTGATCGTCGCCCTGCATTTTTCTAGCCCAAATCTGTAGTGACTGACTCCATAACCTGTCCATAAACAATCTGTGTACAGCTCAGTATTTATATTCTGTGTCTTTTGTGATAAAATCATACATTTTTAAGCAAGGCATCAGGCATTTTCATCACAGAAAAAGACTTGTTTAGGTGACTCACATCGCGCCCCTGTATGCTGCTTTGAGATCAGTGATTCAGGCACTACGTGATGATGATTCTGCCGTCATTAACACACAGCCAGCATCATCTGATCACGTTCTCTGGGCCTTTCTTGCCATATCAAATGTGTCTCATAAAAACACAGTTACAGGAGCCAGAGAAACACTACAGTTAAAGAGTCAAGAGCCCAACTGAAGCAAACACTGATCTCCATCATGGTGACTTCACCAAACTATTATTTTCAATAAAACAGAAACGACAGAAATTAAGTCAAACTGATAATAAAGAGGAACAAATAAACATTACAAGCAATAAACAAAGTGTGCTTTCAGTATTTCAGAGTATCTGAATGTTCTCCATTCAGGAGCAGCGAGTGATTTCTCTCTTTCATCTTTACTGTTGTGTTACTGATGACATCATAGACAGCAGGAGATCTAATAATCTGCATTCACACTCACTGATGCACCAAGCACACGTGAGCATTGAAACTGAAAGCAGTTTCTGTCAGTGAGTTTTATGGGTATTTATCCATTAGCACAAGGCTCAGCAGATCTCCCTGTTGGAAACCCCCCCACAGCCCATGCATCTGCAGGATTCTTTAAAGTCATGTGATGTACTGGAAAAGAAATCTGGCATCACCTACTAATCCATTCTGATTGGCTGAGATAGTTGGAAAATCCGCAATGCAGTGCAACAGAATAATATAAAGCAGAAGACAAGACCTCACCCTAAAGAAAACTACAGCTTGCTGTTTGGAATCCAGATTCCCTCAGGACAGGTTTGACTATTTTACATTTATTCATTTAGCAGACGCTATTATTAAAACCCAACAAAACATGTTTGGTTTCTAGGACATTCCGGGAATGTTAGCCTGATTTTTGTTAGAACATTCCCAGACCAGAGCTATATAGAGAGAGATTATTTTTGGTTAGCCAGTAATGTACTACAGTTTTAAATTAGTGCTTTATTATGCTAACTGAATGGGGCAATTTTAGGATGTTCATTTTAGAGGGGCTCACCCCCCAATGAGGGTATGATTAAAACACGGTAACACTAATTTAGGGTCCAGCTCTCAATAGTTGCTTATTATCATTCATATTACTAGGATATTGTCTGTTTATTTGTACTTATAAAGCACATATTAATGCCTTATCTTGCCCTCTCTTTCCCTGCTAAAGTTGAGCTTTTTAAATGTACTGAAGGCTACAAATTGCATTATATTAATTTACATCATTTATTAATCTTATGCCTAATCTGATGAAAATGCCGTAGTTAATGTTTCTTTATGCACTGTTAGGCTCTTTTACAGTAAAATACTGGTATCACTATTGCCAGTAATTGACTGTTATTGTACAGTTATTGACTGTAATCTACTTCACAGTATTTTACTGAAACTCATTTCATTTGCAGAAACCGACTGCCTAAAATTGGCCAACTTCTATTTAAATGTATAAACTAGTATTTATAATGTGCTAGAAATGTGAGCATTATTATTAGGGCTGCACGATAAATCACATTTACATGAAATCGTGCTTATTGATTATGAAATGGCAAAGGCTGCGATCATCTTTTATGCGCAGTTTGTCCGCGCAGGACGGCTCTGTGATCAGTAAATGCTGCTTCGTCTGAAATCACTGCGAGTTTGAGTCACTTATAACGTGCATTTGAAAAAGCAACACGAGTCAAGCATCTTTCCAAACCTGAGAAGCATTTAGTCATGTTTAATCAATCAAAGCGTTTCAATCTCCTGTTTATTCAGCTCACAGGTAGAGTGCGTGATGCTCTATGAAGGCATAATTTATGTAGTTTGGAATGCAGTGGGCTTATATATATAAATATAAACTCACCATCAAGTGTTAGACAGTATTCTAGGAGGTTACTACTTGTGGAGCTTTTTTGTCCAATAATTAAAAATTCTGTTTTTTATATCAGCTCTGCATTCCGTTAATCTTGTGAATTGGTAAGTTTCTTCAGGGCGTGAAGAAATATAGAGCTGAGTATCGTCAGCATAACAATGAAAACTAACGCCATGCTTCCTAATAATATCTCCCAGTGGTAGCATGTACAGGGTGAAGAGCAGCGGTCCTAGCACTGAGCCTTGTGGTACTCCATACTGAACTTGTGATCGGTGCGACATCTCTTCATTTACTGCTACAAACTGATAACGGTCGCATAGGTATGATTTAAACCATGACAAAGCAATTCCACTAATACCTACATAATTTTCGGAATTTAAGAGCAAAATAAAAAACAAGTGATGATTGAGCATTATGAACACCTGAGTCAGAAAAGAGGAACACAAGAACTACAACTGGCTTCAGCCATAGCCTTAGATGAAATCAACCGAAGATAAAAGAAGACATTAAATCTCTGAAGATCAGAGCAGAGAAGGATTAAACAACTCCTCTTGTTGTGTCTCTTTTCTTCAGTGACTCTGAGAGTAAAGAGGATACTGACAACGCACTGACAGACAGGACAGAGCTCAACTCTACAATTGTGTCATTTTTTTAAAAGAAATTTAAACAATAAATAGCGTTTTGTGGCTCTTTAATGTGTGGTGAGAGGTCGCTGTAGCGCCTCAGTTAAAGCGGCTCGTGAACCGATCATCTCTTCCTTCTAGTTCATTTATAGTATAACATAAACATGAATGAACTTCAGAAGGAATGTTGTTGGTTTAACGGCGGAAAGATGTCAGTACACTATCTTTCAAATTCAAGTCCTCTGACGTTAATCGACAAACTCTCTTGACTGCTTTTTCAGACAAAAATGGCAGATTTTTCCGTAAAGGTCCATTTGTAATTAAAAAATGTTTCATGAATGAGGCCCAATGTATGAATGTGTCCTTTTTTATAAAGGTAGGTTATTTAGATTTGCCGATATAAGCCCCTGAAATTTAAATGACTGTTGGCTGCCATGGTGGCCAATGTATCCTAGTGAAATTAGAGGACATGTTGGGACGTTAACAAAAGAAGAGGTATACCAATGTTCAACTTCATCAACCATATGGTCATGGTATTATGGATTTTCTGTTGTAGTGCA
This sequence comes from Romanogobio albipinnatus, assembly GCA_023566225.1. Taxonomy (NCBI): domain Eukaryota; kingdom Metazoa; phylum Chordata; class Actinopteri; order Cypriniformes; family Gobionidae; genus Romanogobio; species Romanogobio albipinnatus. The sequence continues at coordinate 1,066,163 of CM042240.1, forward strand.
CCCTTTAGGAGAAATAGGACATGCTTCCACACAATGTCCTCTCGTCTATGTGTACCAAGTTTCGTTAAGCTTAAACTTAGTGTTGGTATTTGTGAAATACCAATTAGTGAAAATAGGCCACAAAATAGGCCAATTTGACCATTTGATAATCTTTTGTTAAGTTTCTGCTATGAGCAACTTACATGATGTATATCAAGTTTGGTGCAAATTGGACAAACGGCCTACGAGGAGTTTGAAAAAAGATTTCAAAATGGTGATAATGAAATCAGAGATATGCGTTTTGTTCATCTTGAGTGGTATAAGACATGTGAGTTTGCAACAAAGGTTTAGGAGTTATGAGCCTTTTCACACTTTTGATCCCTGTATTGGCCGATCCTTTGTCATTGTAAAAAAAATATTGTCCTAAGAAATTTTGTATGCTCAAAGACTAGTGCTAGACTACCACCCCTTAAAAACTCACATTTAGTGATGACACTTCGTCTTTAGCTGAAATGTTTTTGTAAATGCATTTGCATGCAACTTACATCATCAAAAAACTGGACCGCCATGATAGAAAACCGAACGCAGGTCAATAAAGTGTGTAAATGACACTTGGGTTTACTGTATGTGTCACATGAAGATGGCTTTCTGCTGCTAAACGGACTCTTTTGAGGAGACGTGGATTGCCATTCATTTTCCACCGATTGCACTCGCTATGTGCGAATACACTGCAGACGAAATACATCGCCATCAGCTAAAGCACATGCTACTTTACTTCCTGAACAAGCGAGTCCGTGTTGCTTGCTCATTCACGTGAATCGAGGCACAGTGTGAGTGCTCAGAACTCAGACCTCCTCCTCCTCCAGGGAGTCTCGGGTTCGGTCCCTCGGGTCCGCATGATCATTAGCTTTCACATTAGCAGTTTTTCATGCGAACCGTGCCCCGTTCAGAACTAAACTGCCAGTGTGAAACGCCCTGAGAATAATTTGTTGCTGTTGTTTTCCTCTTGTGTGTTTGTAGCAGATGCAAATGTGGGTAATGATACAGACTATACATGTTTCCGTCTCTTTCAGAGATGTCAGTGATCAGCTCCACTCCAGAGGATCCAGTGATCCGGATTCTTCTGATGGGCAGAACCGGTTCTGGGAAAAGCTCATCTGGGAACACTATACTGGGAGAAAGAAGGTTTCAAAAGACGGATGAAGCTGAAGTGTGTGAGGAAGTAACTCAGATGGGACAGAAGCAGGTGTGTGTGATTAATTCTCCAGATCTACTGGATCCAGATCTGAATAAAGAGCAGCTGGAGATGATGAAAGATCAGCTGGTCTCTCGATGTTCAGCAGGTCTCAGTGCGGTTCTGCTCACCGTTCCTCTAGAGGAACCTGTGGGAAATGAGGAAGAGATCCTGGATTATATCAAGCGTTTATTTGGTCCTGAAGTTCAGAAGTACATCATGATTCTGTTCACACATGAAGATGAACTGGAGGATCTGGATCAGACCATTGAGGAACATCTACAACACCATGAGGATCTCCAGCGACTGGTGACAGAATGTGGAGGAAGGTTTCACTGTTTCAATAACAAGAGTAAATCAGACCATCAGAAACAAGAACTACTGCAGAAGATTGAAGGAGTGATGATGGAGAACGGTGGGAAATATATCATGGCACAGATGAAGAGGAGCAACAGCAAAGACAATACTGGTGTCTATTGTAAGATGATGATGATGATTATTATTTCTAATTACATTTCTTGAATGTAAATGTAACACTGCTCTTAAAGTTTGAGAATATTGAGATTTAACAGCACATTGCTGATTGATGTTTCTGTTGTAGTTTCAGGAGACTCTCCAGCAGAAGATCCAGATCCAGAGATTTATGTAGTTCCTGAGAGGAAAGATCTCAGGCTGGTTCTGCTGGGAAAAACTGGATCTGGGAAAAGTGCCACTGGAAACACCATCATCGGCAGAAACCTGTTCAAATCTACAGCCGGTTCAAAGTCTCAGACGAAACAGTGTCTGTCAGAAACTACAGAGAGGATGGGTAAAGAGATCACAGTGATCGACACAGGCTCTGGGTCTCTCCAGATTCTGCAATTTTGCGGTAATTTTCTTGCTCATCTCGGGTCTGTTCATGCAGAACAGTTGTGCCTTTACATCGTACACCCGTTGTGAGCTTTTGGATATTGGTTTGCGAATTTCCGACAGTTTTATGGACAATCTTCAACTCCTTCCTGAGATCACTAGAACACCCGTGGCTATGCACTCTACCCGGCCGGGCAGAAGAGCTCGCAGGCGGTGTCGAGATCGTAAACAAAGACGGGGAAAGCGCGGAGGACTACGAGCTAAGCTATTGCTAACACCACATTGGCTCTCTTTACCCAGCATTTTCCTTGCCAATGTACGATCGCTAGTGAACAAAATGGTGGAGATTCGACTCAGCATCCCACACAGTAAGAAACTTTCCAACTGTAACGTCCTAATCTTCACTGAAACCTGGTTAAACAGCGGAATACCGGACACCGCTATTGAGCTAGCGGGACGCCACACACGGATAGAACATTAGATGGCTCCTGTAAGAGTAGAGGGGGTGGACTGTGCATTTACATTAACAAAGCTTGGTGCACAAACTCTGCTATTGTTGGGAGTCATTGTTCAGCTAACCTGGAGTTTCTCATGGTTAAATGTAGACCGTTTTATCTACCGCGGGAGTTCACTTCCACCATTATCACTGCAGCCTATATTCCCCCGGGTGCTGATGCTAAGCTTGCTATGAAAGAACTTCACGTAGCCATCAGTAAACAACAAACTGATCACCCGGAAGCTGCGTTTATTGTTGCAGGTGACTTTAATCACTCAAACTTAAAGTCAGTGCTACCCAAGTTTCACCAGCATGTTTCCTGCCACACCAGAGGAAACAAAACCTTAGACCATGTTTACACAAACATGGCTGGAGCTTACGTTGCAACACCCCTCCCCCACATGGGAGATCACCTCTCTTTGTTCCTCACCCCCAAATATGCACCCCTCATCAACCGTGTGAAGCCATCAGTGAAGACCATCAAGGTGTGGCCTGCGGGGGCAGATTCCACACTCCAGGAAAGGTTTCTACACACAGACTGGAGTATGTTTGCTTCTCAAGCCACCAGTGGCGCTCACACGGACATTGACTCATACACCTCCTCAGTATTGGATCATATCAATACCACCATTGACAGTGTTACAACCCAGAAACAGATCACCACACACCCAAATCAGAAGCCTTGGATGAACAGGGAAGTGCGACTCCTGCTGAAGTCACGCAATACTGCCTTCAGATCAGGTGATGCACAAGCCTACAGCACATCCAGAGCAAACCTGAAGAGGGGCATCAAAAAGGCCAAGCACTGCTACAAGCTAAAGATAGAGGGACACTTTTCCAACTCTGACCCTCGACGCATGTGGCAGGGCATTCAGGCCATCAGTGACTACAAACCCACCCGGTCCACCCCCGCAGCCACTGATGTCAACTTCCTGAATGAGCTAAATTACTTTTATGCTCGCTTTGAAAGAGACAACAGAGAAACTGCCACCAAGCTCAAACCCTCAGCTGACCACCCACCAATCACACTCTCCTCCACAGATGTCTGCAAGGCACTGAGCCGGATCAGCGCACACAAGGCTGCTGGACCAGACAACATCCCTGGACGTGTTCTCTGGGCATGTGCGGAGCAGCTCGCTGGGGTTTTTACAGACATTTTTGAGCGGCTGGTCCTGGAACACCTAAAAGACTCTCTACCATCCACATTGGACTCACACCAGTTTGCCTACCGCAGCAATAGGAACACAGAGGATGCAGTTTCCATGGCACTGCACTCTGTGCTCACCCATCTGGACCATAAGAACACTTACGCACGCATGCTGTTTGTTGACTTCAGCTCAGCATTCAACACTGTCATCCCAACCAAGTTAATAGCCAAACTTGGAGACCTGGGCATCAACACTTCAATGTGTAACTGGATTTTGGACTTCCTAACTGACAGACCCCAGAATGTTCGATCAGGATCCACCTGCTCCACGTCCATCACACTCAACACTGGTGTACCACAGGGCTGTGTGCTAAGTCCGTTTCTCTACTCCCTCTTCACCTCCGACTGCAAGCCTGTGTATGGAACTAATTCCATCGTCAAGTTTGCGGACGACACTACGGTGATTGGTCTCATCAGCAACAACGATGAGACTGCCTATAGGGAGGAGATCCAGCACCTGGCCACATGGTGCGCTGATAATAACCTGCTCCTCAACACCACCAAAACGAAGGAGCTCATCGTGGACTTCAGGAAAGAGTCAAGAGGCACACATGACACCATCCACATCAATGGAATGGCTGTTGAGCGTGTCTCCAGTTTCAAGTTCCTGGGGATCCACATCTCAGCGGACATGTTGTGGACGACCAACACCTCCAGCCTTGTCAAGAAGGCTCACCAGCGCCTCTTCTTCCTGAGGACACTGAGGAAGAATCAACTCTCCTTGGCTATCCTGGTGAACTTCTACCGCTGCGCAATAGAAAGCATCCTGACCAACTGTGTGGCAGTATGGTATGGGAGCTGCTCTGTTGCGGAGCGCAAGGCACTGCAGCGGGTGGTGAAAACTGCCCAGCGCATCACAGGGACTCCACTACCTGCCATCGAGCACATCCAGAGGAAACGCTGTCTGCATCGAGCTCGCAGCATCCTCAAGGACTCCTCTCACCCAGCCCACAGACTGTTTTCTCTCCTGCCCTCCGGCAGGCGTTTCAGGATCCTCCGGACCAGGACCAGCAGACTTAAGAACAGCTTTTTCCCCAGAGCTGTCTCTTTACTGAACTCAAACCCCCTGTTACGAACTCCCCTGTCTAGGGTAAAGGAGAAGGAACAGAATATAAAATTATAAAGAAATTACGATAAACGCTTTACGTCTATAGAACCCCCCCGTCTCCCGTCCCAGCACTGACTTAACACCAACACCATAAATCATGGCCCTGATCCGAGGATTCTTCTTGCGTGAGATCTATAAAACCAGGCTGTGTGACCAGATGGATCAGTTCTAAATTAGAAATGAAACAAAACATAGTATTTAAAAAATAAATAAATAAATAAATAAAATAAAAAAATTTAAATTTAAATTAAAAATTTAAAAATTAAAATAAATAAATAAATAAATAAAAATAAGTCGTAAAAAATAAAAAAATAAAAAAATTTAAATTAAAATTAAAAATTAAAAAATTTGATAAATAAATAAATAAATAAATAAAAATAAGTCGTAAAATAAAACTAGATATTTTAAAGGTAAAGTAAATATCGATATATATATTTACCGTTATCTGAGGTGTCCACGTCAAATGCTGGTTCTGTTACTGTAAATAGAACATACAACAATATTTGTAAATGTTAAATAAAACAGATGTCACCAATTGTAGTCTTGTAATTATCATAGGTATGATAAATAAAAATAGTATATTGTACGTACTCACAAAAGTCAATCGAGTCAAATGCGATAAGTTCGAGGTTTGAACCTGTGAGCAAACAGACATTGTCCCGATTAAGAGCTAATAGTACAATCACGCATGACAACCCTGAAGACTGGCAATAGTCAGAGTGAAAATAGAGATGCAATCGACTCCAATATAACTGCTCACGCCCCAAAACCGTTCAGCAATGATCCAAATCAGTTAAAAGCATTTCGATTCGGTTCAAAAGTTTTGAATCAAAGATTCAAATCAAACTGTTTTAAAACAAAGATTCTATTCAAACAGTTTTAAAACAAAGATTCTATTCAAAAGATTCGAATCAAAGATTCAAAACTTCACATCATATGTGATCAAACATTAATCATCTGAAATTTAAGTATACAATTATCACCTTGTAATGTGGCGTTCACACCGGACGCGATTCGCGCGAATAATTCGCGCTTATCGCGCGAAGGTGGACGCTTGAACATTTTGAGTTCACTCGCTTCATTCGCGCGTGTAATTCGCGCGAATCGCGCGTGAAAAACGCGTGTGACAACTACACAACAGACGCGAATTCGCGTCATGGGCGGGGCTTCTGCCCTATATGAGCCTATATGAGCTTTTTTGTAAAAAATACTACTATTAATGTGCGACAAAACGTAGTTTTAAGACTTTTTCAGGCGATAATATAGTTGTTTAAAGCTCAAATCTGTGGTTAATGTATAAAAAGAGTGCCTATTTGAGCATTTTATCTGGCGTTTTCGGAGTTGTGAGACCCAGGGGATCAGCGGCGCTCAGCGCTCGTGTACCCGGCGAGACCCGCCTTCCCTCGGCTAGTCCTTCTCACATTTGCCGCTGGCTCTGGCTCTTTTTTTCTGCTCCTGTCTCGTTGTGAAATGGCTCACTTGGCTCACAATAACTCACAATAACTCACTTTCTTCCAAGCAAGATCCTTTTTATTCCTTTTATTCCTGTTCCTGTAGTGATAGGATGATGTATTGTACAGCTCCGGGTCTCCACATACGGCCACCATTATCTTGTCCTCCATTGTTGTTGGGATTTCTGCCTCCGCTTGTAAATGCGTCACTACTAGAGCAAGCTCGTGATTGGTTAACGCGGCGCGAAATATCCGCCAGAGTTCAGATTTTTCAACTTGAGCGATTCGCGCGAATCGCGTGATTCGCGCGAATCGCGCGTTCAAAACGCTCAATTCGCGTCATTCGCGCCGCCTCAATCGCGCGAATCGCTCGAATCTCGCCGCCTCAATCGCGCGAATCGCGCCGCAGAATGCCATTTCGCGTCTCTGCATTGACTTAACATGTAAATCACTCGCGCGAATCGCGTGCGGTGTGAACGCAACATAATGCGTAAATAATTTTAGGGTTGTAAGCGGGGTTCGAACGTGTAACCTTTCGTATGAAGTCATTACTCCGTAGACCGCTCAGCCACCAAACCTGTGACAGTTTCAAACAGATCATGTATGGGCCAAAGTGATTACCCCGTTCACTAAAGGCATGCACAAGTATTAACAAACAGATTTAGCATTACTTTTAAACCTTAACAACAACAATATACATATCACAAACAGATAACCGGAAATATTGACATCGTTAACTATAATCACCATCGTAACATAGAATGTTCACACAGACTATGAAATGTCGACCTCTTGCGTTTAAAATGCCTCATAACAACATGGAATGTTATAATCATCAGCATTTAATCAGGATTTAAAGATTAAAACCAATAGAGATCTCATTTCAAAACATTGATTATGTCAATTTACTTAACATCACAGAGACATTTGCCATGCAAACAGCAGATGAAAAGAAAAAAAATCTGGATATGCGGGGGCGCGAACCGACGAGTTCGCGAATGCCTCATAGGTCGTACTATCCACTGTACCACGGAAACACGTTAATAACGAGCTTGAGCCAGAGTTAATGACGTTAAATATAATTACAGCAACGGCTAGACAATATTATATCACTCAGTAATTTGCGATTAAATCAGAATAGGTGCGGCTCTATAATCGTACAGGTAAACACAAATTAAACCAGAATGGTTTTGCAGTGAAAACGCAAGCGGAGAAATGGTAGAAAAACTACAAAACTATAATATGACATCACGACAAAGTGAAATTGTAAATCAATAGAAAACTATAACCGTAAACACCCGGTACCGGTAAAAGTCTGATAAAAATAAATAAATAAAAAAATAAATGTAATATAATAACACCACACTTGTATTGTTATAATCAAAAGTTATATCATCGTAGACAAACTTTAGCAAATCATCAACAGTTTTAAAACTATTTTCAACAAACAGCAATATGGTAATAGAAATATTTTACTTACGGTGAGATGACATCTTCAGCAGGAGACAAGAATAAAACGACGTAGTCTAAGTTTTCGGAAAAGTTGTAATTGTAGGCCTGCTGCGCTCGCTCTTTTAAATGCAGCGGGCAATCTCCAGGTGGGCGTGACATTCATACATCTGGAAATCAGTTTTGCTATTGCGAACTATTTTAGAATATATATATGTATAGTTATATCATGGAAAAATGTGCTTTTAAAACTAATAGTTTATTAGTTTTAGTTTTTTAGTTTTATTAGTCCGAACTATATATATATATATATATATATATATATATATATATATATATATATATATATATATATATATATATATATATATATATACACACACACACCAGTGTATCATATGCGTTTGATATAAATAGACACTTTAGACTATACGCACTAGATTGTTTGTAGTATGACAGTGGGGTAATTTTAACATATACCTGTGTTTTAGAATATATTACAGCTATATATTTTTAACAGTTTCAAGTATATTTTATATTTAAAGCATATATTTATCATAGGACCTTGCCTTTTCAGTTGTGACCACAAGATGGAGCCAGACCTCCACGCTTCATGTCCCTAAAATCCCCATGTGTTTTTAGATCTGGTTCAAAATCATCTGTTTGCGCCATTAGCTGGTCTCAAATGGTGTAGCACAACAACGCTTGTTTGTGATTCGACGGCTATTACCTCCAAACCGGTAGACATTCCATTTAAATCAACAATTGAATGACATCGTGACGAATCCATGTGTCGAAATCTCACACCCAGACATCTTGTCTCGCGTTAAACAAATACTTTATATAAGTCATTCCGGACTGTCTTTTTCACACATATCGATCCTCCAAATACCCTGGTAAAACAATTTTGACCATAAGATGTTTTGTAATGTGTTTACACAGATGGGACTGTACGTGTTATTTCTCAGGCAATGGAAATTGGTCTGGCAAAAACTAATTTCACACGGTTCCCTGGAACGCTTGAGAGAAAGAGAGTGATTTTATACAGGGCATTTCCTTTTGTAAGTTAATCATTCAACGTATTTACATTGTTGTATGTAATATATATATTTAATCTACCTAAAACTATAATGTTTTATTACCTGTGTTTCAGTAAATTAATCATTCAATGTATTCACATTATTAGGGTAATATATATTACCCCATAGCTAACTACAATGTATGAGACAATGCCAAACATAAGAAACTAATATAAAAACAACTATTGATTTTTAAATGACATCTTTGTAGAAATAAACTCTAAAACATAAAGTAATGGAACATTCTCTGTTTACTAAAACGGTCCTTTATGTTGTATTTAAAAATCATAGGATGTCTATTTGTATAAATGAGGTATATATAAAAAATGATGGTTTATGATGAAATTAAAGATCGTAGAGTGTCAGATGTTGGATACAACAACCTTGTAGGAAGATAGTACTTTATTAAAAGATTTTATTATGGCTACCATTTCTCTGGGACAAGAAGTTTAAGAAAAGATTGTGTCCCCCCTGATTTCAACCTGTCACTTCTGCGAGTGTGTTAAATTTCACACCCCCACCGGGGCTGCTGACATTCTTTGGAGAGAGGCAGAGAGAGCCAGAGAGAGAGTGATTTTATATTTCTTTAAAGGGTGTTTTGTAAAACCCATACTTTTCCCTGCTCCGTGAAAATGTAAGTTCATTTTACATTTACAATATAGTATGATAATTGTTATTATACAATGTAATATTTTATCTGACCTGTTTCAGTACATTTAAATAGAAATACATTCCTTTTATAAACCCAATTGGACATTTTACAATGTGTGTGTGTGTGTGTGTGTGTATGAGGCAGCGAGTGACACTGTGTGTGTGTGTGTGTGTGTGTGTATGAGGCAGCGAGTGACACTGTGTGTGTGTGTGTGTGTGTGTATGTGTATGACCAAGATACTGTGTATGTGTGTGTGGGTGTGTGTGTGTGTATGTGTATGTGTATGTGTGTGTGTGTGTATGTGTGTGTGTGTGTGTGTGTGTGTGTGTGTGTGTGTGTGTATGTGTGTGTGTGTGTGTGTGTGTATGTGTGTGTGTGTGTGTGTGTGTGTGTATGTGTGTGTGTGTGTGTGTGTATGTGTATGTGTATGTGTGTGTGTGTGTGTGTGTGAGTGTGTGTGTGTGTATGTACATGACCAAGATACTGTGAGTGTGCATATTGTGTTGTACCATAATGACAATTTTCAACTCCTCTGTGAAAAAATGTTCCCGTCTATGGAATGCACCAACCCCTCACGTGTCCGGCAGATGTCCCCCGAAATCATTCCTTCAAATAGCCGTGTCAAAGTTCAATACAATCATTCTTCACTTTGGTCACCTAGAGGTCGTACCCTGACATCGCTATTCCAAATATGAGACCTCAAAGGTCATATCACCCCCGGAGGATACACAAGGTCAAAGGTGACAACAACGTGGGTGGTCGAGGTCAAACGGGGGGGAGGGGATCAATGTGGGTGGTCAAGGTCAAAGGGGGCGTGGTAGGTCAAAGGTTACCATCAATCAACTTGACACAAAGTCCCTTATATTTCTACTATTGTAAGAGTACCAGGCTGTTCTTGTTATTCCCAAAAGCAGCCACATCTGTCATTTCATTCCTTCCCTGTTGATGGTGAAGTTTGACGGAAATGGATTCAGGCTATCCGGCGGGATGCAGGACCAAACTTTCCTGCTTGTGATACAAGATATGATCTTGGTCAAGGAAGACGTGTCATGTAACGCTGATTCTTTACAGCTACATAATCTGAGACTCATGTAAATAGGCCTAATTGTTCATTTCCATCAAATGTAATATTTGGCAAATCTCTGATCCATTTTCTCTTGCCCGGGTATGCAGGGTTTTTCCTGCATAGAGAATTATGAGGCGGCCGCCTCCGTCAAATTTTGTGCCGCCTCAGTCTGTCGACAAAATTCAGACAGGCAATCGCTTGCTCAGATTAGGCCTGTCGTGATAATTAAATAATCATCAGAAATATATATCGTCACATGATCCTTCAGCAATCATTATTATATTATGATTTGCTGGTACGAAGTCATCTAAAGCTATTAAAACTAGATTAAAGACACATCTCTTTAGCCAAGCATTCACATTATAATTACCTTTTATACTACAGTTAAATCGGAACAACAGCATTAATATAATATTCTGAACAGCAGCTACGCTAATTATTTCCCATCTGCTTTTCTGTTGTTATCTCGGGACACTAGTCCTGAGGTAAATAGTTCGTCAGCTCCAGTTTGTATCCAGCCTCTCATGAAGACTTCGGATGCCCCAACACCTGTGAAGAGACGACTCAACGCCTGCGTTGTTATGGCCTAAATTAATACACGACTGATTATCTTTTTCGAACATTGTTCTTTAACATTGTGTTTTTTAACATTTTTTATACTGTTCATCTATGAAATGCACTTTCTGTAAAGCTGCTTTGAAACAATGTGTATTGTGAAAAGCGCTATACAAATAAATTTGAATTGAATTGAATTGAATTGAATTATTCCATAGCTGAATGTGAGGAACAGGAAACTCATCGTCCCTCTTCTGTAGCTGTCAATCATTCTCCGTTCAGCATTCAAACTGCCCGTCGCGTTCGGTTACAACAGTCAGCAGCACGGTAAAACTCTCTCCAAGATGATATATTCATTATAATACTTGATATGTAGATAAAATAATTTATCTTCCTGGAGTTTATCTAGCGGTTTCTGAACTATGTTGTACTCGCTACCGGGTGACAACACACAGACTATTAATTAGCATCACACGCACAACAACTGAAATTTAAAACTGTGAAGAAACAAATAATTAGTAAACTGTTGGACAGATATACATTATAGACTAGGATTTGTGCGCTCAACATCTCTTCTCTTTGTGCCGTGAACTTTTCAATGCACACTCGCGCTGCACTGCGCGCTCTGACTCCATGTTGCTTTAAGCACATCATTCTGCACCCGGGATGCGCATAAGCGCATTGTGCCGCACTGTTTTGAAGAGTTTCATATATTTTCATAGTTTTGTGCGCTGAAAGATTATTAAAAGCCTTAAAATCTTGTTCTCTCGTATCTATCATATCTTTGTTGCCCCATTACAAAGCTGCACATTACGTGTACAATAAATATCTTCTAATTTGATATTTGTGTAGGCCCATATAATTATCTATATTCATATATAAATATAAATCTGATAATATAAATTGTTTTTCATAAATGTATTTTATAAGGACAAAGTAATTTGTACCTTTTTATTAACATGTTTAGATTTGATAAAATTAGAAATATAAAAAATTTGTTAAAACCCAAATATTTTTTTCCAGTTACTTTTTGTAATTGCAATTTTTTATATATATTTGTCACACCTTATGATTATATATTTTTATTCATTTATTGTTTTCTCTATAATGAAGTAGTGCTTACTTATTGGATTCTGGATTGTGTTTAACAAATAAAAGAGTGACTATTAGTTCCACAAACACAGATGTAGATATTCTATAGTGATAGAAATATATGAATGATACATTTATAAACCTTTTATTTTGTCAGTTTGTTGTGCTTGTTTCAGTTATTTACTTAATTGAATAAATATTTAAAAGGTGTTTGCTGTAATCTTACGCTGCAAAGTGATAACTTAAAAGGGATTAATTTCATAATTATTTAATGATCGAAGCACACAAAAAACTGTATGACAGCCCTAAAACTGACAATTAATTGGCCAAATCGCTAGCCGCGGGGCGGCTGGGTCAAGCAGGATTTGACCACCTCCGCCTCATTTTGAGCCAGGAAAAACCCTGGTATGTTTTTCCTGACATGTTGACGCTTGAGAGGAACTCAGCCTCCGCAATGATAACATATTAACACTCATAGATTAGGACACATTTCACCCTTTGTAGGAACAAAAGCGGGACTTCTGTCCACCTCGTCTACAAGCAAGGGCTAAAATAAAGCAATTTTGAATTAATATCAATTCTGGAATAAAAGAACAAAAAATATTGCGATAGTTAGGCTAATCGAATTTTTGTCCCAGCCCTAATACTTATGTTGCTTTAACTATGATAATGAACGATGAAGGATTCCTAAAACGGTTTAAGAATGTCTTCATGGATCATAATGATAAAGCACAAACTTACATCTTGTTTTAGTGTGGGCTGCATGTCCTCTCTCGCCTTCTGCATACTCGAGGTCGACTGGAAAATAAATGACACTGATTTTAGAAATAATCCAGTGGGATTTACTGAAGTAAAGGAGTGTCATGAAATGTTCTTTGTGCTTAGCACAGCAAAAGCAGAGTTAAAGAACAGAAGTAGGAGAGAACGTGGTCAAACAGACTTTGGAAAGCATGGTTTGGTGTTAACAACCAAAACAATAAAGCATTGTTAATGCCTTATCAACAGCAGAACCAAAGACGTGACACAGCTCACCTCATCCTCATGCGGCCTGAGACACTGAATAACAGATGTCCAGATGTGCTGAACAGCGCTGAGAGAGACGGACTGAAAGATGCGCAGGTTCTGCTGTGTGGACACAAGAGACAGTACATGATGATTCAACATCTGGCTTAATGCAACAACTGTAAAAACACAGTTTAATATAAACAATCTACATCTATATACCTGACTGAATGTCATCAGCTGGATGTAGATGTTCATGTCCAGCTGTTCTGCTGTATGACAGTGTCTTAAACTGTGCTGTTCTTCAGCTGGAGCACAGCGCTGGTGACCTGATATCAGCCGCCTTATAAAATTATTCAGGTCTTAGTTTGTCCTCTTGTTGTTTCCTGTCCTCTCCATCTCTCCGTCTCGAGAAACGAGAAAAGCGCGCAGATCAGAAGTTAAAAACTCTCATCATTAATCCATCAGGTTTTAATGGAAGGGTCAAAGAATCCAGGAGTATCAACTAGAGCCCAACCGATATATCGGCGGGCCAATATTATCGGCCGATATTAGGCATTTTCCAATCTATAAGTATCAGCATTTATGATGGCCGATAAATAAATATTTAAAAAATAATAAAAACGGATGAAACACTGATCAACCACATTATGAGTGTTGCCGTTTCATAGTTTGTCCACCAGAGGGCGCTCAACAATGTGCGGGTTGGCAACAGCAGCTGATCCATTATTTTGAAATAGTATGTTTTACAATATTTTGCAGTATGACATTGTCCATTTCTAAATGATGGCTGATCATAGACTTTAGCTAACCACAAAGCTAGCTAACGCCATGGCTATCAGTGGAAGACCGCTAACATTAATGCGCTTGAAAATCACAACAAACTTATTCTGCCTAAATAAAGTAATGATTACAATATTTATAACTAGTATATTTGTAGTTTCAGTCCCTGCATTGTAAATCTAAATTTTTTTCCAGTCTTGCTCAGTTATATTTATGAAGCTTACCACGTCTATTAATTCTGGTAACTTTGAATTTTTTTGTTTTGTTTTTGTTATTGTGTTTTCGCCAAAGGACTTTAAGTTTCATATCTTAAGTTTGTATTTTCATACATTTTATTTATCAGAACTTTAATATATTTTATGTTCCTCTGTTCTGTTGTGACAATAAAACAAACAAGTTTATTTTTAAACTGCATTATCATATTATTTTAGAGTTAACTACAAATAACTAATGTACGGGAAATCTGTTTAAAGGGGTGATGAATTGAGAAATCAACATTTCCTTGGGCTTTTGATATATAAAGCTCATGGTGATATAAGAATATCCTGTAAGTTTCAGAGCTGAAAACTTCCTTGTTAGTCAAAGAAAAGGTTTTATTGACACCAGGCCCAGCAATTGCTGGATCTCAGAATATATCAGAGTGTAGTGAAGCACTGCCTCTACAGAAGAAGAACAACGCCTGATTCTGTAGCCCACCCCACCGACTCGTGCCACTAACATGACATAGGCCTACATGGAGCTAAACTGGATCGAACTTCTAAACATACCGCATAAGCTTCATTCAGATTCCAATATTATGAATGCATGGATGAACTTTATTTTTAATGAATATCCAGCTCACGTGTGGAAGACGCATTTGTTCCTGCATTTCTGATCACGGATTCCTTTGTTAACAAGAGACTGAATTTGCAGACAGGATGAGATTACATGAATGAATGAATGAAGCAACACACTAATGTGAGAAAAACATGTTTTTTATATGTGAAAGTATTGCATTGTTACAGATCGTTTGATTATGTGTACGTGTCTAACTGAACATACCTTAGCACGCTGTCACAGGCTGGAGAATCCTTTATTGTGTGGTTCTTGGTTCATTGCAATTCGGGATCAGACTCGGACATGTGTGGGCCAGTGCTCCAAAACCCAACGTCCCGGGGCTGTGTAAGTCTGGCCTGCCGATGGGCTATCTTACGTAGTGAAATAACATTCCTTTCTTGATGTGCGTTGTTCATTCTCTTGACTTGATACTTGAAGGAAAAATACAATCTCTGAAGTTTTGATCATGCAGTCTTGACGGGCGCACACGTGTGTGTGTGTGTGTTGCACGGTTCATGCTTATATCCACCGATCACGCGATCCAAGTAATAAAAAATAACATTCCAATCAATTGCGGGTGGATGAGAGATAAATCATTGTGTTTGTTTGATTAAGACATTTTGCGAGTCCTGTGGGTGAATCACTCCGGTTGCCGTTTGCTTTCAAACAATGCCTCACATGTACTCAGGGGGGGAGCCGAAGCTCATTAAATATGCAAATCTGTATACAAATCACAGTAGTGGGCGTTTGCTTCCAAGTCTTCAGTGCGGCACGCCCATAAAAACAGAGCGTTCGAGGAGAGAGCCTCAAAAACCAAGGCAGAAAATAGCCTATTACTGATTCATGATGATGTTTCTGAATGTAAAAACCACACAGACGTCATAAGTTGACCTCAGACAACAGTATAAAAAAAGTAAAAAGCCTGTTCATGACACCCTTAAGTTTTTTTTTATTTTTATTATGTATAATCGGCCTTTATATCGGATTATCAGATTTTTAAATCACCAAATATTTGTATCGTATAGGCCTTAAAAATCAGTCGGGCTCTAGTATCAACTACAGACAGACACAGTTATTTTGTTTCTCCTCTCGTTGTTTTCGGTGCTCTTCAGCGCTCTCCTCTTCCTCTCTCTGTCTCCTCTCTTCTTCTTCTTCTTCCTCTCGTCTGAATCTCTGAGCGTCTTCGTACATCTGATTGCTGTAGTGTCCTCCTCCGTTCTGCTCTATCATTGAGTCAATCTTCTGCAGCAGATCCTTCACCTGCTCTCTGTTTCTCACATCTCTGTTGTTGAAGACGTGATATCTGCCTCCACACTGATCAACTAGATCTCTTAATCTACAGTTCCCCTCAATGAGTTTCTCTATGGACTCTCCTTCCAGCTGATCTCCATGAGTGAAGAGAATGATGGAGTATTTTAACACATCTTCACCAAACATCACCTCAATCTGCTGAGGAATCAGCTGCTCCCGTTCAGTGAATCTGTCATCTACTCTAAACACAATGAGAAAAGCGTGCGGTCCAGGACTGGATATATAAACACTTCTGGCTATCTCTGTCTTTATCTCTTCAGGATTCATCTGTGTGTCGAAGAATCCAGGAGTATCAACTACACACACAGATCTGTCTGAAACAGTGGCGTGAGCATCTGAGGATTCACTGGTGACTGATCTCGCACTCATCACAGATCTGAACACTTTCTGTCCCAGGATTGTGTTTCCTGCTGCACTCCTCCCAACACCACTTTTACCCAGAAGCACAATCCTCATGGATGAGAGACTGTCACGAGTGACCGGTTTAACAATGTTTGGAATTTGACTCATTTTACGCTTAATTTTCACTGTATAAAAAAGAAAAGTACAGTTTTAACATTCACCTTATTCACAGCTATTTTAATTAACACATTGTAATAATTGGTATGAAAGACTCACCCTCTGTCTTAAGACATGCCTTGAAGATTTTTGTAAGCAGCATTTTAACTTGTCCATTAGATCCTCTCTGCTTGTTGTTGAACACATGGTATCTCTGCTCATATTTCTGAACGAGTTTCTTCAGTTGTTCAGTCTCATTGAGGAATTCTTGTATCGTCATGTTGTCTTCCTCCAGCTGATCTCCTCCAGTGAAGAGAATCCAGGTTCTCTTCAGGCGTTCTTCTCCCAGCAGCTTCTCAATCTTCTCCACAGCTTCTCTCTCTTCTTCAGAGAAAGTGTCAGCTTTGATGACCAGCAGAAACACACAGCTTCTTCTCTCAGCTCTGAGTGACAGAATCCTGGCGTGTCATAAACAGTGACTGGAAGCCCACACACAGCTCCAGATTCAACAGCAACATCTCGTGTGACTGGTGTGGGGCTTTTCTTTGATATGAAAGCTTCTCGTCCCAGGATTGTGTTTCCTGATGAACTCTTCCCAGCTCCCATTTTTCCGAACAAGACCAAATTCAGACCTCCAATACTCGAGGCCATTTTCAAAATGTCGTTAAAAGCCTGTATGAATAACAGCAATCATGCGTTACAGCATTTACATCACCACATTTGAATTAAGTGTTAAAAAAAGTCAGTGGCCAAGCCTATGGAAAGTTATGCTCATTACGCCATGGTTATTTCCATAGTGCTTTTCAGAATATACTGTTTCAGATTAGATTTATGGGAGAAGCAGTTCTCTGACATTTTTATATTCATTTTTGTATAGCCAATGTCAGTCAGCTGTTGCTATTTTACATTATGCAATATTTTAAATCTACTAACTTGTCCCAGTGTTTGTGAAAAATACATACATCAGCTACGCCACGGAGCAGAATAAATAAATATACATACATAAATAAATAAATAAAGCAAAAGATCGTTCAAGTCAAGTAGATTTGAAGTTTTAAACGTTTTGATGACTCACTGTAGTAGAGGCTAACACTAGGCCTAATTAAAAGTTTCTTCCCTCGGACAGCGCAAGCCTCAAACATTTCAAATAATACATAATTTTCAGAACCGTAAGATGATAAGCATACCTCATGGGAGAATAAAGTAACTCGGAAAGGGGGGAAAGAGTATCTTCATCAGCCTTTATGCTGCGTCCCAATTCGCATACTATCCGTACTAAATAGTATTCGAAAAAAGAATAAGTATGTCCCAAATCGTAGTATGTTGAAAAGAGTATTCCAAAGATTCCCGGATGGTCGACTATTTCCGATCAGAATCCGAAGTGCAGATCGATGCGCACTCTAACGGCTGATATTGCCCACAACCCATTGCGAAAACTACAAACGCGGATAAAAAGTGTTAAAAAACTACAAACATGACGGTTACGCAAGTCTGACGGCTAAGTAGAGAGGATTAGATAAAGGGGCTTGAGTGAGCAATTATCAGTATTTAAACTGACGAAAAGATATTTATTCAGTGTTATCCACATTATATTTCACCTGCAGCAGGATTGAGAACTTTTGTAATGATACGTTTTTGGCCATTAACTTTGCAAACACATGAGAGGAGTCTCTGCATTAAAGACCCACGAATGGCAGATCAACGTGCGACTACATTTCTCTGCGATACGGTAGGAAATCAAACTGAATGTGGAGGATTTGAACTGTGACGATGATTGACAGGGCAGTTTAAACAGTACTAAGCAACAGAGTCCGTTAAAGATGACGAAGTAGTACGTCCCAAACCTTGCATACTTTTCTGCTACACACTCAAAAGTATGTACTTTTTCTTCACAAAAAGAGTACATACTTTTAGGACGTAGTATAAGTAGGCGAATTGGGACACAGCATTAGTTTCCCTTTTCGTCGTCGTCTTCCTATTCGTCTTCTTCTTGGGTTTATTGGTGCGGCTTTACTTGGGTACGTCACGCCACCAACTGGAGTGGAGGAAGAACGACGAGGAGTCACAGCACAGACACATCAATATCGTAAATCCTGCACATTTATAACACTAATACTTTACGTATTTTATTACTTTTGCATCAAAATACAAAACAAAAACAGTTAGCGCTGCTGTGAGAGTGTTAGTAATACAGCGTCTAAAGGAGTGATGGGAAAAATAACATCTTTCTCTCTTTTCACCTTTGTTATCAATCTCACTCTATTTTTTCCCTCTTTTTGAAAGTTGTGACATCACTATTGTGGAGTTTTTCTTTTGCTATTTGAGCAAATGGGGACACAACAAATATATTTAATGTATTCTCTCATTCATTTACATTCACCGCTACTATGACGACTTCTGCAGGCTAAAGAACATTCCCCTGACTGCCTTTACATTTTCTTCTAATTGATATCTAGAGCAAGATTGTTGTGAGTTAAGGATTATAAAATAGACCCTTTTCACATGTTTCTCAGGGCATTTTGATTTTGTATTTTATTTAGGATATGTTGTATAGACGTACATATATTTGCATCTAATGGAACATGTGGCTTTATTGACATCACAAATTATCCAAGAATAACCGATAGACTTGTAAGACAAAGAAAAAGTCAGTCAAGGTACATTTATTCAGCTGATTTTTTTTTTTTTCAAAGACCCTTTACAAATTAGGAAAATTACAAGAAATTGCATACAAGCAAAACATGTATAAACCAGTTTAATGCATAAAGAAAAATCAGAGGAGAGAAAGGAACTTTAATTAATATGGGTTATAGTAATTGCTTTATTTGATATACAACTCTGGAAAAAATTAAGAGACCACATAACATTAAGAAATCAATGTTTGGTAATTTTTTCCAGAGCTGTATAGGCTAATTAAAACGACACCATTATAAGGCTACTTGATTATGGGGGGAAAAAATCATGCAATTATTTTGGACCATATATTTTATTAAGGCATTATGATCACAGTCTTTTTTCATGATATGAGTAAGTGCATTTTCACAATTATTGATATTTCAAAACCAAATAAGAAAAAATACAACAGGACAATTTTTTACCGTTCTCTCTCACTCACAAACACACACACACACATTATAAATATATGTATATAAATCCTTTTATTATTTACCATGCTGTTAATTTCCTATAAGGTATTTGATTGGCTTAGAACGATAAACATTGTTCCACTCTTTCCAATTACACTGATTGCTGGCATGTCTGTTTAATTGGTGAAAGTTGGGTTTAAAGGTGCCCTAGAATGAAAATCGAATGAACCTTGCCATAGTTGAAGAACAGGAGTTCAGTGCATGTAAATCACATACAGTGAGTCTCAAACACCACTGCCTCCTCCTTCATATGTAAATCTCGTTTGTGAAAAACACCACAGAAAAATAGGCGAATCTCAACATAACACCAGCAGTGATGCAATACATGGGATCATTAATATGTACGCCCCCAACATTTGCATATGCCAGCACATGTTCACTGTCAGGCGAAACTGCGCAGCCGAATCATCTCTGCAGGTAAACAAGCGTCACGCGAGGATAGTGAACATGGCAGATCATGGACACACATGTTATGTTCCAGCTGTGCAGGGGATGTGAAGACGCTTCATACTCTTCCCACAGATAAAACATGTCCACAGGCATGGCTGATGTTTATTTATAATCGGATATAATCGGATACCGCAATAATTTAATTCAAAGTTGTTAGTTTGCGCCGCCCATTTCACCACAGACAGTTTTTCAAACCTGGGACAATATCAAGCAGGCTTCGCTCAGCGTCTGATACTGAAGAAAGGGGCAATTCCAACCATATTCCTGCGAGCAGTAAGTGATTTTATCCACTTCTTGACTGTTTAAACCATTTCTGATAAAATTGAAAGTTTCTTAGAGAAACAACATTAACGATAATATCCCCGTTGTTGTTTAGATCCGACAGTACAGTAGCTTACCAGGTAGCTTACATAACTAAATGGCTAAATAAATCGACTTTTAAATCAGTACTCTACTGTCAAACTCAAACGTTACTGTACAAACAACATATTTAAGCGCTACCCAGTTCAGTTTGTGATTCAAAGTGAAGACGCTATCATTGTAAAATCATACAGGGACACATTACAATAATTAAAATATTTTTACAATTCTAAAAAAGTTGTGACTGCTGATGTGTATATTTAATGCTATATGCTAGTTATCGTTTAGGCTGAAGTTCTGGTATGGACGTAATGATTTTGCAGGTTCCTAATTAAAATAAAGACTTAACTTACCATTCAGAAGCGTTCATTTCCAATCTCAGGCTGAAACATATAAGGTTGAACGCCTAATTTCTCCATTGTCATTACGGTCAGTATAGACGTGCCTGCTATCCAGGGTTGCCAGGTTTTCACAACAAAACCCTCCCAATTGCTACTCAAAACTAGCCCAAAACAAGCCCAATCTCGTTTCAGGGGGGCATCTCCAGTAAAAATCGCATTTGAGGGGTTAAATATGTGTTTTTTTGGCATGGTTGCCTACTACAATTCGCATTCCCGGGGCTAAATATCATATAATGGGGTCGCTTCAACCCGCGGACATGAAAAACAGCCCGCGGCAACAGTGATGAAGTAGCCCAATTCCGCGGGAAAACCGCGGACTTGGCAACACTGCTGCTATCATTGAGCCGCGCAGTGAAACAGCCAATCAGAGCAGAACTCAGCATTAATATTCATGACCCTTCCAAATAAGGCAAAAACAGACCATTACATCCTGGGGAAGATTTCTAGAGTTGTAAATGGACCTGTAAAACCTTATCTGGACAATTATTGACCTTAAATAAGGCATATACCCTCTATGTAGATACCAGAGAACAATTTAAAATGTTGTTTCAAATCATTCTAGGGCACCTTTAATGCAACAAACATGATCCCTGCACGATCTAATCTATAGCGTCTTATTAAGTCACTGTCATCCATTGTCTGCAACACATTTCTTCTCCCTCTTCGTCTTTCTGCCATTTTCTCCGCTGATAAAGAAACTCTTAAGCCTCTTAAAAGTCCTCGTCTGTGCTCCTAACAAATTTGACCGTAAGACCTCTTTTAAGGGTCAAGATGCTTTCTGAATTACTTTTTTCTTTAATAGGATTTTTTAGTTAATTTTAAGAGTAAACGCCCACATTTCAAAGAATTTTCTTAGAATTTTGTCACTAGGAGCTCCTCTTTGCATTAAGATTTTTATGAATACGGGCCCAGATGATTGAAGAAGATTTGGTTTCAAAGCGACATGTAAAAGTGCGTATTTATGGTAGTTTGTCATTGTAGGGTTTTCTTGCTGTGTTTTTCATTAAGAATAATAGGCTAATGAACCCACAATTCAAGCAACCTGCTCCTGAATTGGCACTAATTCTAAACCGAAAGTAAAATGCACACGGCCACACAGGTGCAGCATTTATGGCTGCACTGTCCTTCACGGTGTGAGTCCAGTCTGGTGCGTTTTCAGATCATGTCTATGATTCATTGAAAACACAAGCTTTGCTCCGCACCGCTCCATTATGAATGCCCGAGCGGTCATGCGCATTTTACTTTCGGTTTAAAATTAGCGATTTTGAAAAGCCCCCGCTGGTGACACTCGTTTTATTGGTGTTGTCACACGTCGATTAACTGGTGGGAAAATTTCCTCACCATCATCCCTAATTCAGTCAAGAACATTAAGCGCTTTTCCTCTTTTTGTTGTTTTCTTTTTTTTTGCAGTTTTTTTGGTCTGCTGTCACTTTAAGACGCATACTGTTACACGTGCGTTTTCTTTCTCAACGGTGTACATTCACTCAAGACAAAACCTTGTCTGGCCATCACTAGATCAAGCTGAATCTTTTCAGATTGAACATTGGTCTGGGGAGTCTGCTCTGTATTTTCTACTGCACAAGAGGCGTGATCAACGGGCATCGTTCAAATGACTCACAATTGGATAGTCCTTCAACCAATCAGACCACAAGAGGCGTGATCACACCTCAAGTTCGTAGAGAGCTTTAATCAGTCCATTCAAATTTGATTTTGGCTGCCTCTGAAATGGGTTAACCCATAGATATTTCGCTACCTCAGAAGTTCAAGTAAATAGGCTACACTAGAAACGCGCGCTCATTGAAGGATGTGCATGTATTGCATGGACGGAGAAAGCAGGACGCCTACATTTCATCTGACGGTACGCACAAAAGGTTTTTTATTTAACACTATTAAAGTTAAATAACCATATAGCCTAACTATTACTCGTCTGTCGGAGCATCAGTGCCGCAGAACGAGTAAAGCCTATAGGCTACTCTATCTCTAGACGTTGTAACAGTGTAAAACGTTACTTGGTTTTTGTATATTGCTTTTTTGTTAATGATGCATCTGGGACAACATGTTACCACTAACAGCCGCTTGAGGGCGCTAGAGGTAATTGATTACCGGATATAAGCCACAGTCATAAACGAGCAAGTCAGATTGTTTGGTAGAGGGAAACCTCATGGTTGAGCTCATGGCTGGCTACCTTCTTTCTCACAAGTTCTGTTTGAGAACTGTTTAAGTTTACGCTCAAATGTGAGTATATGCTGATTTTCAAATGTGTGATTGATGACTTCCAAATGTGATATATGGTTTATTTGAAATTCCAAAGGCTGATGTGCACTATTTGTTTTCTTTTATAGAAGGACTTTTTGTTGACCGTTTTTGGACCTTTGTGGACTCTTTGGACATTTGATTCCTTTATTGTTCCATGCTGCACGTGTTCTCCTCATTTGAGCACTATTTACCACACGATCTTCTATAAGCAACCTTGGGTTGTTGCTACAGATCTACAGTACTGCTTATCTCCATTCCATTCTCACTGGTCTCACTGGATTATAACATTGCATCGTTATCAAATAACCACTTGGATCTTGATTGGCTCATCATCATCATCATCATCATCATCTGATTCATCTAACATTGAACTATCATAAGTCTCATTTATTATTGACTTTCCTTAAATGCTCATAAAAATGCTCAGTTATTTATGTTGAATATCTATCGTGCACTTGGGAATAAAAGCAAAAAGAGAAACGTATTTGTTTGGTGAAGTGGTTTTATTATTAGTACTAGTCGAATTCTGTTGAACCCCTCAGTTTGTATCATCTTACATTAAGGGAGGTGTTACAACGTTTTAAATGTTTTTAAATATGAAAACTGCAAAAAGCAATTAAATTGTCAGACATCCATTTAGCGCATGTCCACAGAAATGTTCACAGGAAAACAACTGAAAACAGCGCTGGTTGTTCTCTCAATACTGTCTGTTTATTTTACTGAGCAAGAAATGGCTTCAGACGATTTCGTGAGAGAAAGCAGTCCAAACGCGTTTGACCAATTCATAATTTACAACATAATTTAAGCGTCAAAATGGGCGCACTGCGTAGTTCAGGTAGCCTACAGTTTAACTTCTTGAATCTAATGCTGTTAAACTGAATTTATTTTATTTTTCACCTTAAATATCCACATAAAAACAAATAATTTGTCACTATAGCAACAGTAGACCCCCGTTAATATACCCCTGGGCCTCGCACTTCATGTTCGCACAGGGCCTCGCCAGATGGATAAGCCGTTTTGTGATTGTTCCCCGCAAAAGTGTAACAGAAGCAGTAGAAATGAATGTACATGTTTCCAGACCGAGATTGGGCCGGGTTTACCCAGTCTAGACAAAACCTACAGTTTATGTGATTACTTGCAAAACCGGCATTTGTCATATCAAGCAGGAGTGGACAGCATCACTCACTTATTTGAAGGATTTGGATGTTTAGTTTGGTTTAGGGAGGAATGAAAGTGAAGTAAAGGAAAGTGCGCTGGATTGAATTCGGCATTATGAATAATCACACAGCCACATTACATCTCAAGTCCCAAAATGGCATTCATGTTGTTAAGCACTTATGGTTTGTTCTACACCAGCTGAATTAGTATTTGAATCGTCCTATTAAAATGTTACAAAATTTGCAGAATATTAACCATAATCATTGCAGCCTGAATCAGTTCATTAATTTAGTCCAGAGGAGAACTGGCCCACTGACTGACGCTCCTTGCCACTGTCGCCTCTGGCTTGCTTCGTTTGATATTTTCAACAATATTACTGATCCACCCGCATTGACACCATTGTATGAGAACTGAACTGAGCTGGACGACGACGTCAGCGTTTTACACAAAGCTGCTATACAGAAGAAATGAACTAAATTAATAACTAATGATCTTTACAACTGAACTGAAGCTGAACGGTGTTTTCTTCTAGATCTGCTGTACAGCCGAATCAACGTTTGCCGCATTATTTTCCTGTCATCACTGTAAAGCTGCTTTGAAACAATCTGCATTGTATTCAATTATTCTATATAAATAAAGGTGACTTGATTTGAGTAACCTTCACTGTAATATTCCTTGAGCTCTTGCAAGGAATTAAAGTTCAGAAATAATTACAGATGGAGGCTTTGTAACTCGCTGTAGATCTCCATCATTTTCCCCTCATTAATGTGAGTGAGTTCTGCCTCCAGTCTGGCCTGTCTCAGCTTTGCTTCATAGTATCGCTTGTACTCGGCCAATTTGTTCATGTTCCTCTGATTCAGTCGTTCCAGCTCATCGATCTTCTCTTGTTTCTCCTGCTCAGATGCTGTTAGGGTCTCTATTCTCTCTTGTAGTTTCTGCTTCTCGTCAGCAAATCTGTGCTCCAGTTCTCTCAGTGTGTCTTGTAGTTTCTTCTCATAGAGCTTCATCAGGTCCTCTTCTTTGGTCTTCAGCATGAGCTCCACGTCCTGGTAAGAGTCGCTGGTGTAACATCCTCCTCCATTAGCGGCGATCATGTCATCCACTTTCTCCAGGAGCTCCACAACCTGATTACGATCCTCCATCTCTTTATTGTTGAAGACGTGATATCTTCCCCCACAGCGCCTCAGGATTTCTCTGAGATCCTCACTGGCTTTAATGAAGTCTTCAATAGAGCTGGTCAGTTCATCCCCGTGAGTGAAGAGGACGATTGTGTGTTTGTCTGCTTCTTCTCCAAATACAGCTCTGATCTTCTCCACTGAGAGTCTCTCTTCTTTTGTGAATGTTTCTGCCTTAATGACCAGGATGATGGCGTGAGGTCCAGGTGCCGTCATGTTCACACATTTACTGATCTTCTGCTTCAGAAGTTCCTCCTCTGAAATATCTGTGTCAAACATACCCGGTGTGTCTACCACTGTAATTTCTCTTCCAGCAACCTCTTCCGTCTCTTTCCCACACTCTTTGGTCACAGATGAGCCACTTCTGGCAACTCTGAAGGCGTTTCTGCCCAGGATTGTGTTTCCAGAAGAGCTTTTACCTGCTCCAGTGCTTCCCACCAACACCAGTCTCAAAGACACTGAACAAGAGTGAGAAGTTAAGATCATTTAATTTAGTTAAACAGATTACAAACAGATTACATTTACATTTATGCATTTGGCAGACGCTTTTATCCAAAGTGTCTTACAGTGCCTTATTACAGGGACAATCCCCCTGGAGCAACATGGAGTAAAGTGCCTTACTCAAGGACACACTGGTGGAGACCGCTGGGATCGAACCAGCAACCTTCTGCATATCAGTTCAGCAGTTTAACCCACTGGATTGTCTAATAAGTCAAAATGCATATTTGCAAACAGCAGCTTATATTGTACACATTTGTATGTGTATACTCACTATTTGGTTTATTTTTTCCGAAGCTTCCCCTTCTCTGTCCTAAAAAAAGAAGAAGAAGAAAAAAGAATAGACTTTTAGTTCATTTACATTTTGAGAGTTTCTGGGAAGAAGTTAGCCTTATAGTACACAGAAATAGCTGCTGAATCATTATAAAGCCTCATTTATACTTTCGCCTGGCACCGCATCACGATGGTCTGCTTTCTGAAAATCAACTAAACCATTAGAAAGTAGCGGTAAGCAGTACTGATGTCACAAGAACCGATACTTCGGTACCAAGTCAGTATCAACATTTTAAAATCCTGATGGTACATGTTTTTCTACAGTGCCGTAAGTACAGATGGTACAGAACATTAAAGGGATAGTTCACCCAAAAATGAAAATTAACCCATGATTTACTCTCCCTCAAGTCATCCGAGGTGTGTATGACATTCTGTCAGACGAATAAAATCTGAGTTATATTACAAAAGTCCAGGCTAATCCAAGCATTAGAATAGCAGTAATAGTTGCTCTGTTTTTGAAGTCCATAAAAAGTGCATCTGTCCGTCATATAACTGCTCCACGCAGCTCTGAGGTGTTAATAAAGGCCTTCTGAAGCCAATCGATGAGTTTGTGTAAGAAAAATATTCATATTTAAAACTTTATCAAGTAAAGTTTCGGCCGACCGCCTTCCGTGGAAAAGTGTTGAATGTTGAAAGTGAAACTCAAGATGTGTTCGTGACGTCATGACGAGCGGACCTGCTCGCGTTAGTCTTTCCATCCGCAGGGGAACTTTACACACTTTCATAAATTGAACAGGGAAGGCGGTCAGCCGAAAGTTTACTTGAAAGTCGAAACTAATTGTTAAGAATGGGAATAAATAAGAAGAATTGGAATCGATAAAATTATTATTATTCATTATGTAACATATAATACATTCTCATGTCTGAATCACTTCCACTGAGGGGAACTACTGAAATACAGTATATTAAGTATTTCCATGTAAAGATCAATAAAGTTGTATCTTTCCTGCAATGTTAATGATGTTCTTAAAGGTACAGTGTGTAGTATTTATGAGGCTCTATTGACAGATATGCAATATAATAAACTAGGGGTGCTCCGATTGATCGGCAACCGATCTCGATCGGCCGATAATCGCTTTGGGATGATTGATCGGCGGTCTCCAAAAAGGCCGATCTCATGAACCGATCGCAGCTGACGACACATAAACCCGCACCTGCCGTGAGAGCTAGAGCATGATATGCAGCGACACCGTCTCATTCTCTTTCCAGCGCGGGTAAAATAATTATAATGCTGAAGGTGAGGTACAATTCATATTTCTATATTAAATAACTTGCGCAGTCATTTGAAAACTTTCTGTGGAATGTAAGTTCACAAACAGCGCGCGTGAATCACCGCGTGCGCGCGCTCTCTCTCCCTCTCATAAAGGCAAGCTCAAATGGCTTCACATCAGCGCATCGCATGTGCACTAAAATCGAGCTGCACAGTTGACACAGGATTTGCCACTTTGCACAATCGAGGCAGTGTCGCATCGTCACTAAAGTTTATCATTTGCGTTTATTTTTAAGTCTTGCCAGTGTTCAAACCGCTCAGCACTCGCGCGCTCTCCAGACCGTGAGCGCGCGCACACACACACAGGCCATCTCACAAAAAGCTTGCGAGTACAAATTGCGCTGAAATGGTCAGATACACACAAATGTATGTACTAAATGACCGTCTTGACAAGTATGCACGTAAACCCAGGGTCGGATTAACATAAGGGCTAGGTGGGGCTGAAGCCCCAGGGCCCGAGCACGGAGGGGGCCCGTGATTGGCCGAGGAAATGATTGACAATCGATCGGGAGCACCTAAAGTTTTCCTGTTGGGCCGTTCGCCAAACCACACCACGCCCCACATATTAAGCGCTGTTATATTATTTAGGCTACTGGAGTGCTGCGAGTGCATGGGAAAATCAAAAGCCAGGTGAAGAAACGGCGCTACCTGAATAAACCGTGTGCGCATCCAGCAGTCGCAGCGCGAGAGCAGCTGGGTCGTCTCACGCACAGCACTAACGAACTCGTTCGGCGCTTTCACCACTCTATTAAACTCATAACGAGTGCCAGGCAGTCGCTTTATCGATTTTAATTTGAAACAAGCTCAACATCATGTGTACAGTAAAGGCTCTGTGGTGAAACTGGCTGAACCAGACTGAAAAGCTCCAACCATATCTGAAGTGTTGAGGTAAATATAGGCTGCCTACACGATGGCCGTAGCCAGATATGAGGTCTCCGAGGTCCGGACCTCTGTATTTTTCCGAGGTGTAGGCTACATAGCTAATAAATGTTGTGAAATAATTGACCAATAGAGTGCTTTATGTACACAGAAGCTGCTGCGCGAGTCACGCGACGCTTCAGTAAGCGGTGTGAGATGTAAGTAGCTAAAGTAAACATTTCATATTTGACAGCTGTTTTAGGATAGAAATGTTAAACAATGAAAATACTATCAGCCAGAGCTCAGCTTTAGGAGGGGAAGAGACAGGGCAAGAGAAGGAGACTAAGAGAAAAAGTGAGCGAAAGAGTGATGGAAATGAGGAGAGAGCAGGTATGACCAGTGTTGCCAACTCTCGCAAGACAGCTTCAAAAACAAGCCCAATATTATCATATCATTTATTATCAATTATTTTTTTATCAGTAAATGAGCCTGCAACATATTAAACTGAAACCTCTCAGAGTTTGAAAAGCAAAAACAGATGTGATTTTACAAAAATCATCAAATTGCAATAAAGGGCACGAAATATCCTCTGATCAGCAGTGAACAGAAGAGGTTTAGAGATGGAAAAAGTGACGTGAAGCCAATTTAGTCTGAGTTAGTGCACACATATTAGGAGCAGAGTAGTGACCACACACTGCAAACCGTGAAAAGACAAGCCCTGCATCTCAATGTGCATATACTATCTGCCCTAATTAGTATTGAAAATGACTAATGTCACATGCTATTTAGGATGGATAGTATGCAAATTGGGATGCATGCAAGCACTAAGGGATTGCTGCAGTATAGCCACATATTTATAATAAAATAATTTGTAACCATACCTACTGTTAGTATACTTGTTTTATTTTTATTATAGCCTGTAATGATAAATATGTTTTACAAATATTTTTAAAATTAAATGAGGTGCCTGTCCTCCCTGTTTCCTCTCCATCTCTGTACATCTCTGCTGGTGGCATTGTTTGTGGAAATGTATACGTCTATTTACGTCTACTAACTATCATTACGTGCATTTATAACGTCACATTCCTGCACGTTGAATGCAATTTTTCTTCAATGAGGGGGAGAAGGAGGCGTGATGTGAGGACAAATTACTACAGCATTTGTATCATAGCACTGATTGGCTATTAGCTGTGAGAAAACAGTGTCAGTCAATGTATTGGACAAAACAGCAACCATAAATATAAAGAAACGAAGTTGCTTGTCATATTTTCATAATATGCAACCACATTTTTTAAAATAAGCCCAAAAACTGCAACACGTGATTTTTTTTACGCGACCTGCCAAAAAAAAGAAGGCCAAAGTCGCTTGTTATACGCAGACTTGGCAACTATGGGTATGACAGATAATCTACTGCCCACTAACATGGTTTTGAAAGCTATTTATTATTACATTTTTTAGCCTTCAAACATCTTAAGATGCACATATATAGATCAGAGAAATCAACATTTTCTTGGGGGAACATGCCCCCCAAACCCCCCAAAATACCTCAAATTTGGGACCTCACAGGTTTTAAAACTCCTTAATGCAGTTGTATATACTCAAACGTTTTTGCTTTTTTTGGAAACCGGTTTGCTTTGACCTCATATGTGGAGTTAATGCATTTATGCTGTTAATGTGTTGCAGCCTGGAATATTTATATATATATAGGTCAACTGAATATTAAAATGGAAAATTCAGACAGTATATACTCATTGTATATACTCATTTACTCATTAAAAATACTAATTATTTCTGTGGTAGAAATTGTTGTGGCACTAAGATCAGCTACTATGGGGGCCCTCTGGCTTGTCATAGCCCCAGGGCCCTACATGATCTTAATCCGGGCCTGCGTAAACCCCGTCGTGACTCGCGAGTGAACGTTTGTGCAGCTGTAACCGTATCCGTGTTCGCTCTTAAAGGGACAGATGTCGAATAAACTACTGCTGTCTCTGAGTTTCTCTGTCTTGTGGTGTTTGATGAACCTTTATGACACTCACTGCTCTTGAATGACTAACTTTTGCAACCTTAAGTGTAAGGATTAATCTAATTTAATGTATTCAGGGAAGACTAATATTAATTTACATTTGATTTCTTTTTAAATGTCTTTAGTATTTCTTATCTCAATACTAATGTTAGTGCACTGCATGATCAAATATTTAGGTGAGATAATTATATACATTTATTATATACATTTATTTGGGAAAGATGGCCTACAGTAGCCTTAAGTTATCTCATTTTCTAAAATAAACACTTGGTGGTTCTTCAAGATCTTGACTCTAGCCTATTTCTACAGTTTTTTTTCTCAATACAGTTAATTTAGAGTTAGTTTCATTTCTACAAATGGTGCAAACTCTGCAAGATTATAGATAAAAGATTCCCATTCCCCTGCCATTCTGTGATCAGCAGTGATCGGCAATCGGCAGATCATGATCTTGGTGATCGGTAATCGGTGATCGGCCCCAAAAATGCTGATCGGAGCATCTCTAGTTGTAACACACATGGTTTAAAACTTTCCACACATTCCAGGATGATAAAACATAACATATCAACATTATTTAGAGAAACATTTTTAGAAAATATCTTTGGAAGATATCACTGAACATTTATTTAACCATAGCAAAAGCATGTTGTCACATTGAGCCCCTATTAGAAATATGATTTTTTTTATGAATTATATTGAGAAACCATAAGAAAAAAACAGAGTCAATGTTCAGAAGTTATTAATTATTATTATTATTATGTTTTGATCTATGCTGTAAAGCTGTGTTTAGCGTTGTGTTTGTCAAACTCAAAAATGAGTTTATTTTTAATGGTTAAAATTTTATTTGAAAAAGTGAATAATTGTATTTTAGTTTGTCCTGTATATATTTTTTGATTATATCATGTAACATGTTAAGCTGTCATTTGGTCATGTTATAATGTACCCCACCTATGGGGCATGTTGTCACATTTCACTTCCATTCTTTCAGGGTAACTCAATAATAAAGTATACACTGTATTAACGAAACAAAACCACATCATTGTACTAGACATGTGGGAAAAAATAAATACTCTGAACCCCAAGTGGATTTACACAAACTGAGAAAGTCAGAAAGCGTTAGATTGTGCACCAGAAAAATGAAACCATTGTTTTATCAACATATTTATGCGTACAAAATACATTTCCACTGAAAAGCTACACAAATTAAACACTTCAAATAAACAGTAATGCTGCAGTCTATGTAATATTTGAAGTACGGATGTCCAATTAAATGTAATATATTACAAATATCCAAGTAAAGCCGCTAGAGGCCATTACGCCCTGCTCTGAGTTAACATTAGTCAAACAGGAAACAGCAGATTTCATGCTGGTCTATCCGTTCATTATCCATTCTAACATTTTCCCAACGTGCAGTTACAATTACCGAGCATGTAAGTTTGCACACACGACGTTAGACCCAAATAACTACAGACTAATATTGTCTACTTCCAGAAGTGAGGTAAACACGTTATATAAGCGCGTGCTGCAAACCGAAAGTAAAGCCGTACGAAGACACTGACGTGTGCCAAATAGTTAGGCTTATTTATTTATTCATTCTCAAAATGTATCGTACAATAAACTTAAAAAGTTACCTTTTATTTCTGTAGTGGCGCTTGACATGATGAAGAGCAGATAACTGCGCAGCTCGAGCAGGCAATATGGCGACGTACTCTCTCTCTCTCTCTCTCTCTCTCTCTCTCTCTCTCTCTCTCTCTCTCTCTCTCTGTGTCTCTCTCTCTCTCTGTGTCTCTCTCTCTCTCTCTCTCTCTCTCTCTCTCTCTCTCTCTCTCTCTCTCTCTCTCTCTGCGTTTAGCGGAAGACGGCAGGCTGCGTCATCATAGCGTTATATCTACATAGATGCCTCATTACGGCCAGTTCAATCATAGAAATTTACACGTAGATACCTCATTAGCAACTGTTTCTATGGGCCGTTGTCGTGAACGCGCATTGTGACCATTCAACCGTAGTTATGCATGTATGAAATTAATAGCCTATATCCCCTCATGAAAAAGTAGTGTGCTTAAATGTATTGAAAGTGTACTTTTTGTGTACTTAAAATCTTAAAAGTATACTTTTTAAAAAGTGCACTTGCAGATAATATGATATAATTAAAATTAAAGGCCACTTAAGTGTGCTTAAAGAGAATACACTTTAATGACAATATTTATAAGCACACTTAAGTGCACTTTTTTAAAATGCACTTTGTAATAATATCTAATTAATGTTTACTTAAGGAAAGCACACTTTCATGACAATATTTATAAACACTCTTAAGTGCACTTTTTTTAAAAATGCACCTTGTAATAATGTCTACCTATATTTTACTTAAACATTTTTAAAATAATTATTGTTATTTATATTTTATAAAGTAAACTTATTTTTATATTGACACACTAAAGCACATGGAAAAAAATGTCCAAAATGACATTAGTTAATGTATTCTAAATGTGTTTAGTCTATAATGTATATTGTGTGCATTAATGTATTTCTTCTAGCTTCAATACACTTTTTAAATCTTTATCACTAGCTCCTGCTCTATGAACTCAACTACAAGTGTCAGTTTTTACATAATATTTGACAAAGTGTAATTTATGAGAGGAGTAGCCTAGCTATTTGTGCTTAATGTAAAAGCAATGTAGTACTGTACATCTGTGTACAGATTAATTTCAATATCATTATGATGTTCTACGCCCATTAAACACACATTTAATTGCAAGCAAAAGTTGAACAAATTTAAACAAAATTAATCTGCATTCAAATTCACTTAAAAAAACATTTAATTTTAATCAGACTACACTGTAAACATGATTGACGTTTAGTTAGGTGAAGGAGTCAAGATCTTGGAACTTACAGTCCAACTACACAGAGTTAGAACAACTTTAACTTCAACAGAAATGGAAAACATTTATAATCAACATTTAACCATTTCTCTTTAATATTTTAATGCGCATGCGCCAAAAATACTATGTCATGATTTTGAAAAATGCGCTGTCTGCCATGTTTCTGTAATGGCGATGCGTGAGGAAACTGAAGCTGATCACACAAGAAGAGAACAACGGAGTGAACCTTCTGGATCATTGATAACAGATGAGACGTTATGTGCTGCAAATAACCAGTCACAGTATATCTTGAGTTAAGCTTTCTTGATTTTTAATTTTCACCGTAACATGGCCGTTCTTATTGCGATTAAGAGTGTATTCAGTTTAATCACAGATAGATGCAATATGTGATATTAATCATGTTTCCTATCATCATGGATCTATGATTGCATTATGATCATTTCTTATATCGGAATGTGATCGCGTGTGTGGGCGTGTTCGAGGAATTTGGCTGCTGAAAATACAATATTTTAATCGAACTCAGAATTTTTAAATGAATATAACGACCAGTAATATTCAATATATCACCCACCTCTAGAAATAATGCTTGTAATGTTTTTTGTTTTTTTTTGCATTTGGAGAGTACGATGTTAAGTTACTATTTGTGTTTTTGTAATATTTTGTGCTTATCTGGAGTTATTTTATGTTTGATT
This sequence comes from Romanogobio albipinnatus, assembly GCA_023566225.1. Taxonomy (NCBI): domain Eukaryota; kingdom Metazoa; phylum Chordata; class Actinopteri; order Cypriniformes; family Gobionidae; genus Romanogobio; species Romanogobio albipinnatus. The sequence continues at coordinate 1,100,286 of CM042240.1, forward strand.
TTGTATGATCAGTATAGATGTGTTATTGGAGATCCAGTGCAAGCTGTGTGGAATCACAGAGCCGTATTGATGAGGTGAAGTTATTGTTAATTATGAATTTATGCCCAGCCATGATGACACTCTGATCACACACTACAAGCTAAAACACTGCTATCAAGTCTATAGCTTTTAAATGCTTTGCATCTTGTCCATTTGTTAGTAATACATTCCCACCTGTGCATTTACACCCCGAATCATTATATATTTGACAGGTAACAAGTTAACAACCCAAAGGAATGGGGCCGCAGCATTGCTGTGCCAGCCGGGGCAAATACAGGAACAGCCTTCATGGAGATGGTCAGATGAAACTTGCAAGGCAAGATGAGGAAAAATGGAGTGGGAATAAAAACAATTATAAAAATCTATTTTTAAAGCCCAGTGTCCGTGAAGATGATGTGGTGCGTGGGATCTGGTGTTTGTGGGAAACGTGAAGGGACCTCTCCCAGCATTCTACTGTGATGTTGCCCTGACGACTGAGGTCATTCATCAGGTGATGTTGCCCTGACGACTGAGGTCATTCATCACATGTGATGCAGTTGCGGTCAGAAGTTTACACACACCTTGCAGAATAAACTGCTTCATCAGGGCAGTCCTAAATAAAAAGACAACATGCTAATTTTTATGATCCCTCTTATTGCTAAAATAATTATTATTTTAACAGATACAGCAGTGTGAATATAAACTTTGGAGCGCAACTGTACATCTATCGCTTTCATTTTATTGAGCCAATTATAATAATCAATAGATCTGTTTTATAAACAATTGTTTTCTTTCTGTTTTCTTTTTCTTTTCTCAAGGTATATATTTTTTGCTTTCCTGCCTCTTTGGAACATGTCCATTCTCATCGACTGTGGAGAGATGGAGCGCAAGTTTTCTGCCGATGGAGCTTCTGGAACATTGACATAAACAGCACTTTCCAACAACTTCAAAATAGTTGGTGATGAACAATTAAAAAAAATAATAATTGTGCCTTTGGAGTTCTTCGGGTTTTTTATTTATTTTTATTTTTTACTTTCATTCACCGTAATGCTGGAATAAGATTTTAAAATAAACCTTTTGGTCCTAATTTTGGTGCTAGCAAAGGTTTAAGAGCTTAAAAGTTCGGTAACACTTTACAATAAGATCTCATTTGTTAACATTATTTAATGTATTAGCCAACATGATCTAACAGTGATGAGCAATATTTTTTTTACAGTGTTTATTAATATTTGTTGACCTTAGTTAATCAAATATAGTTCAAAGCTAGTTAATGACATTTATAGCCATTGTTCATGTACGTTAACAGTGCATTAACTAATTAACATATACAGCTTTTGATTTTAAGATTGCATTAGTAATAGGGGTGTAACGGTACACAAAACGGTTCGGTACAGCAGGGAGAGAAAACTAAATATAAAATTGCTTTTTTTTTTCAATTAAAAAGTGGTTTACTGAACAATTTGTCATTGTCCTTAAATTAATTCAACTATACCTAAAAGTTTCTTAAAGACATAAAAATTATCTCTGCAAGACTATATAGGAAGCCCTTACTTGCACTTGCACAGTACGCAAACATAATAATTTATACACAGTTGCTGTCATTTTAATGACAGATTTATTTAAACATTACGTACATTACTCCAATACATTAAATAATCAAGACATCACTAACAGGTTCAGTAGACTATAATGAATATATAGGCTAATATAGGTCATGTATTTAGTGAAAAAGTAGATTTTTCTAGTGAACTAACAGCTGTGGAGCTGTGTTTTACTGACGTCTTTCCGCCGTTGAAACACTGATTGAGCGATTACACAACATGTGATATGTTTCAGTAAGTTGTAATTTATCAACACACCTTCTGATGTTAATTCATGTTTATTCTTTGACTATAATGAGATGATTGCATTCACTCGCTCTGCGCTGCCGCTTGAACTGACGTGCCTTTACAGTGATCTGTCACGTCACATTAAAGAGCATCAAAATGGCATTTATCACTCGAATTTCATTACAGAATGGACTGAATACTTAATATGTTTGTGTAGGAATTTGGATTGAAGTGTGTTATGTGCGTAAAACAAGCTGACTGTTAAATTGCCATCATACTGTTCGCTACACACGTGCACCACACCGGAAGTCCTGTACCGAAACGGTTCGGTACGAAATTCCGAATACGTTTGCCGTTACACCCCTAATTAGTAAATGTTGAAATAAACATTAACTAAGATTAATAATTTTTTTAAGTATTAGTCATTCTAAGTTCATGTTAAATGAAGTAGTTAACTAATTAAACGTTATTGTAAAGCGTTACCCAAAGTTTTGAATCGTAGTGTTGTACATGGAATGATACTTTTCTTTACATTTTGTTTGTATTAATTCATGTGTTGTGTTGTGTGTGTGTGTGTGAGGTACTGTGTGTTTGCTTCTGTGTGTGTACTGGTAATCCCTATGTTATTGGGACCAATTGACCCCACAAGTATAGTAATACCTCTCAGTTAATCCAAATCCAATCCTGCAGTTCCCACCCGTCTTCCCTTACCACTGGTGTGCCCCAGGGCTCTGTCCTGGGGCCTCTTCTCTTCATCATCTACCTCCTTCCCCTTGGCAATATCTTCCGCAAATACAGCATTCACTTCCATTGCTACGCAGATGACACCCAGCTCTACCTTTCCAGCAAACCAAACTCCACCCTCCCACCTTCCTCTCTTACCGACTGCCTCACCGAGCTTAAATTCTGGTTCTCTTCTAACTTCCTCAAACTAAACAGTAATAAAACAGAAATTCTTCTTATTGGCACTAAATCAACCCTTTCAAAAGCTGACAGTTTTTCCCTCACCATCGACCACTCCTCTGTCTCCCCTTCCCCCCAGGTTAAGAGTCTGGGTGTCATCCTCGACAGCACATTATCTTTTCAATCTCATATTAATAACATCACCCGGTCTGCCTATTTCCACTTACGCAATATTAATCGCCTCCGTCCTTCCCTTTCTCCACACTCCACTGCCATTCTTGTACACAGCCTTGTCACCTCCCGCATCGACTATTGTAATTCTCTTCTCTTTGGTTTACCTAACAAATACCTTCATAAACTACAACTGGTTCAGAACTCTGCTGCCCGAATCATCACCAGAACCCCCTCCATTCATCACATCACCCCTGTTCTGCAGCAACTTCACTGGCTCCCGGTCAAATTCCGCATAGATTTCAAAATCCTACTGTTTACGTTCAAGGCCATCCACAACCTTTCCCCTCCTTATCTGTCCCAACTCCTCCATATCGCCACCCCTTCCCGCTCCCTCAGATCTGCTTCATCTGTCCACCTCTCTGTCCCTCCTGCCCGCCTCGTCACTATGGGGAGCAGGGCTTTCAGCCGCTCTGCCTCTCAACTCTGGAACTCACTCCCACCGGACCTCAGGAACCTGGACTCTCTCACACTCTTCAAATCCAGACTAAAAACTTACCTATTCAGAATTGCATATCCCACTTAACTATTTACATTGTCTTTTTTATTTATCTCTTACTGTTTTTATTTGTATGTGTTGTACGGTGTCCTCGAGTGCCCAGAGAGGCGCCTTTAAATAAATGTATTAATACCAGTAAATTTTGACCTTGTGGGGACATTTTTTTAGGTCCCCATGAGGAAACAATCTTATAAATCATACAGAATAATGTTTTCTGAAAATGTAAAAAGGCAAAATGTTTTCTGTGATGGGCAGATTTAAGTACCATTGTATGAGGGAGATTGTGCATATAATCCTCATTGTCCTCCAGACGCTTTCTAAATTCATTTGTGTTTTTGTGAATTGTTTCTTGGGATTTTCTTGTGCATCAACAAAAATGTTTGTGTATTTGTTTTACAGATTGTTTTGTCAATAAATGTAGAGGCTTTCAATTTGGATTTGTTTATTATACTAAATTGCAGCTGTATTATTAGAAAAATGTAATTACAAATGTATTTAATTATATAATAGTGTATATGTAAATTACGTTAAAGTTTACTTTAGCTCACATTAATTGCTCCTCAATAGATTGAGCAGTGCACTTTAACTATAGTTTGAAGATATTAGAAGCAATTATGAAAGTACATATAAAGTTGTATTAAAGTCCCACTTAAGTTGTTCCAAAAAATCACTCTTAATGGCAACTTATTACATTTTATTTCACCTTAAAGGGGCTATATGCGTTTTTCTGAAATTTAAACTCGCGACTGACACCTGTGGCCAAAAAACAGAACTGCTCTTATTTTCTGCTCGCTCTCGCAGCGGTGGTGACGTCACATCTGCAGACAGCGCGGGAAAAGACGACCCGCCAGAAAATATGAAAAATAGGATACAGGCTTATAGGTGCACCCACTGTGAGCGGACAAGGTGTCAGTATGCTCATCAGGAGATGTTTGAGTCATAAATGGTAAAATAAAAAGGCTATTGTTACGTTTATTTTGGGGAAAAAGTTGCATATAGCCCCTTTAATATGTGATGCATTTGAAATCAATTACACCTAATGTGCATTCAGTGCGCCAAAAACAATGCATTTAATTCCCACTTAAGTGTATTTTTAGCTGACATTAAAATATATTTTAGTTCACATTAATTGCTTGTCAGTACGTTCAGAAGTCCCCTTTTACCATATTTTAAAGTACATATAAAAATATACTAAAGTCTCAACTAATTGCATTTTAACATGAACTTAAGCTGTGATACATTTGAAATTAATTACAAATCAAATGCACTTAAGCGGTGAAAATATTACATTTAATTCACACTTAAGTGTATATTTAGCTGACATTAAAGTATATTTTAGCTCACATTAATTGCTTCTCAATAGATTGAGCAGTGCACTTTAAGTATATTTTGAAGATATTAGAAGCAATTATGAGAGTACATATAAAGTTGTATTAAAGTCCCACTTAAGTTGTGCCAAAAAATCACTCTTAATGGCAACTTATTACATTTTATTTCACCTTAATATGTAATACATTTGAAATCCATTACACTTAATGTGCATTCAGTGCGCCGAAAACATTGCATTTAATTCACACTTAAGTGTATACCTTTAAAGTGTATTATTTGTGCAATAAGTACACTTTAAAAAAAGTACACTAAATTGCACTTTTTTTTCACAAGGGTCTGCAATAGACTGAAGCAGATGATTTATAGGATTTAGTTTCTCACATATGGTAGATAATTCTGCATATGCTAAAAATATTGGTTAACATTAATATTACTGAACATCAGAGAACCCTACAGACAGATTGCTCAGCTTTTAATGAAAGCAGTGAACTCATTCTAAACTAGTCAATGGGAAAGTAATCGGAATAAACCATCAACCAATCAGCCATCAAAATAAATCAATGAGAAAAATAGTAATAAATTAGCTAGTAATGTGTTTAATAAACATCAATATAGCCTATTTATTCCAACCAAGTTTTAATCGAAAGCTTAAATTCTCAAAAATCATCCTGTTTTGCAATCGTTTTATAAAAAAGCTTTATAAAATGATCATCACATAACTGAATTTAAACCATTTTTAAGAACAGGGAAAATGATCCATTTAAAATATGATTATATATAATATTCTAGATACATTATTATTCCACATTATGTTTATGCACATAGCTTATCGCTCAACAGGTAACATTTACAACACTGTGTGTAAGATGAGTAAAAATAGGGCTTTTTCTTTCCCATTGGTCTGAAGAACAACGACTCGCTGAATGAAATGCACTTTCACTTCTGGAACAGCGGAGATATAGCGCTTTCTCTTCTTTAACTACTCTTAATTTAGTTTAAGCACTTTCAAAGACCAGTGTTTGTTTTCACACACTTTCCAGTCATTGAACACATTCAAGAACCGTGAAGCCTGTTATTAACTAACAACTGTTACGTGTTTTTGTGTAGATGCAAACATTTTGCTAAATTAACAAAATACATGAAGAACGCGTTAGTAATATAGCGTTGAAAATACATATAAAAACACAAACCAACACATTCTCACCTATGAAAGGTTATCCTATTTCTTCGGGTATTTAAATCGCGTCGGGTTTTACAGAGGCTGCGCAATGTATTTTTTTTTTTTATGTTTAATGCGAATGATGACAGCTGAAGTGTTGACTTGTGTTGACCGTTCTAAAATGGCGGCGCATCGTCGTGCCTGGAGCGGTCGAATGAGGCATCTACGTATACATGTCTATGGTTTCTACAGCCGTCCACCATATTGGAGCGGTCCGTGAACATTCGAGAGCAAGTCGACTGAGCGTCTGCAACCGTAGTTAAACGCCTGAATATCTATGAAATAGACTTTTGCTAAACTAACACAATAAAACAAGACAAAAGCGTCAGCTGACACAACATTAAAAAGTTACCATTGTAAAAACCTCCCATTTCTTTGGGAATTTAAATCACAATGTTGTGGCATCATTAGGCTTGTTTGAGATGCGCCTCGCCTGAAATGTAGTTGCAGTGAGAAAGACACCCACAGTTTTTGTTATTTATTTTCATTCGAGAGAATGTTTATCAATTGTTTTTAATGTAAAGGTGTCCTGCTACACGTATTACATCACTTTTGTGATAATGTCTGAAGTTCTACCATGGACTCTGTGACATGTTTTGTGGAAAAAATGCCTTGGTTTTCTTGTTTCAAGCTCTAACGTGGTATAGAAATCTGCAGGAAGACTCGATTTGCGTCAGTTCTCATTAATACTTAACGAGCTAAGCTGCTTGATTGGCTAACAGCTAGCCAATGAGAGCCTGGCTATCAACATCCTTTGCAACAAGTACATTTACATTTATGCATGTGGCAGATGCTTTTATCCAAAGCGACTTACATTGCATTCAAGGTACACATTTTACATTTAGTCAGTTCTTGCTTTCCTTGGGAATCGAACCCATGACCTTGGCGTAGCTAGCGCCACGCTCTACTGTTTAAAGAACTTTGTTTACTATCGCCTGTTTGTTCATATTTTACCCAAATTTGGGGTGAAACAGCCCAGCATTTTTTCAGAGTGTACATTTACACTTGTTTAACAAATATTAGAAGTACAAATTGAGCAGTAATTGGAGTATAATAAGCAGTCTCTGTTCGTAAGGAGCTCGAGTCATGATCAGCAGGGGAACTTCTGATCGTCGCCCTGCATTTTTCTAGCCCAAATATGTAGTGACGGACTCCATAACCTGTCCATAAACAATCTGTGTACAGCTCAGTATTTATATTCTGTGTCTTTTGTGATAAAATCATACATTTTTAAGCAAGGCATCAGGCATTTTCATCACAGAAAAAGACTTGTTTAGGTGACTCACATCGCGCCCCAGTATGCTGCTTTGAGATCAGTGATTCAGGCACTACGTGATGATGATTCTGCCGTCATTAACACACAGCCAGCATCATCTGATCACGTTCTCTGGGCCTTTCTTGCCATATCAAATGTGTCTCATAAAAACACAGTTACAGGAGCCAGAGAAACACTACAGTTAAAGAGTCGAGCCCAACTGAAGCAAACACTGATCTCCATCATGGCGACTTCACCAAACTATTATTTTCAATAAAACAGAAACGACAGAAGTTAAGTCAAACTGGTAATAAAGAGGAACAAATAAACATTACAAGCAATAAACAAAGTGTGCTTTCAGTATTTCAGAGTATCTGAATGTTCTCCATTCAGGAGCAGCGAGTGATTTCTCTCTTTCATCTTTACTGTTGTGTTACTGATGACATCATAGACAGCAGGAGATCTAATAATCTGCATTCACACTCACTGATGCACCAAGCACACATGAGCATTGAAACTGAAAGCAGCTTCTGTCAGTGAGTTTTATGGGTAGTTATCCATTAGCACAAGGCTCAGCAGATCTCCCTGTTGGAAACCCCCCCACAGCCCATGCATCTGCAGGATTCTTTAAAGTCATGTGATGTACTGGAAAAGATAGCAGACAACACCTACTAATCCATTCTGATTGGCTGAGATAGTTGGAAAATCCGCAATGCAGTGCGACAGAATAATATAAAGCAGAAGACAAGACCTCACCCTAAAGAAAACTACAGCTTGCTGTTTGGAATCCAGATTCCCTCAGGACAGGTTTGACTATTTTACATTTATTCATTTAGCAGACGCTATTATTAAAACCCAACAAAACATGTTTGGTTTCTAGGACATTCCGGGAATGTTAGCCTGATTTTTGTTAGAACATTCCCAGACCAGAGCTATATAGAGAGAGATTATTTTTGGTTAGCCAGTAATGTGCTACAGTTTTAAATTAGTGCTTTATTATTCTAACTGAATGGGGCAATTCTAGGATGTTCATTTTAGGGGGGCTCACCTCCCAATGAGGGTATGATTAAAACACGGTAACACTAATTTAGGGTCCAACTCTCAATAGTTGCTTATTATCATTCATATTACTAGGATATTGTCTGTTTATTTGTACTTATAAAGCACATATTAATGCCTTATCTTGCCCTCTCTTTCCCTGCTAAAGTTGAGCTTTTTAAATGTACTGAAGGCTACAAATTGCATTATATTAATTTACATCATGTATTAATCTTATGCCTAATCTGATGAAAATGCCGTAGTTAATGTTTCTTTATGCACGTTAGGCTCTTTTACAGTAAAATACTGGTATCACTGTTGCCAGTAATTGACTGTTATTGTACAGTTATTGACTGTAATCTACTTCACAGTATTTTACTGAAACTCATTTCATTTGCAGAAACCAACTGCCTTAAATTGGCCAACTGCTATTTAAATGTATAAACTAGTGTTTATAATGTGCTAGAAATGTGAGCATTATTATTAGGGCTGCACGATAAATCACATTTACATGAAATCGTGCTTATCGATTATGAAATGGCAAAGGCTGCGATCATCTTTTATGCGCAGTTTGTCCGCGCAGGAAGGCTCTGTGATCAGTCAATGCTGCTTCGTCTGAAATCACTGCGAGTTTGAGTCACTTATAACGTGCATTTGAAAAAGCAACACGAGTCAAGCATCTTTCCAAACCTGAGAAGCATTTAGTCATGTTTAATCAATCAAAGCGTTTCAATCTCCTGTTTATTCAGCTCACAGATAGTGTGCGCGATGCTCTATGAAGGCATAATTTATGTAGTTTGGAATGCAGTGGGCTTATATATATAAATATAAACTCACCATCAAGTGTTAGACAGTATTCTAGGTTACTACTTGTGGAGCTTTTTTGTCCAATAATTAAAAATTCTGTTTTTTATATCAGCTCTGCATTCCGTTAATCTTGTGAATTGGTAAATTTCTTCAGGGCGTGAAGAAATATAGAGCTGAGTATCGTCAGCATAACAATGAAAACTAACGCCATGCTTCCTAATAATATCTCCCAGTGGTAGCATGTACAGGGTGAAGAGCAGCGGTCCTAGCACTGAGCCTTGTGGTACTCCATACTGAACTTGTGATCGGTGCGACATCTCTTCATTTACTGCTACAAACTGATAACGGTCGCATAGGTATGATTTAAACCATGACAAAGCAATTCCACTAATACCTACATAATTTTCAGAATTTAAGAGCAAAATAAAAAACAAGTGATGATTGAGCATTATGAACACCTGAGTCAGAAAAGAGGAACACAAGAACTACAACTGGCTTCAGCTACAGCCTTAGATGAAATCAACCGAAGATAAAAGAAGACATTAAATCTCTGAAGATCAGAGCAGAGAAGGATTAAACAACTCCTCTTGTTGTGTCTCTTTTCTTCAGTGACTCTGAGAGTAAAGAGGATACTGACAACGCACTGACAGACAGGACAGAGCTCAACTCTACAATTGTGTCATTTTTTAAAAAGAAATTTAAACAATAAATAGCTTTTTGTGGCTCTTTAATGTGTGGTGAGAGGCCGCTGTAGCGCCTCAGTTGCTCGTGAACCGATCATCTCTTCCTTCTAGTTCATTTATAGTATAACATAAACATGAATGAACTTCAGAAGGAATGTTGTTGGTTTAACGGCGGAAAGATGTCAGTACACCGTCTTTCAAATTCAAGTCCTCTGACGTTAATCTACAAACTCTCTTGACTGCTTTTTCAGACAAAAATGGCAGATTTTTCCGTAAAGGTCCATTTGTAATTAAAAAATGTTTCATGAATGAGGCCCAATGTATGAATGTGTCCTTTTTTATAAGCCCCTGAAATTTGATTGACTGTTGGCTGCCATGGTAGCCAATGTATCCTAGTGAAATTAGAGGACATGTTGGGACGTCAACAAAAGAAGAGGTTATCAACCATATCAACCATATGGTCATGGTATTATGGATTTTCTGTTGTAGTGCACCCTTTAGGAGAAATAGGACATGCTTCCACACAATGTCCTCTCGTCTATGTGTACCAAGTTTCGTTAAGATTAAACTTAGTGTTAGTATTTGTCAATTAGTGAAAATAGGCCACAAAATAGGCCAATTTGACCATTTGATAATCTTTTTTTAATTTTCTGCTATGAGCAACTTACATGATTTATATCAAGTTTGGTGCAAATCGGACAAACGGCCTACGAGGAGTTTGAAAAAAGATTTGTCGGAAAATTCAAAATGGTGATAATGAAATCAGAGATATGCATTTTGTTCATCTTGAGTAGTATAAGACATGTGAGTTTGCAACAAAGGTTTAGGAGTTATGAGCCTTTTCACACTTTTGATCCCTGTATTGGCCGATACTTTGTAATTGTAAAAAAAATATTGTCCTAAGAAAGTTTATATGCTCAAAGACTAGTGCTAGACTACCACCCCTTAAAATCTCACATTTAGTGATGACACTTCGTCTTCAGCTGAAATGTTTTTGTAAATGCATTTGCATGCAACTTACATCATCAAAAAACTGGACCGCCATGATAGAAAACTGAACACAGGTAAAGTGTGTAAATGACACTTGGGTTTACTGTATGTGTCACATGAAGACGGCTTTCTGCTGCTAAACGGACTCTTTTGAGGAGACGTGGATTGCCATTCATTTTCCACCGATTGCACTCGCTATGTGCGAATACACTGCAGACGAAATACATCGCCATCGGCTAAAGCACATGTGCAGGCTACTTTACTTCCTGAACAAGCGAGTCCGTGTTGCTTGCTCATTCACGTGAATCGAGGCACAGTGTGACTGCTCAGAACTCAGACCTCCTCCTCCTCCAGGGAGTCTCGGGTTCGGTCCCTCGGGTCCGCATGATCATTAGCTTTCACATTAGCAGTTTTTCATGCGAACCGTGCCCCGTTCAGAACTAAACTGCCAGTGTGAAACGCCCTGAGAATAATTTGTTGCTGTTGTTTTTCTCTTGTGTGTTTGTAGCAGATGCAAATGTGGGTAATGATACAGACTATACATGTTTCTGTCTCTTTTAGAGATGTCAGAGAGCAGCTCCACTCCAGAGGATCCAGTGATCCGGATTCTTCTGATGGGCAGAACCGGATCTGGGAAAAGCTCATCTGGAAACACTATACTGGGAAAAAGAAAGTTTAAACCACAAAAACATAAGAAGAAAAATGTAGCTGAAGTGTGTGAGGAAGTAACTCAGATTGGACAGAAGCCGGTGTGTGTGATTAATTCTCCAGATCTACTGGATCCAGATCTGAATAAAGAGCAGCTGGAGATGATGAAAGATCAGCTGGTCTCTCGATGTTCAGCAGGTCTCAGTGCGGTTCTGCTCACCGTTCCTCTAGAGGAACCTGTGGGAAATGAGGAAGAGATCCTGGATTATATCAAGCGTTTATTTGGTCCTGAAGTTCAGAAGTACATCATGATTCTGTTCACACGTGGAGATGAACTGGAGGATCTGGATCAGACCATTGAGGAACATCTACAACACCACGAGGATCTCCAGCGACTGGTGACAGAATGTGGAGGAAAGTTTCACTGTTTCAATAACAAGAGTAAATCAGACCATCAGAAACAAGAACTACTGCTGAAGATTGAAGGAATGATGATGGAGAATGGTGGGAAATATATCATGGCACAGATGAAGAGGAGCAACAGCAAAGACAATACTGGTGTCTATTGTAAGATGATGATGATGATTATTATTTCTAATTACATTTCTTGAATGTAAATGTAACACAGATCTTAAAGTTTGAGAATATTGAGATTTAACAGCACATTGATGATTGATGTTTCTGTTGTAGTTTCAGGAGAGTCTCCAGCAGAAGACCCAGATCCAGAGATTTGTGTAGTTTGTGGGAGGAAAGATCACAGGCTGGTTCTGCTGGGAAAACCTGGATCTGGGAAAAGTGCCACTGGAAACACCATCATCGGCAGAAACCTGTTCAAATCTACAGCCGGTTCAAAGTCTCAGACGAAACAGTGTCAGTCAGAAACTACAGAGAGGATGGGTAAAGAGATCACAGTGATCGACACAGGCTCTGGGTCTCTCCAGATTCTGCAATTTTGCGGTATTTTTCTTGCTCATCTCGGGTCTGTTCATGCAGAACAGTTGTGCCTTTACATCGTACACCCGTTGTGAGCTTTTGGATATTGGTTTGCGAATTTCCGACAGTTTTATGGACAATCTTCAACTCCTTCCTGAGATCGCTAGGACACCCGAGGCTGTGCACTCTACCCGGCCGGGCAGAAGAGCTCGCAGGCGGTGTCGAGATCGTAAACAAGGGCAGGGAAAGCGTGGAGGACTACGAGCTAAGCTAATGCTTACTCCGCATCGGCTCTCTTTACCCAGCATTTTCCTTGCCAATGTACGATCGCTAGTGAACAAAATGGAGGAGATTCGACTCAGCATCACACACAGTAAGAAACTTTTGATCTGTAACGTCCTAATCTTCACGGAAACCTGGTTAAACAGCAGAATACCGGACACCGCTATTGAGCTAGCGGGACGCCACACACTCCGGACGGATAGAACATTAGATGGCTCCAGTAAGACCAGAGGTGGTGGATTGTGCATTTACATTAACAAAGCTCGGTGCACAAACTCTGCTATTGTTGGGAGTCATTGTTCAGCTAACCTTGAGTTTCTCATGGTTAAATGTAGACCGTTTTATCTCCCGCGGGAGTTCACTTCCACCATTATAACTGCAGCCTATTTTCCCCCGGATGCTGATGCCAAGCTTGCTATGAAAGAACTTCACGCAGCCATCAGTAAACAACAGACTGATCACCCGGAAGCTGCGTTTATTGTTGCAGGTAACTTTAATTATTCAAACTTAAAGTCAGTGCTACACAAGTTTCACCAGCATGTTTCCTGCCACACCAGAGGAAACAAAACCTTAGACCATGTTTACACAAACATGGCTGGAGCTTACGTTGCAACACCCCTCCCCCACCTGGGACAGTCAGACCACATCTCTTTGTTCCTCACCCCCAAACATGCACCACTCATCAACCGTGTGAAGCCATCAGTGAAGACCATCAAGGTGTGGCCTGCGGGGGCAGATTCCACACTCCAGGAAAGGTTTCTAAACAAAGACTGGAGTATGTTTGCTTCTCAGGCCACCAGTGGCGCTCACACGGACATTGACTCCTACACCTCCTCTGTATCGGATCATATCAATACCTCCATTGACAGTGTTACAACCCAGAAACAGATCACCACATACCCAAATCAGAAGCCTTGGATGAACAGGGAAGTGCGACTCCTGCTGAAGTCACGCAACACTGCCTTCAGATCAGGAGATGCACAAGCCTACAGCGCATCCAGAGCAAACCTGAAGAGGGGCATCAAAAAGGCCAAGCACTGCTACAAGCTAAAGATAGAGGGACACTTTTCCAACTCTGACCCTCGACGCATGTGGCAGGGCATTCAGGCCATCAGTGATTACAAACCCACCCACTCCACCCCCGCAGCCACTGATGTCAACTTCCTGAATGAGCTAAATTACTTTTATGCTCACTTTGAAAGAGACAACAGAGAAACTGCCACCAAGCTCAAACCCTCAGCTGACCACCCACCAATCACACTCTCCTCCACAGATGTCTGCAAGGCACTGAGCCGGATCAGCGCGCACAAGGCTGCTGGACCAGACAACATCCCTGGACGTGTGCTCAGGGCATGTGCGGAGCAGCTCGCTGGGGTTTTTACAGACATTTTCAACCTGTCTCTCGCCCAAGCAGCTTTACCAACATGCTTCAAACACACTTCCATTGTGCCAGTGCCGAAACACTCTAGCCCGAGGTGCCCTAATGACTACCGCTCTGTAGCACTCACACCCATCGTTATGAAGTGCTTTGAGCGGCTGGTCCTGGAACACCTAAAAGACTCTCTACCATCCACATTGGACTCACACCAGTTTGCCTATCGCAGCAATAGGAGCACAGAGGATGCAGTTTCCATGGCACTGCACTCTGTGCTCACCCATCTGGACCATAAGAACACTTATGCACGCATGCTGTTTGTTGACTTCAGCTCAGCATTCAACACTGTCATCCCATCCAAGTTAATAGCCAAACTTGGAGACCTGGGCATCAACACTTCAATGTGTAACTGGATTTTGGACTTCCTAACTGACAGACCACAGAATGTTTGATCAGGATCCACCTGCTCCACGTCCATCACACTCAACACTGGTGTACCACAGGGCTGTGTGCTAAGCCCATTTCTCTACTCCCTCTTCACCTCCGACTGCAAGCCTGTGTATGGAACTAATTCCATCGTCAAGTTTGCGGACGACACTACGGTGATTGGTTTCATCAGCAACAACGATGAGACTGCCTACAGGGAGGAGATCCAGCACCTGGCCACATGGTGCACTGATAATAACCTGCTCCTCAACACCACCAAAACGAAGGAGCTCATCGTGGACTTCAGGAAGGAGTCAAGAGGCACACACGACACCATCCACATCAATGGAATGGCTGTTGAGCGTGTCTCCAGTTTCAAGTTCCTGGGGATCCACATCTCGGCGGACATGTCGTGGACGACCAACACCTCCAGCCTGGTCAAGAAGGCTCACCAGCGCCTCTTCTTCCTGAGGACACTGAGGAAGAATCAGCTCTCCTCGGCTATCCTGGTGAACTTCTACCGCTGCGCAATAGAAAGCATCCTGACCAACTGTGTGGCAGTATGGTATGGGAGCTGCTCTGTTGCGGAGCGCAAGGCACTGCAGCGGGTGGTGAAAACTGCCCAGCGCATCACAGGGACTCCACTACCTGCCATCGAGCACATCCAGAGGAAACGCTGTCTGCATCGAGCTCGCAGCATCCTCAAAGACTCCTCTCACCCAGCCCACAGACTGTTTTCTCTCCTGCCCTCCGGCAGGCGTTTCAGGATCCTCCGGACCAGGACCAGCAGACTAAAGAACAGTTTTTCCCCCAGAGCTGTCTCTTTACTGAACTCAAACCCCCGTTGATCCACTTCTCATAAACTGCTAACTCTCCTACCTCACATCTGTCTTATTTGCTCTACTGGAATGTTAATTTGCTCTACAAACTGTTTATTACAGTAACAACTGTTTACATATGTATCTTGCACTACCATATCTTAACTGGATTATGCTCATTTGCACTGCCGACTGTATTTACAGTACCAACTGTTTACATCTGCATTTTGCACCGTACTCTAACTGCAATATGCAACCCCTTTCCACTGCACTTTTACACTTATGAAGTGCAGCTTTGGACAGATGAATTTAATGCAAGACTTTTAGCCAAATGAGACTTAGCCAAGCACATACAGAGCTCTAGCAAGGGCCTCAAACCATAGCTCATCCGATAACTTAATATTTATTTATTGCACTACCTTAATCCACTGCTATATTCCTCATCTTAAATGGTAAATGGACTGCATTTATATAGCGCTTTTAACAGACCAATGGCCATCCAAAGCGCTTTACACATTGCCTCACATTCACCCATTCATACACCGACGGCAGTGTCAGCCATGCAAGGCGCCATCCAGCTCGTCAGGAGCAGCTGGGGTTAGGTGTCTTGCTCATGGACACCTCGACACTTGGTCAGGTGGAACTGGGGATAGAACCACCAACCTTCCGGTTTGTAGACAACCTACATGAACCACTGAGCCACTGCCGCCCACAGGGCATATTCCTCATCTTAGCCTAACATATGATTGTATACCTCTATCTGTAAAATTCTGTTTATAGTAATAGCCATCTGTATATTTATTCACTGTACATATTCACCTGTAAATTCAGTTCTGTTTATAGTAATAACCATCTCTCTATTTATACATATTTATATATATTCAGTACATATCCATGTCCTGCACTTACGCAACCATTGTATATCCTGCACTTGCTGCTATTGCACTTCTGGTTAGACCTAAACTGCATTTCGTTGCCTTGTACCTGTACTTGTGTAATGACAATAAAGTTGAATCTAATCTAATAAAAGTGCATCTATCCAACATAAAAGTGCATCTATCCATCATAAAAGTGCATCTATCCATCATAAAAGTGCATCCATCCATCATAAAAATGCATCTATCCATCATAAAAGTGCATCCATCCTTCATAAAAGTGCATCTATCCATCATAAAAGTGCATCTATCATCATAAAAGTGCATCCATCCATCATAAAAGTGCATCCATCCTTCATAAAAGTGCATCCATCCATCATAAAAGTGTGTCTATCCATCATAAAAGTGCATCCATCCATCAAAAAAGTGCATCTATTCATCATAAAAGTGCATCCATCCATCATAAAAGTGCATTTATCCATCATAAAAGTGCATCTATCCATCATAAAAGTGCATCCATCATCATAAAAGTGCATCTATCCATCATAAAAGTGCATCTATCATCATAAAAGTGCATCCATCCATCATAAAAGTGCATCTATCATCATAAAAGTGCATCCATCCATCATAAAAGTGCATCTGTCCATCATAAAAGTGCATCCATCCATCATAAAAGTGCATCCGTCCATCATAAATGTGCATCCATCCATCATAAAAGTGCATCTGTCCATCATAAAAGTGCATCTATCCATCATAAAAGTGCATCTATCCATCATAAAAGTGCATCCATCCATCATAAAAGTTAATCTATCCATCATAAAAGTTAATCTATCCATCATAAAAGTGCATCTATCCATCATAAAAGTGCATCCATCCATCATAAAAGTGCATCTTTCCATCATAAAAGTGCATCCATCCATCATAAAAGTGCATCTATCCATCATAAAAGTGCATCTATCCATCATAAAAGTGCATCCATCCATCATAAAAGTGCATCTATCCATCATAAAAGTGCATCTATCCATCATAAAAGTGCATCCATCCATCATAAAAGTGCATTTATCCATCATAAAAGTGCATCCATCATCATAAAAGTGCATCTATCCATCATAAAAGTGCATCTATCATCATAAAAGTGCATCTATCCATCATATAAGTGCATCTATCCATCCGTTGAGCAGTTGAGTAGTGTGGAGATATAGTGAGATATCCCAAAGATGGCAACTACAGGACATGGGCGAACGTCCAGAACCCTAGATGTGAAGTCAAAGGAAGAAGCCCAATATGAGTCCAGTTTTGGGCAGATAAAGAATGTATGGGTGTGATCAGCAAGAGAGAAGGAGCATCTGGTGAAACTGTTTCTGGGAACGATTTATGAAGTGCAGCTTTGGACAGATGAATTTAATGCAAGACTTTTAGCCGAATGAGACTTAGCCAAGCACATACAGAGCTCTAGCAAGGGCCTCAGACCATAGCTCATCCGATAACTTGGGAGAATGAGTTGCAAATCAAGTTATCTTCAAGCAGGAGAGAGAAGATGGACTAGATGAAAGCACGGGGTTCAGTGTTGATTCAGATCTTTTGCTACCTGTCATCTAAAGTCATCCCTTCTTTTCTGTCTTTAGCTGATCACATGCCTGAGTTAGAAACATCCAGAGTTAAACAGAAAATAATTAGCAATGACACAAAATATATAACTTAGGCCTATTATTTAATAATTCATACATGTTTTGTGTGATTGGAACGACTTGTTTATTGTGATCACATTTGTATGTAGCCTATATTTATCCATTTCTCTTTGTGTAACATGTTTTATGACGATTGTAACACAAACATCCATATATGTTTATTCTCCTTCTATGCACATTTCTCCATCTCTTTTACTAAACTGGAGTGCCCTCTAGTGTCCAGTGGGTTCCACTACAACAATTATATTGACAAAAGTGTATTTGCAGTAAGACTAGATGAGGAGCAACGAAGGCTGTACAAGAACATATGCGTGACAACAGAAATGCAATGCCCTTCCAGTGAACCAAACAGACACAGACCAACGTCATTAACTAAAGAGGATCTGCCAACCAAAATACATACAGTCTTCCATTTCATGATAAATATGCATTGTAGTCAGCTTTATTTATATAGCTCTGTTTACAATGCAGATTGTATCAAAGCAGCTTCACAGTGTTTTATTCAGCCGTACAGCTGCTCCTGAGTGTTATTGGAAAAGTTAATGAGTTTGAGTTGAATGCGCCGAGCGCTTGTAACAGTTTTGAGGATCATAAAGATCAATAAAGTGCAGTCCCAGTCAAGCCGACCCCGTCTTCTTCCTTCCTCCACCACACAAAGGGTTTACAACACTCTTGTTCCACATTCTGCGCTTGCGTTTCCAAATGATGCAGTTAGAGTTTTATGTAAATTAGGGCGGGTCTTAGCATTAGCATTGGTCCACTAGTTCTAGATTGACAGTTCATCCTCTAGCCAATCAATCGAAGAGGGAAGTTTACATCAGGGCCGGCCCAAGCCCTTATGGGGCCCTAAGCAGAAGTTTATTTGGGAGCCCCTCTGTGCCACCAATACGATTGACTATTGTCAATTCTTGATTATTTGCAAACCCAGTGTAAATTGTATTAGTTGTAGTTGTGTTGGTTTCATCATGTCTGCCTGTCATGTTTTTATCCTTATAAGGTTTTTAATTGCAACAGTAGCAAACCCACACGAGTGATCAGGCGTTAATATTCAAAGCCTTACAGTAAGTGTTACAGTACTACAGTTCACACTGGGATATGGACTTTTTTTAAGTAGTCTCTTATGCTGAACATGCTCACTTTCCCCAGGACTCTCTGATGAATAGAAGGTTCAAAAGAACAGCATTTCTCTGAAATAGAAAGCTTTCAAAGAATCCTAAAAACTTTGTTCAACATTGATAATAATCATAAATGTGTGTTGAGCATCAGATCCTCATATGAGAGTGATTAGTGAAGGGTCATGTGACACTGAAGACTGGAGTAATGATGATGATCACAGCTTTGATCACAGGAATAAATTACTCTTTACTATATATTCACATAGAGAACAGCTGTTTTACATCATATTATTTTACAATATTTCTGTGTTTACTGTATTTTTGATCAAATAAATGCAGCCTTGGTGAGAAGAAGAGACTTATTTTAAAAACAAGAAATGTTGATTTCTTTCAAACATTAAACAGAGCTTTTTTTTTGGCGGAAACAAAATGTAAATTTTTTGTATTTTATTCGACTGTGTGGAAAGAACCTTTTTATTTTCTAAATAAAAACTTCCAAAATGTAGGACACACAACTTATAATTTCAAGAGAGAAACTGGAAGCTCTGCTGTCCAAAACATGCAGCACGTCAGACAATATATTCGCACTAAACCATACAGCGCATTCTCAAATCCATCCATTCATAAAAAGGTTACCGGGCAACTGATGAGTAAGGTTAAGTTTTAGCGCCGTTTTCTCGCACTTTGAACTTTGAACCCTGGCTAACAAGCGAATAGTGTCCAGCCTATGGCACCGAATCAATCCGTGCATATATTAGAAAACTTTTTAAATAACTTTGCCGGAGAGTAATTTCATGTGCTCTTGGGGGCCCTCTGGTGGCCAAGGGGGCTCTAAGCAGCCGCTTAGTTCGCTTATGCCTTGGGCCGGCTCTGGTTTACATCACTCCAATGCGACTCCTGCCACAGTTCAGCCGCTGTTGAGCTACGAGTATAAGCGTTCTCTATCACCAGTGGTGGAGTAAAAGTAGGCTACAAATAACCAGAGACATATTTACTTCAGTAAAAGTAGAAGTACCACAATGACAACTCTACTTAAGTTAAAAAGTACTTGATCTGAAATGTACTTTATTAAAAGTACTTGCATGATTATTCAATTTAAGTAGCTAGGGCTGCAACCAAAAAAAATAAAAAATTCTAGTAGCCGAGTTGTTCATTTAAGCCGTTGTTCACACGGCGCTGGCGCCTCCATGTCATTGTCAGCTTACTCTGCTATATTTGATTATTATTTATTAATTCCAGGCAAATGGTTGACAAAACATTGATTAATACTAAGATACAATTTATACAAAACGAAATTCACTTAAAAGAAAGGCTTTCGACAGAACAAAACTTACTGTTGTCAAAATCATTTCTGTCCCCCATGTCTTCAGGTTGTTTGTGATTCTGGTTAACTTTGTATTGAATTGTCAGTTTTGTGTGTTTTTAAAATTTTGATTCACTGCACGCTTATTATTTTTTCATGCGGGAATCTGATCCCATAATGGTTTGGACATAAATGTTGGCAGTGTGTGTACACAATCCATCCACTCCTTTTTTTAATCCCCTTAAAACCAAAGCAGTCCCATTAGACATGTTTTTATTCTAGGCCCCGCCCACGGCTGCTGACTGGCAGTCCTGCATTACCAGAGTTTCCGGCCCTCAGCGAGCTGTATGCTATCTGCCGTTTTCTGTAGTATTGAGGGGCCAACGTCTCACAAGCAATCCCAGTGTTCTGTTATTGGATGTAAGAGTGAACATGGCAGTCTTCATCTCCTCCAACAGCTGAGCCACTGAGGACACAGTGAAAATGCGCCAACAAAGTACATTTGTTTCTGTCTGCGGGACTCATTTCACTCCAGACCGCTTTGTGAACGAGGGGTAATACAAGGCAGGCTTTCCTAAAAAGTCAAGGATGGATCTGTACAAACTGTTGGTGATCCAGTTTATGGTCTCTGGAGTGATACTGGTCACGGCAGTCCTGAGAGGGAGAACACACACGCTGTTAGAGTTTTACAGACATAAAGTTTACCGGTTTATTAAGCACCCACTGAAAAGGCATAAAGTCTGTATTTGTTTACTAGTTGTAAGGAGTGTTATTGTGTAATTCGCTGTGTATGCTGATCGTAACGCAAGGGAGAGAGGGATTATGGGTAAGACTTTAATGCACACTTCTTGTACTGTGTTTTATTCAGCTCTTACAGTGATTCTCTGGAGTGAAAACCAGTCTGGCACAGAAATACTCTTTTTTTTCAACATAAAATGAATTTGACTATGTACTGGACTGTTTTAGTACCTCCAACACAACAGAATTGTGCCATTTTTGTCTCACTCCTCATGAAATATTAACAGGACAGAAGCTCACGCCACAGATAAAGTTCAGCTTGCTCAGTTCTGGCTCTTAAAAGCCCCAAAAGCTTGTTCTCCGTCACTGCATCCTCATGAGACACATGCGCACAACAACATAACTTCAAAGATTACTCAACCTTTGTTGAAACTGATATAATCATTTATCCCTTTAATAATTCTCACTTCGACTGTAAGATCTGTTTCAAAAATGTGCAGAGTTTTGATTTAGTAGATTAATTATTATATTGTGCACATGATTTATTAAAATGAGAAAATTAATACAGGATATAATACATTTCCTTGTTTTACTAAATCATGCACGCATTGGGTCTCATTTATGAAACGAATGTATGACAGAAAACTGTGCATATGGCTGTTTCCTCGTAAAACTTGGTTACCAGGATATTTCTGATGAAATCCCAGAGCTCGCTGACCCCTCCTTAGACAGCAATGTAATGAACACTTTCAAGGGCCAGAAAGGAAGTAAAGACATGGTTAAAATAGCCCATGTGACTCCAGTGGCTCAGCCTTAATGTGATGAAGAGATGAGAACACTTTAGTGTGCAAAAACACACACAAATAACCACTTTATTCAACAATGCCTTGTCTTCCCTGTCACTCTCTAACACTATTCACACGGTGCAGAGATTCCGGGTTCTACGGCAGAACGCCGACCCACTATTGGCCGAGCACGATCACATGATCACATACATGTGGTGCTTGCGTGAATCGCGTAGGAGAGTGTCATGGAAGAGAAGAGATAGTTAAATAAAGTCGTTATTTGTGTTTGGTTTTTGCTGATTGGAGAGAACCTGCAATACCTAAAATGGTTTTAATGTAGAAACAAATGAGTTTGACTTGCTCTTTTTTGTAGGGCAGGATGAGATGAGCAAAAGTTTCCTGAACTTAATGTTTCATAACCAACCACACAGTTATTGAGGGGATATCCGAGGGTGATTTCCACAGTCACAAGTCCCGCCCAGACCAACTACTGTGGTAATTTTTACTGAAACTCATGTGACTTACTGGATAAAGAGACTCTTCTCATTAACATGCAGATCCTTTCTGATTGGCTGACATGCATCTTACAATACACTTATCTACGCCCAAAATGTAGTGGCAAAAGAGTACGGCAAAAGAGTACAGCAAAAGAATTCAAGAAAACAAGACGCATCTCTTACATCACATCCAGCAGAAAACCTCAGGAACACAGATTCCCTCAGGTTTGACTTTTTTACATTTACATTTATTTGACTTTTATTAAACCCATCTGATCATTATTGATTCCCGGGGCATTGTGGGAATGTTACTTCTGTTGGAACATCACAGATTGTTCAGAATTATAGCCTGTGCTTTATGTTGTGCATGCATGGTGCAGTACATGGTCTTTATTTCTTTAAAAGAAAAACAATTCTTAAACCTATATAGAATCCAATATATAAAATCAAATCAATATCAACAAAATACAGTGCAAAATAAATACAAACAAAATGTCAGGAATAAGGGGACCAGATGGACTCATTTAGACTAAAAGTCTTCAATTGTAAGTAACAGTCTCAGCTATTTCTAGTACAACCATACAATCTTGTGACGTCCACACGTGCAAGCTAATACAATCATCAAATACATCAACTGGTAGAGAACACTATACAAATCCATTTATTTTAATGAAGTACTTTATAAAACTTTTAATATATTCAAATTACCTCCACAATAGCTCATAATCAATCAAGTTCAGCAACCACGCTGCCTCATTTACTACAATGAAACAAGAAAACGCGCTTAAAAAAGCGAGCTAAAGTTAGTTTTAGGTTTGATATTAGCCACATATCCGCATAGGCTGCTTAAGGGACCGTCTGCAAATTCACCACACAGTGCAAATCGAGTCTCAACAATTCATTCAAATACGTTTTTACAGGGCTATGTAAATGCCTAGCGGGCGAAAATATTCATTATATTTTGCCAATATCTCGTTTTAGACAATATCCTCCTTACTGTACGTACAGTACACTAATATTTATAAAAAAACAATTACAGTAACTCACCAAAAGGGTTTCTTCATGATCTAAATTGGCATAATGTCAGTCTGGCCAGTAGGAATGTACTACAACCTTTGGAACACGAAAAAACCCTTTTGGTGAGTTACTGTAATTGTTTTTCTATAAATATTAGTGTACTGTACGTACAGTAAGGGAGATATTGGCATAATTTCACCTGTAGTAAGTCAGTCTTGTAATAGGAACGTACTGCAACCTTTGGAGTAGGGAAAAAACTTGCATTGCATTACAGTAATATGAGAAATACCGTAACAGTAAATATTTGTGTACAGTAGGCCAACATATATGATGAGCGCTGATACTTGTAAGTCAGTCTCAAATATTTTTAATGTACTACAACTTCGAATTATTTGTATTTATTTTTTATTTTAAAAGTCATTTTAACTTCTACAAATTAGACGTTTTTACGCTGTTGGGGAATTTACAGACATTCCCTTTGTCATGAAGCCCTATTCTCCGGTATAAATCAGGCATAAATATGCAGCTGTAATACACGCAAGTCAGTGGTTTTGAATTAATTGTTTATTCCCCTTTTCCCCTCACTCTTTTACATGTATGGGAAGAGTGTGCTTATTTGTGGGAACCCCTTATAAAGACTCGTGGGACTAGTTCACTTGACCCGTGTCTTTCTTCTCGCCTCCTGCTCCTTCTGTTTTTCATCTGGGCAGATGCCAAAGCCCTCTGGTAGACGTTACAGTTTGCTCTACTGCTATAAAGTATTATAGCAAACAAATGTACAATTTTTAACATATAATTATTTTTATATAGTTTAGTAAATAAATGTTAATCATTAAAGATTTCTGAGCTAAAAAGACTTTACTTGATAATGAAAGTAGGAACTATTACTCGGAGGTCAGAAGGCATGAATTAGATTAGGTACAAGAGGTTCTGGTCATATTGATCATGTATAGGCCCTAGAAATGTGCATATTAAATATGATAGTGTAAAATAATATATTCAGAAATAGGCATTATACTTATTGTTCAACAGAATTTTGCAAAGAATCTTTAGTTATGGGAGAATAAATGTTTTCGAAATGTGGCTAAAATGTTGGTAAACACGCGTGTTTTCAATGAATTTATACCCCCAAACTAGTCTAGTCTAGTCTAGTCTTTTTTTTAATTGCATTATTTGTGTCCTAATAAGATGGAAAATAGCACAAAATTACAAAACTACACCAGAACTGTTGCGCATCTCCAAGCGGTTCGATTCAAGTGAATCTGCGTTTGAACGATTGAATGAATGACTTTATTTTCAGATTTATACTTAAAGTTTCATTTGTAATTGGCCTATTTCTAAATTCAAAAAAGTATATTTAAAATAACATTATTTACCCATGAGCTGCAGTAAGTCTATGTAAATGTGTCTAAACACACTTCAGATGGAGCTGCTGTGCCACTTCTACAGTGCAAAGATTGATCTTCTGATGCTGATTTCATTAGATTGGTAACAGTCTGGTTGTGTCTTAACTGAATTTATTGTTTAAATTAACATTTTAAAAACAACTTTTCTATTTTATTTGAAGAAATTGACAAAAGATGATACATACATTTAATAAGATTAGAAAACATTGCTCTTATAATGGTAAAAATGCCCCTGGACATTAATTTAAAGGGACAAAGATCGTCCTGTAATGGGAAAGTTATAATCGGAATGTGTGTTATTGATCAGAAAGTTTTTGACTGTGCTCCTCAAGAAAAGTGTTAGCGTAGGGAAATATCTCCACATTACAGCTGAAACTCAGTGTAATGTTATAATTGATGAGCTTCACAATCTTCCCACTGTATTTTCCAGTTTATTACTGTAAAGCTGCTTTCTGTTCTGTGTGTAAGGTAACTGGACAAAACAATACTCATGGTGAAACTTTCAGTATCTGCTTTGCTCTTAATGACAAGTCTTAAAGTTGTTCTGCTTTAACACTGAATAAGTTTGTGTTTGTTATGTTTAGAACAGAAGTGAAGTGCAATCAGAGCAGCAGAAGTTTCCGTTTATCTGACAGATTACAGTCTGCTGACGTGAGTAAATATCTCCCTTTCTTCTGAATGAAATGAACTCTTGATATTGAGGAGGATTTTGAAACGGTTCATTTTTTTCTTTTCTAGAAGCTCACATTATTTTATCCCTGCCTGAAGAGAAGATCGTTGGTTGAAGTCCTTGAAGACCTCGTGTTTGCTCTACGTCTGTCTTAAGATGCCTGAAAACCAAGCAGTCCCAGAAAACACACTAGGTGTCATAGTTGAGGAGTTGTCATCATATTTGAAAAAGTTCTCTCACTTTAAGGACTATGAAAAAGATATTAAAAAGTATTATAAAAAGTATTATGGAACTACATTGCCTGATCGCTGGCCAGTTGAGTTCATCAACAGAGCTTGTGAAAAAACACGAAAAATGCAAACAACCTCAGGAAGAAGGAAATGCTGGTCTCTTGCCATATTGTTTCAGGCGATGGAAAGAAGTAAGGGTTATGATGTGAGTGAGACAGAAGAAGAGACAGAACAGCCTGATGTGAAGGAGGATAAGAAGCAGTCTGGAGCAGATCCCAGCGCTAATAAACCTGTCTACATACGCATCCCATTCTCAGAGATGAGTAACAAAAAACACACAGATGAAAAGGACAAAGAAGGCAAGGCCCCAAAAACAGTTGAAAAGAAAAGCGTGGAAAGCCCTCAAAAGGAAACGCAATATAAATTACTAGACAAAGTTCCTTCACCTACTCAAATACTACAAAAGAATTCTTACATTACGCTATATGACAACCAAACCAGGAATGCTGCATGGGTGTATGAGATATTGCACAAGAGTCCAAAACCTTTACAAGTTAAATCAGGTGAGGAATTTAAAGGGGATAATAAAACTAATTATATTGTAAAAAGAAAATACTTTAAAGAGGATAATTCAGTCCATTCATTCTTCCAGCCATCTACGGCCACGTATCCGAATATAGAATACAACCGAGGTCATCTCGCTGCGGCTGGCAATCACAAGTGGTGTCAGGAAGCCTACAATGACACTTATGTTATAAGCAACGTTATACCACAGCAGTGTGACTTTAACTCTGGCATCTGGAGCGATTTGGAGAAACTATGTCGGGAAATAGCTAAGAGAGAAGAAGTCCGTAATGTCCATGTGTACACAGGACCACTCTACCTATCGACTAACAGAACGTTTAAAGATAATAATGATAAAGAAATATTCGAAAAGCGTGTGGAATATGAGATCTTGGGAGGGAAAGCAGTGCCAACTCACTTGTTTAAGGTGATAATTGTGGAGAATAACGACGGGACAGTACTAGAACCAGAATGCTATAAGATAGCCAATGAGAGAGAAACCTCCCAGAACAAACCACCCATAAAGAAAGTAACAGTTAGGGCACCCCAGGTTAGAATACAAAGTAAAAAAGAAAATATATTACGAGAACAAATGGGACTATACGAGGAGTCAATGGAAAATATTCAGAGAGACTCTGGGCTGATCTTCGAAGAAAGAGAAATCAAAGAGGAAATGACGGAAGGAATATGGAAAGTGCATAAGAGGAAAGGAACTTTGATAGAAGTCAGAGTAAGCAGCTCATACTGATCACAGGGATCGTGCACAGCGAGTTGTGTTTGATCTTCCTGTGTGTGTGTGTGTGTGTGTGTGTGTGTGTGTGTGTGTGTGCGTGCGTGCGTGCGTGCGTGCGCGTGCGTGCGTGTGCGTGTGGACCGACCATCCGTAGATGAAAAGAAATACAATTGCGACTGTCGTTACGTTTGATTATTTTATTATTATTTCTTTTGATAAATGCATGACTTGGATTGAACAGAAAAGCGGCGGTCATGTGTTCAACAGGAACATCCCATGTGACACATTATGACACTGACTTGAGGAAAACGCTACAATTCTGTTTATTACACGATACTTTGAGGAAGCTTTTGATGCATTTCACTTTTTCAGTTCCTACATTATTGAAAACCATATATCCTATCTTTCCAATGTTGTGTTTTTTTGTAGATATTCTCATTATTATTATGATGTTCATTTATGAATAATGCATTTAAAGGATGAGTTTCCAAATGCGTAACAGTGTTCAAGTGTAGTATATTAATAGATATTTGCTCATGTTTCTATCGTATATATTTTTTCAGTGATTCTGTATTTGTTTCACAAGACATGTTCTCTTCACCATGACAAATATAAAGAGGTGACGCAGAAACACAAATACTGATTTTGTTCACGTCTTCATGTGTATTTTACTGTATACATTATATTAGTTACATTTCTTTAATCTTATTTTATTCATTGATTGACAGCTTATTCTACTTTAATATTTGTTGTTGCTATATTGTACATTTCATTTTCATGTCATTATTTATTTTGTGTAGTAATGACTTGAGAATATTGTAGACACAATCATGCCAATAAAGAGTTAACATTGAACTCAATTGAAACAGACTTGCATTCGTCTTTAGCCCAACATTGCTGTTGCAGAACAAACACTCAATAATGACCTTCATTTCAGATTTTAAACAAAATGACCTGTAGGTAAGATCCATGAATGATTTCATTTTCTGTGAACAATATTAGTGAGTGACTAGACATCAACTGAACAGTTCCTCTTGATATTTCATATAAAGAGTGTGATTTTTTACTGTTTTGTGGTGGATTTGTTTTCTTAGACATGTCATTTTGGACTATATCTGCATGAACGCATCCATACAGGTAAAAATATCTTCACACGAGCTCACCAGTGCATGTTTTGCTCATGGAAAATGTTATTCGACCATCACCTGAGATACGATACGATACAATACGATACGATTCTTTATTGTCACTATACAAGTACAGCGACATTTAGAGATGTTATCGACATGTGATCGGGATTTTTTTTAGGAAAAATTATTGTTTATATTTTGAGACAAGGGTCTTGTTAATGATTTTCAGTTTTGTTCAAAGTAAATAAAGCAACAGTTTTTAAATAATGGAAGATTATGTAAAAGTATGGTGTATATAACATTTTGTGTTTATACATTAATATGACTAATAATAATTATTATGATTATTGTTATTGCTAAATAAAAACATTTAACAAAATAAGAAATATTACTATTACAATAACATTTTCACAAAAATAGAGTATTTAAGAATAAATATAACAATTTAATAATAATAATATTTTACAGAAAACTTATTTTACAAAAAAACCCAACAACTGCTGGGTAACCTGTTAATATGCAGACAGCCGATGACTAAATATCATTAGAAAGGTCTAAGGATTTATGGTAAACTTAATTATTATTATGAACATCTGTACTTTTTATCTGCGATATCAATTTCTCTGTCTTTAATATGAAATATGAGCCTCTTATGCATCCACTGTGGGGATAAATCTCCTGTACATTGAAAAACATATGGAGTGTCATATACATTTATTTAGAGAGAAGAATTATTTTCTTATTTTTTACCCAAAAGTTTAATTCCTACTGAAGCCAGAGGGCGCCCTCGAGCAGAAACAGAGTAATAGTGTGCAGGAAATCCCTAATGTGAAGCTAGCGCTGTGTATGGCCCTGTCCCAAATGGCACCCTAAACCCTCACGGTCTTCCTCTGAGTCCGCACTTTCCCGACGTAATGCCGCTTTGACTGCCAGGAAGAAGTCCGCTGTGTAGCTAACACCAGTGCGGGCTCGGCTGAAGTGCCCATCGAGGGCACATATCGACAGAAAGTCAAAAAGTTTGCACAGAAAGTACCATTTTTTTTAGGGCCAGAAGACACTGTACCATTAATGTTCAGAGTCAACAGTTAGATTCTTTTCAATTCTAAAGAAATAAGCTGTACTCTGCTCGAGCCATCTTCTTCTAGAGCGAATTAAGGAGCATCCGCGCTGTACTTATATACTGAGTCTAACTTATTTTGCAGTTCAGCAAGTTCTAATAGCTCAACTTCTGACATCCTGAAATTTGTTATGAAGAGATACTGTCTAGAACAACTTTTGTTACTCCATGTATATGACCTAATATTTGGGCATTTTTCCCTCCAAATATCAAAGACAACAAATTTGTCCATTAATATTTTCAATTTGGAGTTAACAGAAGTGGCCTGTCTAGGAGGTAGTCTCTCCTCCACAATATTAAAGGGGTCATGAACTGGCTTTTTTAAATTTTTTATACTGTTGTCTGAGATCAACTTATGACGTTCATGTGTTTTTTACATTTAGAAACATCATAATGAATCAGTAATAGGCTATTTTCTACCTTGGTTTTGAGGCTCTCTCCTGGAACGCTCTGTTTTTATGGGCATGCCGCACTGAAGACTTGGAAGTAAACGCCCACTGCTATGATTGGATAAGCTTTGCATATTTAATGAGCTTCGACTCCCCCATAAGTACACGTGAGGAATTGTTTTGAAAGCGTGTGGGGAAACGGCAACCGGAATGATTCGCCCACAGACTCGCAAAATGTCTTTATCAAACAAAGACATTGATTTATCTATGTTAAGTTAGACACGTACACAATCAATAGATCTATATCAAACGATCTGTAACAATGCAACACTGTCACTGTTTACAAACGAATCCATGGTGAAATGAAGGAATGAATTCTTGATATCAACAATGACATCGTCACTCGCAGAAAAAAGAATTCTTGGTATCAAGAATTCAATTTCAACTAATAAAATATACAACAAAAAAAACTAATAAAGATATTGATATCAGTAATTGTTTTTTCACTAGTTAAACGTCACCATAGGCTGCCATTCAAATGTAATTGTTGATATCAAGAATTGAGTTCTTACTAGCTGAAATTTCAGTTTCACATCAGAAATGAGTGTGTGACAGGTGTTTTGGCCTTTGTGCTGTTTGCATCAGTGTTTTTCCTACGCCCCATGATGGTTTGCGCAATTTTTGGGAGTAACTTAAGTTAAACCGTAAACAATCAGTGAAAGGTTCGCCCGTGAACGCAAGAGGCATTTTCAAAAACCAGGTACAAGATACACATTTTTTACAAGTAGTTTTTTTATTTTTAATTGTACTCAAAACTCTCGTTTTTCATGCAGAAATATGACTGTTATTTAGACCGGAGTGTTTAAAGTCAAAGACAGACTCTCTTCTAACACAACATACACACACTCTTGATAAAGCAGTTCTTTTTTTGTCTGATTAACATTAACAACAGACATTATGCAATTCTGCCCAACTTTAGACATAACTTACTGTGTTAATGTGAATACGCACCAAGAGGGGCGTTTTGACATAAATGTGTGTGTTTGTAATTTCAATAAGTTTATTTATTATCTGTTTATTTATTCATTTTTCTTGTTACTACAGTCATGAACAAATTAATTAGTTCAGCATTTACATTTTACAAAGCAAATTTGGAGTTGACATGTCAGTGTCACAATACTATTTGACTATTTGTGGGAGCAGCACGCATTTTGACGAGAAAATGTGCAGTGTCGTTGTGGCGAGGGGGGCGTGGTTTAGCAAAGTCTGTGTCGGGAGAGAGAGTCAGAGGACGAGGCCAAATGAGAAACACCTGTCTCGTTTCAGTGATTGGCGTTTCAGTGATTGGCGTGGAGAGACAGGATATAAGCCACCCTGGAAATGAGGACTGGAGAGAGAAAGGTACTCTGGGACTCATAGCCACATGGACGCAGAGAAGAATGGCTTATGAAACCGACGAATGTGAAAAGAGAGTTTTTTGATTATTGATTATTGTTTTATGTTTTGTGCGATGTACACACAGTTTGGGTACAGACTAAAGAGGAAATAAAAGAGCACTTACGAGTCCCAGAAAGCCGACCCCTTGTCTTCTTCCTTATCCATTTACGAACTTTGTTACACTTGTGCCGAAACCCAGGAGGAAGAAGACAGAGCCGCTGCCATGCAAACACTGCCAGCGACGACATTTGCGGATGTCATCCATGCGCTAGCAGGCCTGCATCGGGAGCAACATCAGTCAATGCTGGAGATTCGGGAGGAGCAGGAGTGGCGTTTCCAGGCGCTCCTCCTGGTCCAGCAGCAGGACTGCAAGCTATTCCGGAGCTGCATCGACCGTGAGGTTCTGGCCGGGGAAACAACATCTACCCCGGCCAAATCCACCCACATGCAGCTCACAAAGATGGGGGCGCAGGATGATCTGGAAGCATTCCTGGACAAAGATATTGAGCTGGTGGAGGATAAAATGGTGGCGTGCCCAGGGGTCGGCGAACCCCTGTTGGCGGCTTCTCTCTCCCTCCCCTCTCCTTCTGCTTCCCTGTCTTTTAGGCTGGTTCCAGCTCCCCGGACGAGGGGAGGGTTTCAGTCCCGAGGTCTGCCCTGAGGACAGTTCGATGAACTCCAGGGAGACTTGGGCTCGCGGGCACCCTTCGAGGGGCAGGGAGCCAATCGGGTTCCCTCCAGCCTCCGGTCCCATTTCCCCTTTCTCTCCACGCCAATCCCTTGATTGCCTTTCTGCCAGTGGGGCGGCGGGGAAGTCTGGGCCGGCCTGTTGGCGGTACGGGGACCCGGGTCACTTTATAGATCGTTGCCCAGTGATGGAGGTGGGAATGCTGATCCGGGTCCCCAACGCACCTTAGGCTGCCCCTGATCGAGCTGGGCTGTACCAAATACCAGTGAGTATTCAGGGGGGTACCTATCCGGCTTTGGCTATAGACGGGCAGGTTCTCCATCCTGAACAGCCACTCTCTTATCCTTATTTTGCCATATTAAAAGACAGATTGTATCGAGTGACCCAGGACACTCAGTCAAAACAAGATACAACCCATTTATTAGTACCAAAAAGCTGTCGGGAAATGCTTTTCCAGGCGGCTCATTCTAATCCTATGGCCGGTCATTTGGGTCAAGCGGCCACACTGAATCATTTAATGGGCCGTTATGCAGGTCCCCTTCGAGAGAATTGGCATGGACCTCATCGGACCATTGGAGTGATCGGCACAGGGGCATCGTTTTGCATTGGTCCTGGTGGACTATGCAACACGATACCCTGAAGCAATTGCCCTCCGTACCATTTCTGAAAAGAGTGTTGTGGAGGCAATGTTTAGTTTAATCTCCTGGGTGGGGATCTGGAAAGAGATCCTCACTGATCAAGGCACGGCGTTTATGTCACGTACATTACGCAAACTTTACGGATTATTGGGCATTAAATCGATCCGCGCCAGCATCTATCACCCACAGACGGATGGATTAGTGGAACGATTGAATTGCACTTTGAAGACAATGATCCGAAAGTTCGTACAGGAAGACGCCAAAATTTGGGATAAATGGTTGGAACCCCTATTAATAACCTCAAGGACTAAAATAAAGCAATTTTGAATTAATATCAATTCTGGAATAAAAAAACTAAAATATTGCGATAGTTAGGTGAATCGATTTTTTGTTCCAGCCCTAATAGTTATGTAGCTTTAAAACTATGAGGAATGATGAAGGATTCCTAAAACGGTTTAAGAATGTCTTCATGGATCATAATGATAAAGCACAAACTTACATCTTGTTTTAGTTTGAGCTGCATGTCCTCTCTCGCCTTCTGCATACTCGAGGTCTACCGGTAAATAAATTACATTTATTTTAGAAATAATCCAGTGGGATTTTGTAAAGGAGTGTCATTAAATGTACTTTGTGCTTCAGCACAGCAAATGCATTAGATATTTAATCATATAATGAGCATGATGACAGCAAACGACACCAGAATTAAAGAACAGACGGTGGTCAAACAGACTTCTGAAAGCATGAAAAAAGCATGGTTTGGTGTTAATAAAGCATTGCCTCGTCCACACACATTCCCAGATTCCACAGCAACATCTCGTGTTACTGATCTAGAGCTTTTCCTTGACACAAAAGCTTCTTGTCCCAGGATCTTGTTTCCTGATGAACTCTTCCCAGCTCCTGTTCTTTCCAGTAACACCAAATTCAGACATCCAGCCCTTTCTACCAAATTCAGACCAGCCATCCTTTCTGCCATTTTCAAGATGTGGCCTAAAGCTAAAAGTGCTATAGAACAAAAATTAACACACACGATTGGGTTAGTCAGCAGATAGTGCTGCCCTGCAGGCAACATGGAGAAGGGGTCTTGCTGCACATTGCCTGTTTTTACCTATTGCTGCATTTCCACCGCAGGAAATTTCCCCAGGAACCAGGGACTCTAGTGGGGTACTCGGTGTGTTTCGACCGCAGGAACTGGGGTCTGAATAAGTTCAGAGTAAAGATTCCCCCTCAAAATGGCCCTGCTCGTGAGGTAATACTTTTTCAAAGTTCAGGAACTTTCAGGGATGGGACAAGGGTGCTGAACGTGCTGATTGGTTGAGCTCACATAGCATTTTATTTCAACCTAAATGTCTGTTGCAATGTTTGCAGTAAGAGTTGTTTACTATTTGAATCAACAATGGAGTTTAAAAAATACAACTAATTATCCAAGGACGAGGTTCAGGCTTTATTACGTTTATTTGTTGAGGACGAATTCCAGTGGGAACTGTAAAGTCTACTAATCTTCATGGTACTGTAGTCCGCGATGGAAACGCAGACAGCAGACGGTCTGGGGGAAAAGAGTTCTTGGGACAAATTGTTCCGGGTAATTTCAGTGGAAACGGGGCAAATGTGCAAGTTCAATAGTCAGTGTTACTGCACACCAGTTACATAACTTGGCCACCGCCATTTTGACTTTTCACAGTAATAACAGTTTAGTTCAGTTAGAGACACTACAATCAAAAACTGAACGTGTCTGCTCAATTCATTTGGACCGTTGCTGATCCAGACCTGCCAACCTGCCAAAAAATTGAGTACCATCCACTGCATGAAAAGTGAGATTTTCGACCCCGTAAACGCCTGTATACTCCTGGAAATCTCCCTAATTTTCGGCAGTTTTCGACAATTTACAGGCAGCGAACGTCGCGTTCGTCTGTGCCACAAATTGTCGTAAACGAACCATGACGTAGGTGGAGAGCCCCCCGCTGAGACCGCGCGGAGGTGCGACGCCTCTAATTTGCATATGAATAGCAGCGAAACCAGAGAGTCAACGGCCAGACTTGAATTTACTCACTCACTATTGGCTGAAGCCACTACATTTAAAAAAGAAAAATCCCTTGTGATTGGTTGGCAGATCACTGCAAACCAATCATTATTGGTCCCTATGGCTCATTATAAATATAAACCCCAATAATATTAATAAATATATAATTTATGTTGTAATAATTTGTTTTATATTAATGTTATTGTGCTATGAAGTATTCATACCATCAAGGAATATATGGGAAAATTATACGGACCGTGCCGTTTATTCAAAGAAAGAGCATTTATAAGCATACAGCTGTTCATTCAAAGAAAGGGCTTCATTTATAAAACACAGCTGTTTATTCAAAGAAAGAGCTTTATTGTTAAACACACAACTATGTACAGTGCAGCAGTAATGTAATGTAATGTAAAGTTCGGCGTGCTCCAGGCTGCGAGAGCGGTGGCCGCACAATCCTTCCAGACACCCCGTCAACAATGCGTCTTCCTCGTCAAACATGAGTTCAATGGTCGCGGACTTCCACATGTCCACATGTCCACCTCATCCAGCACACTCTCGCTTCCAGCAACTGTAATACAATCCATAAAGACAATAAGCAACCTGAAAAATACTCACATTGACAAAAACCGGATCTAATATAATAAATCTTACCCTTTTTCTTCTTGATCGACTCTAAACTTCGAGCTAAACTTCGCAGTTTCCGCCTGCTATGTAAGTTCAGTGTTTGTATCTGAAGCTGCGGCGTGTCGATTCATAATACGTCTTACAGGCAGCTGGAAAACAATTACATGAGACTGGTATTAATAAAAACAGTCACGGTAAGATTAAACTAGGAATGAGAAACACATTAGAAGTTACTTACACACAATTTCGTCGTGATCAGCGGTTAAATCTGGACTCTTGGAAATCGCTCCAAGCAGATAAGAGCTCACGGCTTCGTTATGAGGCGAGGATAGTCTGTGTAAACAAAATGTGCAGTTTTAAGCTCGGATCTATTAACGCACCCATTTCCTTATACAGCTGAATAAAAGCATATTCTTTAAATCGTAACGTTACATTACCCATGCTCTGGTTCATAGCGCCTAAAGTTTCCTCAGAGTTGTGAAGACGAAGACAGCCTCCTGAAAATGAGTCGAAAAAGTTGGTCGCGTCCAGGAGTTGAAGACGGCGTCCTGTCATTGTTGATCACGAAGCAAAAAGGTTTAAAGCTCGTCTTCTACGCGTCATGGCCATGACCTCGACCTCACACGCCATTGGACTAGGGCTCTACTATGGAACGCGCCTGGGGCCAAATCTCTTTATACGAAACGCGTGACTTATGACTGTTTCAACACGTGTTTCTTTTGTATGTGTAGACACGCACATTCTGGTCGTGTAACAGGCATACACACACAGTCGACGCACAGTTTTAACATGTTAAGAAGACACATTTGAACGTGTTTCTTAACGCGCACATTCTGTACATGTCGAAGTGTTTTTTTTTTTTTTTAAAGCAGACTTACCTTTAGATGTAGCCTAGGCTACATACATATTAATATAAGATATTAATTAATTGCTTAACTGACTACTGTGCTAGAGTAAAGTAGCCTAATGTTACAATGTATATTAAGTAAATGCTTAATATTATACAATTATTATAATTTAGCTATATATAATTTCTAAAAGTATATATAGGCTAATTTACACAGCACATATTTATAACTGAAAACACACACACAACTTTATTCACTTCCACATAATAATGTTTTTGTAATTTGGTGTTTAGTTTGTTTATACTGTTCTGTCTCTGTTTTGTTTCCAGGAACATCTGATGAGTGCTATAATAAAATGACTTCATTATATTTAAAATATGTTTTGATATACATTTTATTTATATTATTAATATTTTATTTACCCATAACGTGTCTTTATGAAGCCATAAGTTATAGAGACAAGAATAACTTTTGCCATTTAAATGCCACATTAATTTACTGAGGACCCATACAGCCAATGATCATGTGTGAAAACACTTATACATAAATTGATCACTTAGAAATCAAAACTAAGGTTTGAGAAAGAAAGAATATGCATACAACAAAATATATTGTTTCATAGCAGCTTCAGTAACAAGTTCAAAACAAATTCTGCTGTAAACCGGCTCTAACAAGCCAATATAGTGTCAATATTCAGCTCAAGTGACTTCAGTGTTGATTCAGTTCAGCTGATTTCAGTTCAACTGATTTCAGTTCAACTGTAAATTCCTCAGTTGTGCATATTTGTGTGTAGTTAGATATATGCAAAAACAACATTTTTGGAAGAGTTAAAATAGTTTTGCACAAAGTGTTGCTTTTGCAAGCGATGTCTGATGTTTTGCATGTTGTGTGTTTTGTGTGTAGAGTTACAAGAAATGGAGCCATATTTCAGAAATTGTGTGTAAGCAATTAGATAAAACTGTAAATGAATCCAGTTTATTTTAGTTCAGGACTCATAGTCCAGGTGTTAGTAATCTGTGCTTAATCTTTGTTCCAGGCAACAATTTTTTAACTCGCGATTTACTAGATTAGGCCTACTCTTGGCATAATTTAAACCCTGTCCAGGAAACCACCTCTTGAAAATCTGCATTGATAATTCATAAAATGTGGTGTGAGCTCAATTTAAATGACAATTACAGAAAAACACAATCTGACTTAACTATAAACACACAAACTTGTACTTTTCACATTTATGATTAATAGCCATTTAAAAAATCATTCACAGTGCAGGGTGGAAAAATTAATTTTGGTATGTAAACTGCATGCTTTACTTGATTTATTTGTGTGCTTTGGTTCATTGTCTTGTTGCATCACATAACCTCTCTAAAGGATGAAGACATGAACTGCTGTCCTGTATATATATTTTTTTTTACATAACATTGGTTATTGCTAATGACATACAGAGTAATTAATCTACACTGTGAGCCCGGACAAGTTGAATCTACTTAAAAAATTGGAGCAAACTGGTTGCCCTAAAAATTTAGTAATGTGAACTAAAACGAGTACATTTAACTTAAATTTAAGTTAACATTTTAACTTAAACTTTAAACTTGTTTTAGTTAAAAAAATTCAGAACCTAGATAAAACTCCCCCTGCTGCTACTCTGATTTGCATTTGTGTAGCTCACAGCATGTTCATTTACATGATAAAGCCTTCCCTAGAATTAAGGGGAGGGGGGTCATGGGGGGACAACTGCCAAGCAAGGCCCACGTCAATTTCCGTCAATTTACGGCAGTTTTCGGAGTTGCCTGCAAATTGCCGTGCACAGTCGTAAACCTGAAGTTTCACGGCAATCTACAGTGCCACATACTGACGAAAATCCCACTTTTCATGCAGTGATCAGTGTGACGGGACGGGATACAGGGTTTGACAGGAGTGGTTTCTGCTTGAACTACTCTCAAATCTTGTGACTTAAGCAAGAAAAAGTTAATTCTAGGGGTTGAATCTGTAACAGACACAATTTTTAAATGTTTTTCCCCCTACATGACATCGACAGTAGGGTTGGGTACTGAAGTCTGGTGCCAATATGGCCTGTAACTGGAACGAATCAGAAAGCAGATTTCGGTGCATCATTTTGACTCATTTTTACAACAGTTAGTTTGATGTCTTTTTGCATAATTTTTAAATTAGCAGTTACAACAAACATTAGACACTTTATTTCCACTTTTCAAATATTTTCTTCATTTTTATTGAAAATAAACGCCTTTACAATCTGATATGTGATGAGAAATGGAAGTGCAGCGAGTTCTGCAAAAGCCGGATTCGAACCTCAGGTTGAATTGCGTCTTGTGCCACGCACCTTATGACTCACGACTGACAGACACTCATGGCGTGTTCCCGGCTTTACAGAATTAACCTGCGCTTGGAATTGAAAAGTCTTAATGTTACTTGCAGCCTGATGGATGGGTTTTCTCTCCCGCATTAATGCGATTTTTTAAAAGTCCTTTTTATAGAATTTTGCATCTCTGCTGTTTATCTATCACACAACTGCAAATTATAGGCTAAGTGAATAGATAAACACACTTCATGAACTCACAGGCGCGAGCCGCATGACATACATGAGACAGCCGGACACCTAATTGCCTAACACAGCTGTCAATCAAACTCATCAAGCATTATGCAAAAACCATAGACTGTAAAAAACGCATTTTATTTATTTCAGTATTTGAGATGTTATAATAATTTTGTATTTACGTTAAAATAATTTAAACAACTGTTATTTAACAACTATTATTATATTTGTATAATAAACTGGGAGGGCCTAGTCATCATAGTGGGCGGGCCTGTGCCGTTAGCCCCGCCCACTGGCCACACCCCTGGTTCAAAATAAAACTCTGAACCGCTCCATTGTTAACGTACAGAGCTGTTTGCAACACTGAACGCCAAAAAAAAAATTATATATATATATATATAAAAATAAATAAATATATAAATATATTCTTCCCATCCAATTTTTTCCCACCACCACGTCCCTTTAGGGGCTCCGCAAAGTGCAAGGCAGTAAAAGTGGTAATATCCTAAAGAGTTCCAAACATTTTAATCGTAATCTCCGCCCCTCTCAAATGGTTCTGTAATCACTTAATCACTGTAATCAATGAGCGTCTGGGCACAACACATTAAATGAGACATAAACAATACAAATATTTCAGTTTTCTACTAATTGTGAGATGATGGTCCAGTGGGTTAAACCATGGGACTGATATGCAGAAGGTTGCTGGTTCGATCCCAGCAGTCACCACCAGTGTGTCCTTGAGCAAGGCCCTTTACTCCATGTTGCTCCAGGGGGAATGTCCCTGTAATAAGGGCACTGTAAGTCGCTTTGGATAAAAGCGTCTGCCAAATGCATAAATGTAATTTATGGTTGAAATACGTTTATAGAATTCTTAGGATTTTTTTGGAGGAAACGAGAGTGATAAAATGTACAATATGTGTGAGAGTTTTAGTAAAGTTGTAACTCTGCACTTTTATGCCCTGTTGGTCATTTCTACTGCATCTGTTTGGATTTGTTGCCCAATCAATGATCAGCGTGTTGCACTGACTATTTATAATGACTGTTTAGTTTTGAATAATTTATTAATGTTTACTCCTTTGTAACACACATTGGAGTTTGTATTTGCAGTATTTTATTGTGAAGGTTTTTCCAGATTTTGCAGGAGATGCACTTACTTTCACTTTCACTTTCTTTAATTTGTGACAGTAGCGCCCTCTTGTGCCCTACAGTATAAACATAATGTCATATCTGCACATCATATCTGTTATGGACTTTCTACTGAAATGTGATGCTTCATGAGAGAAATTGAGGTTATTACTTAAAAAACATATTTGAATAATTCGTTATTTTCTCTGGTTTAAATGCACATCCCTACTTCTCCCTTTCACACTGTAAAACCTTGCTGTAAAGAAATGCCAAATTCTGACAGTAACATACTACGGTAATATACCACAAAAAACTATGTATTTTGGGTAATATTTGTTGTTTTAGGGAAAAAAATAGCCTATAATAATATACCGTGAGTTAGCAGCGCTCAAAGTCAACACTCAGAGGCTGTGTTCTCAATCACACCCTATACCCTCAATCCCTATCCCCTACATTAGTTCACTAATATAGTGCACTTGACAGAGTGAGTGAACAGAAGTGAATGAACATGAAAACCCGATAAGCTAAATCAATAAAGGACAGAGAAACAAGAAAAGAAAAAAGAGAAGAGACGAGCAGAAATGAAGCTTATGCGCAAGTTCTGGCAGGAAGATTCAATGTTACGTCACTTATCATATTCAGACCTATCCAATCAAGTCATAATTCTCAGAGTATAAAAGATCGGTAATTAACACATGTCTGAGTTCACAGATGCTGACGCCAGCATTACAGTTGGCGATCCGGACGTTCCGTAGCGGTCGATCGCTGGTCCTATTATACAATTAATCATGTGCAATACAGTGGCGTTCAAAGTCCATGTCAGCCTATCATTCTGTTCATTGGCCGTGTCGCAGCAACAGACACGCGGCCAAGAGCAATCTCTTTCAATGGAGGACTCTCTGGGCATGTTATCAAAGACACGGCTGTGATCTTCATCACCATTCTGGCGTCATCACTTCATCAGCATTCAGCACAGTGATATGTATATGATTATGCATTTCTGATATGGATAGGGTGTAGTATTTTACTCTTTCTCAAATTGTCGCATGCATGCATCGTTTGAGACGCGCACCTGCTTGTGCAACGTTGCTCGTTATCGCTTGCTCGTGTTGTAAACTATCCACAGTGCCTCGTAAATGATTCGCATGACACCAGTTACCGTTAACGATTGTATTTTGTTTAGTAAAGCTGAAACAGAACAGAGGGCACAGCATATTAGCCTCTATCATTCTCCCCACGAATGCAAGGAAACCATCATGGGTTTTAAAGCAACATGCACCCAGTTAATCGGGGCTTCATGATTAACAGAAGTTAAGCTGAAATCGCGAATGGGTTCAGTGTTATCAGATCGCTAAAGTTGAATTAACTATGCTAATTTGCTCAGCATAGATTGTACAGTACAGCACTGACATCAGTGCTTGATCCGTTCTCATTCATTTGTGCTATTCATCTTGCAAGCGCTGTGAGTTCATCACATACAACATGCAATTGAAACTGGCACAATAGTTTCAAGCTTAGAAGTGTTTTGGGCCTGTCATCCAGCAGCTAGAGTACATATTTTGCTCAAACATACGGGGCACCCAGTGTTGAAATGGCTTCCTTGTGTGATTCGACATGGCTTCCTTTACTATGAGGAAGAACCGTAGCGTTCTGTGCTCATATAAAGGTGCCGTTGCTTATTGCTTTATAAATGCGCTACATATTAATAAATTAGTTAATTAAAGCAAACATGTATAGTAATTGTATAGCTTTTGTCTTTGCGTTACTCCAGTTAATCGGACTCTATTTGTGTTTTATTCCGCTACTGATATCAGGATGCCTCTGTCTATTTTTAGGAACTTTAGAATTTAGTGCTATGTCTCACTTGGTCCTTCTGTACTGACTACACCAAATCATGAATCTATAGCATGTTCTACTCTTCATTGGTCAAACGTATGCACTAGAAGGCAGAATTGGTCAGTGAACAAGTGCTGAGCCATTCAATCCTGATTGTGTATGTTCCGTGTTGTGTTGGCTCCTCCAATTGGCCATTGCATTCAAGCGCTCCACAGACATTTACATTTACGCATTTGGCAGACGCTTTTGTCCAGGGTGACTTGCATCGTATTCAAGGTGCAGATTTGGTGTTTTGTCGGATCTTGCTTTCCCTGGGAATAGAACCCATGGCTTAGCGTTGCTGGCGCTACGCTCTACTGTTTGAGCTACAGGAAAGACGTGTCTGTGATTGGCTACGCTCGCATTGTAAACATCAACATTCGTCAGTCTATCGAGACTAACACAATATACAGGGGAGTAAATATAGTGTGACAAAGTCTGCACATGCGTACTGATTCCCGCAAATGACGAGCTCTCTCGCAGTGAGCTTTTTGTTTTTATCGTCACCAAAGCTGGCACACACGGTGCGGCTTATAATCATTGTGATTCGTTGCTTTTCAGACCGTGATCCTGATGTCACACTGTGGGAACTCCGCTGCATTAATGTCAGACTGCATGATAATCAAACGCACAAGAATTTGTCTGGAGGTTACATCAACCCACTCACATTTGTTTAATTTACTTCAGGTTACAATTTTATCATGGCTGTTGGTGAGTATGTCAAACATGCTATCAAAGACAAAAGATTTTAGCCTAGGGTCAAAATAATTTAGGATTGGGATATTTGTCTCAGACTGCCAAACGTGGCCA
Organism: Romanogobio albipinnatus; assembly: GCA_023566225.1. Lineage (NCBI taxonomy): Eukaryota > Metazoa > Chordata > Actinopteri > Cypriniformes > Gobionidae > Romanogobio > Romanogobio albipinnatus. The sequence goes on from CM042240.1 coordinate 1,142,439, forward strand.
AAAAATCATACAGTATGAACTTGGCTTAGGTTATCAAACGATGACTCTCACATTGATTATTGTCTTTCATAGGTTCGGTTGCTTTGCAGGGTTCTATAGCCAGCTATGGTTTATTAGCTGGTAAAGCGTCTTCTAAAACATTCTTATCCTTCCGCAAGGGCATTTTTTGAGGTTTTCAATTGTCGGTTATGTATTTGTCATGCTGTTCTGGTTTATTTTCTTCTGGGGGTTCTCTCAACAGGTTCTGACGGTTAGATGGTGTTCTATCTAGCTGTGAGCTGGAGTAAAGCCCAATGGTTTCGAATCCTCCAACTGCAGATGCTAAGAACTGCGGTTCCCCAACTCATCTATGCCTAGGTCATTCTTCGGATTGGGGCTGCTACGAACGCAGCTCAATGCGTGGAGTCTGCATACTCTATCAAGGTGCTGTGTACATGGTCATCCTCAGCATTATAGTACAAGCAAGATCTGACTCAAACACTCAGCAACTTCAAGTAATAATTTTCATGCAAATACTGGCGGTGGCATGTTTTCTCCTTTATTACTACTCATCAGTCCTGTTTTCGTCAGTCTCTATAAGCCTTTCATGAATTTCTCTGTGGCCTAACATGGTCTCTGTCCATTTGGCCTATTGTAGCCTTCATCTCTATGTGGCCTACTGCGGCTTCATCAGCGTGGCCTTCGTCACTGTAAAAGAGGATATCTCTAAGCACATCCCTGCACCCCTAATCATTCTGCAATTTTTATATTCCCCAACGGGTCTCCCATATCAAGAAGGTGGTTAAAACTCACCTAGAGACAGACCTACAGAACTGCAGACCATCTCATCAGTATACCGGACATTCATTCAGGGTTATGTGCTGCCACAACAGCAACTGAACGCAGGATTGTATGATGGTCAAGATGGTAGTCAGCATTCTTTTCGTATCCCGGCCTATTGAGGCTGTATACACGGCCTAACCTGGCAGTCATGCAGCCTACGCGGCTCTTCGTACCCTGGCCTGTTGTGGCAATATATACGGCCTAACCTGGCAGTCATGCAGCCTATGCGGCTTTTCGTACCCCAGCCTGTTGTGGCAGTATATACGGCCTAACCTGGCAGTCATGCAGCCTACGCGGCTTTTCGTACCCTAACGTGGCCTTCGTCTCCAGGTGGCCTAACGTGGCCTTCGTCTACATGCGGCCTAACGTGGCCTTCATTTCCATGCGACCGATCAAGGCTCTGTCTTTGTGGCCGTTCAAGGCTTTCATCTCTACCTGGCTGATCAAGGCCCGTCTGCGGCCGTTCAAGGTTTTCGTCTCTACCTGGCTGATCAAGGCCCGTCTGCGGCCGTTCAAGGCTTTCGTCGCTACCTGGCTGATCAAGGCCCGTCTGCGGCCGTTCAAGGCTTTCGTCGCTACCTGGCTGATCAAGGCCCGTCTGCGGCCGTTCAAGGCTTTCGTCTCTACCTGGCTGATCAAGGCCCGTCTGCGGCCGTTCAAGGCTTTCGTCTCTACCTGGCTGATCAAGACCCGTCTGCGGCCGTTCAAGGCTTCTGTCTCTACCTGGCTGATCAAGGCCCGTCTGCGGCCGTTCAAGGCTTTCGTCTCTACCTGGCTGATCAAGACCCGTCTGCGGCCGTTCAAGTCTTTTGTCTCTACCTGGCTGATCAAGACCCTTCTGCGGCCGTTCAAGGCTTTTGTCTCTACCTGGCTGATCAAGGCCTGTCTGCGGCCGTTCAAGGCTTTCGTCTCTACCTGGCTGATCAAGACCCGTCTGCGGCCGTTCAAGTCTTTTGTCTCTACCTGGCTGATCAAGGCCCGTCTGCGGCCGTTCAAGGCTTTCGTCTCTACCTGGCTGATCAAGGCCCGTCTGCGGCCGTTCAAGGCTTTCGTCTCTACCTGGCTGATCAAGACCCGTCTGCGGCCGTTCAAGTCTTTTGTCTCTACCTGGCTGATCAAGGCCCGTCTGCGGCCGTTCAAGGCTTTTGTCTCTACCTGGCTGATCAAGGCCCTTCTGCGGCCGTTCAAGGCTTTTGTCTCTACCTGGCTGATCAAGGCCCGTCTGCGGCCGTTCAAGGCTTTCGTCTCTACCTGGCTGATCAAGACCCGTCTGCGGCCGTTCAAGTCTTTTGTCTCTACCTGGCTGATCAAGACCCGTCTGCGGCCGTACAAGGCTTTTGTCTCTACCTGGCTGATCAAGGCCCGTCTGCGGCCGTTCAAGGCTTTTGTCTCTACCTGGCTGATCAAGGCCCGTCTGTGGCTGTTCAAGGCTTTCGTCTCTACCTGGCTGATCAAGGCCCTTCTGTGGCCGTTCAAGGCTTTTGTCTCTACCTGGCTGATCAAGGCCCGTCTGCGGCCGTTCAAGGCTAGTCAGTGGCCGATCAAAACTCCTTTCGCGGTTTAATTTTATCATGCTCAATTTATGGCTAAATAACATCTGTCTTTTCAATGTTTCAGGAATCGCAGCATTTACGACGGGCGAGTATACAATTCTTTCACAATTTTTGGGGGTGAGTAGGTCCCGTCCTGGAGGAACTAATTTCCTCCACCAATTCTTGGGGGTCGGCTGTGCCCCTGCCTTCATCTTCAGGCAGGAAATGCAGAGTCCGTTACCCTCGTGACGAGCGCTACGGACTACGCCAAAGAACCTCTAATTTAATACTTGCTGGTCTACTAATAAACTTGTTATGTTATCATACTTCATCTGGTCTCCTGAGTCTTCCTGGTAGAACTAATAATCTGCATTCACACTCACTGATGCACCAAGCACACATGAGCATTGAAACTGAAAGCAGCTTCTGTCAGTGAGTTTTATATTTATAATAAAGTCCACTGCATTCCAAATGACATAAATGATGCCTTCATAGAGCATTTGTAAGGAGATTACCGGCGGGAGAGTCCACACACTGTGAGTGTAACATCAAGCAAAGCATGCAGAGTGTGTCAAGTGCGCCCCCCCCCCCCCCCCCCCACACACACACACAGCCACTTTGCAGTTTGCAATTCATTAAGCTCAAGTGATATACTGGAAAAGACATCAGACATCACCTACTAATCCATTCTGATTGGCTGAGATAGTTGGAAAATCCGCAATGCAGTGCAACAGAATAATATAAAGCAGAAGACAAGTCCTCACCCTAAAGAAAACTACAGCTTGCTGTTTGGAATCCAGATTCCCTCAGGACAGGTTTGACTATTTTACATTTATTCATTTAGCAGACGCTATTATTAAATCCCAACAAAACATGTTTGGTTTCTAGGACATTCCGGGAATGTTAGCCTGATTTTTGTTAGAACATTCCCAGACCAGAGCTATATATAGAGAGATTATTTTTGGTTAGCCAGTAATGTACTACAGTTTTAAATTAGTGCTTTATTATTCTAACTGAATGGGGCAATTTTAGGATGTTCATTTTAGGGGGGCTCACCTCCCAATGAGGGTATGATTAAAACACGGTAACACTAATTTAGGGTCCAATTCTCAATAGTTGCTTATTATCATTCATATTACTAGGATATTGTCTGTTTATTTGTACTTATAAAGCACATATTAATGCCTTATCTTGCCCTCTCTTTCCCTGCTAAAGTTGAGCTTTTTAAATGTACTGAAGGCTACAAATTGCATTATATTAATTTACTTCATGTATTAATCTCATGCCTAATCTGATGAAAATGCTGTAGTTAATGTTTTTTTATGCACTGTTAGTTATACTCTTTTACAGTAATATACTGGTATCACTGTTGCCAGTAATTGACTGTTATTGTACAGTTATTGACTGTAATCTACTTCACAGTATTTTACTGAAACTCATTTCATTTGCAGAAACCAACTGCCTAAAATTGGCCAACTTCTATTTAAATGTATAAACTAGTATTTATAATGTGCTAGAAATGTGAGCATTATTATTAGGGCTGCACGATAAATCACATTTACATGAAATCGTGCTTATTGATTATGAAATGGCAAAGGCTGCGATCATCTTTTAAGCGCAGTTTGTCCGCACAGGACGGCTCTGTGATCAGTCAATGCTGCTTCGTCTGAAATCACTGCGAGTTTGAGTCACTTATAACGTGCATTTGAAAAAGCAACACGAGTCAAGCATCTTTCCAAACCTGAGAAGCATTTAGTCATGTTTAATCAATCAAAGCGTTTCAATCTCCTGTTTGTTCAGCTCACAGGTAGTGCGCGCGATGCTCTATGAAGGCATAATTTATGACGTTTGGAATGCAGTGGGCTTATATATATAAATATAAACTCACCATCAAGTGTTAGACAGTATTCTAGGTTACTACTTGTGGAGCTTTTTTGTCCAAAAATTAAAAATTTAGTTTTTTCTGAATTGAGTTGCAGGAAATTACCGGTCATCCAATGTTTTATATCAGCTATATATTCTGTTAATCTTGTGAATTGGTAAGTTTCTTCAGGGCGTGAAGAAATATAGAGCTGAGTATCGTCAGCATAACAATGAAAACTAATGCCATGCTTCCTAATGATATCTCCCAGTGGTAGCATGTACAGGGTGAAGAGCAGCGGTCCTAGCACTGAGCCTTGTGGTACTCCATACTGAACATGTGATCGGTGTGACATCTCTTCATTTACTGCTACAAACTGATAACGGTCACATAGGTATGATTTAAACCATGACAACGCAATTCCACTAATACCTACATTCCACTAATGCCTACACCCCGACTGAGCCTGGTTTCTCCCAAGGTTTATTTTTCTCCATTAGGTCACCTGATGGGGTTTTGGTTTCCTTGCCACTGTTGCCTCTGGCTTGGCGTGCTCAGTTGGGGACACTATATTTTTCAACTAAACATCGAAATAAATCTAATTAATAAACTAAATTAACCATATAAACTAAATTACTGATCTAATTATTGATCTAAAGCCCACACTGTCACCGTATGGAAATTGAAATGAACTGATGACATCAAATGGCTATACAGCTTAATAAAATTATGCTGCATTATTTTCCTGTTTAACACTGTAAAGCTGCTTTGAAACAATCTACATTGTTAAAAGCGCTATATAAATAAAGTTGACTTGACTTGACTTGACTACATAATTTTCGGAATTTTAGAGCAAAATAAAAAACAAGTGATGATCAGTGATGGGAATAACGGCGTTATAGATAAACAGCGTTACTAACGGAATATTTTTTTTCAGTAACAAGTAATCAAACGAATTACTGTTTCTCCCATTACAACGCCGTTAGCGTTACTGAGAATAAAATGCGGCGTTACTATAATTGAGCTCACCGAAGCGACTTTTCATCCGAACAGGCTCTCTGTCAGTCGGACCTGCAACGTGTGTGTGTGTGTGTGTGTGTGTGTGCGCGTACGGGCGGGCGTGTGTGCATGCCATGCCATGCGTGTTGGGGGGTGGGTGGGGTGGTACACATAACTGATGATGATTGGTGGGTGGGAGACAAGGTTGAGGTTGATAGGTTGAGTTCACACACACATACACGCATATATGCAAAGTCACACATGACCAGGAGGAGTCAGAGCGATGGCAAGTCCAACGACTTCAAAGGTAGCTTTTGCAAACTGGAAGTATAAGTGCTACTCTTCCCTCGCTGAGGTGAAAGGTAAGAATGTTTATGTGACGTGCACCTTATGCCCAGGAAGAAAGAGTCTCTCCACGTCGGTGAAAGTAATTCTAATCTAATGAAGCCTCACATCATCACATGCCGCCACACAATGAGTGGCTAAAAACCCACGTGATAACGTGAGCTCCACTATCAAAGGAGTAGTAAAGTACTAATACTATTTACACAATATTTACACTATAGTAGGTCTACAGATAATATTTACAATAATGTATTGAATTTGATAGGTGTCTCTCACATTGTCCCACAGCAATAGTGTAGCCTACATTAATGTACAATGTTTTATAATAATAATGTATTCTATTTAGTGTCCAATTCCATCATTTAACATATTTAATATTGGGGGCATCCAAGTTATTTGACATATTTGAACATTTGAAAAAAAAAAAAGTAACGCTGTAATTACTTTCCCTGGTAATTAGTTACTTTTATAATGATGTAACTCAGTTACTAACTCAGTTACTATTTGTAAGAAGTAACTAGTAACTATAACTAATTACTTTTTTAAAGTAACGTGCCCAACACTGGTGATGACTGAGCATTATGAACACTTGAGTCAGAAAAGAGGAACACAAGAACTACAACAGCCTTAGATGAAATCAACCGAAGATAAAAGAAGACATTAAATCTCTGAAGATCAGAGCAGAGAGGGATTAAACAACTCCTCTTGTTGTGTCTCTTTTCTTCAGTGACTCTAATGGTGCGTTCACACCGGACGAGATTGACGCAAATAAATCGTGCTATTCGCGCGGAGGTGGACGCTTGAACATTTTGAGTTTACTCGCTTCATTCGCATTCTCATTTGTGAACACTTGACACGTTAAAACTAGCTCTTTTCTGTTTAACAAAAAAAAATGTGCTAGACTAATTAGAAATTGTCACTGCACGTATTGCTGCTTCCATACTCTTCATTTGTAAGTTGCTTTGGATCAGGATTGGTTTAGTTTCATTCATACTTCAGACTACGTCCCCAAAGTGTTGTTACCGACACGGAGCGAGATTCCTCAAAAAGGAACCGAGCTAACAGCATGAGATCCAGCATTTTTTTTTTTTTTTTTTTCTCTGGCTCTCAGCGAAGGCGGTCGCATTCTCTCCTCTCTCCCTCTCGTCTCCCTCCTCCCTCCTCTCCTGCTTGCTTCTCTCGTCTCGTCTAGTCTACTGTCTTAAACTTGAGAGACTCTCCACGCACTGCTCTCGAACTACAAATTATGGATTTGATCAGCTGGTCTCTCAACGCAATTGACACCATCTTCTCGACGAGAAGCTTGGGTTCGGGGGAACCTGACTGCCCTGCCGGAACGTTTGCTGCTGGCTACACGATGGACGCGTGGGAGAGGTGGCATGTTGTGTGTCTAGCGGCACTTTCCGTAGAGGACATTGAAGACATCTACCTATTCGGATTCATGGTAACAGGGTTTCTGCTGATTGGATCAGGCATTGCCCTGGGCTATCGAAGAATTCAGGAAGCGGTGACAGCTATTCAAAGCTCCACAAGGCTGCCCGTCATGATTGAAGCAGTGGGCAGAGCGGTCATCTCTCAAACTGGGACTACTAACCGCAACATGGATAACATAATGGAGTTGCAACGCAAGATGGATATCATCACGGAAAAGCTCACTGCTTTGCAAAAAGATCGTTTCAGAGACCAGAACGAACTAAGAGAGCCATAAACTGTGGCTTCTCGCTCCCAGACCAAACAATTCCAATCTTATCTGCTTTCGGCTCCCTCAACCAGCACGGTCTTGGCCAAGGCCGCTGCTGAGACAATAACTCCCCCTGAGAGCACTGCAGGAAGACGCTCTTGCACTCATCCCCCAATCACCTGCTGACTCGGACTGGGATCTGATCAAGGTTGTCTCCATAGCAACTTGCGGACTGGAGCACCGAGATTACGGTGCCAGGCATGTCTTCCCAGGCCTACACAAACATGCACATGAACTTTACAGACACACACACATTTATGCACACACCCTTCTCTCGCCTTCGCCGCTTTGTACCCCCAGCCTGACAAGCGGGTCTGTGACCAGCGCCTGAAACGGCTGCAGGACCGGGACGCCTGGCTGTGCTGGGACACCTCAACCCCCCACTCCTCTCCCCTGTTGCAAGTCGTGTTTTCATGTTGTAATGTGTGCTCATGTTGCTGAGATGTTTTTTTACTGTTCTCAAACTGTGCTCCCGTAGGAGCACAGTCCGGGGGTTGCTTTTTTTTATCATCTCTTCACCCCTCCCTACCTCTCCTCATGTTATGCTGTATTTTCTGTCCAACTAAAGGAGGCGCCGCAGAATGGCGACTCGGTGTGACTCGCACAACACCAAATAAATTCCGTGTATGTGTAAAAATGTACTTGGCAATACAAATTCCTTGATTCCATTTTCAACATAATCCAAAATTTCTTAAAAGTTGTTCTGATCAAAATATCTTTCACTGACACACGGACATCAAGAATCAGCCTGTGAATCTCCACAGTGATGACCATCAAACCATCATAATAATCACTTTATCTGAATCACCAAACTCATTTAGAGTCTAATCTCTGAGTTAGATTTACCGTATTGATTACAGTAGCACTGTGAGTCTACAGCTTAAGATCCAGCATTTTCAATATAATTAGAATTTCTTAAAAATGCTTTCTTTTTTTCTTCTTCTCTAATGTACTGCCATCTACTCACATTGAGCGATTTTACTGGCTTTTTATTGGAGGAAGTGACCTAAGAATAAGTCACCTGATCATCTCTCGGCTCCTAAACATCATCGAGAATCAAGTTTAACACATAGAACAGACACATATCTCTCACTATAAGATGAGAATAACACAAAAGCTTGAGTAAATCACAGTATAGAACAGACAGTGAACGTAACGTTTGATGGTTTATTTGACTCACAATGTTGTTAATCATACACACAAATGAACCACTAAGCATTGTGCAAAAAGGGGGCTTATACGGTGGCCAAAATTAATAATTTTGTTTTTAAATTCACTAAACTAAAAATTAAAATAAAAACAAAAGCATATGAGAATACTTGATTACCCCATAATGGTCACTTTCATAAAAATATATTTACTTGTGGGTTTAAAATTCCACAAATGACACATTTACTGTCCAACAACAAATATTTTAGAAATATGTATATTTCAGTCAGAATTATTGCGTTCCTATTCTACTGCGCTCCGTCTGTTCGGCTCGTTCTCAAAGCGGAATGGAGCTGTTGGTCGCACTGCGCCGTATTTATTTGCACATTTATCTTGATCCTCCTCACTGAAAGCAGAACTACTGTAGTCGATAACGAGTAGCTGTAACTGTAGATCTATAAACTCATCTTTCAGGCATTTGACCGACCAGGTTGACACTTCAGCTGAGAAATCGGGGGTGTGGCGTGTGAGCGTGTGAAACCAATCAAATGCATGTGTCTCACGGCCGATGCGTGAGAGTTGGCAGCTTTGAATTTCCTAAGAGGAGTTTACATTCAACCCACATTTGACAATAAAGAATCTTCATGGGAATGAAATATAAACATGTTTTCCACCATGTCCAAACGATAGCGTTTGATTAACTGCTCATTGTCAAACCTTTCCTGAAAGTGCCTCAGTGCCATCACAAGCCCCTAATGGCCACTCCTAACCACTTGAGAGACCTATCGAGCTCTTAAAGAACTGGGATTCTTAGCTTAAGAAATCTGGGCCCGTATTTATCAAGCTTCTCAAAGTGCCATTTTAGTCTTAAGCGCTGAGAATTCATGAAATTTACTCCTACTTTCAAACTTAAGTATAAAAGCAAGTTATCAAATGTCTTAAAGCTAAGAATCACTCTTTGTCAATGAAATATATTTCAGAACTACAGAACTTTTAAGAAACATTTTTGATTATTTTTGAAATGCTGGATCTCATGCTGTATAATCACAAGGCTGCTGTAAACCTAACTCGGATATTAGGTTATAAATTACTGATTCAGGACAAATGATGATTATGTCAAAACAAAACCAACACCACCTGATCACATTTTCTCTGTGCTTGTCTGGCTGTTACAACAGCCAGGGCTGGACTGGGGATAAAATTCGGCCCTGGCAAACCCAGCCCATCCCGCCCATGAGATCCTCGTGAATGTTTTTGCTGGGGTTAGGGCCTTACATTGGAGTAAATAAATAAAACTAGGACAGGGACAAATAATGATGGATATTATTGAATTTATTGCAAATGCAGATATCAAACTTGATATTGCACTTTTGTCACACAGAAATGCACTTGACAGTAAAGCACTGACTTTGAGCTAGGATGCAATAAAGTACATTTACTGCTTTTAAATTCTGTTGTGTAAAGTTGTTCCAAACCGAAATGACGTTGTCTCTTTTAACCGAGTTTAACTGTTGGCCAATTTTGGCCAAACCATGCTCCTCATTACCATGGGTATATGGTTTCTAAAATAAAGAAATAATAAACTATTGAATTTGTAATAAAAAAAAAAATTGTAAACACGTAGAAAATACAAAAACAGCCTCTATAAAAGTGATTTATATTGCGCAATATTTAATGTAGCCTATAATAATAGCAACATTTTTAATAAATACATTTGTGCCAATACCAATAGTTTTTGCTTAAAATAAGCAAAATAATCTGCCAATGGGGTAAACTAAATAATCTTGTTTTCTGTTTGAATTAAGATTATTTTTCTTACCCCATTGGCAGATTATTTTGCTTATTTTAAGCAAAAACTCCCTTAACTTTGAGTTATTTCCCCCCAAAACAAGACAAAAACTTTTGCTTGTCTAGTAAATGCTTCTTAATGTAAGATTTTTTAGATATTTGGACTGAAAACAAGACAAAAATACTAAGTAAGAAAAGTATTTTTGCAGTGTAGTAGCTGCAAGGTAAATTGTGGTTGTGCTAGGGTGAGAAGTTTGTAGTGTGTATTGCCATTTTCCAATTGACCTCGTTGTGTGTGTACATGCTCACGGCTGTTTTCAGCTGATTCACCAAAGAACCGTTATGTTACCATATCACACGATTGTATAAAACAAAATTCAGAGTCAATGTGCCATTCATCACTGAATAGAGCAGCAGAAACGCAGAGCATGTTCGTCAGCGGCAGCTGTGCGGATATTCGCCTTTTGCAGTTTCATGCGCCCAAATAAAAAACACAATAAAAAACCAGCGCCTAATATGGACACAGTCTATGAATATGGAAGAAGGAAGGTCTCTCTCGCTGTGGCCTGTCAATTCAGAAGACAAACCAATGGGCCGCTGTCCCTGCATGATGGGCCAGTCCGTGGCAAAAAACCTAAATAAATAAATAACCTTGTATCTGCCCCACAGTGCGTCGGCCCACCGGGAAAATGCCCGGTATGCCAGATTACCAGTCCAGCCCTGACAACAGCCCAAATAACATCGAGTGTTAAAACGTCAAGGGTCAAGAGCCCAACTAAAGCAAAGACTGATCACAATAATGTGATTTTCTCCTTTGGAGATTCTGCTTGTTTTCATCAAGTATCAATAATATTCAATCATCACTCAAAATCACTTAATTATCTCAACAACGTTAATACTGCTTCAGTGTTCATTTAAGACTTAACACTCTCAAATAAACTCCCAGGAGAGTTCATTAACACTGGAGTTCCCTTTCGTTCAGTCACTACAACATACGTTAGTGACTAACGAATGGGGGGTTTCGCTTAGAAGCCAATTATCTCTGAGAATTCTACAGCGCCCAATGGCAGTGCCAATGCCATGGGCATGCGGAATTTGCATGCGTAACTCCGCCCCACCTCGTGGGTATATAAGGAAGTACGCTGGCAACATCGCATTATGTTTCTGCTTTGGAGCCAAGAGTATCTCTTCACTCCTTCAAGCCTGATCTGAGTCTTCGACAAAGCTTTGAGACGAGCAGCTTTCCAGAGGCGTTGGTGTTACGGCGCGTTCCAGTGATCATCATACTGCCTGCCTGCTGATCTGCGCAGTGGTCCGTCTGACAGCTGGTGTGTGGTCCCTGGGCGCTTCGGCGTTCTCTGCGAGGCTTTCCTCTCCTAAAAGAGCTTGCACGTGACGCGTCCTTTTCAGGATGTCTCGTCCGTGTACTTCTGGGTGTGGCCGGTTGCTATCTTCTTCCGATGGGCACAAACACTGTCTGGTATGTTTGGGCTTTCAGCATGCCCAGGCAGCGTTTGTGGATGAGTCATGTTCCCACTGCGGGAATATGACCATCGCGGTGTTGCGGTCAAGACTCCATGACCTTCGTAATGAAGTGAGAGTCCCCTCTACCACACCCCGATCTACTGAGTCCCAGAGGCCCAGTACTTCGGCTGGTGGTCAGGGTGACCTGACGGTTACGGTGTGGAACAAAGCCCCGACGCTCATGCCTCGGGCCACACCCCCGTCTTGCACACTGCAACCCGCGAGTGTTCAGACGCAGATCGCGGGGCCTGCTTCGGCCCCCCCGCGCATCTCGTTTGGCGCTCCGGAGGAGGATGCGATGTCGGTCACCGCATCACAAGGTGGGCTCGAGTCCTCTGAGGATGATGACTCGGCTGTGCTGCCGCCTTCGGGCGTTCCAGCATTGCCCGAGTCGGACCCAGAGCTGACAGCCATGTTGTCTCGGGCAGCCGCGAGCTTAGGGATAGAGTGGAACCCTCCGCCCTGTCCCGAACGCTCCAGGCTCGATGATTGGTTTTTGGGAGCGCGCGCTGACAACCGTCAGTCCCCGCCCCCAATTCCTTTCTTTCCTGAGCTTCATGAGGAACTCGCGCGGTCCTGGAAGTCCCCGTTGTCTTCCCGTGACCGTTCGGCGACTTCCTCCGCCTTCTCCGCCCTCGATGGGGCGGCGGCCAAAGGGTACACTGGGGTCCCCCCAGTTGAACGTTCTGTTGCGATGCAACTGTGTCCTCAGAGCGCTTCAACTTGGCGCGGCGATCCAAAGCACCCCTCCAAAGCCTGTCGATTCACATCAACCTTGGTGGCGAAATCGCACAGAGCCGCGGGGCAGGCTCCCGCTTCTTTGCATGCCATGGCGATCCTCCAGGTCTACCAGGCCAGGATCCTCAAGGACATGCACGAGGGTGGAGTTGATCCGGGGCTCTTAAATGAGCTGCGTGAGCTGCTGCCTCCACCCAGCCGCCGGCACAGTCTCCTCAGTCTGCTCCACGCCGAGGACGCCCTCCTAAGGCTCCCGCCCCTCCCGCCCGGCCCAAGCAGCAGCCTTCACCCGGGCCGGGTGGCAGAGGTCGCCGAAGGAAGGCGTCACAATCCGCTCAGCCCGCCCCGCGCCCCGCTAAACGCCAGGCCAAGCGGCGCTCCTGAGACGGATGGCTCAGGGATGGAGTATTCTTTCCAGGAGATGGTAGCAGGACCACTCCTTCCCCCGGTGGAGGGCCGGGGGAGAATCCTTTGTTTAGCTGCTGGCCCACGGGTCAGCAGCACCCTAATTTGGTCAAAGAAAGAATTAACACTCCCATCCCTGAGCCCACAGAGTCCGGTGATGACAGTGCGCGCCACCCACGGGTCCCGCCACTCGCATCCCACTCTGTCGCCAGCCTCCTGGCAGAGCAGACCCCAGTGGAACGTGCGTCCTTCCCTGGTCTCCTCTGTCAGGACGCAGCAGTCAACCGTGCCCCCGCACCGGGACGCCCCTCAGCCTCCCATGTCCGGGCCGGTGACGCTGCATCGCTGCAAGCCCACACCGGGTACGTCTGTGCTCCGAATGACCCCGCTGGCGCAGTTTCTGGGAGTCTGGCTTCAGCTTCCAGGGCTGTCCTGCTGGGTCGCGCGGACCATCAGGCGCGGCTACGCGATTCAGTTCGCGCAGGTTCCTCCCTGCTTCCGGGTAGTCCGTTCCACTATGATCGGGGCCAATGCCCCCGTCATGCGAGCGGAGATTGCCACCCTACTGGCGAAGGGTGCGATCGAACCTGTCCCTCCAGCCGAGATGAACTCCGGGTTTTACAGCCCGTACTTCATTGTACCCAAAAAGACCGGTGGGCTACGGCCAATCCTGGACCTGCGCGTCTTGAACCGTTACCTTCACCGGTTTCCGTTCAAGATGTTGACAGCGAAACGCCTTTTCGAATGCGTTCGTCCAGACGATTGGTTTGCAGCGATCGACCTGAAGGACGCCTACTTCCATGTCTCCATTCTACCTCGACACAGACCGTTCCTACGGTTTGCTTTCGAGGAGCGGGCATATCAGTACTCGGTTCTACCATTCGGGCTATCTCTGTCCCCTCGCGTCTTTACGAAGATTGCCGAGGCAGCCCTTGCGCCCCTTCGGCAGCACGGGGTTCGCATCCTGAATTACCTCGACGACTGGCTCATACTGGGTCACTCTCGAGAGCAGGTTTGCGGACACAGAGATCTGGTGCTCCATCACCTAGCCCGTCTGGGCCTTCGGGTCAACTGGGAGAAGAGCAAACTTTGCCCTGCGCAGAGGATCTCTTTTCTCGGTATGGATATCGACTCGGTCGCCATGTGCGCGCAGCTTTCGAGCGAGCGCGCGCAGTCTCTGCTGACTTCCATTCGTCAGATCGAGGGCAAGAATGCGGTTCCACTGAAACTATTTCAGAGGCTCCTGGGGCATATGGCATCTGCAGCCGCGGTAACGCCGCTCGGATTGCTACATATGAGACCGCTTCAGCACTGGCTACGCGATCGAGTCCCGAGATGGGCATGGCGGTCTGGCACGCTCCGGGTACAAGTGACTCGGGCCTGCTTACAGACTCTCACCCCGTGGTCGAACCTCAGTTTTCTACGGACCGGAGTGTCCTTAGAACGAGTTTCCAGGCATGTTGTTGTATCAACAGATGCATCATCCACGGGTTGGGGTGCCATGTGCAATGGACAAGCAGCCGCGGGCTCCTGGACAGGACCCCAGCGCCTTCTGCATGTCAATTGCCTCGAGTTACTGGCAGTACGGTTCGCCCTGCACCGCTTCCGAGCGTTGTTGAGGGGTCAACATGTACTAGTCAGGACAGACAACACGGCCGTAGTAGCGTACATCAACCACCAGGGCGGTCTACGCTCCCGCCGTATGTCTCAACTCGCCCGCCATCTCGTTTTGTGGAGTCAGAAGCGCCTGAGGTCCCTTCGTGCTGTCCACATCCCAGGAGACCTGAACCGTGCAGCCGACGAGCTCTCACGGATTCAGCCTCTCCCCGGAGAGTGGAGACTCCACCCCCAGACGGTCCAGCTGATATGGGAACGGTTCGGCGACGCACAGGTAGATCTGTTTGCCTCCCAGGACTCTTCCCATTGCTCCCTGTATTATTCCCTGACCGAGGGCACCCTCGGCACGGATGCACTGGCGCACAGCTGGCCGCCCGGGCTACGCAAGTATGCGTTTCCCCCAGTGAGCCTCCTTGCACGGGTACTGTGCAAGATCAGGGAGGACAAGGAGCAGGTCATGTTGGTCGCCCCGTATTGGCACGGCCAGACCTGGTTCTCAGAACTTCTACTCCTTGCGACAGCCCCTCCCTGGCCTATTCCTCTGAGACCGGACCTCCTCACTCAGAGACGGGGCACCTTTTGGCACCCGCGTCAGCACGGTAAGTCAGCACGACCTGATCATCAGGTTCCTGAGGGGGGCGAGGAGACTGAATCCTCCTCGCTCTCCTCTCGTACCCTCTTGGGACCTCTCAGTAGTCTTAAGTGCTCTGCAGAGGCCTCCCTTTGAGCCTTTGTGGTCAGCCGAGATTAAATTCTTGTCTATGAAGACGGCTCTGCTGACCGCATTGGCCTCGCTTAAGAGGGTCGGGGACCTGCAAGCATTTTCGGTTGACGAAGCGTGCCTTGAGTTCGGGCCGGCTAACTCTCACGTGATCCTGAGACCCCGGCCCGGATATGTGCCCAAGGTTCCTACCACTCCGTTCCGAGACCAGGTGGTGAACCTGCAAGCGCTGCCTTTGGAGGAGGCAGACCCAGCCTTGGCATTGCTCTGTCCAGTACGCGCTCTCCGCTCTTATGTAGACAGTACGCAATGTTTCAGGACCTCAGACCAGCTCTTTGTCTGTTATGGTGGAGAGCGGAAGGGAAGTGCTCTCTCGAAACAGAGGTTGTCTCACTGGATAGTGGACACCATTGTTTTGGCTTACCAGCAGCAAGGTCGACCATGTCCCCTTGGGGTTAGGGCACACTCCACCAGGAGTGTGGCCTCTTCTTGGGCTTTAGCGCATGGCGCCTCGCTAACAGACATCTGCAGAGCTGCAGGCTGGGCGACACCCAACACATTCGCCAGATTCTACAATCTCCGAGTGGAGCCAGTGTCCGACTATGTACTCGCCCCTACGGGTGGCCGTAATGGGCCAGGCTCAGGTGTCTTCGCTTGCTCGCCATTCCACTCCAAGGACTGGATACGTGCGATATTTTCCTCAGGTGAGCTCCCCGAGAGCCCTGAGCTCCTCCAGCACTGCTGACGCCGACATCAGTTCAGTCTGCCCTTTCGAGCCCAGACCCTCATGTCCGGCCAGGTCCTCCGTGTGCATGGTTCCCCTCCGGCGACCCCCACACGAGTATTCCCACCATAAGCCTCCTCAGCGAGCAGGTGTCTTTCCCTCGGCAAGTCCCTGCCACCCCTAGGGTTAAAAATCCACCTTCGGCTGGTACCCTACGGGTAGGCATCTTGGCATTCCCTCACTGGGATATGCTTCCCAGTGTACTTTGGTAATCCTGTGATAAGTGGGAGTCCTTCGTCCGTACTAGTCTTACGACAGGGTACTCACACTTACGCAGGGCACTGGATGACAGCTGAGTGGCGTTGTATTAGAACCCCCATTCGTTAGTCACTAACGTACGTCGTAGTGACTGAACGAAAGGGAACGTCTCGGTTACGTATGTAACCCTCGTTCCCTGAGGAGGGAACGGAGACGTACGTTTCCTTTGCCACGTCAGCCGTGCTGCCTGGAACGCGGAGTTCAGTCTTGGCTCCTGCAGCAGTAACATAATGCGATGTTGCCAGCGTACTTCCTTATATACCCACGAGGTGGGGCGGAGTTACGCATGCAAATTCCGCATGCCCATGGCATTGGCACTGCCATTGGGCGCTGTTGAATTCTCGGAGATAATTGGCTTCTAAGCGAAACCCCCATTCGTTAGTCACTAACGTACGTCTCCGTTCCCTCCTCAGGGAACGAGGGTTACATACGTAACCGAGACGTTTTGCTGTGTATAAAGGGCTATCTGTATTTTTATTGTATCAATCAAATCTCAGAAACAGAAAACAGAGAGAGAAAAAACAAAGATGCTAAGACTGCATGTATGTACTAAATTAATAAAGTGCAACCAAAGTAAAGTGCAATCCAATGATTTTTTTGTTATTTGTTGGATGAACTTCAAAGTATTGATAAAGGGTGTTAATTGTGGGTAAAAGTTTCTTTTTTTTTCACTTTCTTTCTTAATGAGAACAATGAGAACTATTGTACTGTCTTACGTAATGAAGGGTCATTTCTTATCATAAAACACACACACACACACACACAGTCCCAGAATATACACACATACATTAGTTCAACCTACAAAGCCATCCTCCACATGTATAGTTAGAAGAGTTGTACGGTTGATCTGCTCTTGAGCTCCTGAGGAATAACAAAAAGAATACGCAACAAGAGACAACATTATTCTGAGGTAAGATTTTGAGCAGTACGTCATGGCAATTTATGTATTTACAACATGTATTCTTATTTCTGTGCCTTAGTTATTACATTGATTAATAATAGATATTTAGCTCATCTGTGTGCTTTGTATATGTGCATTTCTGAAATGCATAACATGTACAAATCAATTTAAATTGTAATGTAGATGCATTTTCTGTGAAGCTGCTTTGAAACGATATTGTCACATGCCTGTCCTGTCTCGTGTAGCACATGTGGTGGTTTGTTATTTTCCTGTCTCTGTCTAGTTCCCACCCTCCTTGTTATCTTGTTATTGGTTTAATTTGCCCCACCTGTGTTCCCTCATTACCTGCCTCATTTGTCCCCTTCATAAGTTCCTTTGTGTTTGCAGTCTGTGTGGTATCGTTGTTATGTTTGCGTCGTCCGTTTCCGCAGTGATTTCTGTTTTAGTAAGGTTTCAGTTTGTGTTGTTATTTCTAGTTTATGTTGCCCCCTCGTGGGTTTTGTTTATGTTTATTTTGTTAATAAAACTTAATTTATCTGCACGAGTCCTCGCACCAGTTTCCTTTGTTTGTGACAGAAATGTATCGTGAAAAGCGCTATACAAATAAATTTGAATTGAATTGAATTTACATTCATTTAATTTTTAACATTTCAATGTTTAAGTGGTCTTAATATAATTTAAGTTTAAATGACTTCTACAGCCAAGTTGATTATTTGAGTGTTTAGGATGAAACGTGGATCTTCACAGTGCACATATCAGTGAGCGTCATGTATGTGATTTTGCATGAGAAACGCAGGTGTGATTGTGGTTTTCTGCGCTTCACAATAGATCTCCTGGATCATCTGAGGGATTCGACTGAATCAAGATGCTGCTGATCATTGAGGCTCTTCTGCTCATTTCAGCGGCTCTGGGACAGGTGAGCTTGTGTTCTAGTGTTAATATTACAGACATGATTACTGATGACTGATCATTGTGATTCCTGTCACAACAGACACTTCCGTTGGATATGGCAGAGGATTCAGTTGATGACCAATTTAACTGGTGTATAAAGGAAATGGAACATCGAGTGCAGACAGAATTTCTGAAGGAGGAAATGACTAACAATCCAACATTTGCAAAAGTTTGGAAAGATGCTGAACAGAATTACAAAACACCAGGAGATGATTTGTCAAAGAATCATTCAGTTGCCATGTATGTGTACACTAACTCACGTTTTAATCTCTATCAGGAATTCAGTCATGCTGTTCGTACTGATAAACAAAAATATAAAGCCGGCACATATGCATGGTATTCACTTCACTTTTGGTTAACAGAAGCGATACAGATTCTGAAGAAAACACAAACTAACTGTTTCAATACTTACCGTGCTACTAACGTTCAGTTTGATAAGAATGTTAAGGGCAAAGAAGTCCGTTTTGGCCAATTTGCTTCATCCTCTCTTGATCGTACAGTAGCACAAGATTTTGGAAATACATCTTGTTTTGAAATCAGAACTTGTAAAGGTGCAGATCTGACAAATTACTCAAAGTTTCCTAATGAGGAAGAGGTGCTGATTCCTCCATATGAGACATTTACAGTCACTGATGTGAAGACAAGAGCAGAGCAGAAAGATCCCTGGTGTGACACTGTGTTCACTTTGAAAAGCTATACGAAAAGAAGCTTCCTGAACTGTGCTGTCGCAAGCAGTGGAAACCAAGTTGCTTTTTTTAACGTTTTATTCATTTTAACAGTTTTTTGCAATGTGGTTAGCTCCTAACCAGATAAAGACGGCATGTTTCTTGTTAAATATTAAACCGATTGTCATGTTTTATTGAATCAAATATTCATGCGCTGGTCAGCAGTGGGAAAAGTCAAAGCAGCTGATTTAATATAATGAAAAACTGAGATTTGAATCTTTACTAAATATGCAAATAATGCAACTTGTTAAATCATTTTAAATAAATTGCATCCTCCTATTAAGTACATACTTAATGTTTACTGTATATAACCAAATTCAAAAATGTGCAGTAAACGTTTGTGATTTGGGAGGGTTACAGGGATAACCTGAACACATAACCTGAAAGTGTGTGAAACGTAATGAACTTTGGGATACGCAGCAATCAGGTTTACAAGATATCACTCAACTTTATGTAAACATCTTGATATGATTTATTTGTTGATCTTCTCCTTATAAACTGATGAAATAAATGTCATACTTGTGAAGTCGTCAATATATGGAGTTTAATATAATATATTTCCTAAAAGCATTGTTGGCCTACTATGGTCGCAAGTTCCATCGTTACAACGAGTCGGTGTTTCCTGAAACCATCATTCCAATGAACATTCGCAAACAGCATCACAAAACTGTGTGGTTGCACTGATAAGTATTTCCACAGCGCTTGACCCATTTCATATTTAGGACCTTAGTCCACACAGGCACATTAAGCTTCTCAGCCATCTCAGCGCCAACTTCCATTTCATTCAAGGGGGCATATTTTTCCAGTACCTAATTTCATATCATTTGGATCAAATGTTTGCCAAACATAAGCCATTTGGCACTGGTGTTCCTTTGCTAATGTCTTTATGTTTTTAAAGCTTTTCAACTGCTTTTTAAAAAGTTATGCTTCGCTTCATAACGCATGCACCAACAATGTAGCAGTGGTCCTATTTTCTGCATACAACTGGGGTAATGCACCATAAAATTGAAAAAAAATTGAAAACGCAGTTGAAACTCTATAGATCTGAATAAACTTCCTCTTAAATAATTTAAGGAATAGCACAATGTAGTTAACTTCTTCAACTTCAGTGGCTTCAGCATTTTGGATGAGGTCTTGGCGCTGACTAGTCTGTGTGATTTTGGGCACGGTGCAATAACCTTTGGTTTCATGTTGGTAGACCACTTCTCCAACAACTTTGCAGAGGTCGCATCACCAAATATAAGACCAAAAACTTGACACAACCAGGCACTCTATTTTGTAATCTTCAATGGCATGTTTATTGCTTGGAAATTTGATCCGGTTTAGCTCCACGTATGCCTATCACATGTAATGCGTGAATTGGTGGGTGGGGCTACAGAATCAGGCATTTCATCTTCTTCGGTTAAGGAGGCGTTTCACTGAACTCTGACATCACAGGGAGGCACATTCTGAGATCGAGCGTTTGTTGGGTCTGGTGTCAATAAAAGCTTTTCTTTGACTAACAAGGAAGTTTTCAGCTCTGAAACTTACAGGATATTCTTATATTACCATGACCTTTTAAATATCAAAAACCCAAGGGAAAGTTCATTCATGACCCCTTTTAAGGATCAGTTTAAAACTTTAAAATGAAAATTACCCATGATCTACTCACCCTCAAGCCATCCTAAGTGTGTATGACTTTCTGAAGAACACAATCAGAGTTATATTAATAAATAACCTGACGCTTCCAAGCTTTATAATGGCAGTGAACGGGGAACGCCAGTTTGAATCTCAAAAAAAGAACATCCATCCATTATAATAGTAAAATCGATGGGTTTGTGTAAGAAAAATATCCATATTTAACACATTATAAACTTATTATCTAGCTTCCGCCAGACTGCCCTTCCATATTCTGCTGCAATGTCAGATGTCAATTCTAGAACTGATGTTTTTTTGCATGTATTTGTGTACACCATTTTGGGTACACGGCGTAAATCACATTATATAAGATGCTTTCGAATATAAGTCACAGCTTGTTCCATAAACAACCTATAGTCTGGAAAATATAGTAATAAGATTACAAAGGTTTTTTTATTTTATTAAGTTACCTGTAAAACAAGTATTTTAAGAGACTAAAACTGTGGGTTTTTTCATGCTGCAGCATTGATGAGCATCTGGGGAAAAGGTAAAGTCATCAACCGTATCTTCTAGCCATGGGGAGGAGTCGAGACGAGATTGACAACTACTACACGGCCCTGGATAACAAGCTTAACCCTTGTCAAACGGCTGGCTCTCTGGGTGCATCGGATGAGCTCTACTATGTTTTTAACATATCCTATGACAACGCTCTCATCAACTTCTACACATTCCTGCAGACCACCGTCTACAACATAGATGTTGGAAAAACAAAAGTCTCCAAGATTGAAAGAACTGCTGAGTAACGCCTGAGCGGATATCTAAAAGAAAAATGTTGCTCTGCTTTCGATGTGAAGGTCCACATGCCGATGGTCAGAACATGGCTTCTTAAACATTACATAAAACAGACCAAATACAGTTCTATTTTGTATTTTTACACTATGTAATGTTATATTCATTAAAACCAAGTATGCATTTCATCAAGTTCATATTTTTACATTTATTACAAAATAATAACTAAAGGCAGTACCAATTTAAACAATATATTGTTGGGGAGAACAGTTCAGGATCCAGGGACCAGATATGTTTGAAAGAAGACCAGGAGTCCAGATGTTCAATCAAATGGAGGGAATTTACTGAAGAATAGTTTGCAGTTTCATCGGTAGAGCCAGCGACAGAGTCTCTCGAGGAGGCCAGACTCGACTTTACACAACATTTGATTACATCATTGCCAACAGGTGGACTACTTCTGATTGGCTAAGAACACATATTGTCCAAGCAATTTCCCACACATGAATAGATAGGAGGGCATGTCGCCATTAGTCAAAATAGTTGTAGCACAATTCCTAGATTTAGACCGGTGTGACCTCGGGAAGGAGTACAAATAATATTCACTTTATTCCCTAGAGGAATACACATGAAAGAGGTACAATTCTGTGAAACAGGTGAAGTCACGGATGGTTTGACCCCTAACCTTAAGGCCTGTGCACACCGGGACGAATATCGCGTGCGCTTATCGTTTCGAGACGTTTTTCAGCGTGTCGTGTTCACACCCAAGCGATTTTCACTGGCGATGCACGGAGTGAACGTGCAAATTCAGTAGATGGAGCTCCTGGTACACAAGGTGGCGCTGCACCACTTTACGCTTCTGACACTCTTGTCACGATTCCATTCGACCGTAAGTGGACTGTGAAGTGGACTTCAGAGTGTATTCCACCATCTTAAGTGAGATTCCAATCCAAAGGGAGCGAACATGTTCAGTCCAAAGGGTACTGGGAACGGTGTAGGCAAGAAGGGAACATCGATACATCACTTCACAGGAAGCGGAGAGTGAAAATCACCCAACTGCCATTGTGCATCGCATCACCTGTCTGAACTAATGATGGTGCAGAGTTTTAAAACAGCTCTGCGATGGAAGAGTTTAGCATTTTAATATTCATAGTTATTATACATACAGTATTTATGAATGGTTACATGGCAATAACTTTTACATTCGCATATATTTTATGAATATGTAAAAAAATTAAAAGTGTTGAGAAACAGATGAGGGATGTCATTTTTTATATATTTTACTTTATTTACCTCAGGAATGTTTACTATGCAGCTGTGCGTGGGAAAGAAAGCACACGAGATGAGACGCTACTAAGACCATTGATTAAGAATACATTTATACATAGTTAACCAAATCAAAATGTATTTTCATATTGAATGAAAGGTGCAGCTTCATATGTGTTCGTAGTCAATACAACAAATGTTTATTTCTTTTAATTTTGATGATTATAACTGACAAATAAGGAAAATCCCAAATTCAGAATCTCAGAAAATTAGAATATTACTAAAGACCAATACAAAGAAAGGATTTTTAGAAATCTTGGCCAACTGAAAAGTATGAACATGAAATGAATGAGGCTGTACAGCACTCAATAATGCAGCGATGCGGCGTGGCATGGAGTCGATCAGTCTGTGGCACTGCTCAGGTGTTATGAGAGCCCAGTGTAAGGGATATTCGGATCAAATAACTCTTTTGGGGGAATTGATTCACAATTAAAAGAACCGAATCACCTATATGAATAATTCAGAATTAATATTCAACACCTCATCAACTATTCGTCCAGCGATATGAGCATTTTGCATGTGATAAGTGATAGCAGATTCCGCTGGCTTCTGACGAGCATTTCAAATACATAATTTTCATATTGCAAATATGGTACATTATACAGAACTGTGCTCTGGACAGAAATATGGGTCATCATTTAACTATTTCATACACACCAAACAGCACGCGTTTCCCATATATGGAGGGCATGATGATAGTGATTATGATGGGGTAACTGTCTAGTTATATAACACTCCGCAGATCCTATGAGACATACATAATACATTGATACACATTGTCAGGAGATTTCTTAGTGATTTCCCCGGTACTAAAACATATATTTGAAAAGGAGAATCATACAAAAATCGGTGGCACTGAAATTGTTTGACCCTGGACAAAGTCACTGTGCGTGATTCATATAGTTCAGTTCCTAGTCGGTTACATAGAAGTCTTTGTATGTGGATTACAAAGAGGGTCTTTGAGAAATGGTCATTGTCAAAGGAGGGGGAGTGTGTTTCAACCCATTTTTTTGGGATCTCCTGAATGCTTGCCCATTGAAGGCATGAAGGCATGGCCCATTCAGCAAGCGTTTAGCACTCTATTGGGTCCAGGTAATTTTGTTACTTTACGCCGAGAGATAAATGGTGTCTGGTCCTTCCCGGGCCATCCACAAGTACCCACTGTTCGTGGAACAAAGGAATGTCTGTCTATTGTTTAACGTGTCCTTGTGAATTGGGTTTGAGATGGGCCGGACATCTGGACACCCAGACTTTTGGGGGGACTAGTTTGGCCAACTGCCCCCAGGCTGAGTTTTGTGACTCACTCATCAGAAGATTGAGAAAGGGGGTCAGGGAGTCCCTGAAGTCGAATGTGTCTGTGAATCGATGCCTGTTCCATAGATAATACTACACCAGGTTACTCTGATAGTGGCCTTCAGCTCTTCTGCATTGTTGGGTCTGGCATATCGCATCTTCCTCTTCACCATACCCTAAAGATTTTCTATGGGGTTAAGGTCAGGCGAGTTTGCTGGCCAATTGAGAACAGGGATACCATGGTCCTTAAACCAGGTACTGGTTGATTTGGCACTGTGTGCAAGTTCTGTTGGAAAAATAAATCTGCATCTCCATAAAGTTGGTCAGCAGCAGGAAGCATGAAGCGCTCTAAAACTTCCTGCTGTACACTCACCTAAAGGATTATTAGGAACACCTGTTCAATTTCTCATTAATGCAATTATCTAATCAACCAATCACATGGCAGTTGCTTCAATGCATTTAGGGGTGTGGTCCTGGTCAAGACAATCTCCTGAACTCCAAACTGAGTGTCAGAATGGGAAAGAAAGGGGATTTAAGCAATTTTGAGCATGGCATGGTTGTTGGTGCCAGACGGGCTGATCTGAGTATTTCACAATCTGCTCAGTTACTGGGATTTTCACGCACAACCATTTCTAGGGTTTACAAAGAATGGTGTGAAAAGGGAAACACATCCAGTATGCGGCAGTCCTGTGGGCCAAAATGCCTTGTTGATGCTAGAGCTCAGAGGAGAATGGGCGACTGATTCAAGCTGATAGAAGAGCAACTTTGACTGAAATAACCACTCGTTACAACCGAGGTATGCAGCAAAGCATTTGTGAAGCCACAACACGCACAACCTTGAGGCGGATGGGCTACAACAGCAGAAGACCCCACCGGGTACCACTCATCTCCACTACAAATAGGAAAAAGAGGCTACAATTTGCACGAGCTCACAAAAATTGGACAGTTGAAGACTGGAAAAATGTTGCCTGGTCTGATGAGTCTGGATTTCTGTTGAGACATTCAGATGGTAGAGTCAGAATTTGGCGTAAACCGAATGAGAACATGGATCCATCATGCCTTGTTACCACTGTGCAGGCTGGTGGTGGTGGTGTAATGGTGTGGGGGATGTTTTCTTGGCACACTTTAGGCCCCTTAGTGCCAATTGGGCATGGTTTAAATGCCACGGCCTACCTGAGCATTGTTTCTGACCATGTCCATCCCTTTATGACCAGCATGTGCCCATCCTCTGATGGCTACTTCCAGCAGGATAATGCCCCATGTCACAAAGCTCCAATCATTTCAAATTGGTTTCTTGAACATGACAATGAGTTCACTGTACTAAAATGGCCCCCACAGTCCCCAGATCTCAACCCAATAGAGCATCTTTGGGATGTGGTGGAACGGGAGCTTCGTGCCCTGGATGTGCATCCCACAAATCTCCATCAACTGCAAGATGCTATCCTATCAATTGTTATTTGGTGTCCAATCTATCTAGATCCCACACACCTTCTACCTAGTTTTAGTTTATATTCTCAGGCTAGGTAAAGCAGGTCAAATCCTTAACTAGATCATAAATATAAATGTATACTTACTCTCTAGAAGAACAGACCCCCTCCGTGTCTGGTTCAGATCAACTCGTTTAGAAAGCAGAGACGTGGCAAACGGTTTCTTTTATAAATCAATTATAAGTAGATTTATTTTTCCATTAACAAAAGTTTTACATACAATTAATAAAGGTTACAAAAAGAAAAGTTTTAAGTTTCAAAACGTCAGTACACAAAAGTCACCAGCAGATGTCAGGCTCGGATCATCAAGCAATGGAGAAGCAGCTGTCGCTCTCAGCTTCTGATGTTCATACAGAGATCAAGACCTTATACACTTTCATTATCACACCTCTTCATTACATATTCAATCATATATGTACAGTTCATCCAATCCCAGATTCTGCATCATTGTCAACTCCCTGAATTCCTTCAACATATTAGTACATAATGCTCTGTATTCGTTCATTCTTCTTCTTATGGCTTGGATCCTTAATCTCCTTCTTCGTCTCGTCTGTAAGACATCATCCCGGGGTAAAACCCCCTTCTTTGTTTAATACTTTGTTACATGCTTGCATGCTAATACAGATTACATTTCACTTGCCCATCTTTTACATCAATAAATGACTTTCATACATATGGCCCAGTGTGCTCATCTCAATAGTTCCATCCAATACTTTTTTACCAAACAATATCTCTTGTGTTCTTACTACAAACCAAAAACAAAACATTTGTACAATGACATGTTCTTGTGTTTTTTCATGTTTACAAAGTCATTCATGAAAGTTGTATAAGAAAAGCTTCCTTTAAGTTTTTCGGCCTTATAAACAGCTTGAACATAAAAGTTGTGAAAAATAAAAAACTTCTTATAAAAGTTTTTCTGCCATATAAACAACTTCTCATTTCACCTTACTACTTCTATTCTACTTGCGGCTTTTATATAGCCTAACAATAAAAGTTCTCTATCAGACCTCCACTACTTTTCTTATAAGACTCTTATAAAGTCTAAAACAAAGGTTACATAAACAACTTCCTTATAAGAGTTGTATTAGAACTTCTGATACAGCTTTAACATAATCAAACAAAACATAACATACTTGTGTGGTTAACATAGGCCTCACTATACTTGGCACAATTCTTGATTACATATTGGGAATAAAGCCTCCTTATACTTGGCATTATTCCGTTATATATTGTGAATAAAACAAGAAATTTCATCATTATTCTAACACAATATGGGCCAACATTTCTAAAGAATGCTTTCAGCACCTTGTTGAATCAGTGCCACGTAGAATAAAGGCAGTTCTGAAGGCGAAAGGGGGTCAAACACAGTATTAGTATGCTGTTCCTAATAATCCTTTAGATGAGTGTACAGCTGCTTTGACCTTGGACCTCAGAAAACACAGTGGACCAACACCAGCAGATGACATGGCACCCCAAACCATCACTGACTGTGGAAACTTTACACTGGACCTCAAGCAGCGTGGATTGTGTGCCTCTCCTCTCTTCCTCCAGACTCTGGGACCCTGATTTCCAAAGGAAATGCAAAATTTACTTTCATCAGAGAACATAACTTTGGACCACTCCGCAGCAGTCCAGTCCTTTTTGTCTTTAGCCCAGGCAAGACGCTTCTGACACTGTCTGTTGTTCAAGAGTGGCTTGACACAAGGAATGCGACAGCTGAAACCCATGTCTTGCATACGTCTGTGCGTAGTGGTTCTTGAAGCACTGACTCCCGCTGCAGTTCACTCTTTGTGAATCTCCCCCACATTTTTGAATGGGTTTTGTTTCACAATCCTCTCCAGGGTACGGTTATCCCTATTGCTTGTACACTTTTTTCTACCACATCTTTTCCTTCCCTTCACCTCTCTATTAATGTGCTTGGACACAGAGCTCTGTGAACAGCCAGCCTCTTTTGCAATGACCTTTTGTGTCTTGCCCTCCTTGTGCAAGGGGTCAATGGTCATCTTTTGGACAGCTGTCAAATCAGAAGTCTTCCCCATGATTGTGTGGCCTACAGAACTAGACTGAGAGACCATTAAAGGCCTTTGCAGGTGTTTTGAGTTAATTAGCTGATTAGAGTGTGGTACCAGGTGTCTTCAATATTGAACCTTTTCACAATAGTCTAATTTTCTGAGATACTGAATTCGGGATTTTCCTTAGTTGTCAGTTATAATCATCAAAATTAAAAGAAATAAACATTTGAAATATATCAGTCTGTGTGTAATGAATTAATATAATATACAAGTTTCACTTTTTGAATGGAATTAGTGAAATAAATCATTTATCCAATTATATGACCAGCACCTGTAGTGTTTTGATTATATTTTTTAGATAGCCTACAATCTGTGTTTTGTAAATATAAACGTATTATTATATGGTTTTAAATTTGAAAGTAAACTAAATTGCAATATTAATTTATGTTATGACATAATCTGCGCGACACCGTCTTTGCCTTTCTTTGATGACATTGCAGGGCGTTCAAAATGAGTGATTATTGAAATCGAAATCGAATGGAACGCACCCTTTGTCTACTTACTTCCTCTCCATCGCAACAATGAGTGCTCTATAAGACCGTTTTTTGCTTGAGCGTGTAGAAGATTTTATTATGTAAATATTAGCATTTTATGGCTAATGAAAAGACACTTTTATGTTCAAATGTGTAATGATGTTTCAAGGGTGGTCAAATGGTTGCTGACTGTGTTTAAAAAAGTGTGCTGACTTTGAGAATGCCCTTTAGAAGGACAGGAACAGAATTAGAACTTAGAATGTGGCCATGTGTGAGCCAGAGCCAGGTGGGGTGGTGTTTACCATATTAGGAAGACAACTATGATATATATATGACAGAAAAGTCAAGTAGCAGGAGGGCCGATGGCTGACGGCCCTCCGGCTTCATTGCTGTGTTTGGTGTGAATAAAGCCTCTTCTGAAATCAATAAATCCTTGGTCAAGAATTTTTTTATAGAAAGAGAAATTTTCGGCATAAATGGCGACCCCGGCAGGACATTTCAGAGCTGATAAAGAAACCATGGCAGGACGTTCCTGGACGAATCAGCACAAACAGTGGCCACAAATTTGAATAGGTAAGCAGTTTTTGCTTAAGTTTGTGTTATTCGCCAGAAATGTACCTGTTATGGTAAGACAGCTTCTCCAAATTTAAAGAACTAAAAAGGATTTTTGATTTCAGAATAAATGCATGCAGTATAATTTCTAACAATTATGGCCTTGGGAATATTAAGAGATATGTAAAGGTCAGGTAAATTAGCTGTGTTTATTTCTCGCTAAGAGGGCCTGGATGGATAGCAGAAATAATCATGCACCTAGATGTTTAATAAAGTCAGGTAAACTATCTGTGGTACGAGCCAAGTGGGCCTTGATGGATGGCAAAGTACAGCATGAGCACAGAAGTTTAAAAAATTTGGTTAATTAGCTGTGAATACCTGTTAAGAGGGCCTTGATGGATAACAAGTAATTATGCAAATAGAAGTTTAATAAAGTCAGGTAAATTAGATGTGTTCAGGCGCCAAGTGTTGAGAGTGCTGGGTTGTCTGTGGCTAAGTGTAAGTATATGTGTGTGTGTCTGTGTGGACTGTGAGTTAAAAATAAGTTGTGGAACAGTGACCCCCTGAACTCTGAAAGAGGTAGGGGAGGGGTGCTTCATTTGAGAGAGAGTATGAGAGAAGACTTGTAGTGATTTGAATATTGTGAATGTGAGATTGTGAATGTTACATTCAGTTAGGAAAAGTGACATTGCAGAATTAGAATAAAGTAATAAATTATATGACAAGTTGTGAATAATTTTATACTATTCATGCAAAGTAAAGTTAAAAAGTAAAAGAAAAATTGGAAAGTTAAAAAGCAGTTGGTGATTAAAAATATTATAAAGCTTGCATATGATAAAAATAAAAGGTAAAGTTAAATAAAATAAAAATAGATAATTGATTATTCTTTTGAAAATTAAAATTGAGAACATTATAAGTTAAAGAGAAAATCAAGTCTAGAAATTGGTTATTAAAATAATTATTGATTAAAGGACAATATGGCCACTCCAGTGGAAATGATAGGATCAAAATACCAATTGTGTAAAGAATTAATAGATAAGATGTCAAATAAATGGCAAACAAAGAAAGAATATGATAACCAAATGGCCAAATGAAGGGACATTTGATGTAACATTATGAGAAGAAATGGAAACCTTGATTAAAAATTAAAAAATAAATAAATACAAATAAATTAATTACAAAATTAAGAACAGTTTAAAGAAAAAGAAGAGATAAATTAAAAGAGAAAAGGGAAAAAACAGTGCTGGCATTGTTTAGAAAAGAAGGAGATGAATTATTAAAAATATATATATATATATATATAAAACAGGCAAGGAAACAAAGAAAAAAGAAAACATGTTTTCAAATACTCATGTCAAATGTAACTCCAGAAGGGCAGTTCCCAATCCTAAATGCAAATGGAAGGACAGGTGGAGTTAGAAAATGAAAAACAAACAAGACAAGATGTGAGACAAAAGGAGAAAAGTAAAACATTTGAGAAAAATGTACCGTTAGATTGTTATGTATTAGAGCAACTAAAAACTAAGTATGAAGATAAACAGACAGGAAGAAAAAAAATAATAATTAAATAAAAAATAAATAAATAAAAAGGTGAAACAGAAACACAAATAGAAGATTTAAATAAAAGCATCAAAGAAATAGAAGAATTAATAAAATGCACAGAAATACGGGCGAGTGATAGAAAAAAAAATATTAGAGAGTTTAAATATAGAAAATGAAGAGGAGGTAACATTTGATGAAGAAAAGGTGGTTACAAGCTAAGAACTCTGGTAAAACAACTTCCTATTTTAATTATGGGTGACAAAAGATTTTGAGGGGCTTGTCAACTGCCTTCCTGACATCCAGGAGAGAGCTGGGAAATGGATAAGAGTGTTTGACAATGAGCAAATTGTGATCTGTGGGGGACATTAAAACACTTCTGGGGAAAAGTCTAAGTGGATCAAAAAAGGAAGAAATTCTTCAAGCTTCTGAACTGAACTCTTGCTATGAGACTGTTTTTGATGCATATCATCCGGCAATATGGCAGGCATTGAGAAAAATGGAAGCAAGAGACTGGGAATCCAGAAGGAGACCCATTGAAGAGAAGAGTCAGACCAAATGGCAAATGACTCCTGTGAATGCTTCTGTGAATACCTCTGTAAATAACTCACTGCAGCAATTCCTCCAAATATACACCAGATTCCTGCACCCACAGTCAGCAACAAGGGCCGGCAGGATGGAAAAGAAATACACAGCATGGAGGACAGAGGGGGTTGTGGACAACTGGGACATATCAAAACCAATTGCCCCAACAATCCATGGAAACAGTCACTCAGGGGTGAAAGGTGGTGTGGTTGGCAACAACCTACTCAAAATTTGCAAAGACAGGGGACAAATACAGTTAATTCCTCTGACAGCTCCAGTTTGCTTACAGACTAAAAATAAAAGTGTGACCTTACCAGTTCTTGTATCAAATCAAACTCCTGTAAACTTGTTGGGAAGAGATGTATTATGTAAATTAGGATTTCAAATTTGGTGTTCTCCAAAAGGAGTGTATATAGACTTACAAGAAATAGAAACTCAAATGATGATTTCTGAGCCAAAAGCAAATGTGATGTAAGACAAATCATTAATAAATGGGGAAAGTTTATTGAAGCGCAGATTTCTGAAGCTCAGTTACCAAAGTCAGGATTTAACTGATATATGATATATGACGATGAGAGAGATGGAAAAATAAAAAAGAAATAGCAAAAAGAAACAGACAGAAAAAAATTGAGATTACCTCAAAAGACATCATAATAGGTAAACAGTGAGCAGCAATGAAAATAACTGAAAATAAATTTATAAAAAAGTTGGTTCAATGTACCAAATTCTGTTCCACGTATCTTTATACAGGAAAGAATTAGGAAGCCAAAAGATTTACAGCCACTGATGAAAAAAGCTGAACAATGCCAGTGGAATTCAACAATAAATCCATTAATTCATCCATTAATAAATCCATTAATCCGTGAAACTGAGTGACTTATTTTAAGTCATTAGGTAGCATAACTGAAAAAAAAACTGGATTCTGAAACTACACATCTGGGAAAAGGTTAGTGAAGGTGGGGCTTAGTTAAGCCCCAAAGGGGGGAATATGTAGAAGATTTTATTATGTAAATATTAGCATTTTATGGCTAATGAAAAGACACTATTATGTTCAAATGTGTAATGATGTTTCAAGGGTGGTCAAATGGTTGCTGACTGTGTTTAAAAAAGTGTGCTGACTTTGAGAATGCCCTTTAGAAGGACAGGAACAGAATTAGAACTTAGAATGTGGCCATGTGTGAGCCAGAGCCAGGTGGGGTGGTGTTTACCATATTAGGAAGACAACTATGATATATATATGACAGAAAAGTCAAGTAGCAGGAGGGCCGATGGCTGACGGCCCTCCGGCTTCATTGCTGTGTTTGGTGTGAATAAAGCCTCTTCTGAAATCAATAAATCCTTGGTCAAGAATTTTTTTATAGAAAGAGAAATTTTCGACAAGCGCCACCATGTGTTTTACTGTAAATTCAGCAGCTACAAACAGATTCGAGAGATTTCAAGTTTCATTTCCTTTTTTAAGTGATTGCAATCATATTTGAAGCGATTCAAACCCATCATCACAGCGAACGGCGCGTCTCAGCTGAAGGAAATAATACATTATCTTTCGGATTGAATATATTGGTCAAATTTTCTTAATCGGATTGAAGTAACGTGTAGCCAAGTGGTGACCCATACTTGGAATTTGCGCTCTGCATTTAACCCATCCAAGTGCACACACACCCAGAGCAGTGGGCAGCCATATTACTGCGGCGCCCGATATATCATGCATGCCTAGTCAATTTTATTAATATTTGCTTTGTTTTATTTTTTTGTAATAGTGATTATTTTGTCATCTATTTATTTAATTTTTTTTACTTTTTTTGCCTCCTCAGAGGAAACGCCCCGGATAACTCGTGCAGCTTCTCTCTGCTGTGGATTCTCTCATGGGATTTAAGATTTCCTAACTGACTGAATCTCTTGTCACAGTGTGAACACTTGTAAGGTTTCTCTCCAGTGTGGATCCTCTCGTGTGTTTTCAGACTTCCTGACACACTGAATCTCTGGTCACAGTGTGAACACTTGTAAGGTTTTTCTCCAGTGTGGATCCTCTCGTGTGTTTTCAGACTTCCTGACACACTGAATCTCTGGTCACAGTGTGAACACTTGTAAGGTTTTTCTCCAGTGTGGATCCTCTCGTGTAGTTTTAAACTGCTTGCTGTAATAAAAGTCTTCTCACACTCAAAGCACATGTACTCTCTCACACCAGTGTGTATTTTCTGATGTGTGTGTAAACTTCGTAGCAGTGAGAAACTCTTTCCACACACAGAACATGAATGTGGCTTCTCCTTCGTATGAACTGTCAGGTGTTTCTTAAAGTTTGATGGACAAATAAATGTTTTTTCACACTGATCACACTTGAATGGCTTCTCTCCGGTGTGGATCCTGATGTGTTCTTTAAGTGTTACTGATCGTGAGAAACTCTTCCCACACTGATCACATGAGAATGGCCTCTCTGCAGTGTGGACCATCATGTGTTTCTTAAGGCGTGCTGATTCCGGGAAACTCTTCCCACACTGATCACATGTGAACGGCTTCTCTCCTGTGTGGATTTTCATGTGTCGTTTAAGTTGTTCTGATCGTGTGTAACTCTTCCCACACTGATCACACTTGAATGGCTTCTCTCCAGTGTGGACCATCATGTGTTTCTTAAGGCGTGCTGATTCCGGGAAACTCTTCCCACACTGATCACATGTGAATGGCTTCTCTCCAGTGTGAACTCTCATATGGACTTTAAGACATTGTTTGGTTGAGAAACTCTTTCCACACTGAGTGCAGGTTGTAGATTTCTTGGCTCTTGTTTTCTTTATAAATGTGTTTTTAGTCTTTGAGCGACTCAAAGGTTTTTCTCCAGGTTTGAGATGTTCCTCCTCTACTTCACTCTCCTCGCTCTCTTCCATCACGTCTGAAATTAGATAAAAATTAATATAACTTTTAGTACATCAACATTCAATCTTGTGAAAGGACATACAGTGAAAGACAAAATTATTAGCCCCCTATGAAATGTTTCATTATGTTTCATACAGTGCTGCTTAACAGAGAAAATATATATTAGCATCCTGCCCAGTGCATTTGAGGTTGAGCTGGTTAAGGACACCGCCAAGGACCCTAAAGCAACACCTGCTCCTGTCATCTTTAACCTTCAGGTGAGAAGCTGTGTATGATTGTTATAGGTTATGAGGATGTGTAGGATGTTTTAGGATGGTATAAAGCAGTATAAAAATACAACACAAACCTTAAAACTGTTAAAACTACTTCAACCTGATGTTCCAGTTAAGCCATGCAGGGGATGGCAGCTTAAGGGAACCGCTCCCAGTCAATAATATTCTCCCTTGATTCAAAAAGTTCGGAAAAGGTAAAATCTTAACATGCAAGATGGCAGAGGGAGATAAACATAAGAAAGTATGGGGAAAGTCGATTATGAGACCTGAAAAAGATGGAAAAGGGGAAGATGGTGAATGACGAGACCAGAAAAATGACGATGATTAAGATGGCGATTCCAGAATGTCTTTGCTCTCAATTAACACAATGATCCAAGAAGGTATATCTGCAATCCACAATCGGATTACTGCACTACGTTCAGATCTTAACGATGACATGACCGATTTTCAGCAGAAAATTAGGAACAACATCAGAAACAACATGACAGAGTTCAAAGAAGAAATCAATCTAAAGCTGAACGAAGCGACAAAATCTTTACAGTCAACTTTGGAAAGAGTGGATGAGATGGAAAAGCGAATCACGGATTTGGAAGAGTGGGGTGTAGACATAGAATTCAGATTTCCTAGCTCAAACATTAGAGTGTGGCGCTAGCAATGCCAAGGTCATGGGTTCGATTCCCAGGAAAAGCAAGAACTGACAAAATGTAAAATGTGTACCTTGAATGCAATGTAAGTCGCTTTGGATAAAAGCGTCTGCCAAATGCATAAATGTAAATGTAAATCTCTTTGAACAGATGGCTTCCCGTCTGAATTGTATAACATTTTCCGCACTTACCGCCTTACTTCTTAGTTCTTTTAATATTAATACACTTAAAGAGCGAGAGCTTCCTCAATCTTGGAGAGAGGCTATTATACAGTGAGGAAAATAAGTATTTGAACACCCTGCTATTTTGAAAGTTCTCCCACTTAGAAATCATGGAGGGGTCTGAAATTGTCATCGTAGGTGCATGTCCACTGTGAGAGACATAATCTAAAAAAAAAAAAATCCAGAAATCACAATGTATGATTTTTTAACTATTTATTTGTATGATACAGCTGCAAATAAGTATTTGAACACCTGAGAAAATCAATGTTGGTACAGTAGCCTTTGTTTGCGATTACAGAGGTCAAAGGTTTCCTGTAGTTTTTCAGCAGGTTTGCACTGCAGGAGGGATTTTGGCCCACTCCTCCACACAGATCTCCTCTAGATCAGTCAGGTTTCTGGCCTGTCGCTGAGAAACACGGAGTTTGAGCTCCTCCAAAGATTCTCTATTGGGTTTAGGTCTGGAGACTGGCTCGGCCACGCCAGAACCTTGATATGCTTCTTATAGAGCCACTCCTTGGTTATCCTGACTGTGTGCTTCGGGTCATTGTCATGTTGGAAGACCCAGCCTCGACCCATCTTCAATGCTCTAACTGAGGGAAGGAGGTTGTTCCCCAAAATCTGGCAATACATGGCCCCGGTCATCCTCTCCTTAATACAGTGCAGTCGCCCTGTCCCATGTGCAGAAAAACACCCCCAAAGCATGATGCTACCCCCCCCCCCCCATGCTTCACAGTAGGGATGGTGTTCTTGGGATGGTACTCATCATTCTTCTTCCTTCAAACATGTTTAGTGGAATTATGACCAAAAAGTTCTATTTTGGTCTCATCTGACCACATGACTTTCTCCCATGACTCCTCTGGATCATCCAAATGGTCATTGGCAAACTTAAGACGGGCCTTGACATGTGCTGGTTTAAGCAGGGGAACCTTCCGTGCCATGCATGATTTCAAACCATGACGTCTTAGTGTATTACCAACAGTAACCTTGGAAACGGTGGTCCCAGCTCTTTTCAGGTCATTGACCAGCTCCTCCCGTGTAGTTCTGGGCTGATTTCTCACCTTTCTTAGGATCATTGAGACCCCACGAGCTGAGATCTTGCATGGAGCCCCAGTCCGAGGGAGATTGACAGTCATGTTTAGCTTCTTCCATTTTCTAATGATTGCTCCAACAGTGGACCTTTTTTCACCAAGCTGCTTGGCAATTTCCCCGTAGCCCTTTCCAGCCTTGTGGAGGTGTACAATTTTGTCTCTAGTGTCTTTGGACAGCTCTTTGGTCTTGGCCATGTTAGTAGTTGGATTCTTACTGATTGTATGGGGTGGACAGGTGTCTTTATGCAGCTAACGCCCTCAAACAGGTGCATCTAATTTAGGATAATAAATGGAGTGGAGGTGGACATTTTAAAGGCATACTAACAGGTCTTTGAGGGTCAGAATTCTAGCTGATAGACAGGTGTTCAAATACTTATTTGCAGCTGTATCATACAAATAAATAGTTAAAAAATCATATATTGGGATTTCTGGATTTTTTTAGATTGTCTCTCACAAAGGACATGCACCTACGATGACAATTTCAGACCCCTCCATGATTTCCAAGTGGGAGAACTTGCAAAATAGCAGGGTGTTCAAATACTTATTTTCCTCACTGTATCTGTGATGCATAAACAAGGAAAAGACAGTAAGGAATGTGATTCGTATAGACCCATCCCAGTACTACTTCCATTGAATATGATCAACAGAGTAGAATCAGTTCAACATGAAGCTGGATGAAATGTCTAAATCATGCCATGAACCGGACGATAACATATTTCAGCTTCCGATAACACCAGAGCAACAGCCCCCCTCACCAGACATGTTATCCCTTTCTACAGCATCCCCGCTTCTGAGCTTCTCAGACAAAATGCAGGAATTGGTTTATGCTGAGCCCAGATTTTCACACTCGATTGCTGCAAGCCCCCAGATATCAACCAAAAAGCGACGAGCCCCACAACCACCAAAGTCTGTGGGCCCAGCTAATGCCGAGTTCAGACTGCACGATTTTCAAACTCGTCGGATCACTGCTCTTTTCACACTGCATGACTATATGGGCCAGCATTCAGTTGCTGCTGTGTTCACAATGACCGATGGATCGGCGACAGGGGGTTTCACACTGCATGACTGTACAAGAGGAAGAATCACCAACAGCTCTGTCCCTTTCGCAAATTAAGTTTCACAACAAAACACACACGAGAAGTGAGAAGAAAACAACGCGAGATCACACGCACGTCAGACCGGAGTTCTCACGCGAGACTGGAATTGTTATTACAAATATAGACTGCAGTGCAGAAACTTAAGGTCCAAATTGTCTGAGCGCTGATTTGCATCAATAGGGAGAAAAAGAAAAAAGATTATGGCGGAGGAAATGGTTGGGTAGACACAGGGAGCAATGATAGTGTTCTACAAAGAGAGTTAGAGGTACATACATAGTTTTGCAATGTGCTACTGTTGCGGCTGGTCAAGCAAATGTTTGTGCTTTGTTTCTGTTTGATATAATTGTAAATAAATCTATTAAAATACTGATATTCTGGTCTATAACTCCTCCCATAACCTCCCGCTGCCCTGTATCTTGCTCTCTCATTGGCTGTCGCTCATCGCCAATGTATTTTTCAATCAGAAAACAGTTCACACAGCAAGAGTTTGAATCGCGAACAGGTCCAGATATTTAGCATGCCAAATATCTCACGGGCGTCGGCGACTCATCGGCGAGTCTTTCTGATCATAATTCATAATTCTTTGCTAATTCATACTGCGTGATTGTCACTCGCGTGAACGAGCACCGATTTGCCTGTGATTTCGGGCATTTGTCGGCGATTTCTCAAAACCCATCGCCGAGCCAAAATCGGGGCTAAAATCGTGCAGTCTGAACTCGGCATAACCCTCCCCCTCCTGTGAGATTTCTTCTGTCTCACGCCAGGGGCACACGCCCTTCTCCATCTGTTGTAGGTGAACCAAAAACAACTGATACCAGCTCTCAGTGATGTGTCCTGGGTCCTCACTACGTTAACAGCAACTTTATCAAATGTTTACAGAACAAGCGGGAACCCAGTGTGCCTGTCTCTTTTTCTATTTCTGTTCCGTCGCTCACTGGGAGGAGCAGCCGCGCGCAGTCCCACATCACCGGACTAATTTGCCTAATCTTCACGGTACTTTAGACCGTGGTGGAAACGCAGACAGTAGCAGGTCTGGGGTAAAAAAAAAGTTCCTGGTACAAATTGTTCCGGGTAATTTCGGTGGAAACGCGGCTAATGTAAGCAAGTGTCATTTGGTGACTATTTGTCTTTCGAATATCTGGGTATTGTGCTAAAAGGTGCTCCATGTATCCTGCTTATTATTATTTACAGGCCTTTGTTGAGGACTTTACAGAGCTGTTATCAGCAATCTCATCTGAGTACGACTGTTTTGCTATTGCTGGGGATTTTAACATTCACAATGACAATGCTGAATCCAGTACAACAAAAGAGCTCATGACTGTTCCTAACACTTTTGACCTGACTCAACATGTACATGGACCCACACACAATCGTGGACACACTCTAGATTTACTTTTTAGGGTCTAATCATTTCATAAATAGTTATTAAGGATGTGGCACTGTCTGATCACTTCTGTATTTTGTTTTGAAGGAATTGAAAATAATCAAAGATATTTGATATTTGAAATCCAACAAAGAAATTAGCTTTACTGTTGTCAATACTGTTGTCTATAATAAGTTTTTATATAAATCTCAGCATAAAATGGATTGAGCAGAGGGTCTTTCTCTCTCTCTCTAGCTGAAGTTACACTCTCGGCTCACATATGGTTTTCATATATGGAGCCGGAAACCACTGCTATATATGGAAGAAGGTTGTGTAGGATAGAATGGGAGTGGGGTCTCTGTGTTCCTATTCTTTGCATTGAAGGATTCTGTAGGAGCTCAAGGCAAGTCTCAATAAAGCCTCTTCTGAAATCAATGATCCTTTGTGAAGTAATTTTTATAGAAAAAGAATTCTTCAACAGATGCGACTACTTTAGACATCTTGACACATTTCGGCTTTTATGAACAACATGGTAAGCACGAACTGGAGAAGACACGCGCTGTGTGTAAATCATGTCACGCACAAATAAAACATGCATGGGGTAATAATACCACTAACTTGAGAAACCACGTCAGCTGTTTTCATTCATTGTGAGCTGTTAATGCCTGTCAGTGCAAGGTGGACCCAGCTCAGCAAAAAATGGATCATATTATATCAATGTTACAGTTCTTAAAGGGCCTGTTTACACCTGGTCACTTCATGCTTTTTTACATATCAGATATCTATCTGATTTATCAGAATGATTTCATTTACATTGGTCTCATAAATGTATCTCCACAAAACGGATATAAATCTGATCTCTTTGCTCATTTCAAAATCAAAGACCACAATAGGAGCGCGGCAATAGATCATTCAGTTTCTTTTCTTTTAATGAATATGATTGTATGTTGAGCACTGCGAATTGCTTTCGGTTTCATTTGCAGTAGTTTGTGCGCTGGCTTGATGAAGAGATATTTATTTTTGGGTGAACTATCCCTTTAAGCTCTCATTTCTTAGCACTGTTTTTATTCTATTGCTGACTGAATATATTTACTTGTATTCAGTAGGGATGCCACAATTCTCAATATAATATTGAACCGTTCGGTACAGCATTCACGGTTCAATACGCGCTTGTGAATTGCGGTTTTGCATTTAATTATTTTTCTACACATTCTATCATTTGCCTCCATCCCAATATACAAAACAACGGGACATACATTCACATCACAGGTTAGTGGTAGAGTTATACTCACGGGACACTATAGTTATTCACTATCATGAAAGTTAACTATTTGCATGCGTTTAAATTTTTTGCCAGTTAAACATTTCATTCGTGTGCTTATGCACGGTTTTAACATGCGCTTTTCCGAGCATGCGCACTAAACGCCTGTCAAACACGCGATTACTGTACTAAGTAGTCTTACATCGCTAATTCTGTCAAATACACACAAGGTTAACATAAACACAGTCGGTTATGTCTAAAGTGAAAGTAAAATGATGACAGAATTTTCATTTTTTAATTGAACTATCCCTTTACTGTTAATACAACAACAAAAGACAAATAGAAAATCACTCACTGCTCTTGACTGAAAAACTTTAATACAGTAGCTCTAATAAGAATCAATGTATATTTTATGTAGTCTATATAGTGTTTTATTTAGGGGCCAAGCACCAAAGGTGCGAAGGTACCTATTGAAACCGTTAGCGTTCCTATTCTTCTTCTTCTTCTTCTTCTTCTTCTTCTTCTGCTCTTGAGTCTATGGCAGCCCATTGAACCACTTGCGGGAAAGTTGTGAAATTTGGCACACTAATAGAGGACAGTCTGAAAAGTCACCATAGCAAATTTGGAGTCTCTAACTCAATCCCTCTAGTGCCACCATCAGTCAAAAATTTGACTCATGTTTATGCTAATAACTTTTGAACCATAAGGGCTAGAAACAAAATTATTTTTCTTCTGATTCCTTGTCGATTCGATTGCACCCTATGACGTAATTTTCCGTTATTAAAATTGTCCCGCCATTTTGAATTTTCAGAAAAACCTACTTTTGCAAACTCGTCCTAGACGGTTCATCCGATTTGCACGAAAATTGAACCAGATCATCTTCAGGAATTCAAGTTGATTCGTCAAATCGTTTTCAATAAACACGCAAACAAATTTGAAGTAGCGGTTGCAAAAACACTCATAAGGCTATATCTCCGCAGCGCTTTATCGTATTCAAACCAAGCTTGGTACACGTCATCACAAGCATAACCTGAGGCAACATGCAGCGTTTCGGCGCAGCGTCACCTACTGGTCCGGAGATACGAAAAAATTATGTTTTTGCTTATAACTTTTGAACCGTTTGTCCAAAAATGATAAAAAGTGGTCTCGTTAGATTCAGCACAGCATGCTGATATTCAATTTGACCATATCGGCCATTTTGAATTATGTGCTAAAATGCTGTATTTTATGAACGCATGAACGGATTGTGTCGAAACTCGGTTTGGGTCATTAACACGATGCCCTGAATGAGATCAAGAAGTTTAGAAACAGCGCCACCTAGTGGCAATAATTTTTTTCAAACACTTATAACTTTGGGTTATTTTCATGGGTCTAACTATTTTAGTCTCCTGAATCCTCACCGAGTCCAACGATACCAGACTTGCCAGGTTTCGGCATATGGTTTGTGCAGCACGGTAATTTAGCGCTTAAAAAACGTTAGCTGATATCTTCGAAACCGCTAGTCCGATCGAGATGAAACCAGCGTCAGAAGTTCAGAAACATAGGTCGATAGCTATATTCTAATGCCCAAATGTCAAAATATTGATAGTAAGGGGGTGTAAAATCCAATCAAAGTCAGGTGTCAGTCATTTTTTACATGTTTTTTCAGATAAATGTCTATAACTCCAAAACGAAATTAGATATTTTCACCAAAATTGACACACACATGTATGGGCTCACTCCGAGGACACATAAAACAAATGGTAGGATTGTGCCTCTTGGTGGCGCTATAATAGAACAAAACGTGAATTTCCCATTGACTACAATGCAGTATTATGATATAAAATGCTATGCTTTACAAATGAATTGGTGTATCATTACGAAACTTGGTATGTGCCATCAGCACCATGCCTTTAAGGTCCTTAAAAGGTTTCAAAACAGCACCGTCATGTGGTCCATACTTATAATGAAAAGGCATCTTGAGGCTATATCTCTGCAATGACATATTGACACTATATTGACCGTAACTGTGCCACCTATTGGTTAAAAGAGATAAATCATGAAATCATTATTATTGACTGTATTTATCATTTTACAGCTATTTTGCCTAATATCACCTTAATAGGTCTTTAATTGCTCATTGCTGCAGTTGATCTGACATTGCCAGCAATTTTGGCACGTCTTGTCTTCTTCTTTGCGCTTGGCCCCGATAATGGCTGCTTGCAGCTATATTTATTTTTCTTCTTCTGCCATGAAGTCTATGGCAGCCCATAGAACCGTAAAGTTGTGAAATTTGGCACACTAATAGAGGACAGTATGAAATGTCACCATAGCAAATTTGGAGTTTCTAACTCAATCCCTCTAGCGCCACCAACTGTCCAAAGTTGCACTCATGTGTATGCTAATAACTTTTTAACCATAAGGGCTAGAAACAAAATTATTTTTCCTTCTGATTCCTTGGCTCAGGAACTCGCCCTAGACGGTTCATCCGATTTGCACGAAAATTTAAACAGATCAATTCAGATTCTGTTCAAGCTTCCTGAACAAGAACGGTTTGTAAAAAGCTTCTACATTTCTTCATGAAAGAGATGCATATGCATTATAAGACAATTGAACATATGAAACTCATAAACACGCACAATGACATCATTCATATAATGAAGCAAAATGATACCCAAGAATAAAACTTTTTGAGAAACTCCGTCTTTAATTTGATCTGAATCTCACAGTTGAATCTACTGGTTATGAAGATTCACTTTATTCGCCATGAAAACTTCAGATGATGTTTCTTTGTCATGTCAGTTATTATGGCTGGTTAGGACAGATTTATCCAGATTATATTTGATTGCCTGATGCATTATTGTGTTGCATTTGTTGAGGATGCGGTGTCAGATCTGAAAGTGCTAGATCTGAAGAGCATCTACTTACTGTGTTTGTATTTTGTATGACTGTGTAGAGTAGATGAATCACTGTAACGCTTCCCACATGCAGTGCAGAGATATGGTTTCTCTCCAGTGTGGATCCTCTCGTGTCTTTTCAGATGTGATGACTGATTGAATCTCTTGTCACAGTGTGAACACTTGTAAGGTTTTTCTCCAGTGTGAATCCTCTGGTGCACTTTTAAATCGTTCGCTGTAGTAAAAGTCTTCTCACACTCAAAGCACATGTAATCTCTCACACCAGTGTGTATTTTCTCATGTCTATGTAAATATTGCAGCTGTGAGAAACTCTTTCCACACACAGAACATGAATATGGCTTCTCCTTCGTATGAACTCTCAGGTGTTTCTTCAGGTCTGATGTACTAATAAATGATTTCCCGCACTGATCACATGGGAACGGCTTCTCTCCGGTGTGGATCCTTGTGTGTTCTTTGAGGTTTGCCAATTGCGTGAAACTCTTCCCACAATGAACACATGAGAATGGCTTCTCTCCGGTGTGGATCCTCATGTGACCATCAAGACCTTGGTTGGTTGTGAAACTCTTCCCACACTGATCACATGTGAACGGCTTCTCTCCTGTATGGATCCTCATGTGATGCTCCAGATATTGTTTGGTTGAGAAACTCTTTCCACACTGAGTGCAGGTTGTAGATTTCTTGGTTCTTGTTTTCATTATAAATGTCTCTTTAGTCTTTGAGTGACTCAAAGGTTTTTCTCCAGGTTTGAGATGTTCCTCCTCCACTTCACTCAGTTCTTCACTCTCCTCGCTCTCTTCCATCACGTCTGAAAACAAAATTTGTATTATATTTTTTAAACATCAAAATAATTCAAAAATAGAAAATGAAGTGAAAAGACATAAAAGTGATGTAATCGATAATCCTATAAAATATGATTTTGATCGATTAATCTATCGAGTAATTTTCATTACATTTAATTTAACTTCCAACTTTGGCCTTCAGTAGTGTACTATAAAAAAGAATACATGTAAACAAGCCCTTGACAAAATGTAAAAAGGTACAAATTTGTAAACCAACATAACAAAAAAAGAGAATATCAGCAAATACTTTTTATATGGAATATTGTTGTAATGATACCAAAATTATGACTTTGATATGATACCAGACTGAAATACCAGAGTCGAT
The DNA here is from genome assembly GCA_023566225.1 of Romanogobio albipinnatus. Taxonomy (NCBI): domain Eukaryota; kingdom Metazoa; phylum Chordata; class Actinopteri; order Cypriniformes; family Gobionidae; genus Romanogobio; species Romanogobio albipinnatus. The sequence continues at coordinate 1,185,902 of CM042240.1, forward strand.
ACCATGGCAAAAAACAGAAAAATTGATTGAATAATATGACAGAACTTACTATTCATTGTTTTAGGGTTAAAAAACCCTAAAAACTTACTTGTCTGGCATGTTCCTGCCCTGCTTCACACAGAATATTAGGTCCGGCCCTTTAAGAGCTGCACAGACCAAAATTCATTATAACACCTGATTTCTCATTCAACTTTGTATATGTTCACTAAAGACATATCCGACTGCGTTTAGCCGAATACTCACCGGACATGATTTTGCACATATTTTTAACCATTCAAAACCAATAATCCGCAAAACTGGCATAGTATTAAATAGCATTGATGAGTTTTTATATAAATCTCAGCATAAAATGGATTGAGCAGAGGGTCTTTCTCTCTCTCTCTCTCTCTCTCTCTCTCTCTCTCTCTCTCTCTCTCTCTCTCTCTCTCTCTAGTTGAAGTTACACTCTCGGCTCACATATGGTTTTCATATATGGAACCGGAAACCACTGCTATATATGGAAGAAGGTTGTGTAGGATAGAATGGGAGCTCAAGGCAAGTCTGGAGGATTGAACAGATGAAAACCAGATGTGGCCTTGTTTTCTATATGTATCACATGCCTAGACCATCAGCTATATGAAGTAATCTTTCTCTCATTGGTTAAATGCATAATCCGCCTCTTTTACTCTGATTTTCTGCAATAAACAAAGATTTTATTATCCAAATACACTGGATTGGGAAGGGCACGCAACAGGAAATAAAACTTATCAAGCATGTTAAAGAAATAGATATAACCCTGAATATATGAACACAAACTCAATCAACGTCTCACTTGTGTGACTAACATTCCCTGAGACACAGCTTCAAATCTACACAATATAATATAAGTGCACATCAAATACTTCACCGATAAAGAACACAAGAAGATTATATGGCATTAAGACAATGCATTTAGGCGACAAGATAATGTGCAAACCGAGTTATTAATGTAAACATTCAGACGCTCCTTAATGTCTCTTAGCAATATAGTAATCACTAATGAAGAGAAGATACTTACACACAATCCACAAAGTCTGTCCCTTCTGACTACTTTAACTGTTCATAACTAAACACAAGCACATCTCTGCATCCTCACTCTCTGATCTCTGGTTCTCTGGAGCAGTCCAAATCACCAGCAGAGGTGGGGGAGTTTGGAAGAGTCCATTTGAGAGGGTGGCCTTCTTTACATTACTGATGTTTTAGCCATAAATAACAGCATTTTGAGGGGCAGTGGCCCAAACGAAAATAATTTGTGGAGTAAATGTTATAGCTTTTATTTTGAAGAAAAAAGATCAAATTAGACTCTTGGGGTAAGATGACCCAGCCATATTTGGCACAGAAGGCCCCAAGTGGCATGTTTAAATGTAGCCTAATACTGATTGTAATTAACGGGGCTATTATTTAATATTTTCATGAGTTAGATGTACATTTCAGGCATCTTCACTTTCATTAAAACCTATAGGTTAGTTGAGTGATTTTTATTATGACAAAAAAAAATTCCTTTCAGATGATTATCTTTTACTGGGATTCAGATTTTTCTGTTATCAGTTATCCAATTACTCTACAAAATGGTCAAAATAAAATTAAGCAGAATATTTGTAGTATTTCACATTATGACACGGAGGATATAGCCTAAATAGTAATAAGAATTATATCAAAAGTAATTTATACATTCTGTAACAGTTTATGGGTTATTATATGAAATTAGGCCTATATATATATTCTACAAAGTGTGCCATCGACAGCAAAGTTGGTGTTATTTATATTAAATCAGTTCGGGTACAAAAACTTGATTAGACAAGAATTATAATTCTCTTCCAAGAATGTGTGTTTTTTACAAGTTGTTAGCTCTATTAGAAGATCAGGAGCAAAATAATACCCACAGAAATACAAAAACAAACTACCAAATGACTAATTCCACGGATTGTAATGCACACTGTTAATGCGACGACATTCTGGAAATGTTGTCTCCGCTTTCCAGATTTCCCCGCGCAGACTCTGAGTGACGCTGGGGAGCAAGCGGGAAAACACGGGAGCGGATTTGCAGAATCGGTGGATCTTTAGCGGAGGGAAAACAGAGCACTTTCAGTGGGGATGGGTAGCGCCCATAGACTGCGAGAGGGGCAGCTCAGCTGATGAGGGCAGAGGGGCAGGGGCTCTAGCCACCGGGACACCCCCCTGTGCACGGCCCTGTTTATTATGATGATGTCTTCACATCTCCTGTAAATTCACACTTAAAGCTCATTTCATTGCTGTCAACAGACCGAGGCTTGTTTCATGTATATGTATTTGTTCAGATGTTGACTTTTTTGTAGTTGTTGGGCTCTTACATGTGTCTACCAAATTTCATACTCGCACGTGAAATGCAGCGCAAACGATGCTTAATTGTAATTTTATAGGTGACACATCGAGCCATTTTGCCACAGCTAATTCTGAAACCACATCAGATGTAAATGTTCACCACTTCTGACGCGTGTGCAAAGTTTCACGAGTTTCCGAGCATGTTTAGGCCCTCAAAAATGCGATTCATTTCAGGGAAGAATAATAATGGGCTGAGAAAATACAATCGAGTCCTCACACCATCTGTGCTCGGGCCCTAATAATAAATTGCATCAAGAAGAATACGGCACAGCAAACAAGTGTGTCTTCAGTGGTATTTTAAAAACATACACAGAGTCAGCGTCCCTAACATGTGAAGGCAAGCTATCACAAAGTCTTGACGCTGCCACTGCTAATGCACAATCCCCTTTCTGGCTTAACTTGGTCCTTGGATTTTAGGTCATTTTTGAGTTTTTGCTCTCAATGTTCTTCCTCACTGATACTCCATTAGCAGATCCAATAAATAATTATTATTCAAGCAGTTGTTCCAAACCTGTGTGAATTTCTTTCTTCTGCTGAACACAAAGGAGGATATTTGTAAGAATATCTGCAGCCATTGATTACCATAGCATTTCTTCCACACTATGGTGGGTGGATCTAGATATAGGAGGATTTACAACTGTATTGATAGTACTAAACAACGTCCTAGGATTATTAGTGGGGTTTTTTTCTATTAGGAGGCAAAGTCCTCACATTTTTTATATATATCAAATGTTAATTTATGTCCGTTACACTTAATAAACATTACATAAAAGAGACCAAATACAGTTCTGTTTGGTATTTTTACACTATGTAATGTTATATTCATTAAAACCAAGTATGCATTTCATCAAGTTCGTATTTTTACATTTATTCCAAAATAATAACTAAAGGCAGTACCAATTTAAACAATATATTGTTGGGGAGAACAGTTCAGGACCCAGGGACCAGATATGTTTGAAAGAAGACCAGGAGTCAAGATGTTCAATCAAATGGAGAGAATTTACTGAAGAATAGTTTGCAGTTTCATCGGTAGAGCCAGCGACAGAGTCTCTCGAGGAGGCCAGACTCGACCTTACACAACATTTGATCAAATCATTGCCAACAGGTGGACTACTTCTGATTGGCTAAGAACACATAGGGGGTGCGTTCCATTCGGCAGGGTCCCTACGCACTGTTCACTGCTCCCTACTCCCTGAGCAGTGTATATCAGTTGAAGTGAACTTCGCTGAAAATAATCACTCATTTGGAACGCCTGCAACGTCATCAAAGAAAGGCAAAGACGGGGTCGCGCAGATTATGATATAACAAATTAATATTGTAATTTACTTTACTTTCAAATTCAAAACCATATAATAAGTATATATTTACAAAACACAGTATGCATCTAAAAAATATAATCAAAACATTCGTTTTATTAGTTACTTTAAAAAAGTAATTAGTTACAGTTACAAGTTACTTCTTAAAAATAGTAACTGAGTTACATAATTATAAAAGTAACTAATTACCAGGGAAAGTAACTATGGAGTTACTTTTTTTTTTTTTTCTCGAAACTTGGATGCCCCCAATATTAAATATGTTAAATGAATGAATTGGACACTACATAGAATAAATTATTATTATAAAACATTGTACATTAATGTACACTATTGTAATGTTGCTGTGGGACAATGTGAGAGACACCTATCAGATTCAATACATTATTGTAAATATTATTAGTAGGCCTACTATAGTGTAAATACTACCTGAGAGACACCTATCAGTAGTACTACGTACTACGCCTTACTACGTACGACAGACAGACACTTTTGGACATTAGTTCGGCAATCGCACACCGAAAACCGGACTTTAAATTCATCAACGACGACACGCTGTTTACAAACACGGCAGCAGAACCTTTTGTATGGGCGGCCCGACCGCGGAAACGCAGCCGGAGAAGGGGGAAGAGAGCCGGCGTGCTCATCAGAGTAAGACGCCGCGCAAACCGACCCCCGCTTCCCAGTATTTTACTAGCTAATGTTCAGTCTCTGGACAATAAACTCTGCGAGCTGAGAGCACGGATCTCTTTCCAACGAGAGACGAGGGACTGCTGCATTATCTGCCTTACAGAAACTTGGATGTCCGCTGAGATTCCAGATTCGGCCATCGAAACCACGGGGTTCTCCGTGCAGGGAAAAGCAAAGGCGGGGGTGTATGTTTTATGATCAACAGATCCTGGTGTGATCAGAGGAACGTACATTCTATCAAGTCTTTCTGTTCTCCTGATCTGGAACTTCTCATGGTTCTGTGCCGACCATTCTGGCTACCGAGGGAATTCACCGCGGTCATCATCACAGCTGTGTATATTCCCCCACAAGCCGACACAGACCGGGCACTAAAGGAACTGTACAGGACAGTGAGTGAGCAGGAAACCGCGCATCCTGAGGCTGCGTTTATTGTGACCGGAGACTTTAACAAAGCCAACTTCAAACGCATTGCACCTAAATACCACCAACATGTTAGCTTCAACACACGAGGGAACCGCGTCTTAGATCACTGCTACTACCCCTTCAAGGATGGTTACAAGTCCCTCCCGTGCCCACCATTCGGCAAATCAGATCACGCTTCCATTCTACTTTTGCCCGCTTACAGGCAGAGACTGAAACAGGAAGCATCCGCCCTCAGAACCATCCAGTGCTGGTCGGACCAATCGGACTCTATGCTACAGGACTGTTTTGATCACGCGGACTGGGAGATGTTCCGGTCGGCCTCTGATGACGACATCGAGGTCTACGCTGATAGCGTAACGTGTTTCATCAGGAAGTGCGTAGAAGACATTGTTCCGACCAAAACAATTCGGCTGTACCCAAACCAGAAGCCGTGGCTAAATGGGGATGTTCGGGCGAAACTCAATGCGCGGACCTTCACTTTTAACTCCGGTAATGCGGAGGAGCATAAACAAGCAAGTTATGCCCTCCGGAAAACCATCAGAGCAGCAAAACGGCAGTACAGGGACAAGATTGAAGGACAGTTCAACACCACCGACTCCAGAAGCATGTGGAGGGGAATTAACACCATCACGGACTATAAAGGGAACACAAACTCCACCGTGAACACCGCTGCCTCTCTCCCGGACGAGCTCAACACCTTCTATGCTCGCTTTGAGGGAACTAACACCGCCCTCGCGGAGAGAGAGCTCGTGGCTGAAGATGCAGCGGTTAGTTCACTCTCCGTATCTTTTGCGGATGTTACCCGATCCTTCCGGCGGGTGAACGTCCGTAAAGCCGCGGGTCCAGACGGCATTCCCGGCCGCGTCATCAGAGTGTGCGCGCACCAACTGGCTGGAGTTTTCACGGACATCTTTAACCTGTCCCTCTCCCTGTCTGTGGTCCCCTCATGCTTCAAAACGTCCACCATTGTTCCTGTACCTAAGCAGTCAAAAACCACCTGCTTAAACGACTGGCGTCCTGTTGCTCTGACCCCCATCATCAGTAAATGCTTTGAGAGACTAGTCAGAAACCACATCTGCTCTGTTCTCCCCCCCTCACTGGACCCACTGCAGTTTGCATACCGCAAAAACCGCTCCACTGATGATGCCATTTCATCCACTATACACACTGCTCTCTCCCACCTGGAAAAGAGGAACACGTATGTGAGAATGCTGTTTGTAGACTACAGCTCAGCATTCAACACCATTGTGCCCTCCATACTTGACATGAAACTCCGGGCTCTAGGCTTAAACAGCTTGTTATGCAGCTGGATCCTGGACTTCCTGTCAAACAGACGCCAGGTGGTCAGAATGGGCAGTAACATCTCCTCATCACTGACTCTCAACACTGGAGCCCCTCAGGGCTGTGTTCTCAGCCCACTCCTGTACTCCTTGTACACACATGACTGTGTGGCAACCCACAGCTCCAACACCATCATCAAGTTTGCTGACGATACGACGGTGGTAGGTCTCATCACTGACAATGATGAAACGGCCTACAGAGAGTAGGTGCACACTCTGACACGGTGGTGTCAGGAGCACAACCTCTCCCTCAACGTCAGCAAGACCAAGGAGCTGGTGGTCGACTTCAGGAGGAACGAGAGAGAACACCGCCCCATCACCATCGATGGAGCACCGGTGGAGAGAGTCAGCAGCTTCAAGTTCAAGTCGGTGTCCACATCACAGAGGAACTCTCATGGTCCGTCCACACCGAGGCCGTTGTGAAGAAGGCTCATCAGCGCCTTTTCTTCCTGCGACGGCTGAGGAGGTTTGGAATGAACCGCCACATCCTCACACGCTTCTACAGCAGCACCATAGAGAGCCTGCTGACTGGCTGCATCACCACCTGGTACGGCAACAGTACTGCCCGCAGCCGAAAAGCCCTGCAAAGGGTAGTGCGCACGGCCAGCGGCATCATCGGAGGTGAGCTTCCCTCCCTCCAGAACATTTATGGTAAATGGTAAATGGACTGCATTTATATAGCGCATTTAACAGACCAATGGCCATCCAAAGCGCTTTACAGATTGCCTCACATTCACCCATTCACACACCGTCGGCGGTGTCAGCCATGCAAGGCGCCATCCAGCTCGTCGGGAGCAATTGGGGTTAGGTGTCTTGCTCAAGGACACCTCGACACTTGGTCAGGTGGAACCGGGGATCGAACCACCAACCTTCCGGTTTGTAGACAACCTACATGAACCACTGGGGCACCAAATGGGGTGGCAGTGCCAGGCGGTTTATGCCAGGCGGTGTGTGAAGAGAGCTCAGAGGATCATCAGAGACTCTAGCCACCCGAACCATGGGCTGCTCTCACTGCTGCCATCAGGCAGGCGGTACTGCAGCATCAGAACACGCACCAGCCGACTCCAGAACAGCTTCTTCCCACAAGCAATCAGACTACTTAACTCCTGATCCATCAGGATCATAACACACACTGGACAGAATATCACTCAGCACAACCCACTGTAGATACACACACATTATATACACATTTATTTATCATACAACATCTATTGCACTTTGGATTTCAATTTGTGAATAATATTGTATATTATACATTGTATATTATTATTATTATAGCGTAATGTATATTGTTTAGTGTATGTTTAGTGTATATTGTTTAAAGTATATGTATATTGTAAGTATGTGTATATTGTTTAAAGCTGTGAGAACTACACTCACATTGTGTAAATTATGTATTGTTTATTGTAGTGTATACTGTGCTGTGAGTAATTGTGGGCGCATCAGATGTGTAATCTGATGCTGCTTTAAATGTTGTACATGTCATGTCATGACTACTATGTTGCTCGGAACTGCACCTAAGAATTTCACCAACTGTTGCACTTGTGTTATGGTTGAGTGACAATAAAGTGATTTGATTTGATTGATTGATTTGATGGAGAGCTGGGTCAGTTTAGCTGAGAGAAGATCAGGCATGATGGTATTGAAGGCCGAACTGAAGTCCACGAATAAGATTCTTGCATAAGCCCAAGGTCTGTCGAGATGTTGCAGGATATAATGCAGTCCCATGTTGACTGCATCATCCACAGACCTGTTTGCTCTGTAGGCAAATTGAAGAGGATCCAGCAAGGGTCCAGTGTTGTCCTTCAGGTGGGCCAGAACCAGTCTTTCAAACGCCTTCATGACCACAGACGTGAGAGCGACAGTCTGTAGTCATTAAGTCCAGTGATTTTGGGTTTTTTGGGGACGGGGATGATAGTGGAGCGTTTGAAGCAGCAGGGAACTTCACACTGCTCCAATGATCTGTTGAAGATCTGCGTGAAGACTGGGGCCAGTTGGTCAGCGCAGGCTTTCAAACAGGCAAATGAAATGCCGTCTGGACCTGAAACTTTCCTAGTCTTCTATTTTTTGAAGACTCGGCTCACATCCTCCACTCAGACCTTAAGCTCGGGTTGGATGACAGGAGGGGGGAGGAGAGGGGGTGCAGGAGGTGATGTGTGAAGTGCAGATCAGAGCGGGTGTGTGGTGTGAGACTGGGCTTTTCAAACCTGCAGTAGAATGCATTCAGATCCTCAGCCAGTTGTTTCTTTTCTACAGAACGGGGGGATAGTAACCTGTAGTTGGTAATGTTCCTCAAGCCTGTCCAAACTGAAGCCGAGTTGTTTGCTGGAAACTGGTTTCTCAGCTTTTCAGAGTAGCTTCTTTTAGAAACTCTGATCTTCTTTTTCAGTCTGTTTCTGGCCTGGTTATACAAGATTTTATCCCCACTTCTGTAAGCATCCTCTTTGACATGACGAAGCTGTTTGAGTTTCCCAGTAAACCATGGTTTATCATTAGTGAATGATAAGAATGTCCTGGTAGGAATGCATGTATCCTCACAGAAACTGATGTATGATGTTACAGTATCTGTGAGCTCGTCCAGATCAGTGGTAGAAGCTTCAAAAAACGTCCAATCAGTGCAATCGAAGCAAGCTTGTAAGTCCAGCTCTGCTTCATTAGTCCATCTTTTTACAGTCTTTATTACAGGTTTAGCTGATTTCAGTTTCTGCCTGTAGGTCGGTATAAGATGAACCACACAGTGATCAGAGAGCCCCAAAGCTGCCCGTGGGACGAGTGATATGCATTCTTTATTGTTGTGTAACAGTGGTCCAGTATTTTACTGTCTCTGGTGGGACATGTAATGTGCTGTCTGTATTTTGGCAGTTCACGGGAGAGATTTGCTCTGTTAAAATCCCCAAGAATGATTAAAAGAGAGTCTGGATACCTTTGTTCAGTCTCAGCTATTTGTTCAGCCAGCTGTTGTAGTTCACACACGCGTCTGAAGGAATGTAAACATTCACGAGAATGAACGAGGAAAACTCCTGCGGCGAGTAGAAAGATTTACATTTTATGAAGTGCGCCTCTAGGTTAGGAGAGCACATCTTCTTCAGCATTTTTACATCTGAACACTAACTTTCATTAACGTAGAAACACAATCCACCACCTCTCGCTTTCCCTGTTATTTCCGCAATGAGATCCGCTCGGAACAGCTGGAAGCCCGGCAGATATAGTGCTTTGTCCAGTTGTCCGACCAGGGAACACAGAAGACAGTAGGAAATGAACATGAGGGCAGGCGGGAACACACGGGGAGACATCCCACAACGCTCTGACAAATGACATGGCAAACAGAGAGACAATAAATAGGGTGTGCTGATCAGTCGCAGCTGGAGCGCTGATCAACAGCCGCAGGTGATCCCAATCAGTAGCAGCGCCCAATCACACACACACACACACACACACACACACACACACACACACACACACACACACACACACACACACACACAAAGCATATGAGATATGAGACAGTGAATTCATGAACCGTGACAGTACCCCTCCCCCTAGGAGAGCCTCCTGGCACTCCCAGAAGAACTTACCTGCTGATTGTAATCATCAATAAGGGAGTGATCCAGAATGTACCTAGCAGGAACCCAACTACTCTCCTACGGACCATAACCTTCCCAGTCCACCAGGTACTGGAATCCGCGTCCCCTCCGTCTCAAGTCCAGAATACGATTAACCGAATACGTAGGTTCCCCATCTACGAGACGCGGCGGTGGGGGAACCGGGACTGGCGGATTAAGATGGGAATGAAAAACAGGCTTTAATTTGGATACGTGAAAGGCGGGGTGAATTCTCCTGTACACCGGAGGAAGTTTGAGGCGGACTGTCACCGGACTAATGATCTTGGTGACAGTGAATGGGCCAATAAATTTGGGAGCAAGCTTGTTAGACACGGAGCGGAGCGGAATATTCTTGGTAGAAAGCCACACTTTTTGACCTACAACGTATACGGGAAGCTTAGACCGGTGGCGATTGGCTTTAGCCTTAGTGCGTGCCCTCACCTGGAGCAGAGTCTCACAGGCTCTGGTCCATGTGCGGTGGCACCTCTGGACGAAGGCGTGGGCGGAGGGGACCGCGACTTCGGAATCCAGACTCGGAAAAATAGGTGGCTGGTAACCTAGATTACACTGGAACGGAGAAAGGCCCGTAGATGACACTGGTAGTGAATTATGAGCGTACTCAACCATAGAAAGTTGTTGGCTCCAGGAAGAAGGATTCTTGGACACCAAACATCGTAACACTCTCTCCAAATCCTGGTTGGCACGCTTGGTCTGACCATTGCTCTGGGGATGATAACCCAAAGACAAGTTAACTGTCGCCCCTAGTAATTTACAGAATTCTCGCCAAAATTTGGACACAAATTGGGAACCCCTGTCTGAGACCACGTCCATCGGGAGGCCATGTAACCGAAAGACGTGGTCTACGACAGACACCGCTGTCTCCTTTGCTGAGGGCAATTTGGGCAAGGGGATAAAATGTGCTGCCTTTGAGAACCGGTCCACCAAGGTTAAAACAACCGTCATGCCATTAGAGGGTGGGAGGGCTGTGATAAAATCTAGCGCGATGTGGGACCAGGGTCTCGAAGGCACTGGCAGTGGATGGAGTAACCCATCAGGGGATCGGTTAGACGTCTTACCAATAGCATAAACCGAGCAGGCCAAGACAAAACTGCGTATGTCACGAGCCATTAATGGTCACCAGAATCGTTGCTTTATCAAACCACTAGTCCGGTTTACTCCTGGATGACAAGCAATGTTGGAGCAATGACCCCATCGAATAACTTCGGACCGTAGTTATGCTGCGTTTTGGACCAGCTGGAGTTTGTTTATTAAGCGAGCAGGGCAACCACCCAGTAGAGCATTACAATAATCTAGCCTTGAGGTCATGAACGCATGAACTAACTGTTCAGCATTTTGCATTGAGAGCATGTGCCGTAATTTAGATATATTTTTAAGATGGTAGAATGCAGTTTTACAGATGCTAGAAACGTGGCTTTCAAACGAAAGATTGGTATCAAAGAGCACACCCAGGTTCCTCACTGACGACGAAGACTTGACAGAGCAGCCATCAAGTGTTAGACAGTATTCTAGGTTACTACTTGTGGAGCTTTTTTGTCCAATAATTAAAAATTCAGTTTTTTCCGAATTGAGTTGCAGGAAATTACAGGTCATCCAATGTTTTATGTCAGCTATGCATTCCGTAAATTTTGTGAATTGGTAAGTTTCTTCAGGACACGAAGAAATATAGAGCTGAGTATCGTCAGCATAACAATGAAAACTAATGCCATGCTTCCTAATAATATCTCCCAGTGGTAGCATGTACAGGGTGAAGAGCAGCGGTCCTAGCACTGAGCCTTGTGGTACTCCATACTGAACTTGTGATCGGTGTGACATCTCTTAATTTACTGCTACAAACTGATAACGATCGCATAGGTATGATTTAAACCATGACAAGGCAATTCCACTAATACCTACATAATTTTCGAGTCTATTCAAAAGAATGTTGTGGTCAATGGTATCAAATGCAGCGCTAAGATCGAGTAACACTAATAGAGAGATACAGCCACGATCGGATGATAAGAGTAAATCATTTGTAACTCTGATGAGAGTAGTCTCAGTACTATGATACGGTCTAAATCCTGACTGGAAATCCTCACAGATACCATTTCTTTCTAAAAAGGAACATAATTGTGAAGACACTGCCTTTTCAAGTATTTTTGACAGAAAGGGTAGATTTGAGATTGGTCTATAATTGACTAATTCTGTAGGATCAAGTTGTGGTTTTTTAATAAGTGGTTTAATAATAGCCAACTTAAAAGTTTTCGGTACATATCCTAATGACAAAGATAAATTAATGATATTAAGAAGAGGATCTATGACCTCTTGGTCATAGAGGATCTATGACAAATAACAGCATTGTCTTTCAGTAGAGCAGTTTAATAGCCTTTTGTCATATATCCTGACTGGAATAATGTGTTTGTAAGAGCAAACAGTCAGAATAAAGTGAGATGATCTGCTGATGATCCTGAATGTCTTGTTGAATGAGTGTTGATAGTCTGAGACTCATCCATATTAAAGGGTCATGAAACCCCAAAACACTTTTTTAGATGTAAACAGATATGTATAGGATGCACATCATTGAAAACACTAAAGGTACTCATTAATGTTATTCATATGTGAAAAAGTTATTTTTGCATTTTTCAGTCTTCCGGTTTGAAAAGCTAAGTCGGAGCAACGTCACAGAAGCTGACGTCAGTGTGTACCGTAGGCTCAAGTATGGACTGCTCAAACATGCTGACGTTGACCGTTTCGAGCGATTCTCGACATATATTCACGACATAAAGCTCATTCAATCCAATCACAACGCGCTGTAGTATGCATGAAATATAATATAGTTATTATGCATGAGACAGTCACTTCTGTCAGGGTCGTCTTCCATCATTATTGTTGAGACATGGTGGGGAAGTTTTGGAAGCAGCGTGCGGAAAAGTCAAGGAGGAAAGTGAAGTGTTGTTTTCAGTGTGTCGTGAAGGTGCTCCCTGGATTACTTTCGTGTGGGTAAAGACCGATAATCTACGGTGGAACAGCCGATCGCGGATGGTCGCGCTGATACGAAGTAAGGGCGCTGAGCGAGCTGTAACCGGGACGCCGTCTGTGGAAGCCATTGCTAAAGGTTCGGTAAAGTAAAATTAACTTGAGGAATGATTGAGCGTTGACATTAATTTCTTAATTTATGTCAGGAGTGCAAAATAACCGATCTGTAATGAACAATACTTTGAATGAAATATCAACAAGAATCAAAAGCCACGTCTTCTCCGTTTTATTTGTGGTCACAGACATGCACTAATCCGCATGTGTTCGGGCTCTAGTGTGCATATTTGGACAAATATAGATTTATTCTAGCTACCGGACAGCGCGGGTTGTCACGGGCAATCCAGCGCGCGTCATCAGTCACTGACGTTACTGCGTCCCTTCAGTTATACCCCGATCTAGTTTCTTTACTGGTGCACCAGAGAGGGGGCTACTTTGGCTGATAAGCCTGGGTGACCTGAGGATTACAGTGAGGCTTCCCCGCCGAGTACATCTCCGTGGACCTCCACTCCTCTATCGCATCGCAAGCATGTAGAGACTTTGTTCATCGATGGTTCATGTTCTCTCATGAGAGCATAACCACGTCGGCGCATTGTTCATCTTGCCAAACAGTGTGCATATTTGGACAAATATAGATTTATTATCACGTTTGCAAAATATTTCATCATACAGAATACCATTTCTTTTCATTTCTCACTGAATTAGCCTATGCTGATCTGAAGAGCTAATGACATTTGAGCGATCTCTGTCTGTTCTTCCTGCTGAACGCCACTTATGATCCCTCTCGCTGTACTCATCCCTCATCTCTTTGTTGTAAACGTTGCCAACGTGTGAACCAAGAACATGTCTCAAAACCGCTGTTACTGCTGCTGTCAGTATCGCTATCCATGTCACCTGTGTCTGTGCATTGCCGGTTTGCAAATTAGCTCATTTTAATGCGCCTAATGACACTCCCCTACTTATGCAAACCACACAATACCCATCCCACCTTTTCGCAGTCGACCATGCCCATTTTTGGAGGCCTTTTCAAATGGAAGGTGTGAAAAAATCCCGCTTCAGCAGGGGGGTTTCATGACCCTTTAACAGAGCTGCTGAAAAGACACTTTATTTAATCTAAATAGTTCCTGTTTACACCTTATTTATTATGATGATGTCTTCACATCTCTTGTAAATTCACACTCAAAGCTCATTTCATTGCTTCCTCTTCCTCTGTTTGCCCACCCAGAGCATTCGGAGAAAATGGATTCAGTTTATGTCAGCACAGCTTTACAAACAGACTTTACGATATGGATTCGACAGCACCGCGACAAACAGTGAGTAACAGTGTTCATTAATGCCTGATCTGTGATCAGTCATTTCTGATGTGTAGCTAGTCATTCAAGTTCACAGACTTTCTTTCTAGATCGTGTAATGATCGCCGTCTTGATGCCCTAAGCGTAATGCATCAGTGAATCAAGCCAGTGACTAAAACGATCGTTTCTGTTATTAGCATGAAACAAATCTGTTATTTAAGTGCTGAAACTACAGAGAGCGATCAAAGAACACTCTCTTTATAATGTTCGGATCTGTCAATCACACATCACGAGTGTATCTGCACACTTGCCCAAACTGCCGTTATAATGAATAACGAAGCTCTTACTGTATTCATATCGATGTTGTGTTTGCTGTTAGTCGTAGTGAAAGCATTTTGTGAGAGAAAACGCGTTGCAATTATGGGATCACTGCATTCACGCGATCAACAGACTGTCTTTGGAACCGTTCATGTGATGAGAAAAGATCTAAAAATAAAGCTGATGCAGATGTAATGGTACATTACAAGTGTTTCAAAGTTTGTAGAATAAGGTGGAAGAAGGCAGAGTCGACGTGACTGGGACTGTTTATTCAGAACTCTCAGATACAAATAAAATATACTTGCGCTAACAACTCAGTACAACTTTCTCCAGCTTTCTCCAGCTCCAACATAATCTGAGGCTGTGTTCGAAATCGCCCCCTATACCCTTAAATAGGGCACTATTTGAGTGAACATCCATTTGTAGTGGTGTCCGAAATAATAGTGGACGTTTACGAGTGCACTCATTCAATTTCACAATGCACCGCAATAACGAGATGTACGTGCTGGAGAATATGCTTGTTCGATGCCCGATCGGCGTATGACAGCAAAGTCCCGCGAGAGCGTTTCGAGAGCAAATGAGAAACGACTCCTTAACGACGCTTTTCAAGGCACTCAAAGCGCTTTACATAGAAGGGGGGAATCTCCTCAACCACCACCAATGTGCAGCATCCACCTGGATGATGCGACGGCAGCCATTTTGCGCCAGTACGCCCACCACACACCAGCTGATTGGTGGAGAGGAGACTGAGGGATGATGCCAATCGTATATATATATGGGGATGATTAGGAGGCCATGATGGACAGGGGCCAATGGGCAAATTTGGCCAGGATGCCGGGGTTACACCCCTACTCTTTATCAATGGACATCCTGGGATTTTTAATGACCACAGAGAGTCAATGGGAAAGGGTAATGAATAATAAAGTAACTAATAAGCATTTAATTAAAAAAATAAAGACTTAATATTTGTATATACATAATTTTATAGTATAATATATATATATATATATATATATATATATATATATATATATATATATATATATATATATATATATATATATAGTATAGTATATATTTCATACTATATAGTAGGCTACTATTTATACTATATTGTATGGGCGTCAGAAGCAAAAAAAAATGTGGGGGGTCCCTTTAACAGAAACATTTTACTGGAGTAGATGCAATTTACAATAAATATATTTAAATATATCGGCTTGTTTAAATATCTGGTTGAGGCAGACAAAACTACAGAAAACTCAATCCTCATCAGCAGCAATAGTGTAGGGGTAAGACACATGGCGTCAAGATTTGACGCAATTTGATCAGAGGTTCGAATCTGCCTTTTGCCAAACTCTCTCTGTTCCTTTTTCCCATCACATATCAGATCGGAAAGGCATTTATTTTCAATGAAAATGAAAATGAAAAGTGAAAATAAAGCTTCTAACGCGTTTAATCAGTGTTTATCAGGGTATGTAAACAGACATGTGCTCAATTAGAGACGATAAAAGTGAGTGGGTCCAATATTATTGGACTTAAAAAGTGTGTGGGTCGATGCCATCTGGCGAAATGCGGGAATTCATTCAATGCAAACAATGCTCAAACAGTGCATTATGGGTATTCTCTAGCCGTCAAGCATACATCGGTTGTAAATTCGTTATTGTGGTGCATTGTGGGATTGAATGAGTGCACTTAATAACGTCCACTATGGTTTCGGACACCATTAGTCAAGTCAAGTCACTTTTATTTATAGAGCACATTTAAAAACAACAGGAGTTGACCCAAAGTGCTGTACATGACAAACAAAAATAAGAGTTGGGCTAAACAGTTAAAACATAAAAAGGGGTCCAGGGATACATAGGACTGACTAAAATAATGTATAAAAAAAAGAAAAATAATTAGGAGGCAATACAATTCAACAAGGATATAGTCATTAAAAGAGGTATTAAAGGTCCCATGGCATGAAATTTTCATTTTATGAGGTTTTTCAACATTAATATGAGTTCCCCTAGCCTGAATATTGTCCCCAAGTGGATAGAAATGTTGATCGGTGTAAACCCGAGTTCTGGCTGACTCTCTCTGCCTTTGAGAAAATGACAGGCCAGACGAGCCAATCCTGAAGCCTCCTGTTTTGACGTCCAAGCAGGAACGGTTACCTCCCTTTCCTCCGCCCAGAGAATCTGGCACGCCCATGCAAACGCTCGAGAGATCATTCCTTGTGAAAGTGTGAATGCTGGCAGTTTCTCAGTGTTTGGATGTACAAATGAAAACAGAAGTCTTTTTTCAGTTCCTTCTGATCTGTGATCAGTAATTTCTGATGTGTAGCTAATTATTTATTATTCGTGCACACAATGCGGCTTCTCTCTCTCCAGACAGAACGGTGTTTTCTATCTTGTGAGTCAGTGTTTTTGTACGTCCTCGTCGCGTCTACCGGTTCTAAAATGTGCATACAGTCATGAGTTTCTGCTCAACATCGGCCTCACACACGCCGAAGCTCGGGCTGCACTGGCCGTTGGCCTTCAACATCCCCGACCCCCAGTACTGCATCTGGCCCACAGCGGAGGCACCAAACGCGGCGTGAGATTAAGCAGAAGGGGGGTAAGTTAAGCGTGAGCATATTCGGGCTAGCCAGCCTAGCCCCACAATAAACTGGATTACATTCGATTACTGCTGTTGTGTCTTTGTTTGCGCTGTGTACTCAACGAGCGTCACTGACGCTTTTATTTTATTTTAAAAATAATGCTATTATCAACACTTACTTTTAACTCGTTCATCTCGACAGCTGTAATGGTACTTTGCATGTGTTACAAAGTTGGTAGAGTAATGATGAAGACAGGGTCTGTGTGACTGGGACTCGTGTTTATTCAGAACTCTCAGATACAAACACAATAAACTCGCGCTGACAGACAGCGCTCTCATAACTCAGTAGGTACTATAAATAACTTTGTTAGCGATCGCTGAGCTCCGTCTCTGGTACTTTAGTGATGTCCGGTTCGCGAACGATCTTTCTTTTGAACCGGTTCTTTTTAGTGAACCGAATCAGTTCACCAAATCGGACTGAATCGTTCTAGATGTCAGCCAATCACAACAGTGGGCGTTTTTACTGAAGTCTCACAGCAGACACGCCTCTTGAAGCAGGGCATTCAGCCACAGGGCAAACAGCAGTATTGAAAAAATGCCTTTTATTTCTAAATTATGACATTTTATGATGTAAAAGTCATACTAACAATATAAGTACACCTCAGGAAACATTATAAAATAATAGAAAAATGCCATGCCATGGGACCTTTAAGGGTTGTTAAAAGCAAGAGAGAAAAGGTAAGTTTTTAAATTAGACTTAAAACTGGCAAGGGTGGTAGAGGACTTGATGTAAGGTGGAAGGGGATTCCATAAATTTGGGCCAGCAGCAGAGAAAGAGCAAACAGCACTAAATGGCTGTTCCCTCAAATAGTGCCCACAGCTGAATCAATCATCCATCCATCTTCCCAACCGCACTGGTCCAGCGCAATATCATGCATACAGGTATAAATTATCCTTTTTAAAATGATTATTATATTGTTTGATTAAGGTTACATGCTAGTTTCCGTGGCAGAGTTCAAGATAAATATTTTCATTATTACTGGAGCTGCCTAACAGCACAAGCACAAACTGCAAAAACGGCAGCCTTTCCGGCGCACTTAAGTGTCCGAAATCACTCACTCGTTTTCCAAGTAGACTATATCAGTGGACAAATGTAGGGAATAGTGAATGAGGGTATAGGGGGCGATTTCCAACACAGCATAAAAGATGTCAGCCAATCACAACAGAGGGCGTTTTCACTGAATTTTCACAGCAGACACGCCCCTTGAAACAGGGCATTCAGCCAGAGGGCAAACATCAGTATAGGAAAAATGCCTTTTATTTCTAAATTATGACATTTTTTGATGTAAAAATCATACTAACAATATACCTATCATATATATATATATATATATATATATATATATATATATATACACATACAGTGAGGAAAATAAGTATTTGAACACCCTGCTATTTTGCAAGTTCTCCCACTTGGAAATCATGGAGGGTCTGAAATTGTCATCGTAGGTGCATGTCCACTGTGAGAGACATAATCTAAAAATAAAATTCAGAAATCACAAAATATGATTGTTTAACTATTTATTTGTATGATACAGCTGCAAATAAGTATTTGAACACCTGTCTATCAGCTAGAATTCTGACCCTCAAAGACCTGTTAGTCTGCCTTTAAAATATCCACCTCCACTCCATTTATTATCCTAAATTAGATGCACCTGTTTGAGGTCGTTAGCTGCATAAAGACACCTGTCCACCCCATACAATCAGTAAGAATCCAACTAACTACTAACATGGCCAAGACCAAAGAGCTGTCCAAAGACACTAGAGACAAAATTGTACACCTCCACAAGGCTGGAAAGGGCTCCGGGGAAATTGCCAAGCAGCTTGGTGAAAAAAGGTCCACTGTTGGAGCAATCATTAGAAAATGGAAGAAGCTAAACATGACTGTCAATCTCCCTCGGACTGGGGCTCCATGCAAGATCTCACCTCGTGGGGTCTCAATGATCCTAAGAAAGGTGAGAAATCAGCCCAGAACTACACGGGAGGAGCTGGTCAATGACCTGAAAAGAGCTGGGACCACCGCTTCCAAGGTTACTGTTGGTAATACACTAAGACGTCATGGTTTGAAATCATGCATGGCACAGAAGGTTCCCCTGCTTAAACCAGCACATGTCAAGGCCCGTCTTAAGTTTGCCAATGACCATTTGGATGATCCAGAGGAGTCATGGGAGAAAGTCATGTGGTCAGATGAGACCAAAATAGAACTTTTTGGTCATAATTCCACTAAACGTGTTTGGAGGAAGAAGAATGATGAGCACCATCCCAGGAACAGCATCTCTACTGTGAAGCATGGGGGTGGTAGCATCATGCTTTGGGGGTGTTTTTCTGCACATGGGACAGGGCGACTGCACTGTATTAAGGAGAGGATGACCGGGGCCATGTATTGCCAGATTTTGGGGAACAACCTCCTTCCCTCAGTTAGAGCATTGAAGATGGGTCGAGGCTGGGTCTTCCAACATGACAATGACCCGAAGCACACAGCACAGACCCCTCCATGATTTCTAAGTGGGAGAACTTGCAAAATAGCAGGGTGTTCAAATACTTATTTTCCTCACTGTATATATATAACACCTCAGGAAACAAGGAAAGAAAAAAATGCCATGCCATGGGACCTTTAAGATCAATGTGTCGCCACGAGCCGTAGGGTTAAATTTGAAGTTGTCTGTGCATGTTTTTTTTACTCTAATAGAATTCGACCCCATGGACATGCATTATATGACTGAGAGAATGCAACAGTTGGAGTTAAAAATCTTCATTTGTGTTCTACTGAAGAAACAAAGTCACCTACATCTTGGATGCCCTGGGGGTAAGCAGATAAAGGTCACATTTTTATTTTTGGGTGAACTATCCCTTTAAGCTCTCATTTCTTAGCACTGTTTTTATTCTATTGCTGACTGAATATATTTACTTGTATTCAGTAATGTTTATTTTAATGGTTATTAGCCTTTTAAGAAACAACAGTGAAGACCACATTAAAAATAAATCTCACTCACTCTTAAAAGTATTACAGCCTCTTCTATTCAAGCTTCCTGAACAAGAACGGTTTGTAAAAAGCTTCTACATTTCTTCATGAAAGAGATGCATATGCATTATAAGACAATTGAACATATGAAACTCATAAACACGCACAATGACATCATTCATATAATGAAGCAAAATGATACCCAAGAATAAAACTTTTTGAGAAACTCCGTCTTTAATTTGATCTGAATCTCACAGTTGAATCTACTGGTTATGAAGATTAACTTTATTCGCCATGAAAACTTCAGATGATGTTTCTTTGTCATGTCAGTTATTATGGCTGGTTAGGACAGATTTATCCAGATTATATTTGATTGCCTGATGCATTATTGTGTTGCATTTGTTGAGGATGCGGTGTCAGATCTGAAAGTGCTAGATCTGAAGAGCATCTACTTGCTGTGTTTGTATTTTGTATGACTGTGTAGAGTAGATGAATCACTGTAACGCTTCCCACATGCAGTGCAGAGATATGGTTTTTCTCCAGTGTGGATCCTCTCGTGTCTTTTCAGATGTGATGACACACGGAATCTCTTGTCACAGTGTGAACACTTGTAAGGTTTCTCTCCAGTGTGAATCTTCTGGTGCTCTTTTAAATGGCTCGCTGTAATAAAAGTCTTCTCACACTCAAAGCACATGTAATCTCTCACACCAGTGTGTATTTTCTCATGTCTATGTAAATATTTCAGCTGTGAAAGACCCTTTCCACACACAGAACATGAATATGGCTTCTCCTTCGTATGAACTCTCAGGTGTTTCTTCAGGTCGGATGTACTAATAAATGATTTCCCGCACTGATCACATGGGAACGGCTTCTCTCCGGTGTGGATCCTTGTGTGTTCTTTAAGGTTTGCCAATTGCGTGAAACTCTTCCCACAATGAACACATGAGAATGGCTTCTCTCCGGTGTGAATCCTCATGTGACCATCAAGACCTTGGTTGCTTGTGAAGCTCTTCCCACACTGATCACATGTGAACGGCTTCTCTCCAGTATGGATCCTAATGTGATCCTTCAGATGTTGTTTGGTTGTGTAACTCTTCCCACAGTGATCACATGTGAACGGCTTCTCTCCGGTGTGGATCCTCATGTGACACACCAGATTTTGTTTGGTTCTGAAGCTGTTCCCACACTGATCACATGTGAACGGCTTCTCTCCGGTGTGAATCCAAATGTGACCATCAAGACCTCGGTTGCTTGTGAAGCTCTTCCCACACAGATCACATGTGAACGGCTTCTCTCCAGTATGGATCCTCATGTGACGCTCCAGATGTTGTTTGGTTGTGTAACTCTTTCCACACTGATCACATGAGAACGGCTTCTCTCCAGTGTGAACTCTCATATGGACTTTAAGACATTGTTTGGTTGAGAAACTCTTTCCACACTGAGTGCAGGTTGTAGATTTCTTGGTTCTTGTTTTCTTAAATGTCTTTTTAGTCTTTGAGCGACTCAAAGGTTTTTCTCCAGGTTTGAGATGTTCCTCCTCCACTTCACTCAGTTCTTCACTCTCCTCGCTCTCTTCCATCACGTCTGAAATCAAAGTTTTTATTTTATTTTTTGAACATCAAAATAATTCAAAAATAGAAAATGAAGTGAAAAGACATAAAAGTGATGTAATCGATAATTCCTATAAAATATAATTTTGATGCATTTTAATAAATTATCATCCCCGAAACTTTCCATTGATGAGGTACACTGATCGTCCAATTATTAGGGCCCAAGTGCTGAAAAGGCAAAGGCCCTAGTGTTCTTCTAAGGACAATTTTTTTGTTTTTCACTTCTCGGGCACTCTTGGCCCTTACCATGCTCGAAAACTCTTGAAACTTTGCACACACATAGGAATCTGCAGTCACCAAGGCCGGACCAGAGCTGGTACTCTGGCGTGACAGGGGGGCTCGACAGCGCCCTCAAACTTGGTCCATATATCAAATAGGGCTGCCACTAACTACTATTTTTATATTATGATTAATCTATTGACTAATTTTCATTACATTTCATTTAACTTCCAACTTTGGCCTTCAGTAGCGTACTATAAAAAAGTATACATGTAAACAAGCCCTTGACAAAATGTAAAAAGGTACAAACTTGTAGCCTGGGAAAACCCAGACAACTTCTGGCAAATTTAGATTTGTAAGTTTACAAGTAGTCTGGCAAAGAGTCCATTCAAGCCCATTTCTAATCCCTAGAATTCGCGGCACCAATCAGAAACATTGGGGCGGGCTTTACACGATGGCGACAGCGCAGCGACGTTGAAGCAGATTTGCCGCCATGGAGCATCACTCGTTTTAAGCGATTTAAATTTTTTCCTTTTCGTTAAAACCAGAGCAAAGAACAACACTCGAAGCCTTCATATCTAAAAAAGATGTTATCGCTGTTTTACCGACTGGATTCCAGGGCTCTACGCTAACATTTTTCTTGAGGAGCACTTGTGCTCCTAATTAAAAAAAATTAGGAGCACAGTCAAAAATTTAGGATCAATTTCTGATCAATAACACACATTCCGATTATAACTTTCCCATTACAGGACGATCTTTGTCCCTTTAAATTAATGTCCAGGGGCATTTTTACCATTATAAGAGCAATGTTTTCTAATCTTATTAAATGTATGCATTATCTTTTGTCAATTTCTTCAAATAAAATAGAAAAGTTGTTTTTAAAATGTTAATTTAAACAATAAATTCAGTTAGAGCATTAAGACACAACCAGACTGTTACCAATCTAATTAAATCAGCATCAGAAGATCAATCTTTGCACTGTAGAAGTGGCACAGCAGCTCCGTCTGAAGTGTGTTTAGACACATTTACAGACTTACTGCAGCTCATGGGTAAATAATGTTGTATGAATGTTTTAAATATAAGTTTTTGAATTTAGAAATAAGCTATGTACAAGTTAAACTTCAACTTAGTTAAAAGATTTAAAGTCCATGCAAAGTATAAAGGAAAATAAAACAGCCAGTAGGGGGCGTCAAGTCTATGCGGGAGTCATTCATTCAAACGTTCAAACGCAGATTCATTCGATCGAACCGCTTGGAGATGCGCAACAGTTCTGGTGTAGTTTTGATAATAAACAGTATTGTGGCTAAAACGTTGTTACTTAATATCAACTTGTCTATTGGACTTTTGTACAAGATCAGTATCACATTTGCAATCATGCCAATACTCGGAGCAATAGCTGTCCGTAACTTTAGGCGCTCTGGCGCTGAACTGCAGGCGTCTCGCGGAAGAACACTGCAGCCGGAGCTGCTTCTCTCTGTGTGTGTCTATGGTGAGTCACACGGGGACTGTGCTCCTCCGCAGCGCTGCGACCCGAACTGGAGTTGAATAGTCAGAATATAAACACTTATTATATGTGTACCATAGTGATTCAGGGTAAGATAAAAACACAGTTTGGAAAATGGATTCATGATGTACTTACTCATATGCATCTTTAAACACAATAAATGTTATGGACTGCAGCTGATAAAGATTAAATCAAGAACTCATACAGGGGCGTTTTTAATTAATTCATTTTGGTGGCATTTTTGCCCAAAGCCCCTGTTAATTTCCGACCTTGTTTATGATAATCCAAATGTGGTATTTCGAGTTAATTTTGGCTGCAAAGAAACATAAGCGCGAGGCGTCTGGTAATGCGCGTGGCCGCGTCACACCCACAGATCGTGGTTTCACCTTGTAAACAATCTGTGAAGTGTAGTCCGTCGCACACGTTTTTTGCACATGCTCTGCTGACAGAAGGCATGAAAAGCAGTTGATTTTAGCACGAAACGTAACAGTTGCTCAGTCAGTCAGTGTTTGTAGTTTTTATTCCGATTGTATTATACATCCATTCATGAGAATCGATCGGGTCACTCGCACCGGTGCACCTAAATATTTTTTCGCAGTCGCACGCAGTAATTTTCAGGCGCAAATGCGCCCAAAATGGTCGCTATGTAGAGCCCTGGATTTGGCAAAAGTCTGATACCAGCTTGGCCCTTTGGGGGCTAAACGAATGGGTCTTAGCAAGAGCCCTCTGTTAATGTTTCACAAAATATAGTTTTAAGTCCTTTTCAGGCGAGAATGTAGTTGTTTAAAGCTCAAATCTGTGGTTTATTTAAAAAGAGAGCACCTTTTTGAAAATTTGATTCTGCCGTTGGCTCTGATGTCTCTGTAGTGGTTAAACATAAGATATGATTTGTCTCGTCTTGTGTAGATCTAACAGCTGATCTTTGCTCTCATTAATCTATAATTTGTTCCCTGACAGATCGTTTTGTCTGAGGGCAAAGTGAAGTTTCATGACTTTATATTTTTAAGCTATTAAACTTTACCGTTGTAGTCTCCTGTTACAGGAGTTTCTATTTCTGTTACAACCCAGAAACAGATCACCACATACCCAAATCAGAAGCCTTGGATGAACAAGGAAGTGCGACTCCTGCTGAAGTCACGCAATACTGCCTTCAGATCAGGTGATGCACAAGCCTACAGCACATCCAGAGCAAACCTGAAGAGGGGCATCAAAAAGGCCAAGCACTGCTACAAGCTCAAGATTCCAACTCTGACCCTCAACGCATGTGGCAGGGCATTCAGGCCATCAGTCACTACAAACCCACCCACTCCACCCCCGCAGCCACTGATGTCAACTTCCTGAACGAGCTAAATTACTTTTATGCTCGCTTTGAAAGAGACAACAGAGAAACTGCCACCAAGCTCAAACCCTCAGCTGACCACCCACCAATCACACTCTCCTCCACAGATGTCTGCAAGGCTCTGAGCCGGATCAGCGCGCACAAGGCTCCTGGACCAGACAACATCCCTGGACGTGTTCTCAGGGCATGTGCGGAGCAGCTCGCTGAGGTTTTTACAGACATTTTCAACCTGTCTCTTGCCCAAGCAGCTGTACCAACATGCTTTAAATGCACTTCCATTGTGCCAGTGCCAAAACACTCTAGCCCGAGGTGCCCTAATGACTACCGCCCTGTAGCACTCACACCCATCGTCATGAAGTGCTTTGAGCGGCTGGTCCTGGAACACCTAAAAGACTCTATACCATCCACATTGGACTCACACCAGTTTGCCTACCGCAGCAATAGGAGCACAGAGGATGCAGTTTCCATGGCACTGCACTCTGTGCTCACCCATCTGGACCATAAGAACACTTATGCACGCATGCTGTTTGTTGACTTCAGCTCAGAATTCAACACTGTCATCCCATCCAAGTTAATAGCCAAACTTGGAGACCTGGGCATCAACACTTCAATGTGTAACTGGATTTTGGACTTCCTATCTGACAGACCCCAGAATGTTCGATCAGGAGTCACCTGCTCCACGTCCTTCCGCGGCCGCTTCGTCAGGCAGCAGGCATGCGGAACCCCGCCAACATCAACAAGCTCGCCGAGGCCATTGAGCTGGTGGAAGCCGCCCAACACCGGGAGGTTGGGGAGCGAGTGCCGCCATTTCCCCCGAAGGGTGGTCCAGGAGCAACGCGTGCGGAGGGCACCCAGCTGCCAGTAAGCAGACCAGCGGTTCCCAGCCCGCAGGATGAACCCATACCCACCAAGGAACCCCGCTCACCGGGACGAGCTTGGCTGGCGGGCTGCGTGGTCCACGCCGAGAGCACTCCGCGGGCGGAGGTGACCATCAACGGCCACCCATATCCGGCTCTCCTGGACTCCGGCAATGCGGTCAGCCTGGTGAAGACCACCGTCCTCAAAACAAAGACGAAGTTACCAGTCACCTGCGTACATGGCGATACAAGATAGGTGCCGGCCCGGCTCGTCAACATCGCAGCTCTACCCGGAGCGTGGCCGGTGGAAGTTGGGATCGTCAAGGATTTGCCGGTCCCGGTTCTCCTCGATAGAGACTGGCCAGGTTTTGACTGCCTGCTCGCTGCCGCCACCCGGCCGGGAACCGCCCCAAACGGAAGACCTCCAGGAGGGCCCGGTTCCACTGGCCAGGCCTGGAAGCCGAAGTCAAGTGGTTCTGTCAAGCCTGCCCAACCTGCCAGCGGATGTCGCCCCATCTTCCTCCACCCAGCCCGCTGATTCCGCTGCCCATCATTGAGGTGCCCTTCGAGCGGATTGGAATGGATCTGGTAGGGCCGCTCCCGAACTTCGCCCGGGGCCATGAGCACATCCTCGTCATCATCGACTATGCCACCCGCTACCCGGAAGCTGTACCACTCCGCAAAGCCAACGCCAAAGCCATTACGCAGGAGCTGTTCCTGCTGAGTAGTCGGGTTGGCATACCGTCCCAGATACTGACTGACCAGGGCACCCCAATCATGTCCAAAGTGATGGCCGACCTCTGTAAGCTCCTCCAGGTCCAACAGCTCCGCACGACCATCTAGACCGACGGCCTGGTCGAGCGTTTCAACCAGATGCTCAAACAGATGCTACGCCGGGTGGCGGCCGAGGAAACACGCAACTGGGATCAGACGCTGCCTTACGTGCTCTTCGGAATCCGAGAGGTTCCCCAGGCGTCCACGGGCTTCACCCCTTTCAAGCTGCAGCCCTTCACTTCGGGCTGCATGGGACCCCAGCCACATTCCAGCGCCTGATGGACGTCCTCTTGCGGCCACATCAGACCTACGCGGCCACAGATCTGGACGACGTCGTCATACACTCAGAGACCTGGGAGGACCATCTGGACCGGCTGCGGAAGGTGCTGTCGGAGCTCCGCCGGGCTGGCCTGACCGCCAACCCCCGGAAGTGTCACCTGGCCCTCGCGGAAGCAAAGTACCTGGGCTACCAGGTGGGGTGCGGCTTAATTTGACCCCAGGAGAAGGTGACCGCGATCCACTCCGCGCCGCGCCCCACCTCCAAGACTCAGGTACGGGCCTTTTTGGGGTTGGCAGGGTACTACAGATGTTTTATCCCTAACTTCTCCTCCTTAGCCTCTCTCCTGACAGACCTAACCAGGAAGGGGCAACCGGAGAGGGTCCAGTGGTGTACTGAGACGGAGTTCCAGCGGATCAAGACGGCCCTCAAGGCAGAGCCCGTGCTCCAGGCTCCCGACTTCAACCGCCCCTTCCTGCTGCAGACGGACGCGTCCGACACCAGGTTGGGAGCCATTCTGTCCCAGGTCTTGGACGGTGAGGAACATCCGGTGATCTACATCAGTCGAAAGCTGACCCCCGCCGAACAACGTGACGCGACCGTTGAGAAGGAGGCGTTGGCCGTCAAGTGGGCAGTCCTGGAGCTCCGCTATTACCTCCTCGGACGTCATTTCACCCTGATCACCGACCACGCGCCCTTGCATTGGATGGCCCGAGCGCAGGACACGAACACCAGGGTGACTCGGTGGTTCCTCACGCTCCAGGACTTCAGCTTCACCGTACAACACCGACCGGGGACGGCCAACGCCAATGTCAACGGTCTCTCCAGGATGTGGGCAGCTTTCGCAGGTCTGTCAGGGTCCACTCCCACCCTCCCCCACTGGAACAGGTCGATGCTTAGGGGGAGTGTGACAAGCGTCCCGAGCCTCCATCAGCGTCGCCCTGGAAACAGACCAGCCACACCTGCACCCGCTCATCACGGGCTGAGCGGTCACACCTGCGGATCATCACGCACCCGCTATATCAGCCTGAGAGATGACCAGAGAGGTGAGAGATGTCTCAACA
This sequence comes from Romanogobio albipinnatus, assembly GCA_023566225.1. Taxonomy (NCBI): domain Eukaryota; kingdom Metazoa; phylum Chordata; class Actinopteri; order Cypriniformes; family Gobionidae; genus Romanogobio; species Romanogobio albipinnatus. The sequence goes on from CM042240.1 coordinate 1,213,535, forward strand.
AGACTCGGCTAACCTTATCCTCTGCCATTTCCTACAGACAGCAGCGTGTGACTGCCAGCCACTTTACGGGAGAAGAGCACGGACCCACAATGCACTGCGCGACACTAGGAGGATTGAAGACGAGACACCGAGCACCGAGCTCGGTGCTATATATATATATATATATACAATTTATTAGGGGTGCACCGAAATTTCGGCCGCCAAAAAAGGCATTATCGGTTTAGGGCCAAAATAAAAAAAACAGCCGAAAACGTAAACCGAAAATGAATGTCACCTGCCGATCCCATCCGTGCGTAAGCGCTTAGGTTTCACTCACGGTCGAGCCGTTATCACTTGACGTGTCTGCCTATCAAAGATTAAGCATGAGAACAAATAGAGACATATCCAGGCTCCAGCTGAACTACCCATTGCCAGAAGCGACAATCCCTTTGACAACTGGTGTGCGAACGAAGGCTGATTTCCATTGCTTGCACGGATTGCACACAGGTATTTATCTGCCCCAAGCAGTGTTGCCAAGTCCCATGTCCGCGGGTTGAAGTGACCCCAATTGGACCCAGGAATGCGACCCAGGAATGCAATTTTTAGCAGGCAACCCTGCCAAAAAAACAACAACACATTTCACCCCCCAAATGCCATTTTTCCCGGGGGAACAGTGACAAACAGTGAGAGACTATTCAGTGCATCTCAATCTCATGTTCTTAATGAGAACCATTCTGTGATTTTGTGTGCAGTTATTCAGATAATTGTGGATCTTTTTTTGCAAAACTGTTAAAAAACTACTTTATTTGATGGAACATAAAACTTGAAGAATAATATTATTTGGTATTATTATTTATATTTATTGTTAAAAATATTTTTTATTGCTAAAAGTCGCTGGGCAGCGTTAATAAGTTTCTGTACTCATGAATGACATCAAATATTCTTGAAATATTGTGATATAATTTTGAGGCTATATCGGCCACCCATATATATATATATATATTAGTATACATTTTTTAAATAATCAATTTTCGTCTTTCGGCCAAATGCAAGTTCAAGTTAAAATAATACAGCAGAGCAATTTGAGCAAATACTCATAGAGAACTAATTTCTCCACGAGGATGCTCTTATCAAACAAATCAAACGATGCACACCCAAGAAACAAAAGACGGGTATTTATACAGAATCGTTTACATTCGTCTCAATGCAGTTTCTTTGGGTTTTTCCAGAGGAACTGAAACTGCTGACCGGCTGTCAGTTGTCTTGTGTCACCCCGACAGAGGATGCTGGTTTCTTCATTCTTTGCCATATTTGGATTAGGGTCTTGTCTCATGTGTGTGCGTGTGTATGTATCTGGAAGTGTGTTTGTAAGTTCACAATACCTTTCAATATTTATATAAGAATCCTCTCTTACAACAATCACAGATCTATAAACTAGGGCTGATGTGGCCTTGTTTTCTATATGTATCACATGCCTAGACCATCAGCTCTATGAAGTAATCTTTCTCTCATTGGTTAAATGCATAATCCGCCTCTTTTACTCTGATTTTCTGCAATAAACAAAGATTTTATTATCCAAATGCACTGGATTGGGAAGGGCACGCAACGGGAAATAAAACTTATCAAGCATGTTAAAGAAATAGATATAACCCTGAATATATGAACACAAACTCAATCAACGTCTCACTTGTGAGACTAACATTCCCTGAGACACAGTTTCAAATCTACACAATATAATATAAGTGCACATCAAATACTTCCCCGATAAAGAACACAGGAAGATTATATGGCAGTAAGACAATGTATTTAGGCGACAAGATAATGTGCAAACCGAGTTATTAATGTAAACATTCAGACGCTCCTTAATGTCTCTTAGCAATATAGTAATCACTAATGAAGAGAAGATACTTACACACAATCCACAAAGTCTGTCCCTTCTGACTACTTTAACTGTTCATAACTAAACACAAGCACATCTCTGCATCCTCACTCTCTGATCTCTGGTTCTCCGCGGGAAGTTCTGGAGCAGTCCAAATCACCAGCAGAAGTGGGGGAGTTTGGAAGAGTCCATTTGTGAGGGTGGCCTTCTTTACATTACTGATGTTTTAGCCATAAATAACAGCATTGTCTCTCAGTAGAGCAGTTTAATAGCCTTCTGTCATATATCCTGACCCAGACAGCAAGCCAACATTGAATAAATATTGATTTTCCATCTGAATCATCATTATGGTTGATATCGAAATTTCAATGCAAAATAAATGTTGAATCACCATTGCCATATCGATGAAACCTGACGTTATTAATGTTGATGGCAACAACATTGGAACAACATTGATCTACAGGGAGTGCAGAATTATTAGGCAAGTTGTATTTTTGAGGATTAATTTTACAACATTAATAATTAAACAACAACCATGTTGTCAATGAACACAAAAAACTCATTAATATCAAAGCTGAATATTTTTGGAAGTGGTTTTTAGTTTTAGCTATTTTAGGGGGATATCTGTGTGTGCAGGTGACTATTACTGTGCATAATTAATAGGCAACTTAACAAAAAACAAATTTATACCCATTTCAATTATTTATTTTTACCAGTGAAACCAATATAACATCTCAACATTCACAAATATACATTTCTGACATTCAAAAACCAAACAAAAACAAATCAGTGACCAATATAGCCACCTTTCTTTGCAAGGACACTCAAAAGCCTGCCATCCATGGATTCTGTCAGTGTTTTGATCTGTTCACCATCAACATTGCGTGCAGCAGCAACCACAGCCTCCCAGACACTGTTCAGAGAGGTGTACTGTTTTCCCTCCTTGTAAATCGCACATTTGATGATGGACCACAGGTTCTCAATGGGGTTCAGATCAGGTGAACAAGGAGGCCATATCATTAGATTTTCTTCTTTTATACCCTTTCTTGCCAGCCACGCTGTGGAGTACTTGGACGCGTGTGATGGAGCATTGTCCTGCATGAAAATCATGTTTTTCTTGAAGGATGCAGACTTCTTCCTGTACCACTGCTTGAAGAAGGTGTCTTCCAGAAACTGGCAGTAGGACTGGGAGTTGAGCTTGACTCCATCCTCAACCCGAAAAGGCCCCACAAGCTCATCTTTGATGATACCAGCCCAAACCAGTACTCCACCTCCACCTTGCTGGCGTCTGAGTCGGACTGGAGCTCTCTGCCCTTTACCAATCCAGCCACGGGCCCATCCATCTGGCCCATCAAGACTCACTCTCATTTCATCAGTCCATAAAACCTTAGAAAAATCAGTCTTGAGATATTTCTTGGCCCAGTCTTGACGTTTCAGCTTGTGTGTCTTGTTCAGTGGTGGTCGACTTTCTGCCTTTCTTACCTTGGCCATGTCTCTTGAGTATTGCACACCTTGTGCTTTTGGGCACTCCAGTGATGTTGCAGCTCTGAAATATGGCCAAACTGGTGGCAAGTGGCATCTTGGCAGCTGCACGCTTGACTTTTCTCAGTTCACGGGCAGTTATTTTGCGCCTTGGTTTTTCCACACGCTTCTTGCGACCCTGTTGACTATTTTGAATGAAACGCTTGATTGTTCGATGATCACGCTTCAGAAGCTTGGCTATTTTAAGACTGCTGCATCCCTCTGCAATATATCTCACTATTTTTGACTTTTCTGAGCCTGTCAAGTCCTTCTTTTGACCCATTTTGCCAAAGGAAAGGAAGTTGCCTAATAATTATGCACACCTGATATAGGGTGTTGATGTCATTAGACCACACCCCTTCTCATTACAGAGATGCACATCACCTAATATGCTTAATTGGTAGTAGGCTTTCCAGCCTATACAGCTTGGAGTAAGACAACATGCATAACGAGGATGATGTGGTCAAAATACTCATTTGCCTAATAATTCTGCACTCCCTGTATAGTTATCTTTATGCTTGATTAAGCATTGATATTTGGTTTACCGGGCGATTGCCAATGTGTTGAAAAGTCATTGATTTAGAGTTGACTGGGCAACGACCTGTTGTTGAAAAATCATCGACATATAGTTGACCGGGAAATGTGATTGAAAATGCATCGGTGTTGGTTTGAGAACACGGACGACACCAGTGCGAGAAGCCGGCATTTTCTCAGCGTCCTCGGATGGAGTGAAAGACGGTTAAAGGTAAGTAAAGACAAAAAAATTTAATTGTTTTTGTATAAGAGTATTTTGAGATTTATTTGAAGGCGGAAAAAGTCAGAAAAGAGCTTTAAATGGAAGTATTCGCGGTTTTCGCCTCTTTTATTTAACTGAAGAGACACTTTTAATATAGGCCTAGTGGGTTTTTATGTCTTATTTATACGTTTTTTGAAGTCTGTTAATAGAGGGCTATCAACAGATTCACATTTTAATTCATTATTTAGCTTTGCAATCAACCCGAATGTAAAGAATACTTTCACTTAAGGAAATGAAACGGCAATATGTAATAAGGTTGAATTATGTTGGTTCTGTTGAAGCGATAATTGTTCAAATGAATGTTTTGTATGTAATATTTCAGACTTGATGAGCTTCGTGTGTTCATCTTGCCCGCGCCGAGAGTTCACTGGTGACTGCTGTGCGAGGAGGCGCGCAGTCACGCACGCGATCAGAGGGAAATACGGTTTACGGTAAGTAGCCTAAAGTTTAAAAATTTTGCTTCGTTATCAGTTGTTTTTGAAACCATGTTTGCTTTTTTGTAGATGTGACGTTACCAAGTCAGAGACCTTTGAGTGCTTCATTCTTTTGAGTTTTGGAGTTTAGTTTTTAGAAAATAAATGTTTCTGTTACATTTACATTTACATTTATGCATTTAGCAGACGCTTTTATCCAAAGTGACTTACAACTTGGGGGAACATGAAGCGATTGGTCATGAAGAGTCGAGAAGCGCAATAAGAGCCTGAAATCCTGAGACCGTGTACATTGCTCAGTGTAGCACAGGCTAGAGTAGGGAGGGAAGAAGGAAGAGAAAGAGGAGAGGAACGGTTTTTTTATTTTTTATTTTTATGAGGTTAAGTGCTCACGGAAGAGCTGAGTTTTAAGTTGATTTTTGAATGATGTTAATGATTCTGCATTTCGGATGGTGTTGGGAAGATCGTTCCACCAGCTGGGAACGTTGAATGAGAATGTTCTGGAAAGGGATTTTTTCCCCCTCTGTGATGGTATGTTCTGTTGTCTCATCCCTGTTTACTTCAAATTTGTATGCAACAACAGTATGACTTCTTGTTCACATTTTATTTAAATCATTGCAGAACTCAAACCAACTATGGAGAAGTGGTCATCCTTCTTGGTCTTCCTTTCTTAAAGGGATAGTTCACACAAATAAAATTGTTGTCATTCACTCACCCTCATGTCTTTCCAAACCCAAAGATTTGTCCATGTTGGGAACACAAATTAAGATATTTTTAATATTCTCATATTGTTTCAATATTAAAACAGGGTGCAAAATTATGTTGAATCAACATCAGAATCATCATTTAACATAGTTTCAATGACTATTTGCTATTGTAAGATTACAAATTTAAGAAAGTACATAACTTTAGCATTTAAGGTAAAAATGATGATATCAGATTAATTAGTCTGCTATGCAAATCTTCCAGGCCAGATCCTGTTTCTCTTCATTGTAAGTAAAATGAGCACCATTTGTCTTTAATGGCTCTTGGAGCCCCTGAGTGATTGGATTAGCATCTATTCATTTGAATGACACTGTTATGCTGATTGGATCAGGACTGATGGCAGGAACGTTTGGGGTGTGTCCTTATTTACTATACAACATTTGCATTGTATTGTTCAGAGTGTCTCCTCCCATGCTGTATAATCCCTCCCCCTGAAATATAGATAAATTACAGTGTTCTGTACTGTTAAGTCAGACTTGATGACTTCTGCTTTAAACCTATCCAAGTCTCCTGGTCTCTACTTCAAGGAACAAAAGAAATTCACAACACCAACTGGGGACTGGAATAATGTGTTTGTAATAGGCTTGCTACAATAGTCGGTGTTGCTGGTGTTACCGGTGTTCAGACTCAACACTGGTTACATCACTTGCCCACCGTGGCACCGTCCCACCGTCCCACCGTCGTTTTGATTTTTTTATAGCAATAAAACAATTTAGTTCAGTTAGAGAACAGACAATACAAATAAAAACTGAACGTGTCTGCTTAATAAAGCATGATCTGACCGTGAGTCTCAGCAGGAGTCATTTATCAGATGATCGCGGAAGATTTGGTTTCAAAGCGAAACGTAAGGGAGTTTGTCATTTGTTTTGCTGTTGTGTTTTTCATTTAAAATAATAGGCTAATAAACCCATTATTAGGCTAATAAACCCATTATCATAACTCATAATCTTTGCCGCGTGCACCCTCGCGCTCGTGCGGACGCGTCGAGTATATTTATTCCAAAATAATAACTAAAGGCAGTACCAATTTAAACAATATATTGTTGGGGAGAACAGTTCAGGATCCAGGGACCAGATATGTTTGAAAGAAGACCAGGAGTCCAGATGTTCAATCAAATGGAGAGAATTTACTGAAGAATAGTTTGCAGTTTCATTGGTAGAGCCAGCGACAGAGTCTCTCGAGGAGGCCAGACTCGATCTTACACAACATTTGATTACATCATTGCCAACAGGTGGACTACTTCTGATTGGCTAAGAACACATAGGGGGTGCGTTCCATTCGACAGGGTCCCTACGCACTGTTCACTGCTCTCTACTCCCTGAGCAGTGTATATCAGTTGAAGTGGACTTCGCTGACAATAATCACTCATTTGGAACGCCCAGCAACGTCATCAAAGAAAGGCAAAGACGGGGTCGCGCAGATTATGATAAAACATAAATTAATATTGTAATTTACTTTACTTTCAAATTCAAACCCATATAATAAGTACATATTTACAAAACACAGTATGCATCTAAAAATATAATCAAAACATTAGTTTTATTAGTTTACATATAAGTTGTATTGACTATGAACACATTTGAAGCTGCGCCTGTCATTCAATATGAAAATACATTTTGATTTGGTTAACTATGTGTAAATGTAGGCTATTCTTAATCAATGGTCTTTGTAGCAGAGGTGGACAAAGTACACAACTCCATTACTCGAGTGAAAGTAAAAGTATAATACTTCAGTAAAGTACAGATACTCAAAAGTGTACTTAAGTACAGTACGCAAGTAAATGTCCTTCGTTACTGTCCACCTCTGCTTTGTATTTGTCTCATCTTGTGCACTCTCTTTCCCAAGCGCAGCTACATAGTAAACATTCCTGAGGTAAATAAAGTAAAATATATATTTAAAAAAAATGACAGCCTTCAGCTGCTTCTCAACACTTTTAATTTGTTTACATATTCATAAAATATACTAATACTGTGTTTGACCCCCTTTCGCCTTCAGAACTGCCTTCATTCTACGTGGCATTGATTCAACAAGGAGCTGAAAGCATTCGTTAGAAATGTTGGCCCATATTGATAGGATAGCATCTTGCAGTTGATGGAGATTTGTGGGATGCACATCCAGGGCACGAAGCTCCCGTTCCACCACATCCCAAAGATGCTCTATTGGGTTGAGATCTGGGGACTGTGGGGGCCATTTTAGTCCAGTGAACTCATTGTCATGTTCAAGAAACCAATTTGAAATGATTGGAGCTTTGTGACATGGGGCATTATCCTGCTGGAAGTAGCCATCAGAGGATGGGCACATGGTGCTCATAAAGGGATGGACATGGTCAGAAACAATGCTCAGGTAGGCCGTGGCATTTAAACCATGCCCAATTGGCAGTAAGGGGTCTAAAGTGTGCCAAGAAAACATCCCCCACACCATTACACCACCACCAGCCTGCACAGTGGTAACAAGGCATGATGGATCCATGTTCTCATTCTGTTTACGCCAAATTCTGACTCTACCATCTGAATGTCTCAACAGAAATCCAGACTCATCAGACCAGGCAACATTTTTCCAGTCTTCAACTGTCCAATTTTGGTGAGCTGGTGCACATTGTAGCCTCTTTTTCCTATTTGTAGTGGAGATGAGTGGTACCCGGTGGGGTCTTCTGCTGTTGTAGCCCATCCACCTCAAGGTTGTGCGTGTTGTGGCTTCACAAATGCTTTGCTGCATACCTCGGTTGTAACGAGTGCTTATTTCAGTCAAAGTTGCTCTTCTATCAGCTTGAATCAGTCGGCCCATTCTCCTCTGACCTCTAGCATCAACAAGGCATTTTGGCCCACAGGACTGCCCCATACTGGATGTGTTTCCCTTTTCACACCATTCTTTGTAAACCCTAGAAATGGTTGTGCGTGAAAATCCCAGTAACTGAGCAAATTGTGAAATACTCAGACCGGCCCGTCTTGCACCAACAACCATGCCACGCTCAAAATTGCTTAAATCCCCTTTCTTTCCCATTCTGACATTCAGTTTGGAGTTCAGGAGATTGTCTTGACCAGGACCACACCCCTAAATGCATTGAAGCAACTGCCATGTGATTGGTTGATTAGATCATTGCATTAATGATAAATTGAACAGGTGTTCCTAATAATCCTTTAGGTGAGTGTATATATAATATTACACCTTACAATGGCACAAAAGCCTGTGATTGCACAAGCAAACTTGCCTTTCATGAGGGTGTTACAGCTTTCCTGTAGCTCAAACAGTAGAGCATGGCACTAGCAACGCCAAGGTCATGGGTTCGATTCCCAGGGAAAGCAAGAACTGATAAAATGTAAAATGAGTACCTTGAATGCAATGTAAGTCGCTTAGGATAAAAGCGTTTGCCAAACGCATAAATGTAAATGTAACGCCGTGGACGCACTCGGTGGGATAAAAGTGTTTGCCAAATGCAAAACGCATAAACTCGGTGGGCGGTGGTTCATGTAGGATGTCTACAAACCGGAAGGTTGGTGGTTCCCAGTTCCACCTGACCAAGTCTCGAGGTGTCCATGTGCAAGACACCTAACCCGAGCTGCTCCCGATGAGCATGGCTGACACTGCCATCTGTGTGTGAATGGGTGAATGTGAGGCAATATGTAAAGCGCTTTGGATGGCCATAGGTCTATTGAAAGCTCTATATAGTCCATTTATTCCCTCAAACGCCCTGAAACAACATTCGTGTTCTCATTATAATGTTATGAAGCTTATGTCAGACCTGCGCTGTACGTTGCACTGAACTGTATTTTCCTTTTTTAAGTGATTCCAATCATATTTGAAGTGATTCAAACCCATCATCATGGCGGACGGCACGTCTGAAGTGTCTCAGCTGGAGGAAATAATACATTATCTTTCGGCTTGAAAATATCGGTCAAAATTTACAAAATAACGATAACATCAAAAATGATCATTTATCTGCTGATAACGATATGTTGCCGATATATCGTGCATCCCTAGTCACTTTTATTATAATTTGCTTTGTTTTATTTTTTTGGTAATAGTGATTATTTTGTCATCTTTTTTTTTTTTTTTTTTTGTCTCCTCAGAGGAAACGCCCCAGATCACTCGTGTGGCTTCTCTCTGCTGTGGATCCTCTCGTGTGTTTTCAGGTGTCCTGACCGACTGAATCTCTTGTCACAGTGTGAACACTTGTAAGGTTTTTCTCCAGTGTGGATCCTCTGGTGTCATTTGGATTCTCATGTGTTTCTTAAGGTGTATTGATCGTGAGAAACTCTTTCCACACTGATCACATTCAAATGGCTTCTCTCCAGTGTGAACTCTCATATGGACATCAAGATGTTGTTTGGTTGAGAAACTCTTTCCACACCGAGTGCAGGTTGTAGATTTCTTGGCTCTTGTTTTCTTTATAAATGTCTTTTTAGTCTTTGAGCGACTCAAAGGTTTTTCTCCAGGTTTGACATGATGTTCCTCCTCCACTTCACTCAGTTATATACACATTTATTTATCATATAGCATCTATTGTACATCAGATTTCTATTTGTGAACATATTGTATACTGTACATTGTATATTATTACTATAGCTTAATGTATACTGTTATTGTTTAATGTATGTTTAGTGTATATTAGGGATGTGATGGTGAGGAAATTTTCCCACCGGTTAATTGATGTGTGACAACACCGGTAATACCGGTATCACCGGCGGAGGCTTTTAAATCTAAAGTAACATGCACACTACCGCTCTGAACTGAAAACGCGCCAGTGCGCGCACACCGTGAATGACAGCTCGTCTGTAAATGCGCGCTCTGTGAGGCCATGGGTGCGTCTCAATCAGTTCCCTAGTTCAGTAGTCAGGGCACTGATCAAGCATTGATCAGTCTATGATTGAGATGCACACCATGAATGAATGACAGTTCGTCCCCTTGTTTATACTCGACGCGCCCGCACGAGCGCGAGGGTGCGCGCGGCAAAAAATAAATGCGCGGAGCCAGGCGAAAGTAAACAATGCGCGCTCTGTGCGGCCGTGCACATTTTACTTTCAGTTTTGAATTAGCGCCAATTCGGCTGCGGGTTGCTTGAATTGTGGGTTCATTAGCCTATTATTTTTAATGAAAAACACAACCACAAAACAAATGACAAACTCCCTTAAATAGGCGCTTTTACGTTTCGCTTTGAAACCAAATCTTCCGCGATCATCTCAGTCTGCTCCTCACTCTTAAATCTGATGAATGACTCCTGCCGCTGCCGAGACTCACGGTCGGATCCTGCTTTATTAAGCAGATACGTTCAGTTTTTATTTGTATTTTCTGTTCTCTAACTGAACTAAATTATTTTATTACTATAAAAAAATCAAAAAGACGGTGGGCGGTGCCACGGTGGGCAAGTGATGTAACCGGTGTTGAGTCTGAACACCGGTAACACCGGCAACACCGACTATCGTAGCAAGCCTAGTGTATATTGTTTAAAGTATATGTATATTGTAAGTATGTGTATATTGTTTAAAGCTGTGAGAACTACACTCACATTGTGTAAATTATTTATTGTTTATTGTAGAGTATACTGTGCTGTGAGTAATTGTGTGCGCATCAGATGTGTAATCTGATGCTGCTTTAAATGTTGTACATGTCATGTCATGACTTCTATGTTGCTCGGAACTGCACCTAAGAATTTCACCTACTGTTGCACTTGTGTACATGGTAGAGTGACAATAAAAAGTCCATAAATACACTCTGTATCTGCCTGTTGCCAGGCAGACGTTTCCTCTTTTACAGTTTCGCTGTGCTAGGCGTTTTCCTGTTATTCAGTTTCGGCGAAACTAAGCAGAACTTAATGTTCTCTGAAGCTTACTTAATAAGGCATTGGTTAAACTCCATATTTGCTAAAGCATGCATTAAAATACAAATTTCCATTATACTCCATCACTTTGTTAATTTTTAAACAACCAAAGATACTTACATATTAGTTATAAGCAGCATATTAAATAGCATGTTATGAAATAGATATAACCCTGAATATATTCTCATCTTCCCCGCCAGCCCCACCATACAACATGACTTCACCATCCAGTTAGGTACATCCTTGATTTCCCCATCAAAGTCGGTCAGAAATCTTGGAGTAACATTTGATGACCAGCTGTCCTTCAGAGAACACATTTCTAAGACAGCTCGCTCATGCAGGTTTGTGCCCCACAACATCAGGAAGATTAGACCGTTCCTAACAGAGCACGCAACACAGCTTCTGGTCCAGGCCCTGGTTATTTCTAGACTCGACTACTGCAATGCGCTTCTGGTTGGACTCCCCTCTTGTGCGATCCAAACACTTTGAATGTGCTTTTTTAGTCTTAGTCTTAACATTTTTTAGTCTTAAAATTTAGTCTTAGTCTTGTGCCAAATGTCCTTGTTAGTTTTAGTCATATTTAGTCATTCACATATCTTTTTTTGTTAGTCAAGTTTTAGTCGACTAAAAGTCTCGTCATTTTAGTCTAGCTTTAGTCAAAGGAAAACGTCTCGGTTACGTATGTAACCCTCGTTCCCTGAGGAGGGAACGGAGACGTACGTTAGTGACTAACGAATGGGGGTTTCGCTTAGAAGCCAATTACCTTCGAGAATTCAACAGCGCCCAATGGCAGTGCCAATGCCATGGGCATGCGGAATTTGCATGCGTAACTCTGCCCCACCTCGTGGGTATATAAGGAAGTACGCTGGCAACATCGCATTATGTTACTGCTGCAGGAGCCAAGACTGAACTCCGCGTTCCAGGCAGTACAGCTGACGTGGCAGAGTAAACGTACGTCTCCGTTCCCTCCTCAGGGAACGAGGGTTACATACGTAACAGAGACGTTCCCTTTCGTTCAGTCACTACGACGTATGTTAGTGACTAACGAATGGGGGTTCCAATACAACAACGCCACTCAGCTGTCATCCAGTGCCCTGCGTAAGTGTGAGTACCCTGTCGTAAGACTAGTACGGACGAAGGACTCCCACTTATCACAGGATTACCAAGGTACACTGGGAAGCATATCCCAGTGAGGGAATGCCAAGATGCCTACCCGTAGGGAGGACTTAAGAATACACATATGACCCGCTAAGGGCTGCATATGGAAGATCTCTAGGGTACCAGCCGAAGGTGGATTTTTAACCCTAGGGCGGCAGGGACTTGCCAAGGGAAAGACACCTGCTCGCTAGGAGGCTTACGGTGGAAATACTTGTGTGGGGGTCGCCGGAGGGGAACCATGCACACGGAGCACCTGGCCGGACATGAGGGTCTGGCTCGAAAGGGCAGACTGAACTCATGTCGGCGTAAGCAGTGCTGGAGGAGCTCAGGGCTCTCGGGGAGCTCACCTGAGGGAAAATATCGCACGTATCCAGTCCTTGGAGTGGAATGACCTGAGCCTGGACCATTACCGGCCACCCATAGGGGCGAGTACATAGTTGGACACTGGCTCCACTCGGAGATTGTAGAATCTGGCGAATGTGTTAGGTGTCGCCCAACCTGCAGCTCTGCAGATGTCTGTTAGCGAGGCGCCATGCGCTAAAGCCCAAGAGGAGGCCACACTCCGGGTGGAGTGTGCCCTGACCCCAAGGGGACATGGTCCACCTTGCTGCTGGTAAGCCAAAACAATGGTGTCCACTATCCAGTGAGACAGCCTTTGCTTTGAGAGAGCACTTCCCTTCTGCTCTCCACCATAACAGACAAAGAGCTGGTCTAAGGTCCTGAAACACTGCGTGCTGTCTACATAGGCGCGGAGAGCGCGTACTGGACAGAGCAATGCCAAGGCTGGGTCTGCCTCCTCCAAAGGCAGCGCTTGCAGGTTCACCACCTGGTCTCGGAACGGAGTGGTGGGAACCTTGGGCACATATCCGGGCCGGGGTCTCAGGATCACGTGAGAGTTAGCCGGCCCGAACTCAAGGCACGCTTCGTCAACCGAAAATGCTTGCAGGTCCCTGAAGAGAGGCCAATGTGGTCAGCAGTGCCGTCTTCATAGACAAGAACTTAATCTCCGCCGACCGCAAAGGCTCAAAGGGAGGCCTCTGCAGAGCACTTAAGACTACTGAGAGGTCCCAAGAGGGAACGAGAGGAGAGCGAGGAGGATTTAGTCTCCTCGCCCCCCTCAGGAACCTGATGATCAGGTCGTGCTGACTTACCTTTTTGTCTCCCAGGAGATCGTGGTAGGCAGATATTGCGGCCACATACACTTTAAGGGTGGAAGGAGACAGCCTTCTTTCCACCCCCTCCTGGAGAAACGATAGCACGGACCCGATCAGGCATTTCCAGGGGTCTTCTTGGCGTGAAGAGCGCCATGTGACGAAGAGGTTCACTTCAACGCATAGAGGTGTCGTGTAGACTCTGCTCTAGCGGAAGTGATGGTAGCGACCACCACAGGTGGAAGGCTACTCAAACCTGCCGCGCCCCGTCCAGAAGCCACACGTGGAGCTTCCAGAATGCCGGACGCGGGTGCCAAAGGGTGCCCCGTCTCTGAGAGAGAAGGTCTCAGAGAGAGAAGGTCTCAGAGGGATAGGCCAGGGAGGGGCTGTCGCAAGGAGTAGTAGTTCTGAGAACCAGGTCTGGCCGTGCCAATACGGGGCGACCAACATGACCTGCTCCTTGTCCTCCCTGACATCCACAATACCTGTGCGAGAAGGCTCACTGGGGAAAACGCATACTTGCGTAGGCCCTGCGGCCAGCTGTGCGCCAGTGCATCCGTGCCGACCATTGGTCAGGGAATAATACAGGGAGCAATGGGAAGAGTCCTGGGAGGCAAACAGGTCTACCTGTGCGTCGCCGAACCGTTCCCATATCAGCTGAACCGTCTGGGGATGGAGTCTCCATTCTCCTGGAAGAGGCTGAATCCGTGAGAGCTCGTCGGCTGCACGGTTCAGGTCTCCCGGGATATCGACAGCACGAAGGGACCTCAGGTGCTTCTGACTCCATAAAACGAGATGGCGGGCGAGTTGAGACATACGGCGGGAGCGTAGACCGCCCTGGTGGTTGATGTACGCCGTGTTGTCTGTCCTGACTAGTACATGTTGACCCCTCAGCAACGCTCTGAAGCGGTGCAGGGCGAACCGTACTGCCAGTAACTCGAGGCAATTGACATACAGAAGGCGCTGGGGTCCTGTCAGGAGCCCGCGGCTGCTTGTCCATTGCACATGGCACCCCAGTCCGTGGCAGAGGCATCTGTTGGTACAACAACATGCCGGGAAACTCATTCTAAGGACACTCCGGTCCGTAGAAAACTGAGGTTCGACCACGGGGTGAGAGTCTGTAAGCAGGCCGAGTCACTTGAACCCGGAGCGTGCCAGACCGCCATGCCCATCTCGGGACTCGATCACGATACAGCCAAAGCTGAAGCGGTCTCATATGAAGCACTCTGAGCGGCGCTAACGCGGCTGCAGATGCCATATGCCCCAGGAGCCTCTGAAAAAACTTCAGTGGGATCGCACTCTTGCTCTCGCATTAACGAAGGCAAGTCAGCCAAGACTGCGTGCGCGCTCACTGGTAAGCAGCGCGCACCTGCGACCGAGTTGGAAACCACACTGAGAAAAGAGATCCTCTGCATGGGGCAGAGTAGCTCTTCTCCCAGTCGACCCGAAGGCCCAGACGGGCTAAGTGCCAGAGCACTTGGACTCTGTGTCCGCAGACCTGCTTACGAGAGTGACCCAGTATGAGCCAGTCATCGAAGTAGTTCAGGATGCGAACCCCGTGCTGCCTGAGTGGCGCAAGGGCTGCCTCGATAGACTACGTAGAGTCACGAGGGGACAGAGCTGCCCGAATGGGAGGACTGCGTACCGAATGTCCGCCCCTCGAAGCAAACCGTAGGAACGGTCCGCGTCGAGGAAGGAGACATGAAAGTAAGCGTCCTTCAGGTCGATCGCTGCAACCAATCTACCGGACGAACGCGTCCGAGGAGGCGTTTGCTACCGACATCCTGAACGGAAGCCTGTGAAGGGATCGGTTCAAGACGGGCAGGTCCAGGATTGGCCATAACCCACCGGTTTCCTCGGGTACAATGAAGCAAAGGCTGAGAAGCCGGACTTCACTTCGGCTGGAGGGACAGACTCGATCACACCCTTCGCCAGTAGGGTGGCAACCTCCGCACGCATGACCGGGGCATTAGGCCCCATCATGGCGGGCGGACTCCCCAGAGCGGGGAGGAGCCTGCGCGAACTGAATCGCATAGCCGAGCCTGATGGTCTTCGCGACCCAGTGGACAGTCCCGGAAACTGAAGCCAGGCTCCAGGAACTGACCGGCAGGGTCACTCGAACCACAGACGTAACCCGGGTGGGGCAGCGAGGCAGCGTGACTGGCCCAGACGTGGGAGGCGTAGCGTCCCGGTGTGGGGGCACAGTCAGTAGCTGCGTCCTGACAGAGGAGACCAGGGAAGGACGCACGTTCCACTGGGGTCTACTCTGAGAGGAGGCTGGCGAGAGAGAGGGACGAGAGCGGCGCGGCCCGGAGGCGGCGCACACTGCCATCACCGGTCTCTGGATCCTCAGAGACAGGAACATGAGTTCTTTCCAAGCGCTGCTAGCCCAGGGGCCAGCAGCAGAAGGATTTTCCCCCGGCCCTCCACCGGGGGAAGGAGAGGCCCTGCTACCATCCCCTGGAAAGAACTGGAACCCATCTCTGAGTTGTCCACCTCCAGTCTGGTGTTTAGCCAGGCTGAGGAGCGGACTGGGCGTCATCCTGCAACCACCTCCACAACGCGGCCCAGGGAAGGCTGCTGCTGGGGCCGGGCGGGAGGGCGCCCTCGGCGGCAAGCGGACTGAGGCGACTGAGCTGGTGGCCAGAGCAGCAGCTGGCCGCCGGGGCAGTACGTGTTACAGCCTCAGTCTGCTTTCGGGCGGCCGAGAACCGTTGGGCGCAGTTCTTAGCCTGGCCGCCGAAGAAGCCAGCCTGGGATATGGGCTAGTTGAGGAGGCGGGGCCCGCTCAACATCCTCCACATCAACAGGTAAGGCCAGGTGTTTCTCCCGGACCACAGCAGTGGACATCGCCCGACCCAGGGAGCGTGTGGCCACCTTCACCGCCCAGGGGGCGGGACCAGTGGCGGCACACAACTCATTGAAGAGCCCTGGGTTGGCTCCACCCTTGTGCATGTGCAAAGGGGCGGCAGCCTGCCCCAAGCTCTGCAGGACCACGCCACCGAAGTAGACGAGCCCATAGGCTTGGGGGGTGCTTAGGGTCCATGCCACGTTAAACCCTCTGTGGACACCGTAGTGCGCAACAGAGTGTTCAACAGTGGGGAACCCCAGTGTACCCCATCGAGGGCTGAGAAGGCGGAGGAGGCCACCGAACGGTCACGGGAAGCCCGGGGACTTCCCGGACCGCGTGATCTCCTCATGCATCTCGGGAGTGAAAGGCATTGGGGGCGGGGCCCAACAGCTGTCAGGTGCCGCCCCCAAAACCAATCGCGCAACCACGAGCGCTCGTGACAGGGTGGAGTTCCACACCAGCCCGAGGCTCGCGGCTGCCCGAGATAACATGGCTGTCAACTCTAGGTCAGATCAGGCAGCGCTGACACACCCGAAGGCGGAGCACAACCTAATCGTCATCCCCAAAGGACTCCAGCCCACCTTGGGATGCGGCAATCGACATCTCGCTGCTATCTGGAGTGTGAACGAAACGAACGAGGCGTCAGAGACGGGCCGCTGTTTCAGTCCAGTAACAATGATCCAAAACTCGGTTCCCTCGTGTGTTGAAGCTAACATGTTGATGGTATTTAGGTACAATGCGTTTGAAGTTGGCTTTGTTAAAGTCCCCGGTCACAATAAACGCAGCCTCAGGATGCGCGGTTTCCTGCTCACTTACTGTCCTATACAGTTCCTTTAGTGCCCGGTCGGTGTCGGCTTGTCAGTCCTTCCAGAAAAATGCGGCTTTTTTTGCGATTGTTGCTGGCAAAAATCCTTGATTATCCAAACCGCTGAATCGACTCACTGACTCATAACGCTCTGAACCGCTGAATCGACTCACTGATTCATAACGCTTCAAACCGCTGAATCGACTCACTGATTCATAACGCTCTGAACCGCTGAATCGACTCACTGATTCATTACACTCTGAACCGCTGAATCGACTCACTGATTCATAACGCTTCAAACCGCTGAATCGACTCACTGACTCATAACGCTCTGAACCGCTGAATCGACTCACTGATTCATAACTTTCCTGTAGCTCAAACAGTAGAGCATGGCGCTAACAACGCCATGCTCAACGCCATGCTCTCGCCAAGGTCATGGGTTCGATTCCCAGGGAAAGCAAGAACTGACAAAATGTAAAATGTGTACCTTGAATGCAATGTAAGTCGCTTTGGATAAAAGCGTCTGCCAAATGCATAAATGTAAATGTAAATGTAAAATATAACGCTCTGAACCGCTGAATCGACTCACTGACTCATAACGCTCTGAACCGCTGAATCGACTCACTGACTCATAACGCTCTGAACCGCTGAATCGACTCACTGATTCATAACGCTCCAAACCGCTGAATCGACTCACTGATTCATAACACTCCAAACCGCTGAATCGACTCACTGACTCATAACGCTCTGAACCGCTGAATCGACTCACTGACTCATAACGCTCTGAACCGCTGAATCGACTCACTGACTCATAACGCTCTGAACCGCTGAATCGACTCACTGACTCATAACGCTCTGAACCGCTGAATCGACTCACTGATTCATAACGCTCTGAACCGCTGAATCGACTCACTGACTCATAACGCTCTGAACCGCTGAATCGACTCACTGACTCATAACGCTCTGAACCGCTGAATCGACTCACTGATTCATAACGCTCTGAACCGCTGAATCGACTCACTGACTCATAACGCTCTGAACCGCTGAATCGACTCACTGACTCATAACGCTCTGAACCGCTGAATCGACTCACTGACTCATAACGCTCTGAACCGCTGAATCGACTCACTGATTCATAACGCTCTGAACCGCTGAATCGACTCACTGACTCATAACGCTCTGAAGCTTCATGATGCTGTGTTCTGAAATCGGTCAGCACACGGGAAACTGCTTTGCTCTTTTGCTGTTATTTTTGTTGGCCAATGGGAGTTTGCGCTTCATCATGGTTTCACTGGTATCTATGGTTTCAACACGGGGTTTGCAGCTTTTCGATGACGTTCACGTCGGGTAATTACGTCACTTTTCCCATGGCAACAGGGGGAAATGGCGGCTCTTGTGTGAAGTAAACAAACATTTTTCAACTTTCTGCTAATATATATGACTTTTTTGCAACGAAAATGCAGGGATTATGAAATCATGCTAGCCCCGCATATTTTGCACGTGGCAATTTACGCGGCGAAAGTGCGGTGTATTTGAAAAAATGCGGCCCCCGCATAAATATGCAGACTTTGGCTGATTATGCATTAAATCATGCAATCGCATAATCACGCTTTTCTGGAGGGACTGGCTTGTGGGGGAATATACACAGCTGTGATGATGACCGCTGTGAATTCCCTCGGTAGCCAGAAAGGTCGACACAGAACCATGAGAAATTCCAGATCAGGAGAACAGAAAGACACCTGATCACACCAGGATCTGTTGATCATAAAACATACACCCCCGCCTTTGCTTTTCCCTGAGAGTTATTTTTCTCTGTCCATCCGATGCACGGAGAACCCCGTGGTTTCGATGGCCGAATCTGGAATCTCAGCAGACATCCAAGTTTCTGTAAGGCAGATAATGCAGCAGTCCCTCGTCTCTTGTTGGAAATAGATCCGCGCTCTCAGCTCGCAGAGTTTGTTGTCCAGAGACTGAACATTAGCCAGTAAAATACTGGGAAGCGGGGGTCGGTTTGCGCGGCGTCTTACTCTGATGAGCACGCCGGCTCTTCTTCCCCTTCTCCGGCTGCGTTTACGCGGTCGAGCCGTCCAGACAAAGGGATCCGCTGCCGTGTTTGTAAACAGCGGGTCGTCATTGAAGAATTTAAAGTCCGGTTTTCGGTGTGCAATTGCCTAACCAATGTCCAAAAGTGACTGTCTGTCGTAAACAGTAAGGCAGACAACATCCAAGACAAAAAACACAAGAACTGTAAACAGAACAAACAAAAAACTACAATGTTGTGACGGAGCTCACATGATCGATGATACCAATCGTGTATATATATATGTATGGGGATGATAAGGAGGCCATGATGTAGAGGGGCCAATGGGCAAATTTGGCCAGGATGCCGGGGTTACATCCCTACTCTTTATCGATGGGCATCCTGGGATTTTTAATGACCACAGAGAGTCAGGTCAATAGGTCAATAGAGAAACTGATTTAAGAACAGTAGCGTGATAGTTTGATATAATATATATTGCAACCCCACCCCACTTTTACGATCAGCTCGAAACACATTGTACCCCTCTAATGCAATATTGTGGCTTGAGATTGATTTTTTAAGTCACGTCTCAGAAATAACCAAAACATCTGCTTTGGTCGTCCTGGCCAAATTTGTAATTGATCTAATTTTGGCAACAGGCTACGAACATTTAAGTGTACAATGCCAAGGCCTGATCTATTTGAGAAATCCAAAGGAGTTGAAACAATTCCAACTGGACCAGGATTTGGATTAATACCGGCCAGTAAAAGCAACAAAATTATCAGATATCGCTGCCTTACATTTTTTAGTGACGGATTACATTGTTCTTTACGAGAGTATGATAGAGAGACTGTAGGGATGAAAGTAAAGATTAGTGAGTTCTTTGTCCTTGAGTCCATTAACACAGAATTACTAGCAGCCGAAATATGAAGATATTGTCCGTACATTTTGTTGGTAGATACATGTGGAGACGCAACAAATGAATCGTTTTATCTTCCATCTTCCTTGGTATGTCCCATAGTCCGAACATAAAGATTACCGCAAAAAAGGAGCATTTTCATGATACCAGCATTAAATACACTTTAATGCTGGTATCATGAAAATGCTCCTTTTTTAGTGCAGACAAGCTCAGAGACAAGCTCGCTCAGACACGACCCCAACAAAGAGCAGACAGCTGAGGCGACAATGCGGAGGACACAGGCCCCGTCCACGGGCAAACAGCAGCTGGAGAGCTCAGGCAGGGCAAGAAAACATCACCAACCTTAAATGCAGATATCCCCACCGCCACGATGATCTATGAGCTCCAGTTAGTTTAATATCCGGGAGTTCTTCAAGAAACAGCCGTAACTTTCTGTTCACCGTTTTTTAATGCAACCGCTTCCCAAAGCGAAAACATGATGACGGATGGCGACCCGGGATAGTGCAACAGGTAAGCACGCTTCACCCAACACGGTCTAACTTTAATCCAGGCTCAATGCAAGATAGAGTCTGATTTTAAAACGACTTCTTACAAAAAACACGCAACATTTAAATACAAAATGTACAACTGCAGATTAGCAGATCAGACAAGACAGACACAGACACCGTGCTTCCATCTTGGATGTTGATCATGTTGACTCGATCGTTCGTAGATGCCTCATTCTACTGATCCGTGCAGGCGCTAATGCTAACTATGTTCTGTAGCTCCTGTGCTATGTTGCTAAAACGCCCATCTTTTGATCCAACTCTAATTATTTCCCACATCCAGGTTCCAGGTTATAATATGCAAAATTGTAAACATTAATCTCTTAATTTTGCTGTAAGAAGTTATACTTATCAAAAATAAAGGCTTAAGCATCTAAACAAATGCATATTTAAGGGGCTACACTTTTAGTGAAAGTTTTCAGACAGCTTTCAAAATGGCCACCAGACAGTGTGAACACATGAATACCCGACTGATTAGTTTGAAATTACAGGAGGTATATAGTAACAAACACATCAATGGGTTAAGACATCAAGTAGGATGATAAATTATTTTTTTCTTTTTATAATCTGAGTTCAAAGATAGTAGTGTGTTTAATGGGTACATGAGCTTAATAGGTACGTTTACCCTATATCTAGATCTGTATATACATCTTTATCATTAGATGTGCCTCCTAAGGTGATTAAGGAGTTGGATAAGATACTTTATGACTTTATATGGAGAAAAAAAGCCACATTATTTAAAAAAAAGAGGTAATATATAATACGTCCGTGTAATGCGTTACTCTTCAGAGAGCTATCAATATAAACGCCCAAGTTTTTAACACATTCTTTAAAGGGATAGTTCACCCAAAAAATGAAAATGCTATCCTCATTCACTCAAGCAGTTGTTCCAAACCTGTATGAATTTCTTTCTTCTGCTGAACACAAAGGATTATATTTGGAAGAATATCTGTAACCAAGCAGATTTCGGCAGCCACTGATTACCATAGTATTTCTCCTTTCTTTGTTCACGTCCATCAGGTCTAAAAGAAACATTAAATCATGAGAGATTTCAAATGAGAGACATCTCAAAGTCAAGATCACTAAAAGGACTGTTGAACTCATCAATCCCATCAAATCTGCTCAATTATGATCTACTTTAATGTCATGAAGATGATTTGTGTTATAAATCACTAGTTTGGTAAATCTGGTGAGCATCAGCATGTTCTTCAGTCTCATGATGTTTCATTCTGCAGGTTCTGGATCACTGGCGTTCTCTCTGTCCTCTCCTTCCAGATGCTTTCTGATAGTTCTGCCCAAAACAAACAGACGTGATCATCCAACAAAACGTCCGGTGCTCATCATGGCTGTTAAGACACTAATGAATGAATGAATGATGCGTTTATATAGTGTTGTGGAAATAATTCTATTCGAAAAATGAGGAGGGAGGAGACAAATGCAAACCTTTGAAAAGTCAAAGTATCAAAATGTTTTTATTTCTTGCAAGAAATTGGCAGTTCACATACAGAGAATGTCTGTCATGAGAAGAGCCAGGTTAGTTCCCCTTGGCATCATTATATACCCCTAACACATCCTGGGTCGGCTGCATCCAGTCTTGTTTACCTTAAAAGGAAACATCTTTGTTCAAGACCCCTTGTCTAACATAAATTCTAACTAGACAGCACAATATCCACTTCTGCAAAAGTTCCTGTTTTTAAGCTACTTCATTTTCACACATTCTGCCTATCGCTAATTTGATCGAAGCTGCGCACATACTTTTCACACTTGAAGTACAATAGGTCACTTTTACATTTTGTTGTACACAGTTTCTTTGCTACTGAGTTTTCTATCACCCAGAACATTTTGTTCCCGCAAGCTTGTCCTAACTTATGCATTCCCTTTCGAGGGAACTTCACACTGCGTCCACTAGGGACAGCTTTGGGAACGTCCACAGCGTGATAGCGTCTGATGCACGTATGTCAACTCAGCCAATGGCGAGAGTGAGCGTCACGGGCAGGTGACGTCACGTCCAGGAAAGGATAAATATACATCCGGTCCGATCGCACTTCAGCTTTTTTGCCTCAGCTAAGCGATCTGTGTGAAAACTGTCTCTGTCTATTTATTGTTGTCTGTCAAAAGCACAATAAGTCTCAGTTTAAAAATGGCGAATGCATCAGTATTCAAACAGTGTACTCCTCCGTGTCCCCGTTTCCTTACGGGTGGAGATACACATGATTTGTGTGTGATGTGTTTGGGAGTGGAGCATGCTCTGTCAGCCTTCGAGGGGGCTGACTGTGAGCATTGTGAGAAGCTGCCGCTTCGCATGCTCCGCTCCCGCCTGTCACTCTTCGAGAAGGGTGATCAGGATCGCGTTCCCTCTGGTTCTGGACCCGCTGCTGCTGAGGCACAGCGGAGAAGGACATCATGGGGTTCGCAGATGGATCTCTCGGCGGGGTTTGAGACGAGCGCTCGCGCTCTTTCTCTGCCTTCACCCGGGAGATCTGTCGCTCAATCTCTGGTGTCGGAAGCCCGCGCTGTGGCTTCTTCTGCCCAGAGTGAGAGCCCGTCGCTTCAACACTCCAGCTCTGAGGAGGTGGATGTGTTGAGCGTCGGATTGGGGGAAGATGATTCGCCATCTCTTTCCCCCGCACACGAAGAGCTGGTGGAGGTGATTACTCACGCTGTGGCGAAGTTAAGTATTGATTGGCCAGCCGAGAAACAAGGCGCTCGTCCGAAAAGCAAATTAGACGAGCGCTTTTTGACGTCAAATGTGTCACCTTCACCACGGGGTCTTCCTTTCTTTCCTGATTTACACAGTGAGCTGTGTAGATCATGGAAGAAACCATATTCATCACGTCTTTTCAGCCCTCAAGTAAAAACATACAGTGATATAAGGGGGCTGAAAGAATATGGTTATGGGGCGATGCCTAAAGTGGATCAGACGCTTGCTAGTTATCTGTCCCCTACGTCAGCATCGTCCCTGAAGGCCCCCACACTCCCCACTAAACCATTAAAAACAACATCAGGGCTAGTGGGGAAAGCGTACACGGCAGCAGGGCAGGTATTTTGAGTATGAGTATTTTGCAAGCGTACCAGGCTGAACTGCTGGGGGATTTGGATGGCGGCGAAACAGTGAGCCCTGAGGCAGTGCGCGAACTGTGTCGGGCCACAGATTTATCTCTGAGAGCCACCAAGGAGACCGCTAGAGCTATTGGGCGGTCTATGGCAGCCTTGGTGGCGACAGAGAGACATCTGTGGCTCAATTTATCTGATATTAAGGATAAAGACAGGGCTTTTCTCCTTGATGCGCCAGTTGAACCCGCTGGTCTGTTCGGCGATGCTGTAAATGAAGTCGTCGACAGATTTCAGGAGAATAAAAAGCAAGCGGAGGCTTTTAAAAAAATATCTCCCGCGCCGCCACCAACCTTCTGGGGCTGCTGGGCGTGAGCAGCCCCAGCCGTCTAGCTCTAGACGGCTAGAGAGTGTCGCATCTCGTGCTCCACCTCAGAGATACGGTGGGCCAGGTCGGCACTCTCAGCCGAAGCCTTCTAAGCCGAAGACCGACCTGAGGGTCGTGCTTCAGGCGAAGAAGGCTTCAGGCCAAAAGAGGTCCTGACGCCAGCAGCGTCAGGTCTCCGAGGGCGCCCCCCCGCGGGGTGGATTGGTGTTCACCTCAGAATACGGTGCCCACTCCACTTCGTTGCCCTCAGGGGACCGTTCTCGAGAGGCTGGTTCCCTTAGTAGATTTTCTGGCAGAATGGAAACGTCTACCAAATATATCGCTATGGGTCCTGCAGACGGTAGAAAAGGGGTACAGAATTCAGTTTGGGTTCCACCCACCTCGTTTCAACGGAGTGCTGGTAACATCAGTACGTCCCGAGCAGGCTCTGATAATGGAACAGGAAGTAGAAACCTTGTTAAAAAAGGAGGCTATAGAACAGGTCCCTGTACAGAACAGAGAGTCAGGTTTTTACAGCCGGTGCTTCTTAGTTCCAAAAAAGGATGGAGGGTTGCGCCCCATATTAGATCTTCGTCGTCTGAATTGTACGGTCAGGAAACTAAAATTCAAGATGCTGACGCTAAGTCAGATTGTGACCCAAATCAGATCCGAGGATTGGTTTGTCACAATAGATCTGAAGGACGCATACTTCCATGTCTCCATCCTTCCACAACACAGGAAGTTCCTGAGGTTCGCTTTCGGGGGCAAAGCGTACCAGTATCGGGTTCTTACATTTGGTCTAGCTCTCTCACCCCGCACGTTCACGAAATGCGTAGATGCAGCTCTGGCCCCGCTCAGGCTGCAGGGCAAACGCATTCTGAACTATATAGACGACTGGCTGATTCTGGAGATGGCGGTTCGGCATCGAGATGTCGTCCTCGCGCATATTCAAAAGGGGTTGGGGTTGAGGCTGAACGCGAAGAAGAGTGTGCTTTCTCCAGTACAGAGGACCACTTTCCTAGGCGTGGTTTGGGATTCCGTAGCAATGTGGGCAGTGCTTTCACCCACGCGCATTGCTGCGATTCTGTCAGCTATAAAGAGAGTCAAACTAGGCCAGTCATTCACTGTCAAGCAGTTTCAAAAGTTGCTGGGGTTATTGGCAGCGGCGTCCAAACTGATTCCTTTTGGCCTGCTGTACATGAGGCCCTTACAGTGGTGGCTCAGGACCAGAGGGTTTTCCCCGAAGGGGAACCCTTTTCGTATGATCAAGATCACGCGGCGGTGTCTCCGCGCCTTGGTCATATGGAAGAAAGCCTGGTTCCTGTCCCAGGGTCCGGTGCTGGGGGCACTATGTCGTCGAGTCACCCTGACGACAGATGCCTCTCTCACGGGCTGGGGAGCGGTAATGGAAGGCCGCTCAGCTCAGGGTCTGTGGGGGGACCATCATCTTTCGTGGCACATCAACTGCCTGGAGATGATGGCAGTCTTCAATGCTTTGAAGTTCTTCCTCCCGGACCTGAGGGGCCATCATGTGTTGGTCCGTACGGACAACACATCGGTGGTTTCCTATGTAAATCGTCAGGGGGGTCTGCGTTCGCGCCCACTGTGCAAACTAGCGCACCAGATCCTCCTGTGGTCTCTGGGGAAGTTACTCTCCTTGAGAGCAATCTTTATCCCGGGGACCCAGAATATTGGAGCGGACATCCTGTCGAGACAGGGGCTGAGGCCAGGGGAATGGAGACTTCACCCCGAGGTGGTAAAGCTCATTTGGGAGATTTACGGCCAGGCGGAAGTGGATCTGTTTGCGTCTCCGAATACGACGCACTGTCCACTCTGGTTCTCTTTGACTCATCCAGCTCCTCTGGGACTGGATGCCATGGTACAGACGTGGCCGAGGCGGCGTCTGTACGCATTTCCCCCAGTTGTTCTGCTCCAGGGAGTTCTGGAGAAAGTTCGCCGGGAGGGGATAAGTCTACTGCTAGTAGCTCCTTACTGGCCGAGCCGGATTTGGTTCTCGAACCTTGTAACACTGCTCGATGGCTCACCTTGGAAGATTCCGATAAGGATCTTCTATCTCAGGCGGAGGGCTCAATATTTCACCCCCGTCCAGAAATGTGGAACCTATGGGTTTGGCCGCTGAGGGGGCTGGGCTCATAGAGTCTGGTCTCTCTACCGAGGTAGTGGAGACCATTCTTAGCTCCAGAGCTCCATCCACGAGGAGACTATATGCCCTGAAGTGGAAGTTGTTCACTTCTTGGTGTCAAGAACGACATTTAGATCCAGTCAACTGCCCTGTTGGTTCAGTGCTAGATTTTTTACAAGAGCGATTCTCTTCTGGGTTGACCCCTGCTACACTAAAGGTGTATGTTTCATCTATTTCTGCTTACCATGCCCATGTGGATGGTATTACTGTGGGGAGAGACCCGTTGGTAACTCGTTTCGGTTACACTTTATTTTGATGGTCCCTTTTGAACATTCGGTTGACTATAAGCTACGTTGCACCTGCATGTCTACTAACTCTTAATAGAGTATTAGTAGTGTATTAGTAGACTGGTAGGGTTAGGGTTAGGGTTACAATGTTAGAAGTTGACATGTAGTTGCAAAGTTACTTATAGTCAATGTAATGTCTGTTGGAGGACCATCACAATAAAGAGTTAGCAGATATTAAGCAGACGTTCTACTAATACTCTAGTGAGAGTTAGTTGACATGTAGTAGAAAAGTTACTCATAGTCAACAGAATGTTCAAAAGGGACCATCAAAATAAAGTGTTACCCTCGTTTCCTTCGTGGCACTAAGAGGCTGAGGCCTGCGGTGCGCACTAGAGTTCCTACTTGGGATTTGGCTATAGTGTTGGAAGGTTTATCTGCGGCTCCGTTCGAGCCACTTGATATCATCTCAGAAAAGTTTCTGACTCTGAAAACCATCTTCCTTCTTGCCATCTCTTCTATTAAGAGAGTAGGAGACCTTCAGGCCTTATCAATTTCCCCTTCGTGCTTGGAGTTTGCACCAGGGATGGTTAAAGCTTTCCTTTACCCTAGATTAGGGTATGTTCCGAAGGTGTTAACCAATGTTCCACGGCCTATAGTGTTGCAGGCTCTCTGTCCTCCTCCATTTGTTAATCCAGACCAGGAAAGATTGAACCTTATATGTCCAGTGCGAGCACTGGATGCTTATGTCCACAGAGCTGCCCTGTGGAGGAAAGCGGATCAATTGTTTGTTTGTTTTGGACCTCAGAACAGGGGTCTCCCTGCGTCCAAACATACAATGAGCAAGTGGATAGTCGAGGCTATCTCACTGGCTTATGGGTCTTCTGATCAGCAGTGTCCCTTAGCTGTCAAAGCCCACTCTACTAGGAGTATGGCGGCCTCTAAGGCCTTGGTATCGGGGGTTTCCCTCAAAGAAGTCTGCGATGCGGCCGGTTGGTCCTCGCCTCTTACGTTTGTAAGATACTATGATCTTGACCTGGAATGTGCTCCAGGTTCTTCAGTGCTCCTGTCTTGAATGTGCCACAGTTTCACACGACAGGCGTTTGGTATTATGGCGTTTTGGTATTTCGTTCCCAAAGCTGTCCCTAGTGGACGCAGTGTGAAGTTCCCTCGAAAGGGAACGTCTTAGGTTATGACTATAACCATAGTTCCCTGACAAGGGAACGAAACACTGCGTCCCTTTGCCATACTCCCTGCATCCCTGTGATCCCTTGCTTCGGCAGTTTAGCTGAAGTGCGATCGGACCGGATGTATATTTATCCTTTCCTGGACGTGACGTCACCCGCCCGTGACACTCACTCTCGCCATTGGCTAAGTTGACATACGTGCATCAGACGCTATCACGCTGTGGGCGTTCCCAAAGCTGTCCCTAGTGGACGCAGTGTTTCGTTCCCTTCTCAGGGAACTATGGTTATAGTCATAACCTGAGACGTTTCTAAAAGCTTGGTTACATATCTTTAATAATGATTATATTTCTTTAAATGCTTCATGAGTACAAATACATGTTCAATGTTAAATGTTCAATGTTAACAAGTGATACACATCTAGGAGTAAAAGATTCACATCTATAAGTAAAAACACATCTAAGTAAAATGAACACTTCTAATAGTAAAAACACATCTAAGAGTCAAAAACAAATGTAAAATTTCCTTCACAATAGCGCTTTACTATGTTCTACTGTACACCCCGAGGTCTGTCCTCACCCACCACTGATGACACCAGCCACAGTGATACAGCACCAGTGCGCTTCATCAAGTTCGTATTTTTACATTTATTCCAGGAGTCAAGATGTTCAATCAAATGGAGAGAATTTACTGAAGAATAGTTTGCAGTTTGATCGGTAGAGTCAGCGACAGAGTCTCTCGAGGAGGCCAGACTCGACCTTACACAACATTTGATTACATCATTGCCAACAGGTGGACAACTTCTGATTGGCTAAGAACACGTATAGTCTAAGCCATTTCCCACACATGAATAGATAGGAGGGCATGTCGCCAATGTCGATAAACAGTGTCTTACAAGGCATTACCTGTTCAAATAAACACACCTGACCCAGCTAAACAGTGTCTTACAAAGCATTACCTGTTCAAATAAACACACCTGACCCAGCTAAACAGTGTCTTACAAAGCATTATCTGTTCAAATAAACACATCATATCCAGTCATAAGCAATCATATCCAATCATAACTGATCATATTTAACCATAAGCTAAGCAATCGTATCCAATCAAAAGCAATCATATCCAATCCCAAGCGATCATATCCAATCATAGCGTGATGGAGGCACTGCCTCCTCTCACAGGACTTCACGCATTAGGGAATCTGCTTTAAGTCAATGGTGAGAGAGGAGGCGCATCTCCTTCTGTAACTTCACCTGCCGGTGTTGCCTCCCTTGCCTCAGAGGAAACGTCCCGGATCACTCGTGCGGCTTCTCTCCAGTGTGGATCCTCTCATGTGTTTTCAGAGCTCCTGACTGACTGAATCTCTTGTCACAGTGTGAACACTTGTAAGGTTTTTCTCCAGTGTGGATCCTCTCATGTGTTTTCAGACTTCCTGACTGACTGAATCTCTTGTCACAGTGTGAACACTTGTAAGGTTTTTCTCCAGTGTGGATCCTCTCATGTGTTTTCAGGTGTCCTGACCGATTGAATCTCTTGTCACAGTGTGAACACTTGTAAGGTTTTTCTCCAGTGTGAATCCTCTCATGTGATTTCAGATCTGTTGACTGATTGAATCTCTTGGCACAATGTGAACACTTGTAAGGTTTCTCTCCAGTGTGGATCCTCTCGTGTGTTTCCAGATGTCCTGACCGATTGAATCTCTTGTCACAGTGTGAACACTTGTAAGGTTTTTCTCCGGTGTGAATCCTCTCATGTGATTTCAGATCTGTTGACTGATTGAATTTCTTGGCACAATGTGAACACTTGTAAGGTTTTTCTCCAGTGTGGATCCTCTCGTGTGTTTTCAGATGTCCTGACACACTGAATCTCTTGGCACAATGTGAACACTTGTAAGGTTTCTCTCCAGTGTGGATCCTCTCGTGTGTTTTCAGATGTCCTGACACACCGAATCTCTTGTCACAGTGTGAACACTTGTAAGGTTTTTCTCCAGTGTGGATCCTCTCGTGTAGTTTTAAACTTCCTGCTGTAGTAAAAGTCTTCTCACACTCAAAGCACACAAAGTACTCTCTCACACCAGTGTGTATTTTC
Source organism: Romanogobio albipinnatus (assembly GCA_023566225.1). Lineage (NCBI taxonomy): Eukaryota > Metazoa > Chordata > Actinopteri > Cypriniformes > Gobionidae > Romanogobio > Romanogobio albipinnatus. Next base: position 1,243,284 of record CM042240.1, read on the forward strand.
TGATGTCTATGTAAATATTGCAGCAGTGAAAAACTCTTTCCACACACAGAACATGAATGTGGCTTCTCCTTCGTATGAAGGGTCAGGTGTGTCTTCAGGTTTGATGACAAAAGAAATGTTTTTCCACACTGATCACACTTGAACGGCTTTTCTCCTGTGTGGATCCTCATGTGCTTCTTAAGGGTTGCTGATTCTGTGAAACTCTTCCCACACTGATCACATGAGAATGGCTTCTCTCCGGTGTGGATCCTCATGTGCTTCTTAAGGGTTGCTGATTCCGTGAAACTCTTCCCACACTGATCACATGAGAATGGCTTCTCTCCTGTGTGAATTTTCATGTGTTTTGTAAGATGTGTTTTCCGGATGAAGCTCTTCCCACACTGTTCACATGAGAACGGCTTCTCTCCGGTGTGGATACTCATGTGATGCTCAAAACGTTTTTTGTTCGAGAATCTCTTTTCACATTGATCACACATGAATGGCTTCTCTCCAGTGTGGATCCTCATGTGCCGCCTAAGATGTGATTTGAGTGTGAAAATCTTTCTGCACTGATCACATGTGAACATATCTCCCGTGTGGATTCTCATGTTTGAGAATCTCTTTTCATATTGATCACATGTAAACATCTCTCCGGTGTGGATTCTCATGTGTTCTTTAAGGTTTGATGATCGTGTGAAACTCTTCCAACATTGATCACATGAGTACGGCTTCTCTCCAGTGTGGATCCTCATGTGTTCTTTAAGGCTTGATGAAACCGTGAAACTCTTCCAACATTGATCGCATGCATACGGTTTCTCTCCTGTGTGGATCCTCATGTGTTCTTTAAGGCTTGATGAAACCGTGAAACTCTTCCCACACTGATCACACGAGTACGGCTTCTCTCCAGTGTGGATTCTCATGTGTTCTTTAAGGCTTGATGAAACCATGAAACTCTTCCAACATTGATCGCATGCATACGGTTTCTCTCCTGTGTGGATCCTCATGTGTCCTTTAAGGCTTGATGATTGTGTGAAACTCTTCCCACACTGATCACACGAGTACGGCTTCTCTCCTGTGTGGATTCTCATGTGTTCTTTAAGGCTTGATGAAACCGTGAAACTCTTCCAACATTGATCGCATGCATACGGTTTCTCTCCTGTGTGGATCCTCATGTGTTCTTTAAGGCCTGATGATTGTGTGAAACTCTTTCCGCACTGATCACATGAGTACGGCTTCTCTCCTGTATGAACTCTCATGTGAATCTGAAGACTTGGCTTTTGTTTGAAACTCTTTCCACACTGATCACATGAGTACGGCTTCTCTCCTGTATGAACTCTCATGTGAATCTGAAGACTTGGCTTTTGTTTGAAACTCTTTCCACACTGATCACAAGAGTACGGCTTCTCTCTGGTGTGAATTCTCATGTGCCGCTCAAGACCACCTTTCCTTAAGAAACTAATTCCACACTGAGTGCAGGTTGTAGATTTCTTGGCTCTTGTTTTCTTTATAAATGTCTCTTTAGTCTTTGAGTGACTTAAAGGTTTTTCTCCAGGTTTGACATGATGTTCCTCCTCCACTTCACTCAGTTCTTCACTCTCCTCGCTCTCTTCCATCACGTCTGAAATAAGATATATAATTTAACTTTTAGTACAATAAAAAAATTGAATTTTTTGTGAAAGGACATACAGTGAAAGGCAAAATTATTAGCCCCCTATGAAATGTTTCATTATTTTAAAAATAATTCCCAACAATAGTTCTCAACAAGTTTTAGGCATGTCTCCTGAGTCGCAGCCCATTCCCCCTTAGCAATTCTCTCAAGCTCCTCCAGATTTGTTGATATCCTGGCAAGTACTCACTTTGCTTGTTTGGAGGTAGTTTTTCACTAGAAGTGAGGTTATCATGCTGGAAGACAAAACATTGACCCAAACCAAATTTTGTTGCCTGAGGTTGTCTTTCAAAATCTTCTCGGGGTCTTCCTTTTTCATGATTCCTTCAACCCTGATCAGATTCCCACTGAAACATCCCCACATCATTATGCTTCCACCATGAACAGTGTTTAGGTTGAGTCAAGTCACCTTTATTTATATAGCGCTTTTACAATGTAGAATGTTCCAAAGCAGTGTACAGCCGCTCTGGAGAAAACGGTGATGTCATCAGCTCATTTAAATTATCATGTAGTGACAATGTGGGCAGATCAGTAATTTAGTTGAAAATGTAGAGTCCCCAACTGAGCAAGCCAAAGGAGACAGTGGCAAGGAACCAAAACTCCATCAGGGGCATAATGGAGAAAAATAAACCTTGGGAGAAACCAGGCTCAGTCGGGGTGCCAGTTCTCCTCTGGCCAATAACATTACAGGTCAGTAGTCATATTAGATCGGAATATTCAAAGATCGGAGTCATCACGCCGAAGACAGGTTTATTGAGGATGCCATGTCAATGAGGCAATTATTAGATAGGAATATTCGAAAGATCGGAGATCGGATGTCTCTTTGAGACATCAATCCCAAACATGACTAAATCTTTCACTAGTGTCTTAGCAGTTGTTCTCGGGTCCTTTGAAACCTTTCCCATTCGTTTTCTTTCCAAAGTTTTTTAAATCTTCCTGTCTCTGTCATGATTTGATAAACATGTACATCCTTCTCCTCCTTTGTGAGCATTAACAATTCTTTTTCTGAAGTCTAACCTAATTTCTTTTGTCTTTGCCACAATGACAGTACATATTATTATGCTAGTTGTTTTTGCAAGATACTAATCCTCAAATTTACAGGTTGGTCATTCCTCTGATTATTTTCCGGAAACAAGATCTCACCTAAATGATTTAAGTATAACAAGAAAAGAGACAGATAAAACTGAAATGTTTATGGACGATCTTTTAGTTCACCAGGCACCTCCGGAAAGCAGAGAAGAAAGAGAAAAGAAGTAAGAACGCAGCACGCAAAGAATTACCCTACGAGTGGAGGACTGATCCGGAGGGGAAAACAGATTATTCCGGTCATCAGACAAATGGAAAAGAGTAGCAAGAAATGAATGCATGATGTTAGAAATGTTATGTTAGTCAATTTGGAAGGTTCATCTTACAAGAGAAGTTTACGTTTCTTGAAATATAGTATAATTCAAACTTGGCTTGCAACAAAGTTTATATTTTAAGATGTGAGTGTAAGAATGGATTTCACCTGAGAATGAACTCAAGTGATCTAAGGTGCAATAAGACAATAAAACTTCACTCATCTGAATAGGAGATCGACAAGAGAAAACAAGACCCCACCCGGCCCAATGTTATCTCCCCTCCCTGCTGAGTCCTGACCCCTTTCACCCTCTCTTTTCTCAGGGCCCATACAATCATGCAAATCTTACAGATACTACAAGCTGTTTCTTAGTGGTCAAAATAAATATGTTTGGTGCGATTGGTAGAGAGGTTTCATTCCCACATCAGTAGAACAGGTCCGACACAACAACAAACAATGCTTGTTCTCCTGGGGCCCGTTCTTCGTACCTCGCTTAATACATCTGAGATGATTTGACAGATCCCAGATCTTTTAATCGTGATAACTGATGTCTGGCTAATTTGGTTCTTCAAACGAATTTGCGGATTGGATTTAAATATCTGGATTAAATGATCTAAGATCACTGCACGTTCTTGTTTTCCCTGAAGAGGGCAGATGCATCGATACTCGAAACCATGATCAGCAATGCAGCGATTGGCTGGCGTCAAGACAGCAACGTAATGACATCATATAATTAAAAAAGCCACCTGGCAAAAAACTCGACAAATTACACCAAAAAAACCCCACGAATATCTGGACCTTTATAAGGAAACAGCCAAACGACCAAACCAACATAAAAGTTATAATAGATCAATGATAAATGTTTTTTTTTTTTTTACATGATTACCAATTATTCATATTCACAATTTTATACAGTATTTGTGCACCCTTTACATTTTGTTTTAATTGTTGTAATTCAATTTTTAATTCAATTTGAAGCAGAGTCGTAACGTGACAGTATTAAAGTTTCTTAAGGGTCAAGATCAAAATCTCCTGCGCTGCATCAAGCCATCCCATAATATCCATCATCACTTAAATTAATGCACGACTCAGATTAACTGTACAACATGTGTGCAAACCTCCAATAAAATTATAAAGTAATTATTCCATCACAAATAAATCGCTCAATCAAGTGGCTGTGGCTATAGTATTATACACAACATTATAATATTATATACATTCTCATATACATATACAATTTAACATTTGTATATTATTATTATTATTTAAAATGATTATTATTGCCCCTGGTTCAGTAATGAACTCTTGTAATAAAGTAGCAGTGGCTGGGACAGATTTTAAGTATCACCTCAAGATGCGATCTAATCCTGTTTACATGAAATAAGCCGCTCGAGCAGGTTTAAGCTTCCGGACCTGTTGCTATGACAGCAAGTCCAGGATGAGCGTCGAAGAACCAAACAATCCAAGATCATGCCAAATCGTCAACAATCAAATCCAGCTAACTGAGTTAGCGGGGTATGAAGAACGGGCCCCAGGTGGGGGAGATGCTCATAAAGATCTGTTGGTAAACATTTGCTGTCATCCCTCCAAAGATAGGTGTGACCATTTGGGCACGAGAAAAGTTAAACCAAAAGCTGCATAAATATTTGGGTCCTAAATGTGTATTGTTCTTCTGTTCTGGTTGAGTATTTAAATGGAATTGGAACACCACTCAAGGAAGCATCTGTAATCAGAACTTCCCACCCTGTTGCTGTGTGTCTCTATTGCCAGGCATGCCTCTTTTCCAACAATTTTTACCATTATACTACTTTATAAACCCTTAAACCATTATAATACTAGCATTATCTGTGTCATGTATGTTCCACTCAACCCTGTGACTTCTGACGCAAGTTTCATCCTTTAAAAAAAGAGCATTTCTTAAAGGTGCCCTAGAAACAACATTTGAAATTGTTCTCTGGTATCTCCATAGAGGGTATATGGCTTATTTAAGGTCAATAATTGTCCCGATACGGTTTTACAGGTCCATTTACAACTCTAGAAATCTTCCCCAGGATGAAATGGTCTGTTTTTGCCTTATTTGGAAGGGTCATGAATATTAATGCAGAGTTCTGCTCTGATTGGCTGTTTCACTGCGGCTCAATGATAGCAGGCACAACTTTACTGACCGTCTTGACGATGGAGAGATTAGGCATTCAACCTTATATGTTTGAGCCTGTTTCTGACGAAGATGCAGATTTTGAGGAACAACAACATGTTTTGAGATTGGAAATGGACTCTTCTGAATGAAAATATAAATAAATAAATATCAAATTACTATCGTTTCAACTTAAATGGTGGAGGTGGTGACATTAGCTAGAAGGATCGTGTGAGCTATGTGTAAGCAACTAAACTAACATAGTATGTTTACGCATCTATGGTTGCATTTTGTAATTTATGACAACACTGGCATGAAATAATATTAACCTTTGTCATTAGACATACCATTTAGTTATGTAAGCTACTTGGATTATCCTATTCTTACTGTTTAGCATTTTGCGTTGGATATAGACAACACCAGGAATATTATCGTTAATGTTGTCTCTCTAAGAAACTTTCAATGTAATCAGAAATTGTTTAGACAGTCAAGAAGTGGATAAAATCACTGCAGGAATATGGTTGGAATTGCCCCTTTCTTCAGTGTCGGACGCTGAGCAAAGCCGGATTGATATTGTCCCAGCAAAGCAAGGAATGCACGAAGTGCTGCACGGGGTGTAAAATCTCGGTGCTCTTTGGTTGTGTGGGATAATTAAGTTCAGAAACAAAGGTAGTCCAAGGCACTCGATGGGTGTGTTGAAAAAGTTAAAAAGCCTTTATTTTTTCATGGCTTTAACATTTAAAATTGGTGACAGGTACACCTACGCGTTGCGGCTTTACATGCCTTCGTCAGGGTGTGTATAACAAACAACATCTCAAGCTCATTTTTAATCAGCCATTAATTAATCAAATTACAGACACCTGGTCACTAAGTGTAAGGAAACTGAGTGAGAGAGAGAGAGAGAGAGAGAGAGAGAGAGAGAGAGAGAGAGACCTTTAGTCTTTCTTTATTTTAACAATTTTGATTACCAATTAATCAAAATATAAATATTCAAAACACATAAATATTCACATAAACACACACTCAAACTACATGAATATATGCACAAAAAAAATAGAAAAAAATAAAATAAAATAATAATAATAATAATAATAATTAAAGCTGCAAGCAGCATTTATCGGGGTTCAAGCAGTTAAGGCCTTTAAGGCCTTTAAGCACACAAGCATCAAAAGACATTTAGTTTTATTTAGCAAGCATTTAACAACTGCCATCATAGATGAAAAAGTCAATTTACAGCCAATACAGGCAGTTTACCATAGGAAATATATGGTTAAAGCGTTTTTACAGTTATAGCACCTTTTGCCTGAGTCTTCTTATAGTCTTCCCTGATCTCCACCACTTTTATTAGTAGTACTCAAAGTGTGCCCATACTGTATATATGTGTCAGATTTGTTGTAAAAATGTAATTTTAATAAGGAGTTTAGACAATTATATTCAGTGGCGTAACGAACGAGCCAACACCGTGCCCTTAAGTAGGATTATCAAGGCGGGCCCCAGTCCCAATTCAAAACAAATTTCATCACAATCCATCATTGTTCGTTTCAAACATGTGAGAGCATCAAAATGATCCATGGGTGAAATTGATTGGATTTAATTTATTTTTTTGTCAGTTCCTTTCATAATTTTCACATTTTGGCGTTATTGTTTAGCTATTTACCTATGTTTTCAAATTTCCTTTGTTTTTTTGTTGTTGTCTCGATCAGACTAACGGCTTTGAATATAACCACAATTTTTTAAAGCTCTAAATGACACTTAAAAAAACCATAAGGCAAAACCTGGCATGTTTGGTATTGTTGGACTCGGCAAGGATTCTTAGGAGGTCACTCCTGTGAAAAAAACACGGGCATGAAACTTCTAAGGCTCCTTCAAGGCATTGTGCCAATGACGTATACTGAGTTTGAGATACACCAATGTTCTCATAGACTATCATGGCACCCTGGACAAAGACACTGCATGCCAATTTTCAGTAGACTAACGGTTGGGTGCCCTTATAGCTATTTTCATTAATTTTTCACTGTTATAGCGCCACCAAGTGGCCAATTGTCACGATTTTCTTCATGTCAACTCAGATTGAGCTTATGAACATGTGTCCCAAGTTTAGCGAAAATATCTCTTTCCATTCACAAGTTATAACCATTTTATAGCGCCACCAAGTGGCCAATTGTCATGATTTTTTTTCACGTGACCTCAAAATGAGCTCATGAACATGTGCCCCAAGTTTTGCGAAAATATCTCTTTCCGTTCACAAGTTATAACCGTTTTATAGTGCCATCTAGTGGCCAATTGTTGCCACTTCATGCTTGAACCCCTAATAAGGGGTTGCCATTTCATGCTTGAACCCCTAATAAGAATGAAGGCTTTTTGCCAGTTATAGCGCCACCTATGGTCCGATCTCCATGAAACTCTGCATGCTTCCTCACCATGTTCTGACACATATGCTCATCAATTTTGGTGGAGTTCTGAGTTTTCATTTGGGATTTATAGGCTTTTTAGTGTATTTTACCACACCCCTTTTCTAAATGACCCTGTTACAGCCACCCAAATGCAAAAGTTCAACTTGTTTTTGATAATTATTGATCTAGAGAGTCCAGAGAATTGTCCTAGACTGGTTTGGTTCCGATCGGGCAAAAAACCAGAGACTAGTTTGCAAAAGTAGGTTTGGACAAAATTCGACATAGCAGAAAATGTTCCCTAACTAAATCAAAATCGGAGAATTAGTAAAAATGGCCCTGGTGCCATCAAAGATTTTGGTTCCCCTTATCGACCGTTAACTGAAATTTTGAATTTTTTGAATGATTATTGATTGTCGGACTCCAGAGAATAGTCTTGCAGACGTTTGGTTCCGATCGGGCCAAAAACCTGGGAGAAGTCAGCAAAAATAGGTTTTTCAAAAAACTGCAATTTACTCGAAATTGGCGCCCGAAGAGCGAGCAAATCTGAGATAGATAGATAATAATAATAATAAATAAATAAATAAATAAAATACAACATTAACAAATTACTTCATACATTCATTTGTAAGAAACCATCTTCCAATTTACATAAAACATCATTCAAACCCCAAGTTTGTTCGAAAGTATCAAGATCTCCAACCATTTTATAATATGCAAACTCAATAGTGAGCCTGGCAGATATCAGCCCCCTTAAAGTCTCATTAACATTAACAGAGACACTCCCATTCATCTTTGCTTTTCTTGTTAACCACACGGCTAACTTTGCTTGACCATATAAAAAATTAATTAACACATCTCTTTTTCTGTCTTGATACTTATATTTTGGGCCATAAATAAAACCATTTAATGTAAATTCAAAATTAAAATTTGTACTCCATTCTTCCAACAATAAAAACATTGGCTTCAATCTTTCACACCGCAAAAATAAGTGAAACACATCTTCAGACTCAAGACAAAATGGACATTCATCCCTTGCCATTGGATCAATATGTGCCCTATGTCTATTAGTCGTTATTATTCCATGTATTATCCGCCACTGGAGATCAGCAGTTCTTTTATCAATAGGACGTTTATATAAAGTCCTCCAGCTTCCAGTAGGGGATATATCAAATCCTTCTATCCCTTGCCATTTAGAGTCCGGAACACATTTTAATGATTCAAAATGCATCACAGGTATGATACATTGCTCTCTTTCCAATATCAGCAAACAAACTGAGTTCTGGAGTTTTAAAACTCAACAACTTTCCATCATCCTCCGGCCATTTCTCCACAGCTGCCTTTACCCCTAAACTTGGGAACTCAACCATCTCATCATCATATTTTTGTTTAGTTTCCTCATACAAAAATTCTGTAAATGATGGTATTACAGATAAAAATTCAGTCCTCAATCTTTCTGCAATGCGGAGGGATTTAATACCAAGCTTTGCTGCAATATCTCTTGGAGGCAACCATTCTCTCTTACTCCAGAAATTAGAGACTTTTATAAACTGGGCCTTCACCATAGCAACTTGCATTGAATGAGAGTTCAAAATGTCCATAGGTAATGCAGGATTATATAGAAGAGGTTCTTCTTTAATCCATGAACCGCTTACAGTACCTAGTTCACGAACAATTCTCAAAATATTCCATGATTTTAGAACAGTCTTATAAAAAGGAGTTATTTCAGCTAATATCACATCATTTAACTTCATTAAAACAAGTGTCGGTCTAGTCCCAGTTGTCCTCCTCTTCTCAAAAGACCACAAGCTACATCAGCCCAACAGACATCATTCCCATACAAAAGTCTCTGGGCAGCTTGTAGTCTAAAAGCAGCAATCCTACATGCTACATCAATTAGACCTTGCCCCCCTTCATTAAGAGGCAAGTAAAGAACTGCAGGTTTCAGCCAATGCTGACCTGTCCAAAAGAAATCAACAATACATCTCTGAATGTCCTTAATAACAGCAGCAGGGGGGTCTAACACCATCATTTTATGCCACAAAGTTGAAGCAACAAGATTATTGACTATTAAGACCCGTCCCCTATAGGAAAGCTGGGGAATTAACCATTTCCAATTGGATAACCGGAGACACACTTTTTCCAATAGTCCTTCCCAATTCTTTTTCTTGTATGTTTCAGAACCTAAAAACACTCCTAAAAACTTAAAACCATCGTTTCGCCATATAACATGATTAGGCAGCTGTGGGGCATTCAACCTCTCTGCACCACACCATAAGGCCTCGCTTTTTGACCAATTTATTTTTGCTGATGATGCTCTTCCGTAACATTTAAGATTTTCTAAAACTACTTTAATATCATTATTGTTCCTAATTATTACAGTTAGATCATCAGCATAAGCTGATAATTTCACATCATTTGAAGTATTTGACCCCTCAATATGTAAACCAATCAACTGTTCTCTTAATTTGCACAGTAGGGGTTCAATTGCAAGACTATAGAGTTGCCCTGAAAGAGGGCAACCTTGTCTTATTCCCCTCTGTACTTTAAAAGGAACACTTAAACCTCCTGCTACTTTGACCATACATTCAGCTTCATTATACAATAAATTAACCCATGAAATAAAAACATCTCCAAAACCAAAAGCCTTCAATAAATCAAACAAATAAGCATGGTCAACTCTATCGAACGCTTTTTGTTGATCAAGAGATAAAAGCCCTAAATCAATATCATTATGCATTGCATAATCTATTACATCCCTCATTAAAAACAAATTGTCTCTAATACAACGCCCCTTTACACAGTATGATTGTTCTTTCATGATTAAAACACTCATATAATTATTTAATCTACTGGCAATACATTTTGAAAAATTTTTGTAATCCATACACATTAATGCAACAGGTCGCCAATTCTTCAAACAAACAAGTCACCTTTTTTTGGTAACAAAGACAACACTGCTCTATTACAACTCTTAGGTAAAGATCCATTCTGTATTGAAAATAAAAGCATTTCAAAATAATATTTTCCAATAACATGCCAGCACTGTTTATAAAATTCAGCAGTAAGACCATCTAGACCAGGAGCTTTTTCTAATGAAAGATCTTTAACAGATTTAGTCACTTCTTGAAAGGTAATTGGTAAACCAATTTCCTTCTGTTGCTCAGGCATCAAACTCTTAAGACCTGAGAATAATTCATCTTTACATTCAGGATCTGTGACATTGGCTGTGTATAAATCAGAATAAAAATCAACAGCGATTCTTCTCATTTCACAAGGGTCATAAGTAACAACCCCTTTATCATTTTTTAAACCCACCATCATTTTTCCTTGATTAGTCTTTCGTTCTAAATTAAAAAAGAATTTTGTGGGTCCATCAATGTCTTTATGTTGGATAAACCGTGCTCTAACAAGAGCACCTTTCACTTTATCATACAATAAAGAATTCAACTGAAGCTTTTTCTCTGAAAGGGCAGTTTCCAAACAAAGTCCATTATTTGCCATCATTCTTTCCTCTATGTCAGAGATCTCCTTCTCCAAGTCCTGTATCCGGGTCTTTAATGTCCTATTTGAATATGATGAATATTGCTGACAGAAAACTCTAATTTGCACCTTTTCCGATGGCCCACCATTGTTTGATATCAACGTAATGTCCTTTTTGCTCTTGCCATGATTCCCAAAACAATTTAAAATTTGCACAAAAAACAATATCTTGTAAAAGTCTATTATTAAAATACCAATACATGCTCCTTTTACTTTCCTTTAACAATACAAAATCCATTGTTACCATTTTATGATCCGAAAGGATATTTGGAATAATGTTAACATTACCCACTCTGTTTCCTAAATCAGATGTAACATAAAATCTGTCTAACCTGGCAGCATGAACTTTACCATCTGTAACTTTTACCCAAGTATATTGTTTAAGCAATGGGTTTTTTATTCTCCAAATATCATCAAGCTTCAAGGTCTTAACTACTTTGGATAATACAAGTGCTGATTTATGGTGAGGTTCTTCAGCATTTCTATCCATATTAAAATTCAAAGTACAATTCCAGTCTCCTGCCGTTATGATTATATCACTTGAATTAAGAGCTTTTAAAACACGACCCAATTTCTCAAACAAAAGAACTCTTTCTGTTCCACCATTAGGGGCATACATATTAACAAAAAGAAAATGAAAATTATATATTTCAGCTCTTACTAAAATTAATCTTCCAGGCTCTATCTCATATCTAGATAGAATTTTTGCCTTCAAAGTTGGATTAAACAAGATCGCAACTCCTGCGCTGAGATTAGAGCAATGACTTAAGGCATATTCTCCCTTCCACCACAAACCCCATTCAGACTCATTACTCGTATTACTATGGGTTTCTTGGAGAAAACCTACTGCAATATTCTTAATATGAAAATACTCTGAAACTAAAGCCTGCTTTTTCTTATCCCTCAGACCATTCACATTTAAAGAGCCTATTCTAAGATACTCCATGAAATAGAAAAAGAAGAAAGAACAGCAGAAAAAAAGGAAAAAGATACAAAAATGCATACATAAATCCATAATGTTTATTTAGCTTTTCCTCGATTTTTCCTTTCATTCATATTCCTTTTCCCCTGTCTTGTCGCTGTTATATACTTCTTAAGTCTGTACCGTTTCTGTTGTGATAACACTGTATGATTGTACGTTTTACGTGCCCACACCACAGAAGCAACAAACTTCTCAACGTCAGGGAAGAAATCTCCTATTTCTACCTTTTTCCCTTTAGTCTCATCCAAAAACGCATTTATCTGTTCCACAGAGTACAAATCATCATCCACTTTATAGAGATCTGACAAATCGGACAAACTCTCGTCGTCCTTCATATCATCCTGACTCTGCGTCATATCAGAAACCGCATCATCATCATCCTCCTCCATATTAGCGCTCTGCACACCACTGCCAACTACAGGTTGCTCTCTTACAACTTCAGTACCAATTACACTGCTACAACTTGGCTTTTCATTATCAACACAGTTTGCATTACTCACAACACTTTCACTCACCTCCAATCCATTGTCCTTACTCGTCTGAATAACGGGATCTCCGTCCAAACCTGACTTTTCCTCTTCTGGTTTCTGTTTCGCCTCCATATTCTTGCACACCAAAGATTCATCCGGCTCAACAATAATCCTAGGTTCTTCCGAATTTTTCTTTTGAGGGCATGAAAGTCTTTTATGGCCGTACTCCCCACATTCAAAGCATCGCAGACTCTCTGTACTAGCAAAAATCATGTACGAACTATCTCCATTATTCACTCTAAACGACACATCCAGTACTTTCTCCGATGAATTCAGAAACATAAACGCTTGTCTTCTAAAAGACATAACGTGCTTAAGCGCAGGGTTCTTACATCCTAAAGAAACCGTTTTTACCTCGCTTACCACTTTTCCGAATCTCGCAAGCTCTCTCACTATAACTTCATTTTCAATGAATGGGGGGACGTTTGAAATTATCACTTTTGTGGCCGGAGCAAACAACGGAGTAATATTAACGAAGATGTCCTTCACCCACAACCCATTTTCGATTACTTTATTGACTAATGCTTCCGTTTTAAGAAAAACAACAACGGCTTTATTCATTCTCGAAGCCGAAATAATATTTGCATAGCCCATCTGCTCACCAACCGCTAACAAAACATCTTCCACTGTAGCACTCGCCTCTGGCACACACCTGAAACCATGGCGAAGAGATAATGGCGTCCTTCCACCTGTGGACGCCATACCTAACGCCAGATACGCCGTGCTAAACACGGCACACTACTTAATAAACCCTATATTAATATTTACAAATAATTAACCATAAAATAAAGAATAAAGAAAAACAAGGAAAGAAAAGCTATAAAGAATAGCGTACGACAGAAACACGCTCTCAAACACGCACCTTTCTCACTCCCAACATGCACTCCGAGAGAGAGAGAGAGAGAGAGAGAGAGAGAGAGAGAGAGAGAGAGAGAGAGAGAGAGAGAAAAACAAAAAAAACAAAAAACAAACATAAATATGAAAGATGTATACAAGTCAAAAAAGTACGAATCAATATTGTATATATTCAACAATGAAATTAAGTGAGACATAGAAATACATAAATCAAGTAATTCTTATAATAAATTCAACAGTTTTAGAAATGTTTGTGTAGCCTACTATTCATTTTTAACATGAAGACTTTGGTCAAAACAATTAATAGTAGGCTACACAAACATTTCTAAAACTGTACAAACCTTTTTTTTTTAAATAGCGCATTCAATAATTATTTTAGGATAAACATACTGTTTTAAGTGCACTCATTTATAGTCATAAATTAATTTTTTTTAATAAATAAATACAATATATAATAATAATTGTTGTTGTTATCATTATTATAATTATTATTTGCCTATTGTTGCATTTATGCTACATGCATTTAGAAGAAGAAAAGCCTGTCATAATACACAATACCAGGTTTATTAATAAAGTGCTAAGATTATTACAGTTAAACAAGATTTTGACACACATAATTCTTATTAAATCTTTGTATTCCGCCACCCGTTTATAGAGAATCACTGCAGTTGATATAATTTGGTGAATAATACACAATAAAACAATCAGATTGGTGGGAGTTTGCTGTTCTTCTTCTAAAATGAATCCGTGAGTAAAGTTTTTACAAACCCGTGCGCACGGATTATGCATTTGTGGGAACCGATTTAAAAACCGAGGGTACGGTTTGCACAATCTGAGCGCATGGATTGGAAATTTGTGGGTACGGTTCATTAATCCACGGGCACGATTTGTTAAACCGAGGGAACAGTTTAAGAAATCATGATCACGGTTTATAAACTGAGGGAACGGATTGCAAAACCGTCGGCACGGATAGTTTATTTTTCTCCTATAGGTGACCTGCCGGGCTCCGTACTTATCAAACGATGCACACCCAAGAAACAAAAGACGGGTATTTCTACAGAATCGTTTACATTCGTCTCAATGCAGTTTCTTTGGGTTTTTCCAGAGGAACTGAAACTGCTGACCGGCTGTCAGTTGTCTTGTGTCACCCCGACAGAGGATGCTGGTTTCTTCATTCTTTGCCATATTTGGATTAGGGTCTTGTCTCATGTGTGTGCGTGTGTATGTATCTGGAAGTGTGTTTGTAAGTTCACAATACCTTTCAATATTTATATAAGAATCCTCTCTTACAACAATCACAGATCTATAAACAATCACAGATCTATAAACTAGGGCTGGCGATATATCGCATGACATTGTTATGCGCATCTCGTCAGTAAAGCCGGTTCCTTGATTAAATCGTAGTAAATCGTCATCGCCTGCTTTCAGATGGAGCGGCATTTACTACACAGAGCCGCAGTTCACTGACAAGCTGAGCCATATCGCATTCATTATCGCAGGCGATACGTCCGTGATAATTAATGATATGGCTCAGCTTATCCAGCATGTTAAAGAAATAGATATAACCCTGAATATATGAACACAAACTCAATCAACGTCTCACTTGTGTGACTAACATTCCCTGAGACACAGATTCAAATCTACACAATATAATATAAGTGCACATCAAATACTTCCCCGATAAAGAACACAGGAAGATTATATGGCATTAAGACAATGTATTTATGCGACAAGATAATGTGCAAACCGAGTTATTAATGTAAACATTCAGACGCTCCTTAATGTCTCTTAGCAATATAGTAATCACTAATGAAGAGAAGATACTTACACACAATCCACAAAGTCTGTCCCTTCTGACTACTTTAACTGTTCATAACTAAACACAAGCACATCTCTGCATCCTCACTCTCTGATCTCTGGTTCTCTGGAGCAGTCCAAATCACCAGCAGAGGTGGGGGAGTTTGGAAGAGTCCATTTGAGAGGGTGGCCTTCTTTACATTACTGATGTTTTAGCCATAAATAACAGCATTGTCTCTCAGTAGAGCAGTTTAATAGCCTTCTGTCATATATCCTGAGTGGAATAATGTGTTTGTAATAGGCTTGCTACAATAGTCGGTGTTGCTGGTGTTACCGGTGTTCAGACTCAACACTGGTTACATCACTTGCCCACCGTGGCACCGCCCCACCGTCGTTCTGATTTTTTTATAGTAATCAAACTATTTAGTTCAGTTAGAGAACAGACAATACAAATAAAACCTGAACGTGTCTGCTTAATAAAGCATGATCTGACCGTGAGTCTCAGCAGGAGTCATTTATCAGATGATCGCGGAAGATTTGGTTTCAAAGCGAAACGTAAGAGTTGTTTTGCTGTTGTGTTTTTCGTTAAAAATAATAGGCTAATAGACCCATTATTCAAGCAACCTGCCACCGAATTAGCGCTAATTCAAAACTGAAAGTGAAATGTTCACGAGCACGCATTGTTTACTTTCGTCTGGCTCCGCAGCTCGAGCCTCCGCTCAGCTGACTGCGCGCCTCGTCCGCTTGGCACTCTGCGATGACACCCTCGCAATAAACCCGTCTCCAGCGTGATGACTCCGATTGTTCAAATATTACAATTAAATAATACTTAAATCGATATGTCATCCTCAATAAACCCGTCTCCAGCGTGATGACTCCGATTGTTCCAATATTACAATTAAATAATACTTAAATCGATATGTCATCCGCAATAAACCTGTCTCCAGCGTGTTGCCTCCGATCATTCGAATATTGCGCTTTAATAATTATTTAATCAACATCATCCGCAATATACCCGTCTCCAGCGTGTTGCCTCCGGTCCTTCGAATATTCCGATCTATTATGACCTCTGACCTGTAAAGCAGCCAGAATAATAATAATAATAATAATAATAATAATAATAATAATAATACGCTGTTTGTTAATTGGCCAGAGGAGAACTGCCCCCCCGACTGAGCCTGGTTTCTCCCAAGTTTTATTTTTCTCCATTCTGCTCCTGATGGGGTTTTTGGTTGCGGACGCGTCGAGTATAAACAAGGGTTTACGGACTATACGAACTATAATTCATTCATGGCGTGCGTCTCAAACATAGACCATCAGTGCCCTGACTACTGAACTAGGGAGCTGATTGAGACGCACCCACGGCCTCACAGAGCGCGCATTTACAGACGAGCTGTCATTCACGGTGTGTGCGCACTGGGGCATTTTCAGTTGCCCGAGCGGTCGTGTGCATGTTACTTTCGGTTAGATAGAATTAGTGATTTAAAAGCCCCCGCCGGTGATACCGGTATTACCGGTGTTGTCACGCATCGATTAACCGGTGGGAAAATGTCACATCCCTAGTTTGTAAGAGCAAACAGTCAGAATAAAGTGAGATGATCTGCTGATGATCCTGAATGTCTTGTTGAATGAGTGTTGATAGTCTGAGGCTCATCAATATTAACAGAGCTGCTGAAAAGACTCTTTATTTCATCTCAATAGTTCCTCATTTATTATGATGATGTCTTCACATCTCCTGTAAAGTCACACTTAAAGCTCATTTCATTGCTGTATATGTATTGTAGATTTTGACTTTTTTGTAGTTGTTGGGCTCTTACATGTGTCTACCGAATTTCATACTCGCACATGAAATGCAGCGCAAACGATGCTTAATTGTAATTTTATAGGTGACACATCGAGCCATTTTGCCACAGCTAATTCTGAAACCACATCAGATGTAAATTTTCACCACTTCTGACGCGTGTGCAAAGTTTCATGAGTTTTTGAGCATGTTTAGGCCCTCAAAAATGCGATTCATTTCAGGGAAGAATAATAATGGGCTGAGAAAATACAATCGAGTCCTCAAACCATCTGTGCTCGGGCCCTAATAATACATTTTAAAAACAGTTCAGCAGTCAGCGTCCCTAACATGTGAAGGCAAGCTATCACAAAGTCTTGACGCTGCCACTGCTAATGCACAATCCCCTTTCTGGCTTAACTTGATCCTTGGATTTTAGGTCATTTTTGAGTTTTTGCTCTCAATGTTCTTCCTGACTGATACTCCATTAGCAGATCCCCATAAATAATAAAAAGGGATTGTTTTCTTTAAAGAGATAGTTCACCCAAAAAATGTAAGTGCTCTAGCAGTTGTTTTACTCAAGCGGTTGTTCCAAACCTGTGTGAATTTCTTTCTTCTGCTGAACACAAAGGATGATAATTTATGCATTTGGCAGACGCTTTTATCCAAAGCGACTTACAGTGCCCTTATTACAGGGACAATCCCCCTGGAGCAGCATGGAGGAAAGTGCCTTGCTCAAGGACACACTGGTGGTGACCACTGGGATCGAACCAGCAACCTTCTGCATATCAGTTCAGTGGTTTAACCCACTAGACCACCATCTCACATATTTGGAAAAATATCTGCAGCCATTGATTACCATAGCATTTCTTCCACACTATGGTGGGTGGATCTAGATCTAGATATAGGAGGATTTACAACTGTATTTATAGTACTAAACAACTTCTTAAGATTATTAATGTTTTTTTTTCTACTAGGAGGCAAAGTCCTCACATTTTTTATATATATCAAATGTTAATTTATGTCCATTCCACTTAATAAACATTACATAAAAGAGACTAAATACAGTTCTATTTTGTATTTTTACACTATGTAATGTTATATTCATTAAAACCAAGTATGCATTTCATCAAGTTCATATTTTTACATTTATTCCTAAATAATAACTAAAGGCAGTACCAATTTAAACAATATATTGTTGGGGAGAACAGTTCAGGATCCAGGGACCAGATATGTTTGAAAGAAGACCAGGAGTCCAGATGTTCAATCAAATGGAGAGAATTTACTGAAGAATAGTTTGCAGTTTCATCGGTAGAGCCAGCGACAGAGTCTCTCAAGGAGGCCAGACTCGACCTTACACAACATTTGATTACATCATTGCCAACAGGTGGACTACTTCTGATTGGCTAAGAACACATAGGGGTGCGTTCCATTCGGCAGGGTCCCTACGCACTGTTCACTGCTCCCTACTCCCTGAGCAGTGTATATCAGTTGAAGTGAACTTCGCTGACAATAATCACTCATTCGGAACGCCTGCAACGTCATCAAAGAAAGGCAAAGACGGGGTCGCGCAGATTATGATAAAACATAAATTAATATTGTAATTTACTTTCAAATTCAAACCCATATAATAAGTATATATTTACAAAACACAGTATGCATCTAAAAATATAATCAAAACATTAGTTTTATTAGTTTACATATAAGTTGTATTGACTATGAACACATTTGAAGCTGCGCCTGTCATTCAATATGAAAATACATTTTGATTTGGTTAACTATGTGTAAATGTAGGCTATTCTTAATCAATGGTCTTTGTAGCAGAGGTGGACAAAGTACACAACTCCATTACTCGAGTGAAAGTAAAAGTATTACTGGTCAAATATTACTCAGTTACAAGTGAAAGTTGTTAAAAACGATTTTTACTTAAGTAAAAGTACAGAAGTACTTGCTTTTAAAAGTACTTAAGTATCAAAAGTAAATTTCCTTTTTTATGTCAATGCATTATTTTATTATTGTTGCATTGTTGTATAAATGGACCATGGTGGTTTAAGCCAGTGATGCTCCATCCGACATGCTAGCATACGACTACCTTGAACTAATTTAAATACTTAAAAGTTACAAAGCTTTTTACAAAGCTGCTGTCACTTTAAGGCAGAATGCACAAATCCTACACACTGATACACATCCGATATTCCCCCAACTGTTTACATTCACTTAAGACATAATCAACTTTGTTTACGTGAATACTTTCCAGACTGAACTGAGCTCTTTCATCATGCTTTTTCAGATTCATCCATATGTCTGATCTTCTCTTTCTCCCAGACATTTACATTGTGCAAAAATAAATAAATAAATTTAAATAAGAAAAAAAATCATCCACTGACTTGCAAAGCTGCTACAGAAACGATTTTTGACTTTGAGGATCTTGATAGAAATGTAGTGGAGTACGATATTTGTCTTTCAAATGTAGTGAAGTTAAAGTGAAAGTTTCCCTAAAAAAATAATACTTCAGTAAAGTACAGATACTTAAAAGTGTACTTAAGTACAATCAAATCAAATCAAATCACTTTATTTGTCACTCTACATATGCACAAGTGCAACAGCTGGTGAAATTCTTAGGTGCAGTTCCGAGCAACATAGTAGTCATGACATGACATGTACAACATTTAAGCAACAACAGATTACACATCTGATGCGCACACAATTACTCACAGCACAGTAAACTCTACAATAAACAATAAATAATTTACACAATGTGAGTGTAGTTCTCACAGCTTTAAACAATATACACATACTTACAATATACATATACTTTAAACAATATACACTAAACATACATTAAACAATAACAGTATACATTAAGCTATAGTAATAATATACAATGTACAGTATACAATATGTTCACAAATTGAAATCCAAAGTGCAATAGATGCTGTATGATAAATAAATGTGTATATAATGTGTGTGTATCTACAGTGGGTTGTGCTGAGTGATATTCTGTCAGTGTGTGTTATGATACTGATGGATCAGGAGTTAAGTAGTCTGATTGCTTGTGGGAAGAAGCTGTTCTGGAGTCGGCTGGTGCGTGTTCTGATGCTGCGGTACCGTCTGCCTGATGGGAGCAGTGAGAGCAGCCCATGGTTCAGGTGGCTAGAGTCTCTGATGATCCTCTGAGCTCTCTTCACACACCGCCTGGCGTAAATGTCCTGGAGGGAGGGAAGCTCCCCTCCAATGATGCCGCTGGCCGTGCGCACTACCCTTTGCAGGGCCTTGCGGCTGCGGGCGGTACTGTTGCCGTACCAGGTGGTGATGCAGCCAGTCAGCAGACTCTCTATAGTGCTGGTGTAGAAGCGTGTGAGGATGTGGCGGTTCATTCAAAACCTCCTCAGTCGTAGCAGGAAGAAAAGGCGCTGATGAGCCTTCTTCACAACGGCCTCGGTGTGGACGGACCATGAGAGTTCCTCTGTGATGTGGACACCGAGGAACTTGAAGCTGCTGACTCTCTCCACCGGTGCTCCATCGATGGTGATGGGGCGGTGTTCTCTCTCATTCCTCCTGAAGTCGACCACCAGCTCCTTGGTCTTGCTGACGTTGAGGGAGAGGTTGTGCTCCTGACACCATCGTGTCAGAGTGTGCACCTCCTCTCTGTAGGCCGTTTCATCATTGTCAGTGATGAGACCTACCACCGTCGTATCGTCAGCAAACTTGATGATGGTGTTGGAGCTGTGGGTTGCCACACAGTCGTGTGTGTACAAGGAGTACAGGAGTGGGCTGAGAACGCAGCCCTGAGGGGCTCCAGTGTTGAGAGTCAGTGATGATGAGATGTTACTGCCCATTCTGTACTCACATACAGTACTCAAGTAAATGTCCTTCGTTACTGTCCACCTCTGCTTTGTATTTGTCTCATCTTGTGCACTCTCTTTCCCAAGCGCAGCTACATAGTAAACATTCCTGAGGTAAATAAAGTAAAATATATATTTTAAAAAATGACAGCCTTCAGCTGCTTCTCAACACTTTTAATTTGTTTACATATTCATAAAATATACTAATACTGTGTTTGACCCCCTTTGGCCTTCAGAACTGCCTTAATTCTACGTGGCATTGATTCAACAAGGAGCTGAAAGCATTCTTTAGAAATGTTGGCCCATATTGATAGGATAGCATCTTGCAGTTGATGGAGATTTGTGGGATGCACATCCAGGGCACGAAGCTCCCGTTCCACCACATCCCAACGATGCTCTATTGGGTTGAGATCTGGGGACTGTGGGACGGCCATTTTAGTCCACTGAACTCATTGTCATGTTCAAGAAACCAATTTGAAATGATTGGAGCTTTGTGACATGGGGCATTATCCTGCTGGAAGTAGCCATCAGAGGATGGGGACATGGTGGTCATAAAGGGATGGACATGGTCAGAAACAATGCTCAGGTAGGCCGTGGCATTTAAACGATGCCCAATTGGCACTAAGGGGCCTAAAGTGTGCCAAGAAAACATCCCCCACACCATTACACCACCACCACCAGCCTGCACAGTGGTAACAAGGCATGATGGATCCATGTTCTCATTCTGTTTACGCCAAATTCTGACTCTACCATCTGAATGTCTCAACAGAAATCCAGACTCATCAGACCAGGCAACATTTTTCCAGTCTTCAACTGTCCAATTTTGGTGAACTCGTGCAAATTGTAGCCTCTTTTTCCTATTTGTAGTGGAGATGAGTGGTACCTGGTGGGGTCTTCTGCTGTTGTAGCCCATCCGCCTCAAGGTTGTGCGTGTTGTGGCTTCACAAATGCTTTGCTGCATACCTCGGTTGTAACGAGTGGTTATTTCAGTCAAAGTTGCTCTTCTATCAGCTTGAATCAGTCGCCCATTCTCCTCTGACCTCTAGCATCAACAAGGCATTTTGGCCCACAGGACTGCCCCATACTGGATGTGTTTCCCTTTTCACACCATTCTTTGTAAACCCTAGAAATGGTTGTGCGTGAAAATCCCAGTAACTGAGCAGATTGTGAAATACTCAGACCGGCCCGTCTGGCACCAACAACCATGCCACGCTCAAAATTGCTTAAATCCCCTTTCTTTCCCATTCTGACATTCAGTGTGGAGTTCAGGAGATTGTCTTGACCAGGACCACACCCCTAAATGCATTGAAGCGACTGCCATGTGATTGGTTGATTAGATAAGTGCATTAATGATAAATTGAACAGGTGTTCCTAATAATCCTTTAGGTGAGTGTATATATAATATTACACCTTACAATGGCACAAAAGCCTGTGATTGCACAAACAAACTTGCCTTTCATGAGGGTGTAACAGCTTTCCTGTAGCTCAAACAGTAGAGCATGGCACTAGCAACGCCAAGGTCATGGGTTCGATTCCCAGGGAAAGCAAGAACTGATAAAATGTAAAATGAGTACCTTGAATGCAATGTAAGTCGCTTAGGATAAAAGCGTTTGCCAAACGCATAAATGTAAATGTAACGCCGTGGACGCACTCGGTGGGATAAAAGTGTTTGCCAAACGCAAAACGCATAAACTCGGTGGGTGGTGGTTCATGTAGGATGTCTACAAACCGGAAGGTTGGTGGTTCTATCCCCAGTTCCACCTGACCAAGTGTCGAGGTGTCCATGTGCAAGACACCTAACCCGAGCTGCTCCCGATGAGCTGGATGGAGCCTTGCATGGCTGACACTGCCATCTGTGTGTGAATGGGTGAATGTGAGGCAATATGTATAGCGCTTTGGATGGCCATAGGTCTATTGAAAGCTCTATATAGTCCATTTATTCCCTCAAACGCGCTGAACACAACATTCGTTTACAGTCGTGTTCTCATTGTTATGTGATGAAGCTTATGTCAGACCTGCGCTGTACGTTGCACTGAACTGTATTTTCCTTTTTTAAGTGATTCCAATCATATTTGAAGTGATTCAAACCCATCATCATGGCGGACGGCGCGTCTGAAGTGTCTCAGCTGGAGGAAATAATACATTATCTTTTGGCTTGAAAATATCGTTCAAAATTTCTTAATCGGATTGATGACGATAACATCAAAAATGATCATTTATCTGCTGATAACGATATGTTGCCGATATATCGTGCATCCCTAGTCAGTTTTATTATTATTTGCTTTGTTTTATTTTTTTTGTAATAGTGATTATTTTGTCATCTTTTTTTTTTTTTTTTTTTACTTTTTTTGCCTCCTCAGAGGAAACACCCCGGATCACTCGTGTGGCTTCTCTCTGCTGTGGATCCTCTCGTGTGTTTTCAGACTTCCTGACCGACTGAATCTCTTGTCACAGTGTGAACACTTGTAAGGTTTCTCTCCAGTGTGGATCATCTCATGTGTTTTCAGATATCCTGACCGATTGAATCTCTTGTCACAGTATGAACACTTGTAAGGTTTCTCTCCAGTGTGGATCATCTGGTGCTCTTTTAAATGGCTCGTTGAAATAAAAGTCTTCTCACACTCAAAGCACATGTACTCTCTCACACCAGTGTGTATTTTCTCATGTATATGTAAATATTGCAGCTGTGAGAAACTCTTTCCACACACAGAACATGAATGTGGCTTCTCCTTCGTATGAACTGTCAGGTGTGTCTTCAGGGTTGATGGACAAAGAAATGTTTTTTTCACACTGATTACATTCAAACGGCTTCTCTCCAGCGTGAACTCTCATGTGAATCTCAAGATGTTGTTTGGTTGAGAAACTCTTTCCACACTGAGTGCAGGTTGTAGATTTCTTGGCTCTTGTTTTCTTTATAAATGTCTTTTTAGTCTTTGAGTGACTCAAAGGTTTTTCTCCAGGTTTGACATGATGTTCCTCCTCCACTTCACTCAGTTCTTCACTCTCCTCGCTCTCTTCCATCATGTCTGAAATGAGAGAAATAATTCATTTAATTTTTAGTACATCAAAATTTACATTTTTGTGAAAGGACATACAGTGAAAGACTAAATTATTAGCCCCCTATGAAATGTTTCATTATGTTTCATATAGTGCTTTTTAACGGAGAAATGTTTTCTTTCAACACAGCATTTCTAAACATAATAGTTTATTTAGGACACTTAAAGGGTTAGCTACCCAAAAATGAAAATTCTGTCATTAGTTACACATCCTCATGTCGTTCGACACCCTTAGGACCTCCGTTCATCTTCAGAACACAAATAAAGATATTTTTGTTGAAATCCGAAGGCTCAGTGAGACCTCCATTGGCACAATGTAATTTGCACTCACAAGACCCTTAAAAGGTACTAAAGACGTCGTTACAAAGTCCATCCAAAGTCCATAAATACACTCTTTATCTTCCTGTTGCCAGGCAGACGTTTCCTCTTTTACAGTTTCGCTGTGCTAGGCGTTTTCCTGTTATTCAGTTTCAGCGAAACTAAGCAGAACTTAATGTTCTCTGAAGCTTACTTAATAAGGCATTGGTTAAACTCCATATTTGCTAAAGCATGCATTAAAATTAAAATTTCCATTATACTCCATCACTTTGTTAATTTTAAAAAAACCAAAGATACTTACATATTAGTTATAAGCAGCATATTAAATAGCATGTTAAAGAAATAGATATAACCCTGAATATATGAACACAAACTCAATCAACGTCTCACTTGTGTGACTAACATTCCCTGAGACACAGTTTCAGATCTACACAATATAATATAAGTGCACATCAAATACTTCCCCAATAAAGAACACAGGAAGATGATATGGCATTAAGACACTCAGCGTCATTCATTCATTACTTATTCAATCTTACCATTTGTCTGATAACCTTTATCGTCTGTTTTCCTCTCCAGATCAATCCTCCACTGTGAGGATAACTGAACACAAACCTGTATTTTACCGAAGACATGCACCAATATAATATTTTTTATTTTTATTAGGTCACCCAGGTTTTGGCAATGCATGTAAAAATAAATCAGTAGGCCTATAATGATATGATATTGAGGTACCCAAAATAATTCGATATATTGAGGCATTCACTGCTGTGTCAGGCCTTAAAATGAATTGAGATAAATCTGTATTGTTTCCCCTTAAAGACGGCTCCTCAGAAATAGAAAACATGTTAAACACAAATTAACATATCTAGGTGTAATATTTTCTAAAAATGAAAAACAGAGGAGTCAGTTAAACTTTGAACCAATTATTGAGAAAACAAAAAAGAAATGTAATTTGTAGTTAATGAGGGATATATCAATAAAAGGATATTATTGTCAAAGGCGGAAGGTAGGGTAAAGGTACCTATTAAGCTCACCAAAATCTACATTGAGACATTTTAGTGCAAGAAGTTATGTTAAAATAAAAGATTAATCTCTCACACAATAATATTTAATTTTATTTTAAATGACAAAAGGATTCAAATTAAGATATACATCATTAAATGCAAAAAGTCGGGCTGTGCTTAAAGGATTAGTTCACTTTTAAATAAACTTTTGCTGAAAATTTACTCACCCCCATGTCATCCAAGATGTCCATGTCTTTCTTTCTGCAGTCGAAAAGAAATTAAGATTTTTGATGAAAACAGTCCAGGGTTTTTCTCCAGATAATGGACTTCAATGGGCTCCAAACGGTTCAAAGTCCAAATGACAGTTTCAGTGCAGCTTCAAAGGGCTTTAAATGATACCAGACGATGAATAAGGGTCTTATCTAGCCAAACCATCAGTTTCTGTGAGAAACCCAGCAGTATTTATGCTGTTATTTTACCTCTTATCAGACGAACATGATCATCTCTGAGCTCCGCCATAACTTCCGCTATGTGAGGTCAAAATACGAGCGTGGTCATAGATATATCGATCGTAGATGCCTCATTCTAATGATCCGTGCAGGCACTAATGAGGCATCTAAGTATACATCTATGACCACGCTCGTATTTGACCTCACTTAGCGGAAGTTATGGCGGAGCTCAGAGATGATCACGTTCGTCTGATAAGAGGTAAAATAACAGCATAAATACTGCTGGGTTTCTCTCAGAAACTGATGGTTTGGCTAGATAAGACCCTTATTCATCGTCTGGTGTCGTTTAAAGCTGCATTGAAACTGTCATTTGGACCTTGAACCGTTTGGAGCACATTGAAGTCCATTATATGGAGAACAATCCTGGAATGTTTTCATCAAAAACTTAATTTCTTTTCGACTGCAGAAAGAAAGACATGGACATCTTGGATGACATGGGGGTGAGGAAACTATCAGCAAAAGTTTATTTAAAAGTGAACTAATCCTTTAATGGGTACATGTTTGTACCCTTCACACCCCTGTTCCCATTAAGCTCACAACATGTTTTTTGGGGAAAAGTCTTGTTTATTTTAAACAACATTTTTTAAGAATAATTTTACAAAGATTAACTTGAAGTGACAGCCATCTGTTAATATTTAAAGGGGTCATAAATCGAGAAATCAACTTTCCCTTGAGCTTTTGATATAAGCTCATGGTAATATAAGAATATCCTGTAAGTTTTAGATCTCAAAACTTCCTTGTTAGTAAAAAAAAAAAAGCTTTTATGGACAGCAGATGCTCGATCTCAGAATATGTCACACCGTGACGTCATCGTGTGGCGAAACACCGCCTCAACAGAAGAATATCTTCATCACTGCCGGTTTATCTCTGCCCGCCAATTCGTGCATGTAACATAGGCCTAGTGTTAAACCATCATGCTACAAAGCAATAAACATGCCGTTGAGGATTACAATTATTGTGCAGTGCCTGGACTCAACAGTAATGCAACATCTAATTAATTGTGTTAAAATGCCTGATCTGAAATGTAATGATTCATGAGGTCAGATTTTCTTTGTCTTTAGCCCCGTATCCACCGAAATTACCCGGAACAATTTGTACCAGGAACTTTTTTTACAGGAACTTTTTTCCCCCCAGACCTGCGACTGTCTGCGTTTCCACTGCACTCGTAAAGCTAGATTTAAAATAAGACAATGTATGTTATTATCAGCTATTACAGACATTGACCGTGAGATGGCTGAGACAACGCGTACCATCGGACAGAAAGAGCAAGACTGATATTTACTGAACGCAGAACGAACCTCGCAAGACTTTTAAAACAGTGATTAAATTCTATGAGGCCAAAATCAGGGTATAGGAAAAATGCCTTTTATTTATTACATTTTATTTATGAAATGTAAAAAGCATTCTAACATTATAAGTGCACCCCAGGAAACATAAAACAATAAAAAAAACAATTTTTGACCCCTTTAAAGTCTGTTTATGAAGTATTTACATGGGCGTTCAATGTGGATGAGCTTAAAGGCAGCACATTGAGCTTTATTGGAACAGCAACTTTTTTTAAATAATACAAACTATTAAATTAAATTTAAATGGACAATTTTGCTAAATATATAATCTAGGTCATGTATTAAGTTCATACATATTTTAATATGAACAGCTATTATTGAAAATATCTTTGAAATTATACGTTTTCTTATTGATGTCTCATTGAAGCTGTGTGATGTTCATAGTAGTCTAACCCTTTAAGCTCACCTAAAAATAATATGAAATCTTTAAAAATACAGTAGTGTAAATCAACAAAACATCAATAAACTGTAAATGTATAATATAATGGATTCAAAAATGCAAGGCAGTAATGCTTGTGAAGTAATATATTTGTGTAGCACACAATCTTATACAGCTAGTAAGCTAACTATGTTCTGTAGCTCCTGTGCTATGTTGCTAAAACGCCCATCATTTGATCCAACTCGAATTATTTCCCACATCCAGGTTCCAGGTTATAATATGCAAAATTGTAAACATTAATCTCTTAATTTTGCTGTAAGAAGTTATACTTATCAAAAATAAAGGCTTATGCATCTAAACAAATGCATATTTAAGGGGCTACACTTTTAGTGAAAGTTTTCAGACAGCTTTCAAAATGGCCACCAGACAGTGTGAACACATGAATACCCGACTGATTAGTTTGAAATTACAGGAGGTATATGGTAACAAACACATCAATGGGTTAAGACATCAAGTAGGATGATAAATTAATTTTTTCTTTTTATAATCTGAGTTCAAAGATAGTAGTGAGTTTAATGGGTACATGAGTCATAGCCTGATCGATTGCTCCTGATCGATTGCTCCTGTCTCCTGTCTGCCTCCTGCCTTGTTTGTAGCTCTGTACAGTCTTGGTTTTGAATCTCTATTTTGATATATTTTCTTTGTTCAACTGCTAAATATAACTTACTCATCACCATACATTGTTAAAATATTGCCTATCACGTTAAATTTGACATCGCTAGCTTTTAATCTAAATCACCATCACACGTTAGCATTTCGCTAGCCTGTTAGCTTGTCATCTCTGCACCCGGGTCTCCTGTTTTCTGTGTTCATTATACAGCCGTGGTGAGTTGGATTAGTAAATAGTGTCCAGCAAACAACTGTGGTAAATTGGATTAATCAACAAACACGGTAAGTCATGTCTTCTCCTGTCATTATCACTTGCTCTTCATGCTGCATGTTTAGTATAGGCTTCTCCGCTGGCGAACAGGGCTTCACATGTGATAAATGTAAGGAGATAGTTAGGCTGACGGAGAAGATTTCAGAATTAGAAACACGCATCCATACTTTATCTGAGAGTAGTGAGGATGTAACAGCTTTAGACACTGATTTGGATGCGAATAGCTTAGTGAACTCTGTACATTCTTCGGTTCCGGCTGCAGGGCCCTCGCAGCAGGGCAACTGGGTGACAGTGAGACGGCATAGTTGCAGACCAAAGAACCGCTCTTGCGTTCCGGTTAGAACATCAAACAGGTTGACATCAAAGCAAATGTAAAAGTGCTTGCTAAAGCTAATCGTAAATTTTTTAAGATTATTATTCACGTCGGCACTAATGATGTTCGACTTCGCCAGTCGGAGATCACCAAAATTAACATTAAAGAGGTGTGTGAACTCGCTAGTACAATGTCAGAGGCTGTTTATTGTTCTGGACTGCTCCCTGTTAAAAGGAGTGATGAGATAGTTAGCAGACTATCGTTTCATGGAGAAAAAAAAGCAACCCGCGCTGTCAGCCGGCGCTCGACGGCACACAGCGCGCTGAACGCTCAAGCCCTTACGAGAAAGGTGAGACGAACAACGAGCCGACGTGACCATGCTCTCCTGAGAGAGCATGAATCACCCACGAAAACAATCTCACATGTTTATATGTGAGAGAGATCATGGCCGTCAAATGAGGACAGGAAACAACCGCATCCAGAAACACACGGTTTGAATGACATCTTGAAAAATGATGCAGGGTCAAACCGTGTTGCTCTTTTAGTAGAGGAAAAAACACTACGAGAAGTGCCGAGGCACACAGGGGAATGACCGCGGCTCACAGCAGTTCAACGGTGCTCCTGCTGTGAGCACTCAAAGGAAAACGCCCATCGAGCTGTGAGATCAGCTGTTTGTTTTCTTCTTTGCCCGCAACCACCGCTGTAAGGCACCGTAACACCGACACTGGAAGCAGGTAGGCAGTTTTCCCCTCTCTCATGACTCGTAGACAAAACACTCTTCGTAGGAATATAGAAATGCTCTGCTCCGAAGTTGAAAGCGATATCAAATCAAATCACTTTATTGTCACACAACCATATACACAAGTGCAACAGCTGGTGAAATTCTTAGGTGCAGTTCCGAGCAACATAGTAGTCATGACATGACATGTACAACATATAAGCAACAACAGATTACACATCTGATGCGCACACAATTACTCACAGCACAGTATACACTACAATAAACAATAAATAATTTACACAATGTGAGTGTAGTTCTCACAGCTTTAAACAATATACACATACTTACAATATACATATACTTTAAACAATATACACTAAAACATACATTAAACAGTATACATTAAGCTATAATAATAATAATATACAATGTACAGTATACATTATTATTCACAGTGGAGATCCAATGTACAATACAGGGAGTGCAGAATTATTAGGCAAGTTGTATTTTTGAGGATTAATTTTACAACATTAATAATTAAACAACAACCATGTTGTCAATGAACACAAAAAACTCATTAATATCAAAGCTGAATATTTTTGGAAGTAGTTTTTAGTTTTAGCTATTTTAGGGGGATATCTGTGTGTGCAGGTGACTATTACTGTGCATAATTATTAGGCAACTTAACAAAAAACAAATTTATACCCATTTCAATTATTTATTTTTACCAGTGAAACCAATATAACATCTCAACATTCACAAATATACATTTCTGACATTCAAAAACCAAACAAAAACAAATCAGTGACCAATATAGCCACCTTTCTTTGCAAGGACACTCAAAAGCCTGCCATCCATGGATTCTGTCAGTGTTTTGATCTGTTCACCATCAACATTGCGTGCAGCAGCAACCACAGCCTCCCAGACACTGTTCAGAGAGGTGTACTGTTTTCCCTCCTTGTAAATCGCACATTTGATGATGGACCACAGGTTCTCAATGGGGTTCAGATCAGGTGAACAAGGAGGCCATATCATTAGATTTTCTTCTTTTATACCCTTTCTTGCCAGCCACGCTGTGGAGTACTTGGACGCGTGTGATGGAGCATTGTCCTGCATGAAAATCATGTTTTTCTTGAAGGATGCAGACTTCTTCCTGTACCACTGCTTGAAGAAGGTGTCTTCCAGAAACTGGCAGTAGGACTGGGAGTTGAGCTTGACTCCATCCTCAACCCGAAAAGGCCCCACAAGCTCATCTTTGATGATACCAGCCCAAACCAGTACTCCACCTCCACCTTCCTGGCGTCTGAGTCGGACTGGAGCTCTCTGCCCTTTACCAATCCAGCCACGGGCCCATCTATCTGGCCCATCAAGATCAGTCTTGAGATATTTCTTGGCCCAGTCTTGACGTTTCAGCTTGTGTGTCTTGTTCAGTGGTGGTCGACTTTCTGCCTTTCTTACCTTGGCCATGTCTCTGAGTATTGCACACCTTGTGCTTTTGGGCACTCCAGTGATGTTGCAGCTCTGAAATATGTCCAAACTGGTGGCAAGTGGCATCTTGGCAGCTGCACGCTTGACTTTTCTCAGTTCACGGGCAGTTATTTTGCGCCTTGGTTTTTCCACACGCTTCTTGCGACCCTGTTGACTATTTTGAATGAAACGCTTGATTGTTCGATGATCACGCTTCAGAAGCTTGGCTATTTTAAGACTGCTGCATCCCTCTGCAATATATCTCACTATTTTTGACTTTTCTGAGCCTGTCAAGTCCTTCTTTTGACCCATTTTGCCAAAGGAAAGGAAGTTGCCTAATAATTATGCACACCTGATATAGGGTGTTGATGTCATTAGACCACACCCCTTCTCATTACAGAGATGCACATAACCTAATATGCTTAATTGGTAGTAGGCTTTCCAGCCTATACAGCTTGGAGTAAGACAACATGCATAACGAGGATGATGTGGTCAAAATACTCATTTGCCTAATAATTCTGCACTCCCTGTAGGTGCTATATGATAGATAAATGTGTGTATAATGTGTGTGTATCTACAGTGGGTTGTGCTGAGTGATATTCTGTCCAGTGTGTGTTATGATCCTGATGGATCAAGAGTTAAGTAGTCTAATTGCTTGTGGGAAGAAGCTGTTCTGGAGTCGGCTGGTGCGTGTTCTGATGCTGCGGTACCGTCTGCCTGATGGCAGCAGTGAGAGCAGCCCATGGTTCGGGTGGCTAGAGTCTCTGATGATCCTCTGAGCTCTCTTCACACACCGCCTGGCATAAATGTCCTGGAGGGAGGGAAGTTCACCTCCGATGATGCAGCTGGCCGTGCGCACTACCCTTTGCAGGGCTTTGCGGCTGCGGGCGGTACTGTTGCCGTACCAGGTGGTGATGCAGCCAGTCAGCAGGCTCTCTATGGTGCTGGTGTAGAAGCGTGTGAGGATGTGGCGGTTCATTCCAAACCTCCTCAGCCGTCGCAGGAAGAAAAGGCGCTGATGAGCCTTCTTCACAACGGCCTCGGTGTGGACGGACCATGAGAGTTCCTCTGTGATGTGGACACCGAGGAACTTGAAGCTGCTGACTCTCTCCACCGGTGCTCCATCGATGGTGATGGGGCGGTGTTCTCTCTCATTCCTCCTGAAGTCGACCACCAGCTCCTTGGTCTTGCTGACGTTGAGGGAGAGGTTCTGCTCCTGACACCATCGTGTCAGAGTGTGCACCTCCTCTCTGTAGGCCGTTTCATCATTGTCAGTGATGAGACCTACCACCGTCGTATCGTCAGCAAACTTGATGATGGTGTTGGAGCTGTGGGTTGCCACACAGTCATGTGTGTACAAGGAGTACAGGAGTGGGCTGAGAACACAGCCCTGAGGGGCTCCAGTGTTGAGAGTCAGTGATGAGGAGATGTTACTGCCCATTCTGACCACCTGGCGTCTGTTTGACAGGAAGTCCAGGATCCAGCTGCATAACAGGCTGTTTAAGCCTAGAGCTCGGAGTTTCATGTCAAGTATGGAGGGCACAATGGTGTTGAATGCTGAGCTGCAGACTACAAACAGCATTCTCACATATGTGTTCCTCTTTTCCAGGTGGGAGAGAGCAGTGTGTATTGTGGATGAAATGGCATCATCAGTGGAGCGGTTTTTGCGGTATGCAAACTGCAGTGGGTCCAGTGAGGGGGGGAGAACAGAGCAGATATGGTTTCTGACTAGTCTCTCAAAGCATTTGCTGATGATGGGGGTCAGAGCAACAGGACGCCAGTCGTTTAAGCAGATGGTTTTTGACTGCTTCGGTACAGGCACAATGGTGGACGTTTTGAAGCATGTGGGGACCACAGACAGGGAGAGGGACAGGTTAAAAATGTCCGTAAAAACTCCAGCCAGTTGGTGCGCGCACACTCTGATGACGCGGCCCGGAATGCCGTCTGGACCCGCTGCTTTACGGACGTTCACCCGCCGGAAGGATCGGGTTACATCCGCTACAGTTACAGAGAGTGCACCAACCTCTGCATCTTCAGCCACAAGCTCTCTCTCCGCGAGGGCGATGTTAGTTCCCTCGAAGCGAGCATAGAAGGTGTTCAGCTCGTCCGGGAGAGAGGCAGCGGTGTTCACGGTGGAGTTTGTGTTCCCTTTATAGTCCGTGATGGTGTTAATTCCCCTCCACATGCTTCTGGAGTCGGTGGTGTTGAACTGTCCTTCAATCTTGTCCCTGTACTGGCGTTTTGCTGCTCTGATGGTTTTCCGGAGGGCATAACTTGCTTGTTTATGCTCCTCCTCATTACCGGAGTTAAAGGTGAAGGTCCGCGCATTGAGTGCCGCGCGAACATCCCCATTTAGCCACGGCTTCTGGTTAGGGTACAGCCGTATTGTTCTGGTCGGAACAACGTCTTCTACGCACTTCCTGATGAAACACGTTACGCTATCAGCGTAGACCTCGATGTCGTCATCAGAGGCCGACCGGAACATCTCCCAGTCCGCGTGATCAAAACAGTCCTGTAGCATAGAGTCCGATTGGTCCGACCAGCACTGGATGGTTCTGAGGGCGGGTGCTTCCTGTTTCAGTCTCTGCCTGTAAGCGGGCAGAAGGAGAATGGAAGAGTGATCCGATTTGCCAAAAGGTGGGCGCGGGAGGGATTTGTAGCCATCCCGGAAGGGAGAGTAACAATGATCCAGAACACGGTTCCCTCGTGTGTTGAAGCTAACATGTTGGTGGTATTTGGGTGCAATGCGTTTGAAGTTGGCTTTGTTAAAGTCCCCGGTCACAATAAACGCAGCCTCAGGATGCGCGGTTTCCTGCTCACTCACTGTCCTATACAGTTCCTTTAGTGCCCGGTCTGTGTCGGCTTGTGGGGGAATATACACAGCTGTGATGATGACCGCGGTGAATTCCCTCGGTAGCCAGAATGGTCGACACAGAACCATGAGAAATTCCAGATCAGGAGAACAGAAAGACTTGATAGAATGTACGTTCCTCTGATCACACCAGGATCTGTTGATCATAAAACACACACCCCCGCCTTTGCTTTTCCCGGAGAGATCTTTTTCTCTGTCCATCCGATGCACGGAGAACCCCGCGGTTTCGATGGCCGAATCTGGAATCTCAGCGGACATCCAAGTTTCTGTAAGGCAGATAATGCAGCAGTCCCTCGTCTCTCATTGGAAAGAGATCCGTGCTCTCAGCTCGCAGAGTTTATTGTCCAGAGACTGAACATTTGCCAGTAAAATACTGGGAAACGGGGGTCGGTTTGCGCGGCGTCTTACTCTGATGAGCACGCCGGCTCTCTTCCCCCTTCTCCGGCGGCGTCTCCGCGGTCGGGCCGCCCAAACAAAAGGTTCCGCTGCCGTGTTTGTAAGCAGCGTGTCGTCGTTGAAGAATTTAAAGTCCGGTTTTCGGTGTGCGATTGCCGAACCAATGTCCAAAAGTGTCTGTCTGTCGTACGTAGTAAGGCAGACAACATCCAAGACAAAAAAAACAAAAACTGTAAACAGAACAAACAAATAACTACAATGATTCATCGGAGCTCGCAACGTAGCAGCCATCCTCGGCGCCATCTTGAGCAGATATGCGGTACTTCCACTTCTGTATTTGTACCCGCAACGCGGGGCGGTGCGTGGAATGCGTGAAGTAGATTGGTCTCTGAAACAGATCCCAATTCGTCGGTCAGTTCCGATGTACATCGAACGTGACCGACTGAAAGGGAACAGTTAGTTCATGCGTTCATGACCTCAAGGCTAGATTATTGTAATGCTCTGCTCTACTGCTCTACTTGCCCTGCTCGCTTAATAAATAAACTCCAGCTGGTCCAAAACGCAGCAGCTCCAGTTCTTACTAGAACCAGGAAGTGTGACCATATTAGCCCAGTTCTGTCAACACTGCACTGGCTGCCTATTAAACATTGCATACATTTTAAAATCTTGCTTATTACTTACAAAGCACTAAATGGTTTAGCTCTCCAATACTTGAGCGAGCTCTTAACATATTATACTCCATCACGTCTACTGCGCTCTCTAAACTCTGGCCAGTTGATCATACCCAGAATATCAAAATCAACTGCAGGCGGTCGATCCTTTTCCTATTTAGCATCTTAACTCTGAAACAGTCTTCCTAACATTGTACGGAAAGCAGACACACTCTGTCAGTTTAAATCTAGACGAAAAACACATCTCTTTATGGCAAACACATTTTTCAATGAAATGATTGTTAGGCTGCATTAACTAGGTCAGCCGGAACCGAGAACATTTCCCATAACACCTGATGTACTCGTTCCATCATCAGAAGAATGGCATCTACGCTAATGATAGTCTCTCTGTTTATCCCAAGGTTTACTGCAGTCAGCCGGATCCGGGCCGTATCCAGATCAGATGCTGGACCTGTGCCCAGAGAAGACCAACACATGACCCTGAAGTGTCTGAGAGACCGTGATTAGACTCCCCCTGAAACTGCCTCATCGACACAACATCTCAATAAACCCGTCTCCAGCGGGATGACTCCGATTGTTTAAATATTACAATTTAATAATTCTTAAATCGATATGTCATCCTCAATAAACCCGTCTCCGGCGTGTTGCCTCTGATCTTTCGAATAGTCTGATCTATTATGACCTCTGACCTGTAAAGTTGCCAGAATAATAATCATACGCTGCTTGTTGATTGGCCAGAGGAGAACTGGCACCTCGACTGAGCCTGGTTTCTCCCAAGGTTTATTTTTCTCCATTAGGTCACCTGATGGGGTTTTGGTTTCCTTGCCACTGTTGCCTCTGGCTTGGCGTGCTCAGTTGGGGACACTATATTTTTCAACTAAACATCGAAATAAATCTAATTAATAAACTAAATTAACCATATAAACTAAATTACTGATCTAATTACTGATCTAAAGCCCACACTGTCACCGTATGGAAATTGAAATGAACTGATGACATCAAATGGATATACAGCTGAATAAAATTATGTTGCATTATTTTCCTGTTTAACACTGTAAAGCTGCTTTGAAACAATCTGCAGTGTTAAAAGCGCTATATAAATAAAGTTGACTTGACTTGACCTCGCGCTCGTGCGGACGCGTCGAGTATAAACAAGGGTTTACGGACTATACGAACTATAATTCATTCGTGCGTCTCAAACATAGACCATCAGTGCCCTGACTACTGAACTAGGGAGCTGATTGAGACGCACCCACAGCCTCACAGAGCGCGCATTTACAGACGAGCTGTCATTCACGGTGTGTGCGCACTGGGGCATTTTCAGTTGCCCGAGCGGTCGTGTGCATGTTACTTTCGGTTAGATAGAATTAGTGATTTAAAAGCCCCTGCCGGTGATACCGGTATTACCGGTGTTGTCACGCATCGATTAACCGGTGGGAAAATGTCACATCCCTAGTTTGTAAGAGCAAACAGTCAGAATAAAGTGAGATGATCTGCTGATGATCCTGAATGTCTTGTTGAATGAGTGTTGATAGTCTGAGGCTCATCAATATTAACAGAGCTGCTGAAAAGACTCTTTATTTCATCTCAATAGTTCCTCATTTATTATGATGATGTCTTCACATCTCCTGTAAATTCACACTTAAAGCTCATTTCATTGCTGTATATGTATTGTAGATTTTGACTTTTTTGTAGTTGTTGGGCTCTTACATGTGTCTACCGAATTTCATACTCGCACATGAAATGCAGCGCAAACGATGCTTAATTGTAATTTTATAGGTGACACATCGAGCCATTTTGCCACAGCTAATTCTGAAACCACATCAGATGTAAATTTTCACCACTTCTGACGCGTGTGCAAAGTTTCATGAGTTTCCGAGCATGTTTAGGCCCTCAAAAATGCGATTCATTTCAGGGAAGAATAATAATGGGCTGAGAAAATACAATCGAGTCCTCAAACCATCTGTGCTCGGGCCCTAATAATACATTTTAAAAACAGTTCAGCAGTCAGCGTCCCTAACATGTGAAGGCAAGCTATCACAAAGTCTTGACGCTGCCACTGCTAATGCACAATCCCCTTTCTGGCTTAACTTGGTCCTTGGATTTTAGGTCATTTTTGAGTTTTTGCTCTCAATGTTCTTCCTGACTGATACTCCATTAGCAGATCCCATAAATAATAAAAAGGGATTGTTTTCTTTAAAGAGATAGTTCACCCAAAAAATGTAAGTGCTCTAGCAGTTGTTTTACTCAAGCGGTTGTTCCAAACCTGTGTGAATTTCTTTCTTCTGCTGAACACAAAGGATGATAATTTATGCATTTGGCAGACACTTTTATCCAAAGCGACTTACAGTGCCCTTATTACAGGGACAATCCCCCTGGAGCAACATGGAGGAAAGTGCCTTGCTCAAGGACACACTGGTGGTGACCACTGGGATCGAACCAGCAACCTTCTGCATATCAGTTCAGTGGTTTAACCCACTAGACCACCATCTCACATATTTGGAAAAATATCTGCAGCCATTGATTACCATAGCATTTCTTCCACACTATGGTGGGTGGATCTAGATCTAGATATAGGAGGATTTACAACTGTATTCATAGTACTAAACAACTTCTTAAGATTATTAATGTTTTTTTTTCTACTAGGAGGCAAAGTCCTCACATTTTTTATATATATCAAATGTTAATTTATGTCCATTCCACTTAATAAACATTACATAAAAGAGACTAAATACAGTTCTATTTTGTATTTTTACACTATGTAATGTTATATTCATTAAAACCAAGTATGCATTTCATCAAGTTCATATTTTTACATTTATTCCTAAATAATAACTAAAGGCAGTACCAATTTAAACAATATATTGTTGGGGAGAACAGTTCAGGACCCAGGGACCAGATATGTTTGAAAGAAGACCAGGAGTCCAGATGTTCAATCAAATGGAGAGAATTTACTGAAGAATAGTTTGCAGTTTCATCGGTAGAGCCAGCGACAGAGTCTCTCGAGGAGGCCAGACTCGACTTTACACAACATTTGATTACATCATTGCCAACAGGTGGACTACTTCTGATTGGCTAAGAACACATAGGGGTGCGTTCCATTCGGCAGGGTCCCTAAGCACTGTTCACTGCTCCCTACTCCCTGAGCAGTGTATATCAGTTGAAGTGAACTTCGCTGACATTAATCACTCATTTGGAACGCCTGCAACGTCATCAAAGAAAGGCAAAGACGGGGTCGCGCAGATTATGATAAAACATAAATTAATATTGTAATTTACTTTCAAATTCAAACCCATATAATAAGTATATATTTACAAAACACAGTATGCATCTAAAAATATAATCAAAACATTAGTTTTATTAGTTTACATATAAGTTGTATTGACTATGAACACATTTGAAGCTGCGCCTGTCATTCAATATGAAAATACATTTTGATTTGGTTAACTATGTGTAAATGTAGGCTATTCTTAATCAATGGTCTTTGTAGCAGAGGTGGACAAAGTACACAACTCCATTACTTGAGTGAAAGTAAAAGTATTACTGGTCAAATATTACTCAGTTACAAGTGAATGTTGTTAAAAACTATTTTTAAAACTATTTTTACTTAAGTAAAAGTACAGAAGTACTTGCTTTTAAAAGTACTTAAGTATCAAAAGTAAATTTCCTTTTTTATGTCAATGCATTATTTTATTATTGTTGCATTGTTGTATAAATGGACCATGGTGGTTTAAGCCAGTGATGCTCCATCCGACATGCTAGCATACGACTACCTTGAACTAATTTAAATACTTAAAAGTTACAAAGCTTTTTACAAAGCTGCTGTCACTTTAAGGCAGAATGCACAAATCCTACACACTGATACACATCCGATATTCCCCCAACTGTTTACATTCACTTAAGACATAATCAACTTTGTTTACGTGAATACTTTCCAGACTGAACTGAGCTCTTTCATCATGCTTTTTCAGATTCATCCATATGTCTGATCTTCTCTTTCTCCCAGACATTTACATTGTGCAAAAATAAATAAATAAATAAATTTAAATAAGAAAAAAAATCATCCACTGACTTGCAAAGCTGCTACAGAAACGATTTTTGACTTTGAGGATCTTGATAGAAATGTAGTGGAGTACGATATTTGTCTTTCAAATGTAGTGAAGTTAAAGTGAAAGTTTCCCTAAAAAAATAATACTTCAGTAAAGTACAGATACTCAAAAGTGTACTTAAGTACAATCAAATCAAATCACTTTATTTGTCACTCTACCATATGCACAAGTGCAACAGTAGGTGAAATTCTTAGGTGCAGTTCCGAGCAACATAGTAGTCATGACATGACATGTACAACATTTAAGCAACAACAGATTACACATCTGATGCGCACACAATTACTCACAGCACAGTATACACTACAATAAACAATAAATAATTTACACAATGTGAGTGTAGTTCTCACAGCTTTAACCAATATACACATACTTACAATATACATATACTTAAAACAATATACACTAAACATACATTAAACAATAACAGTATACATTAAGCTATAGTAATAATATACAATGTACAGTATACAATATGTTCACAAATTGAAATCCAAAGTGCAATAGATGCTGTATGATAAATAAATGTGTATATAATGTGTGTGTATCTACAGTGGGTTGTGCTGAGTGATATTCTGTCCAGTGTGTGTTATGATCCTGATGGATCAGGAGTTAAGTAGTCTGATTGCTTGTGGGAAGAAGCTGTTCTGGAGTCGGCTGGTGCGTGTTCTGATGCTGCGGTACCGTCTGCCTGATGGCAGCAGTGAGAGCAGCCCATGGTTCGGGTGGCTAGAGTCTCTGATGATCCTCTGAGCTCTCTTCACACACCGCCTGGCGTAAATGTCCTGGAGGGAGGGAAGCTCACCTCCGATGATGCCGCTGGCCGTGCGCACTACCCTTTGCAGGGCCTTGCGGCTGCGGGCGGTACTGTTGCCGTACCAGGTGGTGATGCAGCCAGTCAGCAGGCTCTCTATGGTGCTGCTGTAGAAGCGTGTGAGGATGTGGCGGTTCATTCCAAACCTCCTCAGCCGTCGCAGGAAGAAAAGGCGCTGATGAGCCTTCTTCACAACGGCCTCGGTGTGGACGGACCATGAGAGTTCCTCTGTGATGTGGACACCGAGGAACTTGAAGCTGCTGACTCTCTCCACCGGTGCTCCATCGATGGTGATGGGGCGGTGTTCTCTCTCATTCCTCCTGAAGTCGACCACCAGCTCCTTGGTCTTGCTGACGTTGAGGGAGAGGTTGTGCTCCTGACACCATCGTGTCAGAGTGTGCACCTCCTCTCTGTAGGCCGTTTCATCATTGTCAGTGATGAGACCTACCACCGTCGTATCGTCAGCAAACTTGATGATGGTGTTGGAGCTGTGGGTTGCCACACAGTCATGTGTGTACAAGGAGTACAGGAGTGGGCTGAGAACACAGCCCTGAGGGGCTCCAGTGTTAAGAGTCAGTGATGAGGAGATGTTACTGCCCATTCTGTACTCACATACAGTACTCAAGTAAATGTCCTTCGTTACTGTCCACCTCTGCTTTGTAGTGTTCTCATCTTGTGCACTTTCTTTCCCAAGCGCAGCTACATAGTAAACATTCCTGAGGTAAATAAAGTAAAATATATATTTTAAAAAATGACAGCC
The DNA here is from genome assembly GCA_023566225.1 of Romanogobio albipinnatus. NCBI lineage: Eukaryota > Metazoa > Chordata > Actinopteri > Cypriniformes > Gobionidae > Romanogobio > Romanogobio albipinnatus. Next base: position 1,283,796 of record CM042240.1, read on the forward strand.
TTCAGCTGCTTCTCAACACTTTTAATTTGTTTACATATTCATAAAATATACTAATACTGTGTTTGACCCCCTTTGGCCTTCAGAACTGCCTTAATTCTACGTGGCATTGATTCAACAAGGAGCTGAAAGCATTCTTTAGAAATGTTGGCCCATATTGATAGGATATTATCTTGCAGTTGATGGAGATTTGTGGGATGCACATCCAGGGCACGAAGCTCCCGTTCCACCACATCCCAAAGATGCTCTATTGGGTTGAGATCTGGGGACTGTGGGGGCCATTTTAGTCCAGTGAACTCATTGTCATGTTCAAGAAACCAATTTGAAATGATTGGAGCTTTGTGACATGGGGCATTATCCTGCTGGAAGTAGCCATCAGAGGATGGGCACATGCTGGGCATAAAGGGATGGACATGGTCAGAAACAATGCTCAGGTAGGCCGTGGCATTTAAACCATGCCCAATTGGCACTAAGGGGCCTAAAGTGTGCCAAGAAAACATCCCCCACACCATTACACCACCACCACCAGCCTGCACAGTGGTAACAAGGCATGATGGATCCATGTTCTCATTCTGTTTACGCCAAATTCGGACTCTACCATCTGAATGTCTCAACAGAAATCCAGACTCATCAGACCAGGCAACATTTTTCCAGTCTTCAACTGTCCAATTTTGGTGAGATGGTGCAAATTGTAGCCTCTTTTTCCTATTTGTAGTGGAGATGAGTGGTACCCGGTGGGGTCTTCTGCTGTTGTAGCCCATCCACCTCAAGGTTGTGCGTGTTGTGGCTTCACAAATGCTTTGCTGCATACCTCGGTTGTAACGAGTGGTTATTTCAGTCAAAGTTGCTCTTCTATCAGCTTGAATCAGTCGGCCCATTCTCCTCTGACCTCTAGCATCAACAAGGCATTTTGGCCCACAGGACGGCCCCATACTGGATGTGTTTCCCTTTTCACACCATTCTTTGTAAACCCTAGAAATGGTTGTGCGTGAAAATCCCAGTAACTGAGCAGATTGTGAAATACTCAGACCGGCCCGTCTGGCACCAACAACCATGCCATGCTCAAAATTGCTTAAATCCCCTTTCTTTCCCATTCTGACATTCAGTGTGGAGTTCAGGAGATTGTCTTGACCAGGACCACACCCCTAAATGCATTGAAGCAACTGCCATGTGATTGGTTGATTAGATAAGTGCATTAATGATAAATTGAACAGGTGTTCCTAATAATCCTTTAGGTGAGTGTATATATAATATTACACCTTACAATGGCACAAAAGCCTGTGATTGCACAAACAAACTTGCCTTTCATGAGGGTGTTACAGCTTTCCTGTAGCTCAAACAGTAGAGCATGGCACTAGCAACGCCAAGGTCATGGGTTCGATTCCCAGGGAAAGCAAGAACTGATAAAATGTCAAATGAGTACCTTGAATGCAATGTAAGTCGCTTAGGATAAAAGCGTTTGCCAAACGCATAAATGTAAATGTAACGCCGTGGACGCACTCGGTGGGATAAAAGTGTTTGCCAAACGCAAAACGCATAAACTCGGTGGGCGGTGGTTCATGTAGGATGTCTACAAACCGGAAGGTTGGTGGTTCTATCCCCAGTTCCACCTGACCAAGTGTCGAGGTGTCCATGTGCAAGACACCTAACCCCAGCTGCTCCCGATGAGCTGGATGGAGCCTTGCATGGCTGACACTGCCATCTGTGTGTGAATGGGTGAATGTGAGGCAACATGTATAGCGCTTTGGATGGCCATAGGTCTATTGAAAGCTCTATATAGTCCATTTATTCCCTCAAACGTGCTGAACACAACATTCGTTTACAGTCGTGTTCTCATTGTTATGTGATGAAGCTTATGTCAGACCTGCGCTGTACGTTGCACTGAACTGTATTTTCCTTTTTTAAGTGATTCCAATCATATTTGAAGTGATTCAAACCCATCATCATGGCGGACGGCGCGTCTGAAGTGTCTCAGCTGGAGGAAATAATACATTATCTTTCGGCTTGAAAATATCGTTCAAAATTTCTTAATCGGATTGATGACGATAACATCAAAAATGATCATTTATCTGCTGATAACGATATGTTGCCGATATATCGTGCATCCCTAGTCAGTTTTATTATTATTTGCTTTGTTTTATTTTTTTTGTAATAGTGATTATTTTGTCATCTTTTTTTTTTTTTTTTTTTACTTTTTTTGCCTCCTCAGAGGAAACACCCCGGATCACTCGTGTGGCTTCTCTCTGCTGTGGATCCTCTCGTGTGTTTTCAGACTTCCTGACCGACTGAATCTCTTGTCACAGTGTGAACACTTGTAAGGTTTCTCTCCAGTGTGGATCATCTCATGTGTTTTCAGATATCCTGACCGATTGAATCTCTTGTCACAGTGTGAACACTTGTAAGGTTTCTCTCCAGTGTGGATCCTCTCGTGTGTTTTCAGATATCCTGACCGATTGAATCTCTTGTCACAGTGGGAACACTTGTAAGGTTTCTCTCCAGTGTGGATCATCTGGTGCTCTTTTAAATGGCTCGTTGAAATAAAAGTCTTCTCACACTCAAAGCACATGTACTCTCTCACACCAGTGTGTATTTTCTCATGTATATGTAAATATTGCAGCTGTGAGAAACTCTTTCCACACACAGAACATGAATGTGGCTTCTCCTTCGTATGAACTGTCAGGTGTGTCTTCAGGGTTGATGGACAAAGAAATGTTTTTTTCACACTGATCACATGAGAGAACGGCTCCGCCATAACTTCCACTATGTGAGGTCAAAATACGAGCGTGGTCATAGATATATCGATCGTAGATGCCTCATTCTAATGATCCGTGCAGGCACTAATGAGGCATCTAAGTATACATCTATGACCACACTCGTATTTGACCTCACTTAGCGGAAGTTATGGCGGAGCTCAGAGATGATCACGTTTGTCAGATAAGAGGTAAAATAATAGCATAAATACTGCTGGGTTTCTCACAGAAACTGATGGTTTCGCTAGATAAGACCCTTATTCATCGTCTGGTGTCGTTTAAAGCCCTTTGAAGCTGCACTGAAACTGTCATTTGAACCGTATGGGGCCCATTGGAGTCCATTATATGGAGAAATATCCTGGAATGTTTTCATCAAAAACTTAATTTCTTTTCAATTGCAGAAAGAAAGACATGGACATCTTGGATGACATGGGCGTGAGTACATTTTCAGCAAAAGTTTATTTAAAAGTGAACTAATCCTTTAATGGGTACATGTTTGTACCCTTCACACCCCTGTTCCCATTAAGCTCACAACATGTTTTTTGGGGAAAAGTCTTGTTTATTTTAAACAACATTTTTTAAGAATAATTTTACAAAGATTAACTTGAAGTGACAGCCATCTGTTAATATTTAAAGGGGTCATAAATCGAGAAATCAACTTTCCCTTGAGCTTTTGATATAAGCTCATGGCAATATAAGAATATCCTGTAAGTTTTAGATCTCAAAACTTCCTTGTTAGTAAAAAAAAAAGCTTTATGGACAGCAGACGCTCGATCTCAGAATATGTCACACCGTGACGTCATCGTGTGGCGAAACACCGCCTCAACAAAAGAATATCTTCATCACTGCCGGTTTATCTCTGCCCGCCAATTCGTGCATGTAACATAGGCCTAGTGTTAAACCATCATGCTACAAAGCAATAAACATGCCGTTGAGGATTACAATTATTGTGCAGTGCCTGGACTCAACAGTAATGCAACATCTAATTAATTGTGTTAAAATGCCTGATCTGAAATGTAATGATTCATGAGGTCAGATTTTCTTTGTCTTTAGCCCCGTATCCACCGAAATTACCCGGAACAATTTGTACCAGGAACTTTTTTTACAGGAACTTTTTTCCCCCCAGACCTGCTACTGTCTGCGTTTCCACTGCACTCGTAAAGCTAGATTTAAAATAAGACAATGTATGTTATTATCAGCTATTACAGACATTGACCGTGAGATGGCTGAGACAACGCGTACCATCGGACAGAAAGAGCAAGACTGATATTTACTGAACGCAGAACGAACCTCGCAAGACTTTTAAAACAGTGATTAAATTCTATGAGGCCAAAATCAGGGTATAGGAAAAATGCCTTTTATTTATTACATTTTATTTATGAAATGTAAAAAGCATTCTAACATTATAAGTGCACCCCAGGAAACATAAAACAATAAAAAAAACAATTTTTGACCCCTTTAAAGTCTGTTTATGAAGTATTTACATGGGCGTTCAATGTGGATGAGCTTAAAGGCAGCACATTGAGCTTTATTGGAACAGCAACTTTTTTTAAATAATACAAACTATTAAATTAAATTTAAATGGACAATTTTGCTAAATATATAATCTAGGTCATGTATTAAGTTCATACATATTTTAATATGAACAGCTATTATTGAAAATATCTTTGAAATTATACGTTTTCTTATTGATGTCTCATTGAAGCTGTGTGATGTTCATAGTAGTCTAACCCTTTAAGCTCACCTAAAAATAATATGAAATCTTTAAAAATACAGTAGTGTAAATCAACAAAACATCAATAAACTGTAAATGTATAATATAATGGATTCAAAAATGCAAGGCAGTAATGCTTGTGAAGTAATATATTTGTGTAGCACACAATCTTATACAGCTAGTAAGCTAACTATGTTCTGTAGCTCCTGTGCTATGTTGCTAAAACGCCCATCATTTGATCCAACTCGAATTATTTCCCACATCCAGGTTCCAGGTTATAATATGCAAAATTGTAAACATTAATCTCTTAATTTTGCTGTAAGAAGTTATACTTATCAAAAATAAAGGCTTATGCATCTAAACAAATGCATATTTAAGGGGCTACACTTTTAGTGAAAGTTTTCAGACAGCTTTCAAAATGGCCACCAGACAGTGTGAACACATGAATACCCGACTGATTAGTTTGAAATTACAGGAGGTATATGGTAACAAACACATCAATGGGTTAAGACATCAAGTAGGATGATAAATTAATTTTTTCTTTTTATAATCTGAGTTCAAAGATAGTAGTGAGTTTAATGGGTACATGAGTCATAGCCTGATCGATTGCTCCTGATCGATTGCTCCTGTCTCCTGTCTGCCTCCTGCCTTGTTTGTAGCTCTGTACAGTCTTGGTTTTGAATCTCTATTTTGATATATTTTCTTTGTTCAACTGCTAAATATAACTTACTCATCACCATACATTGTTAAAATATTGCCTATCACGTTAAATTTGACATCGCTAGCTTTTAATCTAAATCACCATCACACGTTAGCATTTCGCTAGCCTGTTAGCTTGTCATCTCTGCACCCGGGTCTCCTGTTTTCTGTGTTCATTATACAGCCGTGGTGAGTTGGATTAGTAAATAGTGTCCAGCAAACAACTGTGGTAAATTGGATTAATCAACAAACACGGTAAGTCATGTCTTCTCCTGTCATTATCACTTGCTCTTCATGCTGCATGTTTAGTATAGGCTTCTCCGCTGGCGAACAGGGCTTCACATGTGATAAATGTAAGGAGATAGTTAGGCTGACGGAGAAGATTTCAGAATTAGAAACACGCATCCATACTTTATCTGAGAGTAGTGAGGATGTAACAGCTTTAGACACTGATTTGGATGCGAATAGCTTAGTGAACTCTGTACATTCTTCGGTTCCGGCTGCAGGGCCCTCGCAGCAGGGCAACTGGGTGACAGTGAGACGGCATAGTTGCAGACCAAAGAACCGCTCTTCCGTTCCGGTTAGAACATCAAACAGGTTGACATCAAAGCAAATGTAAAAGTGCTTGCTAAAGCTAATCGTAAATTTTTTAAGATTATTATTCACGTCGGCACTAATGATGTTCGACTTCGCCAGTCGGAGATCACCAAAATTAACATTAAAGAGGTGTGTGAACTCCCTAGTACAATGTCAGAGGCTGTTTATTGTTCTGGACTGCTCCCTGTTAAAAGGAGTGATGAGATAGTTAGCAGACTATCGTTTCATGGAGAAAAAAAAGCAACCCGCGCTGTCAGCCGGCGCTCGACGGCACACAGCGCGCTGAACGCTCAAGCCCTTACGAGAAAGGTGAGACGAACAACGAGCCGACGTGACCATGCTCTCCTGAGAGAGCATGAATCACCCACGAAAACAATCTCACATGTTTATATGTGAGAGAGATCATGGCCGTCAAATGAGGACAGGAAACAACCGCATCCAGAAACACACGGTTTGAATGACATCTTGAAAAATGATGCAGGGTCAAACCGTGTTGCTCTTTTAGTAGAGGAAAAAACACTACGAGAAGTGCCGAGGCACACAGGGGAATGACCGCGGCTCACAGCAGTTCAACGGTGCTCCTGCTGTGAGCACTCAAAGGAAAACGCCCATCGAGCTGTGAGATCAGCTGTTTGTTTTCTTCTTTGCCCGCAACCACCGCTGTAAGGCACCGTAACACCGACACTGGAAGCAGGTAGGCAGTTTTCCCCTCTCTCATGACTCGTAGACAAAACACTCTTCGTAGGAATATAGAAATGCTCTGCTCCGAAGTTGAAAGCGATATCAAATCAAATCACTTTATTGTCACACAACCATATACACAAGTGCAACAGCTGGTGAAATTCTTAGGTGCAGTTCCGAGCAACATAGTAGTCATGACATGACATGTACAACATTTAAGCAACAACAGATTACACATCTGATGCGCACACAATTACTCACAGCACAGTATACACTACAATAAACAATAAATAATTTACACAATGTGAGTGTAGTTCTCACAGCTTTAAACAATATACACATACTTACAATATACATATACTTTAAACAATATACACTAAAACATACATTAAACAGTATACATTAAGCTATAATAATAATAATATACAATGTACAGTATACATTATTATTCACAGTGGAGATCCAATGTACAATACAGGGAGTGCAGAATTATTAGGCAAGTTGTATTTTTGAGGATTAATTTTACAACATTAATAATTAAACAACAACCATGTTGTCAATGAACACAAAAAACTCATTAATATCAAAGCTGAATATTTTTGGAAGTAGTTTTTAGTTTTAGCTATTTTAAGGGGATATCTGTGTGTGCAGGTGACTATTACTGTGCATAATTATTAGGCAACTTAACAAAAAACAAATTTATACCCATTTCAATTATTTATTTTTACCAGTGAAACCAATATAACATCTCAACATTCACAAATATACATTTCTGACATTCAAAAACCAAACAAAAACAAATCAGTGACCAATATAGCCACCTTTCTTTGCAAGGACACTCAAAAGCCTGCCATCCATGGATTCTGTCAGTGTTTTGATCTGTTCACCATCAACATTGCGTGCAGCAGCAACCACAGCCTCCCAGACACTGTTCAGAGAGGTGTACTGTTTTCCCTCCTTGTAAATCGCACATTTGATGATGGACCACAGGTTCTCAATGGGGTTCAGATCAGGTGAACAAGGAGGCCATATCATTAGATTTTCTTCTTTTATACCCTTTCTTGCCAGCCACGCTGTGGAGTACTTGGACGCGTGTGATGGAGCATTGTCCTGCATGAAAATCATGTTTTTCTTGAAGGATGCAGACTTCTTCCTGTACCACTGCTTGAAGAAGGTGTCTTCCAGAAACTGGCAGTAGGACTGGGAGTTGAGCTTGACTCCATCCTCAACCCGAAAAGGCCCCACAAGCTCATCTTTGATGATACCAGCCCAAACCAGTACTCCACCTCCACCTTCCTGGCGTCTGAGTCGGACTGGAGCTCTCTGCCCTTTACCAATCCAGCCACGGGCCCATCTATCTGGCCCATCAAGATCAGTCTTGAGATATTTCTTGGCCCAGTCTTGACGTTTCAGCTTGTGTGTCTTGTTCAGTGGTGGTCGACTTTCTGCCTTTCTTACCTTGGCCATGTCTCTGAGTATTGCACACCTTGTGCTTTTGGGCACTCCAGTGATGTTGCAGCTCTGAAATATGTCCAAACTGGTGGCAAGTGGCATCTTGGCAGCTGCACGCTTGACTTTTCTCAGTTCACGGGCAGTTATTTTGCGCCTTGGTTTTTCCACACGCTTCTTGCGACCCTGTTGACTATTTTGAATGAAACGCTTGATTGTTCGATGATCACGCTTCAGAAGCTTGGCTATTTTAAGACTGCTGCATCCCTCTGCAATATATCTCACTATTTTTGACTTTTCTGAGCCTGTCAAGTCCTTCTTTTGACCCATTTTGCCAAAGGAAAGGAAGTTGCCTAATAATTATGCACACCTGATATAGGGTGTTGATGTCATTAGACCACACCCCTTCTCATTACAGAGATGCACATAACCTAATATGCTTAATTGGTAGTAGGCTTTCCAGCCTATACAGCTTGGAGTAAGACAACATGCATAACGAGGATGATGTGGTCAAAATACTCATTTGCCTAATAATTCTGCACTCCCTGTAGGTGCTATATGATAGATAAATGTGTGTATAATGTGTGTGTATCTACAGTGGGTTGTGCTGAGTGATATTCTGTCCAGTGTGTGTTATGATCCTGATGGATCAAGAGTTAAGTAGTCTAATTGCTTGTGGGAAGAAGCTGTTCTGGAGTCGGCTGGTGCGTGTTCTGATGCTGCGGTACCGTCTGCCTGATGGCAGCAGTGAGAGCAGCCCATGGTTCGGGTGGCTAGAGTCTCTGATGATCCTCTGAGCTCTCTTCACACACCGCCTGGCATAAATGTCCTGAAGGGAGGGAAGTTCACCTCCGATGATGCAGCTGGCCGTGCGCACTACCCTTTGCAGGGCTTTGCGGCTGCGGGCGGTACTGTTGCCGTACCAGGTGGTGATGCAGCCAGTCAGCAGGCTCTCTATGGTGCTGGTGTAGAAGCGTGTGAGGATGTGGCGGTTCATTCCAAACCTCCTCAGCCGTCGCAGGAAGAAAAGGCGCTGATGAGCCTTCTTCACAACGGCCTCGGTGTGGACGGACCATGAGAGTTCCTCTGTGATGTGGACACCGAGGAACTTGAAGCTGCTGACTCTCTCCACCGGTGCTCCATCGATGGTGATGGGGCGGTGTTCTCTCTCATTCCTCCTGAAGTCGACCACCAGCTCCTTGGTCTTGCTGACGTTGAGGGAGAGGTTCTGCTCCTGACACCATCGTGTCAGAGTGTGCACCTCCTCTCTGTAGGCCGTTTCATCATTGTCAGTGATGAGACCTACCACCGTCGTATCGTCAGCAAACTTGATGATGGTGTTGGAGCTGTGGGTTGCCACACAGTCATGTGTGTACAAGGAGTACAGGAGTGGGCTGAGAACACAGCCCTGAGGGGCTCCAGTGTTGAGAGTCAGTGATGAGGAGATGTTACTGCCCATTCTGACCACCTGGCGTCTGTTTGACAGGAAGTCCAGGATCCAGCTGCATAACAGGCTGTTTAAGCCTAGAGCTCGGAGTTTCATGTCAAGTATGGAGGGCACAATGGTGTTGAATGCTGAGCTGCAGACTACAAACAGCATTCTCACATATGTGTTCCTCTTTTCCAGGTGGGAGAGAGCAGTGTGTATTGTGGATGAAATGGCATCATCAGTGGAGCGGTTTTTGCGGTATGCAAACTGCAGTGGGTCCAGTGAGGGGGGGAGAACAGAGCAGATATGGTTTCTGACTAGTCTCTCAAAGCATTTGCTGATGATGGGGGTCAGAGCAACAGGACGCCAGTCGTTTAAGCAGATGGTTTTTGACTGCTTCGGTACAGGCACAATGGTGGACGTTTTGAAGCATGTGGGGACCACAGACAGGGAGAGGGACAGGTTAAAAATGTCCGTAAAAACTCCAGCCAGTTGGTGCGCGCACACTCTGATGACGCGGCCCGGAATGCCGTCTGGACCCGCTGCTTTACGGACGTTCACCCGCCGGAAGGATCGGGTTACATCCGCTACAGTTACAGAGAGTGCACCAACCTCTGCATCTTCAGCCACAAGCTCTCTCTCCGCGAGGGCGATGTTAGTTCCCTCGAAGCGAGCATAGAAGGTGTTCAGCTCGTCCGGGAGAGAGGCAGCGGTGTTCACGGTGGAGTTTGTGTTCCCTTTATAGTCCGTGATGGTGTTAATTCCCCTCCACATGCTTCTGGAGTCGGTGGTGTTGAACTGTCCTTCAATCTTGTCCCTGTACTGGCGTTTTGCTGCTCTGATGGTTTTCCGGAGGGCATAACTTGCTTGTTTATGCTCCTCCTCATTACCGGAGTTAAAGGTGAAGGTCCGCGCATTGAGTGCCGCGCGAACATCCCCATTTAGCCACGGCTTCTGGTTAGGGTACAGCCGTATTGTTCTGGTCGGAACAACGTCTTCTACGCACTTCCTGATGAAACACGTTACGCTATCAGCGTAGACCTCGATGTCGTCATCAGAGGCCGACCGGAACATCTCCCAGTCCGCGTGATCAAAACAGTCCTGTAGCATAGAGTCCGATTGGTCCGACCAGCACTGGATGGTTCTGAGGGCGGGTGCTTCCTGTTTCAGTCTCTGCCTGTAAGCGGGCAGAAGGAGAATGGAAGAGTGATCCGATTTGCCAAAAGGTGGGCGCGGGAGGGATTTGTAGCCATCCCGGAAGGGAGAGTAACAATGATCCAGAACACGGTTCCCTCGTGTGTTGAAGCTAACATGTTGGTGGTATTTGGGTGCAATGCGTTTGAAGTTGGCTTTGTTAAAGTCCCCGGTCACAATAAACGCAGCCTCAGGATGCGCGGTTTCCTGCTCACTCACTGTCCTATACAGTTCCTTTAGTGCCCAGTCTGTGTCGGCTTGTGGGGGAATATACACAGCTGTGATGATGACCGCGGTGAATTCCCTCGGTAGCCAGAATGGTCGACACAGAACCATGAGAAATTCCGGATCAGGAGAACAGAAAGACTTGATAGAATGTACGTTCCTCTGATCACACCAGGATCTGTTGATCATAAAACACACACCCCCGCCTTTGCTTTTCCCGGAGAGATCTTTTTCTCTGTCCATCCGATGCACGGAGAACCCCGCGGTTTCGATGGCCGAATCTGGAATCTCAGCGGACATCCAAGTTTCTGTAAGGCAGATAATGCAGCAGTCCCTCGTCTCTCATTGGAAAGAGATCCGTGCTCTCAGCTCGCAGAGTTTATTGTCCAGAGACTGAACATTTGCCAGTAAAATACTGGGAAACGGGGGTCGGTTTGCGCGGCGTCTTACTCTGATGAGCACGCCGGCTCTCTTCCCCCTTCTCCGGCGGCGTCTCCGCGGTCGGGCCGCCCAAACAAAAGGTTCCGCTGCCGTGTTTGTAAGCAGCGTGTCGTCGTTGAAGAATTTAAAGTCCGGTTTTCGGTGTGCGATTGCCGAACCAATGTCCAAAAGTGTCTGTCTGTCGTACGTAGTAAGGCAGACAACATCCAAGACAAAAAAAACAAAAACTGTAAACAGAACAAACAAATAACTACAATGATTCATCGGAGCTCGCAACGTAGCAGCCATCCTCGGCGCCATCTTGAGCAGATATGCGGTACTTCCACTTCTGTATTTGTACCCGCAACGCGGGGCGGTGCGTGGAATGCGTGAAGTAGATTGGTCTCTGAAACAGATCCCAATTCGTCGGTCAGTTCCGATGTACATCGAACGTGACCGACTGAAAGGGAACAGTTAGTTCATGCGTTCATGACCTCAAGGCTAGATTATTGTAATGCTCTGCTCTACTGCTCTACTTGCCCTGCTCGCTTAATAAATAAACTCCAGCTGGTCCAAAACGCAGCAGCTCCAGTTCTTACTAGAACCAGGAAGTGTGACCATATTAGCCCAGTTCTGTCAACACTGCACTGGCTGCCTATTAAACATTGCATACATTTTAAAATCTTGCTTATTACTTACAAAGCACTAAATGGTTTAGCTCTCCAATACTTGAGCGAGCTCTTAACATATTATACTCCATCACGTCTACTGCGCTCTCTAAACTCTGGCCAGTTGATCATACCCAGAATATCAAAATCAACTGCAGGCGGTCGATCCTTTTCCTATTTAGCATCTTAACTCTGAAACAGTCTTCCTAACATTGTACGGAAAGCAGACACACTCTGTCAGTTTAAATCTAGACGAAAAACACATCTCTTTATGGCAAACACATTTTTCAATGAAATGATTGTTAGGCTGCATTAACTAGGTCAGCCGGAACCGAGAACATTTCCCATAACACCTGATGTACTCGTTCCATCATCAGAAGAATGGCATCTACGCTAATGATAGTCTCTCTGTTTATCCCAAGGTTTACTGCAGTCAGCCGGATCCGGGCCGTATCCAGATCAGATGCTGGACCTGTGCCCAGAGAAGACCAACACATGACCCTGAAGTGTCTGAGAGACCGTGATTAGACTCCCCCTGAAACTGCCTCATCGACACAACATCTCAATAAACCCGTCTCCAGCGGGATGACTCCGATTGTTTAAATATTACAATTTAATAATTCTTAAATCGATATGTCATCCTCAATAAACCCGTCTCCGGCGTGTTGCCTCTGATCTTTCGAATAGTCTGATCTATTATGACCTCTGACCTGTAAAGTTGCCAGAATAATAATCATACGCTGCTTGTTGATTGGCCAGAGGAGAACTGGCACCTCGACTGAGCCTGGTTTCTCCCAAGGTTTATTTTTCTCCATTAGGTCACCTGATGGGGTTTTGGTTTCCTTGCCACTGTTGCCTCTGGCTTGGCGTGCTCAGTTGGGGACACTCAATTTTTCAAAATTTTTCAACTAAATATCCAAATAAATCTAATTATTAAACTAAATTAACCATATAAACAAAATTACTGATCTAATTACTGATCTAAAGCCCACACTGTCACTGTATCATAATTGAAAAGAATGGATGGCATCACCATTTTCTCCGGAATGGCTATATAAAATTACGTTGCATTTTTTTCCTGTTTAACACTGTAAAGCTGCTTTGAAACAATCTGTGTTGTTAAAAGCGCAATATAAATAAAGTTGACTTGACTTGGCATGAGCTTAATAGGTACGGTTACCCTATATCTAGATCTGTATATACATTTTTATCATTAGATGTGCCTCCTAAGGTGATTAAGGAGTTGGATAAGATACTTTATGACTTTATATGGAGAAAAAAAGCCACATTATTTAAAAAAAAGAGGTAATATATAATACATACGTGTAATGCGTTACTCTTCAGAGAGCTATCAATATAAACGCCCAAGTTTTTAACACATTCTTTAAAGGGATAGTTCACCCAAAAAATGAAAATGCTCTCCTCATTCACTCAAGCAGTTGTTCCAAACCTGTATGAATTTCTTTGTTCTGCTGAACACAAAGGATGATATTTGGAAGAATATCTGCAGCCATTGATTACCATAGCATTTCTCCTTTCTTTGTTCACGTCCATCAGGTCTAAAAGAAACATTAAATCATGAGAGATTTCAAATGAGAGACATCTCAAAGTCAAGATCACTAAAAGGACTGTTGAACTCATCAATCCCATCAAATCTGCTCAATTATGATCTACTTTAATGTCATGAAGATGATTTGTGTTATAAATCACTAGTTTGGTAAATCTGGTGAGCATCAGCATGTTCTTCAGTCTCATGATGTTTCATTCTGCAGGTTCTGGATCACTGGCGTTCTCTCTGTCCTCTCCTTCCAGATGCTTTCTGATAGTTCTGCCCAAAACAAACAGACGTGATCATCCAACAAAACGTCCGGTGCTCATCATGGCTGTTAAGACACTAATGAATGAATGAATGATGCGTTTATATAGTGTTGTGGAAATAATTCTATTCGAAAAATGAGGAGGGAGGAGACAAATGCAAACCTTTGAAAAGTCAAAGTATCAAAATGTTTTTATTTCTTGCAAGAAATTGGCAGTTCACATACAGAGAATGTCTGTCATGAGAAGAGCGAGGTTAGTTCCCCTTGGCATGATTATATACCCCTAACACATCCTGGGTCGGCTGCATCCAATCTTGTTTACCTTAAAAGGAAACATCTTTGTTCAAGACCCCTTGTCTAACATAAATTCCAACTAGACAGCACAATACCCATGTCTGCAAAAGTTCCTGTTTTTAAGCTACTTCATTTTCACACATTCTGCCTATCGCTAATTTGATCGAAGCTGCGCACATACTTTTCACACTTGAAGTACAATAGGTCACTTTGACATTTTGTTGTACACAGTTTCTTTGCTACTGAGTTTTCTATCACCCAGAACATTTTGTTCCTGCAAGCTTGTCCTAACTTATGCATTTCTAAAAGCTTGGTTACATATCTTTAATAATGATTATATTTCTTTAAATGCTTCATGAGTACAAATACATGTTCAATGTTAACAAGTGATACACATCTAGGAGTAAAAGATTCACATCTATAAGTAAAAACACATCTAAGTAAAATGAACACTTCTAATAGTAAAAACACATCTAAGAGTCAAAAACAAATGTAAAATTTCCTTCACAATAGCGCTTTACTATGTTCTACTGTACACCCCGAGGTCTGTCCTCACCCACCACTGATGACACCAGCCACAGTGATACAGCACCAGTGCGCTTCATCAAGTTCATATTTTTACATTTATTCCAGGAGTCAAGATGTTCAATCAAATGGAGAGAATTTACTGAAGAATAGTTTGCAGTTTGATCGGTAGAGTCAGCGACAGAGTCTCTCGAGGAGGCCAGACTCGACCTTACACAACATTTGATTACATCATTGCCAACAGGTGGACTACTTCTGATTGGCTAAGAACACGTATAGTCTAAGCCATTTCCCACACATGAATAGATAGGAGGGCATGTCGCCAATGTCGCTAAACAGTGTCTTACAAGGCATTACCTGTTCAAATAAACACACCTGACCCAGCTAAACAGTGTCTTACAAAGCATTACCTGTTCAAATAAACACATCATATCCAGTCATAAGCAATCATATCCAATCATAACTGATCATATTTAATCATAAGCTAAGCAATCGTATCCAATCAAAAGCAATCATATCCAATCATAACTGATCATATTTAATCATAAGCTAAGCAATCGTATCCAATCAAAAGCAATCATATCCAATCCCAAGCGATCATATCCAATCATAGCGTGATGGAGGCACTGCCTCCTCTCACAGGACTTCACGCATTAGGGAATCTGCTTTAAGTCAATGGTGAGAGAGGAGGCGCATCTCCTTCTGTAACTTCACCTGCCGGTGTTGCCTCCCTTGCCTCAGAGGAAACGTCCCGGATCACTCGTGCGGCTTCTCTCCAGTGTGGATCCTCTCGTGTGTTTTCAGACTTTCTGACCGACTGAATCTCTTGTCACAGTGTGAACACTTGTAAGGTTTTTCTCCAGTGTGAATCCTCTCATGTGTTCTCAGATGTCCTGACCGATTGAATCTCTTGTCACAGTGTGAACACTTGTAAGGTTTTTCTCCGGTGTGAATCCTCTCATGTGATTTCAGGTCTGTTAACTGATTGAATCTCTTGGCACAATGTGAACACTTGTAAGGTTTCTCTCCAGTGTGGATCCTCTCGTGTGTTTTCAGATGTCCTGACCGATTGAATCTCTTGTCACAGTGTGAACACTTGTAAGGTTTCTCTCCAGTGTGGATCCTCTCATGTAATTTTAGAGTTGCTGACCTACCAAATCTCTTGTCACAGTGTGAACACTTGTAAGGTTTTTCTCCAGTGTGGATCCTCTGGTGCTCTTTTAAATTGCTTGCTGAAATAAAAGTCTTCTCACACTCAAAGCACATGTACTCTCTCACACCAGTGTGTATTTTCTTATGTAGTTGTAAATATTGCAGCAGTGAAAAACTCTTTCCACACACAGAACATGAATGTGGCTTCTCCTTCGTATGAAGGGTCAGGTGTGTCTTCAGGTTTGATGACAAAAGAAATGTTTTTCCACACTGATCACACTTGAACGGCTTCTCTCCTGTGTGGATCCTCATGTGTTTCTTAAGGCTTGATGATTCCGTGAAACTCTTCCCACACTGATCACATGAGAATGGCTTCTCTCCCGTGTGAATTTTCATGTGTTTTGTAAGATGTGTTTTCCGGATGAAGCTCTTCCCACACTGTTCACATGAGAACGGCTTCTCTCCGGTGTGGATACTCATGTGATGCTTAAAACTTTTTTTGTTCGATAATCTCTTTTCACATTGATCACACATGAATGGCTTCTCTCCAGTGTGGATTCTCATGTGTTCTTTAAGGCTTGCTGATCGCAAGAAACTCTTTCCACAGTGATCACATGTGTGTGGTTTCTCTCCAGTGTGGATCCTCATGTGCCGCCTAAGATGTGATTTGAGTGTGAAAATCTTTCTGCACTGATCACATGTGAACATATCTCCCGTGTGGATTCTCATGTTTGAGAATCTCTTTTCATATTGATCACATGTAAACATCTCTCCGGTGTGGATTCTCATGTGTTCTTTAAGGCTTGATGATTGTGTGAAACTCTTCCCACACTGATCACATGAGTACGGCTTTTCTCCAGTGTGGATCCTCATGTGTCCTTTAAGGCTTGATGATTGTGTGAAACTCTTTCCACACTGATCACATGAGTACGGCTTCTCTCCAGTGTGGATTCTCATGTGTTCTTTAAGGCTTGATGAAACCGTGAAACTCTTCCAACATTGATCGCATGCATACGGTTTCTCTCCTGTGTGGATCCTCGTGTGTTCTTTAAGGATTGATGATTGTGTGAAACTCTTTCCGCACTGATCACATGAGTACGGCTTCTCTCCTGTATGAACTCTCATGTGAATCTGAAGACTTGTCTTTTGTGGGAAACTCTTTCCACACTGATCACACGAGTACGGCTTCTCTCCTGTATGAACTCTCATGTGAATCTGAAGACTTGTCTTTTGTGGGAAACTCTTTCCACACTGATCACATGAGTACGGCTTCTCTCCTGTATGAACTCTCATGTGAATCTGAAGACTTGTCTTTTGTGGGAAACTCTTTCCACACTGATCACAAGAGTACGGCTTCTCTCCGGTGTGAATTCTCATGTGGCGCTCAAGATTTTGTTTGATTGAGAAACTCTTTCCACACTGAGTGCAGGTGAAAGATTTCTTGGCTCTTGTTTTCATTATAAATGTCTCTTTAGTCTTTGAGCGACTCAAAGGTTTTTCTCCAGGTTTGACATGATGTTCCTCCACTTCACTCAGTTCTTCACTCTCCTCGCTCTCTTCCATCACGTCTGAAATTAGATAATTAATTTAACTTTTAGTACATCAAAATTGAAATTTTTGTGAAAGGACATACAGCGAAAGACAAAATTATTAGCCCCCTATGAAATGTTTCATTATTTTAAAAATAATTCCCAACAATAGTTCTCCACAAGTTTTAGGCATGTCTCCTGAGTCGCAGCCCATTCCCCCTTAGCAATTCTCTCAAGCTCCTCCAGATTTGTTGATATCCTGGCAAGTATTCACTTTGCTTGTTTGGAGGTAGTTTTTCACTAGAAGTGAGGTTATCATGCTGGAAGACAAAACATTGACCCAAACCAAATTTTGTTGCACATTGCCTGAGGTTGTCTTTCAAAATCTTCTCGGGGTCTTCCTTTTTCATGATTCCTTCAACCCTGATCAGATTCCCACTGAAACATCCCCACATCATTATGCTTCCACCATGAACAGTGTTTGGGTTGAGTCAAGTCACCTTTATTTATATAGCGCTTTTTACAATGCAGATTGTTCCAAAGCAGTGTACAGCCGCTCTGGAGAAAACGGTGATGTCATCAGCTCATTTAAATTATCATGTAGTGACAATGTGGGCAGATCAGTAATTTAGTTGAAAATGTAGTGTCCCCAACTGAGCAAGCCAAAGGAGACAGTGGCAAGGAACCAAAACTCCATCAGGGGCATAATGGAGAAAAATAAACCTTGGGAGAAACCAGGCTCAGTCGGGGTGCCAGTTCTCCTCTGGCCAATAACATTACAGGTCAGTAGTCATATTAGATCGGAATGATGTTGATGAGGCAATTATAAGATAGAAATATTCAAAAGATCGGAATCATCACGCCGAAGACAGGTTTATTGAGGATGCCATGTCAATGAGGCAATTATTAGATAGGAATATTCGAAAGATCGGAGATCGGATGTCTCTTTGAGACATCAATCCCAAACATGACTAAATCTTTCACTAGTGTCTTGGCAGTTGTTCTCGGGTCGTTTGAAACCTTTCCCATTCGTTTTCTTTCCAAAGTTTTTTAAATCTTCCTATCTCTGTCATGATTTGATAAACATGTACATCCTTCTCCTCCTTTGTGAGCATTAACAATTCTTTTTCTGAAGTCTAACCTAATTTCTTTTGTCTTTGCCACAATGACAGTACATATTATTATACTAGTTGTTTTTGCAAGATACTAATCCTCAAATTTACAGGTTGGTCATTCCTCTGATTATTTTCCGGAAACAAGATCTCACCTAAATGATTTAAGTATAACAAGAAAAGTGACAGATAAAACTGAAATGTTTATGGACGATCTTTTAGTTCACCAGGCACCTCCGGAAAGCAGAGAAGAAAGAGAAAAGAAGTAAGAACGCAGCACGCAAAGAATTACCCTACGAGTGGAGGACTGATCCGGAGGGGAAAACAGATTATTCCGGTCATCAGACAAATGGAAAAGAGGAGCAAGAAATGAATGCATGATGTTAGAAATGTTATGTTAGTCAATTTGGAATGTTCATCTTACAAGAGAAGTTTACGTTTCTTGAAATAAAGTATAATTCAAACTTGGCTTGCAACAAAGTTTATATTTTAAGATGTGAGTGTAAGAATGGATTTCACCTGAGAATGAACTCAAGTGATCTAAGGTGCAATAAGACAATAAAACTCATCTGAATAGGAGATCGACAAGAGAAAACAAGACCCCACCCGGCCCAATGTTATCTCCCCTCCCTGCTGAGTCCTGACCCCTTTCACCCTCTCTTTTCTCAGGGCCCATACAATCATGCAAATCTTACAGATACTACAAGCTGTTTCTTAGTGGTCAAAATAAATATGTTTGGTGCGATTGGTAGAGAGGTTTCATTCCCACATCAGTAGAACAGGTCCGACACAACAACAAACAATGCTTGTTCTCCTGGGGCCCGTTCTTCGTACCTCGCTTAATACATCTGAGATGATTTGACAGATCCCAGATCTTTTAATCATGATAACTGATGTCTGGCTAATTTGGTTCTTCAAACGAATTTGCGGATTGGATTTAAATATCTGGATTAAATGATCTAAGATCACTGCACGTTCTTGTTTTCCCTGAAGAGGGCAGATGCATCGATACTCCAAACCATGATCAGCAATGCAGCGATTGGCTGGCGTCAAGACAGCAACGTAATGACATCATATAATTAAAAAAGCCACCAGGCAAAAAACTCGACAAATTACACAAAAAAAAACCCACGAATATCTGGAGCTTTATAAGGAAACAGCTAAACGACCAAACCAACATAAAAGTTATAATAGATAAATGATAAATGTTTTTTATTTTTTTTACATGATTACCAATTATTCATATTCACAATTTTATACTGTATTTGTACACCCTTTACATTTTGTTTTAATTGTTGTAATTCAATTTTTAATTCAATTTGAAGCAGAGTTGTAACGTGACAGTATTAAAGTTTCTTAAGGGTCAAGATCAAAATCTCCTGCGCTGCATCAAGCCATCCCATAATATCCATCATCACTTAAATTAATGCACGACTCAGATTAACTGTACAACATGTGTGCAAACCTCCAATAAAATTATAAAGTAATTATTCCATCACAAATAAATCGCTCAATCAAGTGGCTGTGTCTATAGTATTATACACAACATTATAATATTATATACATTCTCATATACATATACAATTTAACATTTGTATATTATTATTATTATTTAAAATGATTATTGCCCCTGGTTCAGTAATGAACTCTTGTAATAAAGTAGCAGTGGCTGGGACAGATTTTAAGTATCACCTCAAGATGCGATCTAATCCTGTTTACATGAAATAAGCCGCTCGAGCAGGTTTAAGCTTCCGGACCTGTTGCTATGACAGCAAGTCCAGGATGAGCGTCGAAGAACCAAACAATCCAAGATCATGCCAAATCGTCAACAATCAAATCCAGCTAACTGAGTTAGCGAGGTATGAAGAACGGGCCCCAGGTGGGGGAGATGCTCATAAAGATCTGTTGGTAAACATTTGCTGTCATCCCTCCAAAGATAGGTGTGACCATTTGGGCACGAGAAAAGTTAAACCAAAAGCTGCATAAATATTTGGGTCCTAAATGTGTATTGTTCTTCTGTTCTGGTTGGGTATTTAAATGGAATTGGAACACCACTCAAGGAAGCATCTGTAATCAGAACTTCCCACCCTGTTGCTGTGTGTCTCTATTGCCAGGCATGCCTCTTTTCCAACAATTTTTTACCATTATACTACTTTATAAACGCTTAAACCATTATAATACTAGCATTATCTGTGTCATGTATGTTCCACTCAACCCTGTGACTTCTGACGCAAGTTTCATCCTTTAAAAAAAGAGCATTTCTTAAAGGTGCCCTAGAAACAACATTTGAAATTGTTCTCTGGTATCTCCATAGAGGGTATATGGCTTATTTAAGGTCAATAATTGTCCAGATACGGTTTTACAGGTCCATTTACAACTCTAGAAATCTTCCCCAGGATGAAATGGTCTGTTTTTGCCTTATTTGGAAGGGTCATGAATATTAATGCGGAGTTCTGCTCTGATTGGCTGTTTCACTGCGGCTCAATGATAGCAGGCACAACTTTACTGACCGTCTTGACGATGGAGAGATTAGGCATTCAACCTTATATGTTTGAGCCTGTTTCTGACGAAGATGCAGATTTTGAGGAACAACAACATGTTTTGAGATTGGAAATGAACGCTTCTGAATGAAAATATAAATAAATAAATATCAAATTACTATCGTTTCAACTTAAATGGTGGAGGTGGTGACGTTAGCTCGAAGGATCGAGTGAGCTATGTGTAAGCAACTAAACTAACATAGTATGTTACGCATCTATGGTTGCATTTTGTAATTTATGACAACACTGGCATGAAATAATATTAACCTTTGTCATTAGACATACCATTTAGTTATGTAAGCTGCTTGGATTATCCTATTCTTACTGTTTAGCATTTTGCGTTGGATATAGACAACAACAGGAATATTATCGTTGATGTTGTCTCTCTAAGAAGCTTTCAATGTAATCAGAAATTGTTTAGACAGTCAAGAAGTGGATAAAATCACTGCAGGAATATGGTTGGAATTGCCCCTTTCTTCAGTGTCGGACGCTGAGCAAAGCCGGATTGATATTGTCCCAGCAAAGCAAGGAATGCACGAAGTGCTGCACAGGGTGTAAAATCTCGGTGCTCTTTGGTTGTGTGGGATAATTAAGTTCAGAAACAAAGGTAGTCCAAGGCACTCGATGGGTGTGTTGAAAAAGTTAAAAAGCCTTTATTTTTTCATGGCTTTAACATTTAAAATTGGTGACAGGTACACCTACGCATTGAGGCTTTACATGCCTTCGTCAGGGTGTGTATAACAAACAACATCTCAAGCTCATTTTTAATCAGCCATTAATTAATCAAATTACAGACACCTGGTCACTAAGTGTAAGGAAACTGAGAGAGAGAGAGAGAGAGAGAGAGAGAGAGAGAGAGAGAGAGAGAGAGAGAGAGAGAGAGAGAGAGAGAGAGAGAGAGAGAGAGAGAGAGAGAGAGAGAGAGAGAGAGAGAGAGAGAGAGAGAGAGAGACCTTTAGTCTTTCTTTATTTTAACAATTTTGATTACCAATTAATCAAAATATAAATATTCAAAACACATAAATATTCACATAAACACACACTCAAACTACATGAATATATGCACAAAAAAATAGAATAAAAAAATAAATAAAATAATAATAATAATAATAATAAATAAATAAAATACAAAATTAACAAATTACTTCATACATTCATTTGTAAGAAACCATCTTCCAATTTACATAAAACATCATTCAAACCCCAAGTTTGTTCGAAAGTATCAAGATCTCCAACCATTTTATAATATGCAAACTCAATAGTGAGCCTGGCAGATATCAGCCCCCTTAAAGTCTCATTAACATTAACAGAGACACTCCCATTCATCTTTGCTTTTCTTGTTAACCACACGGCTAACTTTGCTTGACCATATAAAAAATTAATTAACACATCTCTTTTTCTGTCTTGATACTTATATTTTGGGCCATAAATAAAACCATTTAATGTAAATTCAAAATTCAAATTTGTACTCCATTCTTCCAACAATAAAAACATTGGCTCCAATCTTTCACACCGCAAAAATAAGTGAAACACATCTTCAGACTCAAGACAAAATGGACATTCATCCCTTGCCATTGGATCAATATGTGCCCTATGTCTATTAGTCGTTATTATTCCATGTATTATCCGCCACTGGAGATCAGCAGTTCTTTTATCAATAGGACGTTTATATAAAGTCCTCCAGCTTCCAGTAGGGGATATATCAAATCCTTCTATCCCTTGCCATTTAGAGTCCGGAACACATTTTAATGATTCAAAATGCATCACTTTTATACAGGTATGATACATTGCTCTCTTTCCAATATCAGCAAACAAACTGAGTTCTGGAGTTTTAAAACTCAACAACTTTCCATCATCCTCCGGCCATTTCTCCACAGCTGCCTTTACCCCTAAACTTGGGAACTCAACCATCTCATCATCATATTTTTGTTTAGTTTCCTCATACAAAAATTCTGTAAATGATGGTATTACAGATAAAAATTCAGTCCTCAATCTTTCTGCAATGCGGAGGGATTTAATACCAAGCTTTGCTGCAATATCTCTTGGAGGCAACCATTCTCTCTTACTCCAGAAATGAGAGACTTTTATAAACTGGGCCTTCACCATAGCAACCTGCATTGAATGAGAGTTCAAAATGTCCATAGGTAATGCAGGATTATATAGAAGAGGTTCTTCTTTAATCCATGAACCGCTTACAGTACCTAGTTCACGAACAATTCTCAAAATATTCCATGATTTTAGAACAGTCTTATAAAAAGGAGTTATTTCAGATAATATCACATCATTTAACTTCATTAAAACAAGTGTCGGTCTAGTCCCAGTTGTCCTCCTCTTCTCAAAAGACCACAAGCTACATCAGCCCAACAGACATCATTCCCATACAAAAGTCTCTGGGCAGCTTGTAGTCTAAAAGCAGCAATCCTACATGCTACATCCATTAGACCTTGCCCCCCTTCATTAAGAGGCAAGTAAAGAACTGCAGGTTTCAGCCAATGCTGACCTGTCCAAAAGAAATCAACAATACATCTCTGAATGTCCTTAATAACAGCAGCAGGGGGGTCTAACACCATCATTTTATGCCACAAAGTTGAAGCAACAAGATTATTGACTATTAAGACCCGTCCCCTATAGGAAAGCTGGGGAATTAACCATTTCCAATTGGATAACCGGAGACACATTTTTTCCAATAGTCCTTCCCAATTCTTTTTCTTGTATGTTTCAGAACCTAAAAACACTCCTAAAAACTTAAAACCATCATTTCGCCATATAACATGATTAGGCAGCTGTGGGGCATTCAACCTCTCTGCACCACACCATAAGGCCTCGCTTTTTGACCAATTTATTTTTGCTGATGATGCTCTTCCGTAACATTTAAGATTTTCTAAAACTACTTTAATATCATTATTGTTCCTAATTATTACAGTTAGATCATCAGCATAAGCTGATCATTTCACATCATTTGAAGTATTTGACCCCTCAATATGTAAACCAATCAACTGTTCTCTTAATTTGCACAGTAGGGGTTCAATTGCAAGACTATAGAGTTGCCCTGAAAGAGGGCAACCTTGTCTTATTCCCCTCTGTACTTTAAAAGGAACACTTAAACCTCCTGCTACTTTGACCATACATTCAGCTTCATAATACAATAAATTAACCCATGAAATAAAAACATCTCCAAAACCAAAAGCCTTCAATAAATCAAACAAATAAGCATGGTCAACTCTATCGAACGCTTTTTGTTGATCAAGAGATAAAAGCCCTAAATCAATATCATTATGCATTGCATAATCTATTACATCCCTCATTAAAAACAAATTATCTCTAATACAACGCCCCTTTACACAGTATGATTGTTCTTTCATGATTAAAACACTCATATAATTATTTAATTTACTGGCAATACATTTTGAAAAAATTTTGTAATCCATACACATTAATGCAACAGGTCGCCAATTCTTCAAACAAAACAAGTCACCTTTTTTTGGTAACAAAGACAACACTGCTCTATTACAACTCTTAGGTAAAGATCCATTCTGTATTGAAAATAAAAGCATTTCAAAATAATATTTTCCAATAACATGCCAGCACTGTTTATAAAATTCAGCAGTAAGACCATCTAGACCAGGAGCTTTTTCTAATGAAAGATCTTTAACAGATTTAGTCACTTCTTGAAAGGTAATTGGTAAATCAATTTCCTTCTGTTGCTCAGGCATCAAACTCTTAAGACCTGAGAATAATTCATCTTTACATTCAGGATCTGTGACATTGGCTGTGTATAAATCAGAATAAAAATCAACAGCGATTCTTCTCATTTCATAAGGGTCATAAGTAACAACACCTTTATCATTTTTTAAACCCACCATCATTTTTCCTTGATTAGTCTTTCGTTCTAAATTAAAAAAGAATTTTGTGGGTCCATCAATGTCTTTATGTTGGATAAACCGTGCTCTAACAAGAGCACCTTTCACTTTATCATACAATAAAGAATTCAACTGAAGCTTTTTCTCTGAAAGGGCAGTTTCCAAACAAAGTCCATTATTTGCCATCATTCTTTCCTCTATGTCAGAGATCTCCTTCTCCAAGTCCTGTATCCGGGTCTTTAATGTCCTATTTGAATATGATGAATATTGCTGACAGAAAACTCTAATTTGCACCTTTTCCGATGGCCCACCATTGTTTGATATCAACGTAATGTCCTTTTTGCTCTTGCCATGATTCCCAAAACAATTTAAAATTTGCACAAAAAACAATATCTTGTAAAAGTCTATTATTAAAATACCAATACATGCTCCTTTTACTTTCCTTTAACAATACAAAATCCATTGTTACCATTTTATGATCCGAAATGATATTTGGAATAATATTAACATTACCCACTCTGTTTCTTAAATCAGATGTAACATAAATTCTGTCTAACCTGGCAGCATGAACTTTACCATCTGTAATTTTTACCCAAGTATATTGTTTAAGCAATGGGTTTTTTATTCTCCAAATATCATCAAGCTTCAAGGTCTTAACTACTTCGGATAATACAAGTGCTGATTTATGGTGAGGTTCTTCAGCATTTCTATCCATATTAAAATTCAAAGTACAATTCCAGTCTCCTGCCATTATGATTATATCACTTGAATTAAGAGCTTTTAAAACACGACCCAATTTCTCAAACAAAAGAACTCTTTCTGTTCCACCATTAGGGGCATACATATTAACAAAAAGAAAATGAAAATTATATATTTCAGCTCTTACTAAAATTAATCTTCCAGGCTCTATCTCATATCTAGATAGAATTTTTGCCTTCAAAGTTGGATTAAACAAGATCGCAACTCCTGCGCTGAGATTAGAGCAATGACTTAAGGCATATTCTCCCTTCCACCACAAACCCCATTCAGACTCATTACTCGTATTACTATGGGTTTCTTGGAGAAAACCTACTGCAATATTCTTAATATGAAAATACTCTGAAACTAAAGCCTGCTTTTTCTTATCCCTCAGACCATTCACATTTAAAGAGCCTATTCTAAGATACTCCATGAAATAGAAAAAGAAGAAAGAACAGCAGAAAAAAAGGAAAAAGATACAAAAATGCATACATAAATCCATAATGTTTATTTAGCTTTTCCTCGATTTTTCCTTTCATTCATATTCCTTTTCCCCTGTCTTATCGCTGTTATATACTTCTTAAGTCTGTACCGTTTCTGTTGTGATAACACTGTATGATTGTACGTTTTACGTGCCCACACCACAGAAGCAACAAACTTCTCAACGTCAGGGAAGAAATCTCCTATTTCTACCTTTTTCCCTTTAGTCTCATCCAAAAACGCATTTATCTGTTCCACAGAGTACAAATCATCATCCACTTTATAGAGATCTGACAAATCGGACAAACTCTCGTCGTCCTTCATATCATCCTGACTCTGCGTCATATCAGAAACCGCATCATCATCATCCTCCTCCTCCATATTAGCGCTCTGCACACCACTGCCAACTACAGGTTGCTCTCTTACAACTTCAGTACCAATTACACTGCTACAACTTGGCTTTTCATTATCAACACAGTTTGCATTACTCACAACACTTTCACTCACCTCCAATCCATTGTCCTTACTCGTCTGAATAACGGGATCTCCGTCCAAACCTGACTTTTCCTCTTCTGGTTTCTGTTTCGCCTCCACATTCTTGCACACCAAAGATTCATCCGGCTCAACAATAATCCTAGGTTCTTCCGAATTTTTCTTTTGAGGGCATGAAAGTCTTTTATGGCCGTACTCCCCACATTCAAAGCATCGCAGACTCTCTGTACTAGCAAAAATCATGTACGAACTATCTCCATTATTCACTCTAAATGACACATCCAGTACTTTCTCCGATGAATTCAGAAACATAAACGCTTGTCTTCTAAAAGACATAACGTGCTTAAGCGCAGGGTTCTTACATCCTAAAGAAACCGTTTTTACCTCGCTTACCACTTTTCCGAATCTCGCAAGCTCTCTCACTACAACTTCATTTTCAATGAATGGGGGGACGTTTGAAATTATCACTTTTGTGGCCGGAGCAAACAACGGAGTAATATTAACGAAGATGTCCTTCACCCACAAGCCATTTTCGATTACTTTATTGACTAATGCTTCCGTTTTAAGAAAAACAACAACGGCTTTATTCATTCTCGAAGCCGAAATAATATTTGCATAGCCCATCTGCTCACCAACCGCTAACAAAACATCTTCCACTGTAGCACTCGCCTCTGGCACACACCTGAAACCATGGCGAAGAGATAATGGCGTCCTTCCACCTGTGGACGCCATACCTAACGCCAGATACGCCGTGCTAAACACGGCACACTACTTAATAAACCCTATATTAATATTTACAAATAATTAACCATAAAATAAAGAATAAAGAAAAACAAGGAAAGAAAAGCTATAAAGAATAGCGTACGACAGAAACACGCTCTCAAACACGCACCTTTCTCACTCCCAACATGCACTCCGAGAGAGAGAGAGAGAGAGAGAGAGAGAGAGAGAGAGAGAGAGAGAGAGAGAGAGAGAGAGAGAAAAACAAAAAAAACAAACATAAATATGAAAGATGTATACAAGTCAAAAAAGTACGAATCAATATTGTATATATTCAACAATGAAATTAAGTGAGACATAAATACATAAATCAAGTAATTCTTATAATAAATTCAACAGTTTTAGAAATGTTTGTGTAGCCTACTATTCATTTTTAACATGAAGACTTTGGTCAAAACAATTAATAGTAGGCTACACAAACATTTCTAAAACTGTACAAACCTTTTTTTTTTTTAATAGCGCATTCAATAATTATTTTAGGATAAACATACTGTTTTAAGTGCACTCATTTATAGTCATAAATTAATTTTTTTTTATAAATAAATACATTTAAAAAATAAATACAATATATAATAATAATTGTTGTTGTTATCATTATTATAATTATTATTTGCCTATTGTTGCATTTATGCTACATGCATTTAGAAGAAGAAAAGTCTGTCATAATACACAATGCCAGGTTTATTAATAAAGTGCTAAGATTATTACAGTTAAACAAGATTTTGACACACATAATTCTTATTAAATCTTTGTATTCCGCCACCCGTTTATAGAGAATCACTGCAGTTGATATAATTTGGTGAATAATACACAATAAAACAATCAGATTGGTGGGAGTTTGCTGTTCTTCTTCTAAAATGAATCCGTGAGTAAAGTTTTTACAAACCCGTGCGCACGGATTATGCATTTGTGGGAACCGATTTAAAAACCGAGGGTACGGTTTGCACAATCTGAGCGCATGGATTGGAAATTCGTGGGTACGGTTCATTAATCCACGGGCACGATTTGTTAAACCGAGGGAACAGTTTAAGAAATCGTGATCACAGTTTATAAACTGAGGGAACGGATTGCAAAACCGTCGGCACGGATTGTTTTTTTTTCTCCTATAGGTGACCTGCCGGGCTCCGTACTTATCAAACAAATCAAACGATGCACACCCAAGAAACAAAAGACGGGTATTTCTACAGAATCGTTTACATTCGTCTCAATGCAGTTTCTTTGGGTTTTTCCAGAGGAACTGAAACTGCTGACCGGCTGTCAGTTGTCTTGTGTCACCCCGACAGAGGATGCTGGTTTCTTCATTCTTTGCCATATTTGGATTAGGGTCTTGTCTCATGTGTGTGCGTGTGTATGTATCTGGAAGTGTGTTTGTAAGTTCACAATACCTTTCAATATTTATATAAGAATCCTCTCTTACAACAATCACAGATCTATAAACTAGGGCTGATGTGGCCTTGTTTTCTATATGACCATCAGCTATATGAAGTAATCTTTCTCTCATTGGTTAAATGCATAATCCGCCTCTTTTACTCTGATTTTCTGCAATAAACAAAGATTTTATTATCCAAATACACTGGATTGGGAAGGGCACGCAACGGGAAATAAAACTTATCAAGCATGTTAAAGAAATAGATATAACTCTGAATATATGAACACAAACTCAATCAACGTCTCACTTGTGTGACTAACATTCCCTGAGACACAGTTTCAGATCTACACAATATAATATAAGTGCACATCAAATACTTCCCCGATAAAGAACACAGGAAGATTATATGGCATTAAGACAATGTATTTAGGCGACAAGATAATGTGCAAACCGAGTTATTAATGTAAACATTCAGACGCTCCTTAATGTCTCTTAGCAATATAGTAATCACTAATGAAGAGAAGATACTTACACACAATCCACAAAGTCTGTCCCTTCTGACTACTTTAACTGTTCATAACTAAACACAAGCACATCTCTGCATCCTCACTCTCTGATCTCTGGTTCTCTGGAGCAGTCCAAATCACCAGCAGAGGTGGGGGAGTTTGGAAGAGTCCATTTGAGAGGGTGGCCTTCTTTACATTACTGATGTTTTAGCCATAAATAACAGCATTGTCTCTCAGTAGAGCAGTTTAATAGCCTTCTGTCATATATCCTGAGTGGAATAATGTGTTTGTAATAGGCTTGCTACAATAGTCGGTGTTGCTGGTGTTACCGGTGTTCAGACTCAACACTGGTTACATCACTTGCCCACCGTGGCACCGCCCCACCGTCGTTTTGATTTTTTTATAGTAATAAAACAATTTAGTTCAGTTAGAGAACAGACAATACAAATAAAACCTGAACGTGTCTGCTTAATAAAGCATGATCTGACCGTGAGTCTCAGCAGGAGTCATTTATCAGATGATCGCGGAAGATTTGGTTTCAAAGAGAAACGTACGAGTTGTTTTGCTGTTGTGTTTTTCGTTAAAAATAATAGGCTAATAGACCCATTATTCAAGCAACCTACCACCGAATTAGCGCTAATTCAAAACTGAAAGTGAAATGTTCACGAGCGCGCATTGTTTACTTTCGTCTGGCTCCGCAGCTCGAGCCTCTGCTCAGCTGACTGCGCGCCTCGTCCGCTTGGCACTCTGCGATGACACCCTCGCAATAAACCCGTCTCCAGCGTGATGACTCCGATTGTTCAAATATTACAATTAAATAATACTTAAATCGATATGTCATCCTCAATAAACCCGTCTCCAGCGTGTTGCCTCCGGTCCTTCGAATATTCCGATCTATTATGACCTCTGACCTGTAAAGCTGCCAGAATAATAATAATAATAATAATAATAATACACTATTTGTTAATTGGCCAGAGGAGAACTGCCCCCCCGACTGAGCCTGGTTTCTCCCAAGGTTTATTTTCCTCCATTCTGCTCCTGATGGGGTTTTGGTTTCCTTGCCACTGTTGCCTCTGGCTTGGCGTGCTCAGTTGGGGACACTATATTTTTCAACTAAACATCGAAATAAATCTAATTAATAAACTAAATTAACCATATAAACTAAATGACTGATCTAATTACTGATCTAAAGCCCACACTGCCACTGTATGGAAATTGAAATGAACTGATGACATCAAATGGCTATACAGCTGAATAAAATTAGGCTGCATTATTTTCCTGTTTAACACTGTAAAGCTGCTTTGAAACAATCTGCATTGTTAAAAGCGCTATATAAATAAAGTTGACTTGACTTGACCTCGCGCTCGTGCGGACGCGTCGAGTATAAACAAGGGTTTACGGACTATACGAACTATAATTCATTCATGGCGTGCGTCTCAAACATAGACCATCAGTGCCCTGACTACTGAACTAGGGAGTTGATTGAGACGCACCCACGGCCTCACAGAGCGCGCATTTACAGACGAGCTGTCATTCACGGTGTGTGCGCACTGGGGCATTTTCAGTTGCCCGAGCGGTCGTGTGCATGTTACTTTCGGTTAGATAGAATTAGTGATTTAAAAGCCCCCGCCGGTGATACCGGTATTGCCGGTGTTGTCACGCATCGATTAACCGGTGGGAAAATGTCCTCACCGTCACATCCCTAGTTTGTAAGAGCAAACAGTCAGAATAAAGTGAGATGATCTGCTGATGATCCTGAATGTCTTGTTGAATGAGTGTTGATAGTCTGAGGCTCATCAATATTAACAGAGCTGCTGAAAAGACTCTTTATTTCATCTCAATAGTTCCTCATTTATTATGATGATGTCTTCACATCTCCTGTAAATTCACACTTAAAGCTCATTTCATTGCTGTCAACAGACCGAGGCTTGTTTCATGTATATTTATTTGTTCAGATTTTGACTTTTTTGTAGTTGTTGGGCTCTTACATGTGTCTACCGAATTTCATACTCGCACATGAAATGCAGCGCAAACGATGCTTAATTGAAATTTTGTAGGTGACGCTATCGAGGCATTTTGCCACAGCTAATCCTGAAACCATATCAGATGTAAATTTTCACCACTTCTGACGCGTGTGCAAAGTTTCACGAGTTTTCGAGCATGTTTAGGCCCTCAAAAATGCGATTCATTTCAGGGAAGAATAATAATGGGCTGAGAAAATACAATCGAGTCCTCACACCATCTGTGCTTGGGCCCTAATAACAAAACATATCAAGAAGAATACGGCACAGTAAACAAGTGTGTCTTCAGTGGTATTTTAAAAACATACACAGAGTCAGCGTCCCTAACATGTGAAGGCAAGCTATCACAAAGTCTTGACGCTGCTACTGCTAATGCACAATCCCCTTTCTGGCTTAACTTGTGAATGCACAAGCAAACTTGCCTTTCATGAGGGTGTAACAGCTTTCCTGTAGCTCAAACAGTAGAGCATGGCACTAGCAACGCCAAGGTCATGGGTTCGATTCCCAGGGAAAGCAAGAACTGATCAAATGTAAAATGAGTACTGTTACGAATGCCTTGAGCGGTTGGAGGCTCCAATTGACAGAGGAAACAGATGCAACAGAATATGAACTGAACAAAACATAAGGTCAAAGCAATCTATATCAATAAAACATAACCTGACCTGTATGTGCAGCTGTACTACATAAGCAGCACTCTCTCACAGTCTCTCAGAGTCTCCAGTCGCAGACTCAGACTATCCATGGTCTGCCTAGACTTCTCCTCACCTCATATCTCTGAACTATCCAACTAACATTCTGAGCCATTTTATAGGCCTGACTCCTCCTACTCTAGACCATACCACATGAAAGGTAACACGTTTCACATACATCACAGGAATACATAATGAGAACAACAAAAACAATAAATACAAATAAACATACATGCAAGACATCATGGGCCCGTTCTTCGTACCTCGCTAACTCAGTTAGCTGGATTTGATTGTTGATGATTTGGCATGATCTTGGATTGTTTGGTTCTTCGACGCTCATCCTGGACTTGCTGTCATAGCAACAGGTCCGTAAGCTTAAACCTGCTCGAGCGGCTTATTTCATGTAAACAGGATTAGATCGCATCTTGAGGTGATACTTAAAATCTGTCCCAGCCACTGCTACTTTATTACAAGAGTTCATTCCTGAACCAGGGGCAATAATAATCATTTTAAATAATAATAATATACAAATGTTAAATTGTATATGTATATGAGAATGTATATAATATTATCATGTTGTGTATAATACTATAGCCACAGCCGCTTGATTGAGCGATTTATTTGTGATGGAATAATTACTTTATAATTTTATTGGAGGTTTGCACACATGTTGTACAGTTAATCTGAGCCGTGCATTAATTTAAGTGATGACGGATATTATGGGATGGCTTGATGCAGAGAATTTGATCTTGACCCTTAAGAAACTTTAATACTGTCACGTTACAAATCTGCTTCAAATTGAATTACAACATTGAAATAAAAATGTAAAGGGTGTACAAATACTGTATAAAATCGTGAATAATTGGTAATCATGTAAAAAAAAAAAAAAAAACATTTATCATTGATCTATTATAACTTTTATGTTGGTTTGGTCGTTTGGCTGTTTCCTTATAAAGGTCCAGATATTCGTGGGGTTTTTTGTGTAATTTGCCAAGTTTTTTGCCAGGTGGCTTTTTTAATTATATGATGTCATTACGTTGCTGTCTTGACGCCAGCCAATCGCTGCATTGCTGATCATGGTTTCGAGTATCGATCATCTGCCCTCTTCAGGGAAAACAAGAACGTGCAGTGATCTTAGATCATTTAATCCAGATATTTAAATCCAATCCGCAAATTCGTTTGAAGAACCAAATTAGCCAGACATCAGTTATCACGATTAAAAGATCTGGGATCTGTCAAATCATCTCAGATGTGTTAAGCGAGGTACGAAGAACGGGCCCCATGTCTGCAAGTATACATAACATACATATTCAAAGGAAATAAATAACTTGAGAAACCCTTCTCCCTTACAGCTATGCGAATGGACTCTCCGGTGACATCACCCACATGAACAAGATGGTGGACACAAAGACCTATAAATAGACCGACTGTCTAATTGAACAGGTTTGGCAAATGACTCTTCAAATGTGGTAAGCATAATATGTATCTCTCTTACACTGTATTCTAGGGATGTGGAAATGAAGCCTCATGAAGCAGTGAGGCTTTACCCTGACTGTTTCGGGAAAAGATTCAAAGCTTTGAGAGTGTGGAGAACAGCGCCACCTGGTGCTTATTTAAAATAAAGCAGGCAGAAGCCTGTGGAAGAAGCTCTGTCAGATGAAGCAACCACAACACACTCCCATCGTTTCAATGCTATGTGTACCAATAAAAGCCTTACACGTTTGTGTTTAATGTGTCCAGTAAATAAATTAATTTACCCATTAAAGTGTGACAGTAAAATATAATGAGCTTATATGATTCAATAAGATGTAACGTAGGCCTACTCTCTCTCTCTACACACACACACACACACACACACACACACACACACACACACACACACAATAAGGACATTGTGTGATAGGATCATCTGTAATTAAATGTGCTTATGACACTTGGCAGTGATAGTGCTTGTGTAACAGTAGGAATGACAGTAAGGTGATAAAGGGTTTAATTATTTTTATTAAGAAATAAAAGCTGTTTCACAGTGTTGGGGCTGAGTCTATTTCTCCTCTTAGACAGTACTTCCCCAGCCTTGGAGAACACTCGTTCACCTGGTACAGAGGAGGCCGGGGTACAAAGAAGCTGTAATGCCAATGTATATAGATGGGGGTAGACATGTTTCTGCATTCTCCAGAATTCAAGTGGGTCTTCAGCTCTCTGTATGTTTGCCTCTGTAAGATATTTATCCACTTCAATGATCGCATCAGAAGTGGCATTTGAGGTTTGTTTGTGCTGGTGTACATCACTGTCCAACAGGAGCCAAAGGTTTCCACCTAAGAAGTGTGAGGAGAAAAATATTTCATTGGGAATGACTGTACATGTACATTGACTGAATATAACACACATCAACGGTCAACAATTATAAAATGCAATAAAATTAAATAAAATAATAATAACTTGAGCTTGGTGTGGGCTGTTGGGTTGATGATGATGCTTCTGTCGACTGAGTGCTTGCTGATGTGGATGCTGTTTCTTCCTCGGCCCTGATGACATTGCCACATTCTCCTTTTAGCCGTTTCACAGCCTCTGCCATTTTACCTTGGTTAAGGAAACCCAAGGTTTTAAACCTAGGGTCCAGCAGAGTTGCCAGAGTCATTATGGGAGATGTTGGTCCAGTGGGTTAAACCATGGAACTGATACACAGAAGGTTGCTGGTTTGATCCCAGCGGTCTCCACCAGTGTGTCCTTGAGTAAGGCACTTTACTCCATGTTGCTCCAGGGGGATTGTCCCTGTAATAAGGGCACTGTAAGTCGCTTTGGATAAAAGCGTCTGCCAAATGCATAAATGTAAATGTAAATTATGCTGAGAGACTCCATATTCCATATGTGTTCTCTTAGACGCCTGATGAGGTTTTCAGTTAACTCCTTTGTGATGTCCATTGTTAACCTATGAAATACAAAATGATTTACTCTGTGCAAAAATAAAAAATAAATCAAAAATTGCTAAAGAGTATTGTAAATAAATACAAATAAATACCCAATTTGCTCAGTCTGTAATGCATGGTGAATCATTTTTAGCAAAGGAATCACTTTGGAGCCAGACACTGGTTTTTCCTCAGAAAGCTCTACAGTGGCCAGGGGGAATGGGGCGAGAACACACAGAATTTGCTGTATGGCTTCGTAGTCCTGTGCATGAAGTGTTATATCAGTTTTAAGTGAGGCAAGGGATGCTCCCACAGTTTGCCTTTCCTCATGCAGCCGTTGAAGCATGTGTAAAGTGCTGTTTCCACTTCATTAACCAGTTTAAGAACTGGCCAGTTCATTTCTTGCTGCACCTGTGTCAACATTTCTTTGGCAGAGGTGCTGCTTCGAAAATAGGTGACCACTTTTTTTGCTTTGGTCCAAACAGAGCTGGTACCTGATCAAAAGACTTTTTAACCATTGTGTTCAGTGCATGTGCAATGCAAACTGTATGTCTCACTTGCAGAATCCTAGCACAAGCAATCATGTTTGCTGCTGCATCTGTGACAAGACACTTCACTTTGTGTTTGATTGCCCACTCCATCATGACATTATTTTTCACCAGAGCCAGATTTTCCGCTGTGTGCCTGTTTGGGAACTTCTCAACATCTAACATTCAGCTTCTCACTGTCATCAATGTAATGGCAAGTTATTGCAAGATACACATCCATGTTGAAGTCCACATATCCGATGTTACAGACACAGCTGTTGCTTTTTCCATGTTAGCCTTGGCCTTCCTCTTTGCTTCCTCATATTTTGAAGCCACCATTTTCTTAAAAGCCTTTTTGAGTTCACAAAAAATTCATTGTAGAAGTATATTATTATAGATACATATATATATTATATACATTATACATCAAAATCCAACTGTGCTATACTCACCTGTCTGGTTGGGATTATATAGGAAGGATCCAGGGCATGGATGAGGCCCCTCAAACCCTCATCCTCAACCACTGTAAATGGTTGAGAGTCTTTTATGACCATGTTGACCATTGCCTCATCAACCATTTGCTTGCGAGCAGAAAAAGTGCAAATATTTTACCAAAAGACACAACAACAAACAAAAAAGAATAAATAGCGACAAATACATGTTTATCTAAATGTAATATATTGTTTAACTTTCAAAGTACAGCACTCTCCTCACGAAACCATCAACCAGACTGAGCCAACAAGGACTCGTTAAGTAAGATCTGGGGGTTCGAATCTTCTGACACGCAAAGTGAAACGCGCACGTGATTGGACAGAAAGTGAGGCTTCATTTGTCATCGATCACGTGACTCTGGGAAACCAATACACACCCCGATACAGAGCTTCACTACAAGTTGTGTCGCATGCGCGATACGCACATCGAAGCTTCAGTGTCATACGTAACATCACTACTGTATTCAATAGACTATGTAAATCAAATACTTGTGGTGGTGATTTATTTCTGTATATGAGAAAAGACAATTCTATCATGTTATCATATGCACTCGTGTTATGGTTACTAGTTCTCATAACTCAGGTAAAACTACATACAGGACATCATACAAGTTTACAACACAGTGACATTGAATGTTACCCAGGTCCATGCATACATAAATATATGTCGGCTAACAGACTGTAATACATGACGACGCCGGTGTATGTACGTGTATGTGTGTGTGTAGTCCATGCATAGTCACAGGCTTACCCTGTGGCATGTACCTTGAATGCAATGTAAGTCGCTTTGGATAAAAGTGTTTGCCAAACGCAAAGCGCATAAACTCGGTGGGCGGTGGTTCATGTAGGATGTCTACAAATCGGAAGGTTGGTGGTTCTATCCCCAGTTCCACCTGACCAAGTGTCGAGGTGTCCGATGAGCTGGATGGAGCCTTGCATGGCTGACACTGCCATCTGTGTGTGAATGAGTGAATGTGAGGCAACATGTAAAGTGCTTTGGATGGCCATAGGTCTATTGAAAGCTCTATATAGTCCATTTATTCCCTCAAACGCCCTGAAACAACATTTGTTTACAGTCGTGTTCTCATTGTTATGTGATGAAGCTTATGTCAGACCTGCGCTGCACGTTGCACTGAACTGTATTTTCCTTTTTTAAGTGATTCCAAACATATTTGAAGTGATTCAAACCCATCATCATGGCGGACGGCGCGTCTGAAGTGTCTCAGCTGAAGGAAATAATACATTGGGCCCTATCTTGCACCCAGCGCAATTGACTTTGTACACCGACGCATGTGTCATTCCTATTTTGCACCCGCGCAAAGCGCGCTTTTCCCTCCACAGAAGCACGTCGCTAAACTAGTGAATGAACTTGCGCTCCCTGGGCGGTTCAGCGCAAAAAAGGAGGCGTGTTCCGGCGCAAACAATCCCTGGTGCTATTTTGCTGTTCCATTAAACAATTGCGCCACTGACCAGAAAAAACCTAGTCTAAAGTCAGTGGCGCGTTGCGCGTTGTTCATTATGCTATTTTAAGGGCGCATGCTTGACCATAGCGTGCACAACGCGCATACACTTTGCTCATGTAATCTACACAGATGCAACAGTTATTTTTGCAAATCATAAATTGTTACACTAAAAAAATATTAATACATGAGATGACGGAAATCATTGTGGTGTGCCACGAAGATGTGAAAAAATAGGCATAAATCTAGCTTACAAATTATTCAGGCTAATTATTTATTAAACCGACGCTATTTTGGGTGGGTTTCTCCCATCCCCATACAACACAACTTCTCTGTCTTTCACTGCTCTTACAAGAACATCAGTCTCCTCGGCTGTGAACCGCTCCTGGCGTGCGCCTGGTAAATACGCCATAATAATAGCAATCCATAATGGAACTTGCGCACCTGCTTTTAAAGGGAGTGTTGAATGATCCTCTGATTGGTTTATTCACGTTACGCCCAAACCACACCTATGAATAATGAAGCTACTTCAGACCAACCCATTTTAGATTTGCGCCGGGCGCAAGAGCCATTTATCCCGCCGGGAAAATAGCAACAGCGCCGAGACCCGCCCACAAAGTTACTTGCGCTTTGCGCTTTGACACTTGCGTTTCAGATCGTTAAAATAGGGCCCATTATCTTTCGGCTTGAAAATATCGGTCAAAATTTCTTAATCGGATTGATAACGATAACATCAAAAATGATCATTTATCTGCTGATAACGATATGTTGCCGATATATCGTGCATCCCTAGTCACTTTTATTATTATTTGCTTGGTTTTATTTTTTTGTAATAGTGATTATTTTGTCATCTTTTTTTTTTTTTTTTTTCACACTGATCACACTTGAACGGCTTCTCTCCAGCGTGAACTCTCATATGGACATCAAGATGTTGTTTGGTTGAGAAACTCTTTCCACACTGAGTGCAGGTTTTAGATTTCTTGGCTCTTGTTTTCTTTATAAATGTCTTTTTAGTCTTTGAGTGACTCAAAGGTTTTTCTCCAGGTTTGACATGATGTTCCTCCTCCACTTCACTCAGTTCTTCACTCTCCTCGCTCTCTTCCATCACGCCTGAAATGAGAGAAATAATTCATTTAATTTTTAGTACATCAAAATTTAAATTTTTGTGAAAGGACATACAGTGAAAGACTAAATTATTAGCCCCCTATGAAATGTTTCATTATGTTTCATATAGTGCTTTTTAACGGAGAAATGTTTTCTTTCAACACAGCATTTCTAAACATAATAGTTTATTTAGGACACTTAAAGGGTTAGCTACCCAAAAATGAAAATTCTGTCATTAACTACACATCATGTCGTTCGACACCCGTAAGACCTCCGTTCATCTTCAGAACACAAATAAAGATATTTTTGTTGAAATCCGAAGGCTCAGTGAGACCTCCATTGGCACAATGTAATTTGCACTCACAAGACCCTTAAAAGGTACTAAAGACGTCGTTACATAGTCCATCCAAAGTCCATAAATACACTCTTTATCTTCCTGTTGCCAGGCAGACGTTTCCTCTTTTACAGTTTCGCTGTGCTAGGCGTTTTCCTGTTATTCAGTTTCAGCGAAACTAAGCAGAACTTAATGTTCTCTGAAGCTTACTTAATAAGGCATTGGTTAAACTCCATATTTGCTAAAGCATGCATTAAAATACTAATTTCCATCACTTTGTTAATTTTTAAACAACCAAAGATACTTAAATATTAGTTATAAGCAGAATATTAAATAGCATGTTAAAGAAATATATCTAACCCTGAATATATGAATATAAACTCAATCAATGTTTATGCTCTCGCACTGCAGCGATTATTGCGCGTGGTGTTAACTGCGCATGCGTCTCACTTGTGTGACTAACATTCCCTGAGACACAGTTTCAGATCTACACAATATAATATAAGTGCACATCAAATACTTCACCAATAAAGAACACAGGAAGATGATATGGCATTAAGACACTCAGCGTCATTCATTCATTACTTATTCAATCTTACCATTTGTCTGATAACCTTTATCGTCTGTTTTCCTCTCCAGATCAATCCTCCACTGTGAGGATAACTGAACACAAACCTGTATTTTACCGAAGACATGCACCAATATAATATTTTTTATTTTTATTAGGTCACCCAGGTTTTGGCAATGCATGTAAAAATAAATCAGTAGGCCTATAATGATATGATATTGAGGTACCCAAAATAATTCGATATATTGAGGCATTCACTGCTGTGTCAGGCCTTAAAATGAATTGAGATAAATCTGTATTGTTTCCCCTTAAAGACGGCTCCTCAGAAATAGAAAACATGTTAAACACAAATTAACATATCTAGGTGTAATATTTTCTAAAAATGAAAAACAGAGGAGTCAGTTAAACTTTGAACCAATTATTGAGAAAACAAAAAAGAAATGTAATTTGTAGTTAATGAGGGATATATCAATAAAAGGGTATTATTGTCAAAGGCGGAAGGTAGGGTAAAGGTACCTATTAAGCTCACCAAAATCTACATTGAGACATTTTAGTGCACAGGGTATTGGTTTGAGTACAAGAAGTTATGTTAAAATAAAAGATTAATCTCTCACACAATAATATTTAATTTTATTTTAAATGACAAAAGGATTCAAATTAAGATATACATCATTAAATGCAAAAAGTCGGGCTGTGCTTAAAGGATTAGTTCACTTTTAAATAAACTTTTGCTGATAGTTTACTCGCCCCCATGTCATCCAAGATGTCCATGTCTTTCTTTCTGCAGTCGAAAAGAAATTAAGATTTTTGATGAAAACAGTCCAGGGTTTTTCTCCAGATAATGGACTTCAATGGGCTCCAAACGGTTCAAGGTCCAAATGACAGTTTCAGTGCAGCTTTAAAGGGCTTTAAACGACACCAGACGATGAATAAGATCTTATCTAGCGAAACCATCAGTTTCTGTGAGAAACCCAGCAGTATTTATGCTATTATTTTACCTCTGATCAGACGAAGGTGATCATCTCTGAGCTCCGCCATAACTTCCGCTAAGTGAGGTCAAAATACGAGCGTGGTCATAGATATATTGATCGTAGATGCCTCATTCTACTGATCTGTGCAGGCACTAATGAGGCATCTAAGTATACATCTATGACCACACTCGTATTTGACCTCACTTAGCGGAAGTTATGGCGGAGCTCAGAGATGATCACGTTCGCCTGACAAAAGGTAAAATAATAGCATAAATACTGCTGGGTTTCTCTCAGAAACTGATGGTTTGGCTAGATAAGACCCTTATTCATTGTCTGGTGTCGTTTGAAGCTGCTCTGAAACTGTCATTTGGACCTTGAACCGTTTGGAGCACATTGAAGTCCATTATATGGAGAACAATCCTGGAATGTTTTCATCAAAAACTTAATTTCTTTTCGACTGCAGAAAGAAAGACATGGACATCTTGGATGACATGGGGGTGAGGAAACTATCAGCAAAAGTTTATTTAAAAGTGAACTAATCCTTTAATGGGTACATGTTTGTACCCTTCACACCCCTGTTCCCATTAAGCTCACAACAAGTTTTTTGGGGAAAAGTCTTGTTTATTTTAAACAACATTTTTTAAGAATAATTTTACAAAGATTAACTTGAAGTGACAGCCATCTGTTAATATTTAAAGGGGTCATAAATCGAGAAATCAACTTTCCCTTGAGCTTTTGATATAAGCTCATGGTAATATAAGAATATCCTGTAAGTTTTAGATCTCAAAACTTCCTTGTTAGTAAAAAAAAAAAGCTTTTATGGACAGCAGACGCTCGATCTCAGAATATGTCACACCGTGACGTCATCGTGTGGCGAAACACCGCCTCAACAGAAGAATATCTTCATCACTGCCGGTTTATCTCTGCCCGCCAATTCGTGCATGTAACATAGGCCTAGTGTTAAACCATCATGCTACAAAGCAATAAACATGCCGTTGAGGATTACAATTATTGTGCAGTGCCTGGACTCAACAGTAATGCAACATCTAATTAATTGTGTTAAAATGCCTGATCTGAAATGTAATGATTCATGAGGTCAGATTTTCTTTGTCTTTAGCCCCGTATCCACCGAAATTACCCGGAACAATTTGTACCAGGAACTTTTTTTACAGGAACTTTTTTCCCCCCAGACCTGCGACTGTCTGCGTTTCCACTGCACTCGTAAAGCTAGATTTAAAATAAGACAATGTATGTTATTATCAGCTATTACAGACATTGACCGTGAGATGGCTGAGACAACGCGTACCATCGGACAGAAAGAGCAAGACTGATATTTACTGAACGCAGAACGAACCTCGCAAGACTTTTAAAAATAATCTGTTATTTAACAGTGATTAAATTCTATGTGGCCAAAATCAGGGTATAGGAAAAATGCCTTTTATTTATTACATTTTATTTATGAAATGTAAAAAGCATTCTAACATTATAAGTGCACCCCAGGAAACATAAAACAATAAAAAAAACAATTTTTGACCCCTTTAAAGTCTGTTTATGAAGTATTTACATGGACGTTCAATGTGGATGAGCTTAAAGGCAGCACATTGAGCTTTATTGGAACAGCAACTTTTTTTAAATAATACAAACTATTAAATTAAACTTAAATGGACAATTTTGCTAAATATATAATCTAGGTCATGTATTAAGTTCATACATATTTTAATATGAACAGCTATTATTGAAAATATCTTTGAAATTATACGTTTTCTTATTGATGTCTCATTGAAGCTGTGTGATGTTCATAGTAGTCTAACCCTTTAAGCTCACCTAAAAATAATATGAAATCTTTAAAAATACAGTAGTGTAAATCAACAAAACATCAATAAACTGTAAATGTATAATATAATGGATTCAAAAATGCAAGGCAGTAATGCTTGTGAAGTAATATATTTGTGTAGCACACAATCTTATACAGCTAGTAAGCTAACTATGTTCTGTAGCTCCTGTGCTATGTTGCTAAAACGCCCATCATTTGATCCAACTCTAATTATTTCCCACATCCAGGTTCCAGGTTATAATATGCAAAATTGTAAACATTAATCTCTTAATTTTGCTGTAAGAAGTTATACTTATCAAAAATAAAGGCTCATGCATCTAAACAAATGCATATTTAAGGGGCTACACTTTTAGTGAAAGTTTTCAGACAGCTTTCAAAATGGCCACCAGACAGTGTGAACACATGAATACCCGACTGATTAGTTTGAAATTACAGGAGGCATATGGTAACAAACACATCAATGGGTTAAGACATCAAGTAGGATGATAAATTAATTTTTTCTTTTTATAATCTGAGTTCAAAGATAGTAGTGAGTTTAATGGGTACATGAGTCATAGCCTGATCGATTGCTCCTGATCGATTGCTCCTGTCTCCTGTCTGCCTCCTGCCTTGTTTGTAGCTCTGTACAGTCTTGGTTTTGAATCTCTATTTTGATATATTTTCTTTGTTCAACTGCTAAATATAACTTACTCATCACCATACATTGTTAAAATATTGCCTATCACGTTAAATTTGACATCGCTAGCTTTTAATCTAAATCACCATCACACGTTAGCATTTCGCTAGCCTGTTAGCTTGTCATCTCTGCACCCGGGTCTCCTGTTTTCTGTGTTCATTATACAGCCGTGGTGAGTTGGATTAGTAAATAGTGTCCAGCAAACAACTGTGGTAAATTGGATTAATCAACAAACACGGTAAGTCATGTCTTCTCCTGTCATTATCACTTGCTCTTCATGCTGCATGTTTAGTATAGGCTTCTCCGCTGGCGAACAGGGCTTCACATGTGATAAATGTAAGGAGATAGTTAGGCTGACGGAGAAGATTTCAGAATTAGAAACACGCATCCATACTTTATCTGAGAGTAGTGAGGATGTAACAGCTTTAGACACTGATTTGGATGCGAATAGCTTAGTGAACTCTGTACATTCTTCGGTTCCGGCTGCAGGGCCCTCGCAGCAGGGCAACTGGGTGACAGTGAGACGGCATAGTTGCAGACCAAAGAACCACTCTTGCGTTCCGGTTAGAACATCAAACAGGTTGACATCAAAGCAAATGTAAAAGTGGTTGCTAAAGCTAATCGTAAATTTTTTAAGATTATTATTCACGTCGGCACTAATGATGTTCGACTTCGCCAGTCGGAGATCACCAAAATTAACATTAAAGAGGTGTGTGAACTCCCTAGTACAATGTCAGAGGCTGTTTATTGTTCTGGACTGCTCCCTGTTAAAAGGAGTGATGAGATAGTTAGCAGACTATCGTTTCATGGAGAAAAAAAAGCAACCCCCGCTGTCAGCCGGCGCTCGACGGCACACAGCGCGCTGAGCGCTCAAGCCCTTACGAGAAAGGTCAGACGAACAACGCGCCGACGTGACCATGCTCTCCTGAGAGAGCATGAATCACCCACGAAAACAATCTCACATGTTTATATGTGAGAGAGATCATGGCCGTCAAATGAGGACAGGAAACAACCGCATCCAGAAACACACGGTTTGAATGACATCTTGAAAAATGACGCAGGGTCAAACCATGTTGCTCTTTTAGTAGAGGAAAAAACACTACGAGAAGTGCCGAGGCACACAGGGGAATGACCGCGGCTCACAGCAGTTCAACGGTGCTCCTGCTGTGAGCACTCAAAGGAAAACGCCCAGCGAGCTGTGAGATCAGCTGTTTGTTTTCTTCTTTGCCCGCGACCACCGCTGTAAGGCACCGTAACACCGACACTGGAAGCAGGTAGGCAGTTTTCCCCTCTCTCATGACTCGTAGACAAAACACTCTTCGTAGGAATATAGAAATGCTCTGCTCCGAAGTTGAAAGCGATATCAAATCAAATCACTTTATTGTCACACAACCATATACACAAGTGCAACAGCTGGTGAAATTCTTAGGTGCAGTTCCG
This sequence comes from Romanogobio albipinnatus, assembly GCA_023566225.1. Lineage (NCBI taxonomy): Eukaryota > Metazoa > Chordata > Actinopteri > Cypriniformes > Gobionidae > Romanogobio > Romanogobio albipinnatus. The sequence continues at coordinate 1,327,834 of CM042240.1, forward strand.
AGCAACATAGTAGTCATGACATGACATGTACAACATATAAGCAACAACAGATTACACATCTGATGCGCCCACAATTACTCACAGCACAGTATACACTACAATAAACAATAAATAATTTACACAATGTGAGTGTAGTTCTCACAGCTTTAAACAATATACACATACTTACAATATACATATACTTTAAACAATATACACTAAAACATACATTAAACAGTATACATTAAGCTATAATAATAATAATATACAATGTACAGTATACATTATTATTCACAGTGGAGATCCAATGTACAATACAGGGAGTGCAGAATTATTAGGCAAGTTGTATTTTTGAGGATTAATTTTACAACATTAATAATTAAACAACAACCATGTTGTCAATGAACACAAAAAACTCATTAATATCAAAGCTGAATATTTTTGGAAGTAGTTTTTAGTTTTAGCTATTTTAGGGGGATATCTGTGTGTGCAGGTGACTATTACTGTGCATAATTATTAGGCAACTTAACAAAAAACAAATTTATACCCATTTCAATTATTTATTTTTACCAGTGAAACCAATATAACATCTCAACATTCACAAATATACATTTCTGACATTCAAAAACCAAACAAAAACAAATCAGTGACCAATATAGCCACCTTTCTTTGCAAGGACACTCAAAAGCCTGCCATCCATGGATTCTGTCAGTGTTTTGATCTGTTCACCATCAACATTGCGTGCAGCAGCAACCACAGCCTCCCAGACACTGTTCAGAGAGGTGTACTGTTTTCCCTCCTTGTAAATCGCACATTTGATGATGGACCACAGGTTCTCAATGGGGTTCAGATCAGGTGAACAAGGAGGCCATATCATTAGATTTTCTTCTTTTATACCCTTTCTTGCCAGCCACGCTGTGGAGTACTTGGACGCGTGTGATGGAGCATTGTCCTGCATGAAAATCATGTTTTTCTTGAAGGATGCAGACTTCTTCCTGTACCACTGCTTGAAGAAGGTGTCTTCCAGAAACTGGCAGTAGGACTGGGAGTTGAGCTTGACTCCATCCTCAACCCGAAAAGGCCCCACAAGCTCATCTTTGATGATACCAGCCCAAACCAGTACTCCACCTCCACCTTGCTGGCGTCTGAGTTGGACTGGAGCTCTCTGCCCTTTACCAATCCAGCCACGGGCCCATCTATCTGGCCCATCAAGATCAGTCTTGAGATATTTCTTGGCCCAGTCTTGACGTTTCAGCTTGTGTGTCTTGTTCAGTGGTGGTCGACTTTCTGCCTTTCTTACCTTGGCCATGTCTCTGAGTATTGCACACCTTGTGCTTTTGGGCACTCCAGTGATGTTGCAGCTCTGAAATATGTCCAAACTGGTGGCAAGTGGCATCTTGGCAGCTGCACGCTTGACTTTTCTCAGTTCACGGGCAGTTATTTTGCGCCTTGGTTTTTCCACACGCTTCTTGCGACCCTGTTGACTATTTTGAATGAAACGCTTGATTGTTCGATGATCACGCTTCAGAAGCTTGGCTATTTTAAGACTGCTGCATCCCTCTGCAATATATCTCACTATTTTTGACTTTTCTGAGCCTGTCAAGTCCTTCTTTTGACCCATTTTGCCAAAGGAAAGGAAGTTGCCTAATAATTATGCACACCTGATATAGGGTGTTGATGTCATTAGACCACACCCCTTCTCATTACAGAGATGCACATAACCTAATATGCTTAATTGGTAGTAGGCTTTCCAGCCTATACAGCTTGGAGTAAGACAACATGCATAACGAGGATGATGTGGTCAAAATACTCATTTGCCTAATAATTCTGCACTCCCTGTAGGTGCTATATGATAGATAAATGTGTGTATAATGTGTGTGTATCTACAGTGGGTTGTGCTGAGTGATATTCTGTCCAGTGTGTGTTATGATCCTGATGGATCAAGAGTTAAGGAATCTAATTGCTTGTGGGAAGAAGCTGTTCTGGAGTCGGCTGGTGCGTGTTCTGATGCTGCGGTACCGTCTGCCTGATGGCAGCAGTGAGAGCAGCCCATGGTTCGGGTGGCTAGAGTCTCTGATGATCCTCTGAGCTCTCTTCACACACCGCCTGGCATAAATGTCCTGGAGGGAGGGAAGTTCACCTCCGATGATGCAGCTGGCCGTGCGCACTACCCTTTGCAGGGCTTTGCGGCTGCGGGCGGTACTGTTGCCGTACCAGGTGGTGATGCAGCCAGTCAGCAGGCTCTCTATGGTGCAGGTGTAGAAGCGTGTGAGGATGTGGCGGTTCATTCCAAACCTCCTCAGCCGTCGCAGGAAGAAAAGGCGCTGATGAGCCTTCTTCACAACGGCCTCGGTGTGGACGGACCATGAGAGTTCCTCTGTGATGTGGACACCGAGGAACTTGAAGCTGCTGACTCTCTCCACCGGTGCTCCATCGATGGTGATGCGGCGGTGTTCTCTCTCATT